>OX451738.1:1578020128-1579220128 GCA_948472305.1 Vicia faba | reverse complement strand
TTGCCAAGATGAAAAGTGCAGTTGCTTTTGAGGCCATCTTTGCTCTACTTGCTTACGGGTTGTTCTTATTTCCTAATATGGACAAGTTTGTTGACATTAATGCTATCAGGATCTTCATGATTAGAAACCCAGTTCCTACCTTGTTGGGTGATGCTTATTACTCTATTCATCTTCGGAATTCTTATCATGGGGGGATGATTATCTGTTGCACGCCTCTATTTTACCGGTGGTTCATCTCTCATATGCCTCAGTCTGATGCTTTTTGGGATGTCAAGAAAGAACCCCGTTGGGCTCCTAAGATCATGGAACTTACTCACTCAGATATTGATTGGTATCATCGAGCTTACCAGGATATAGAGATTATTGACAATTGTGGTAGTTTCCCCAATGTGCCTCTTCTTGGTACAAAGGGAGGAATTAACTATAACCTTGTTCTTGCATGACGACAACTTGGCCATCCGATGAGGGATAAACCAAATAGTATTCATTTGATTAGTTTCTTTCTGAAGGATGGATAAGACCATAGGGAAGCTAGGGAGAAGATTGCGAAGGCCTGGCGTCACATTTATAAGAAGAGTAGGAAGGATTTGGGACCTAGGGGTGCTGTTTCTTTGGAGCCATATCTTCAGTGGGTCCGAATGAGAGCTATTCAGTTGAAGATGTCGTATTCCCGGGAAACACATATGCCTGATCTGTTTGTAAAGACCACTCCTCCCTTATTAGATGATTTAGAAGAGTTGCAGCTTGCTTTGGTCATGATGCAACAGGAAAAGGACGCTTGGAAGAATAAGTGCCAAACTTTAGAGATTTCCTATAGAGCACACTTGAAGGAGAAAGACGACTTGATTGAGATCCTTGAGAGTCGAGCGGTAGAGACTATGGAGAGGCAAGGGGATTTATTTTCTACTAAGCCTTAATCAAATGCTGACCACTCACTTCCTGATTCAGGTGATTGGAAGAAGGTTGCCATCAGACATGCGGAAGAAAACTAGAGGTTGAAGGCTCAGATTGCTAGGCTCACAGGGAAGCGCCAGCGTATAGAGTGATCTCCATCAGTTTTACTTCTCAGGGTTTTAGATTTTTATTTCATCTTGTACTTGGGATCATTGAACTTGTAATCCATTTTGGAATTGTTATAATAAAATTTTGCAGTATTACAAATGCATTATTACTTTGATATTTGCAATATGTCCACAAATTTTAAATCCCTTGAAATATTAAATAAAATCATGTGGATTGCATATCATGCATCATATTGTACATATTTCTTGTATTTGTTATGCATATCCAGGTGTCTTACCAAGCTTCTTTACTTTGTTCAGCAAGCTGACTCGCCACTACAACACTCGGGCTAATCTCAGAAAGAATATGGACAACCTAGAACAAGAGAATTGCGAGCTGCGCGAGGAGGTTTCTGCTTTGAAGGCTGAGATGGCCAATCTGACTACTCTGATGGAAGCTCTGGTGGCTGCTCAGAATCAGCCACTGAGTTTCCAACCTCAACCAACAAGGGCAACTATTGAAGCTCCGACTATTCCAGTATCTGCTACTCCAGCTGCTATTCAGAATCGCATGCCTCAAGGTTATCCATGGGGAATGCTAGATAATTTTACACCTGAAGGTTTCAATCTTGGTCCTCAAGATACTTCGATTGTTCAGACTTTTGTTACTCCGACACCTCTTGTGGTGCATGCTGCTCCTGCTGCGCCTCTGTCGGTGAATATGGTTCCGTTTGTTAATGATGATGTGTGTCGTTCTTTCCCTCCATCGAGTGAATACTTGGGTCTTTATGACATAATGGATGATTTTCAAGAGCAGTTTGACAAGATGCAAAGAGAGATGAAGGCCCTCAGGGGAAAAGAGATATTTGGGCAGAATGTGAATGAGCTATGCTTATTCCCGAATGTTAAGATACCTGCTAAGTTTAAGGTCCCGGAGTTTGAGAAGTACAAGGGCAACACTTTCCCTCGTGCTCATCTGGTGATGTACTAGAGGAGAATGTCTATCCATACTGATGATCAGCGTCTGCTGATTCACTTTTTTCAAGATAGTTTGACCGATGCTGCACTAAAGTGGTATATGAGTTTGGACAGCGCCAATATCCATCCTGTTGTACCCCTAAAATATTCCCTCTTATTTCACTCAAGACATGCCTCTAGAGGTCCTTAATTGCTCAAGGATGACTAAGGATTGACCAGACAAATCCTCCTCCTAAGGCAACAAGCTTCAAACTAGGGTTTCACTTCTCATCAAGATGGTTGAAGTACGAGGGTCCCAAATTATTTCCATGGTCCCAATATGTTCTCAAGATCATACATGTCAAGTTTCATGCTCTGCACAAGAAGTTTGCTCAGATGCCTGAAAATCAACTATACTAGGACAAAAGTCAATTGTGGCCCACATACAGTCAAACTTCAAGATTTTTGGTCAACATCAACATTTTGAAGATATATCCATCATTTTGTCAAGGGTTTATCATGATTCCTCGAGGAATGCCCCCAAATTCACTAAAACCCAAAAGTTGCTAAATTAGGGTTTCATAGGAAAAGTCAACCAAACTTTGACCAAGCATAACTTCTTCATACTTTATCAGATATTTTCCATCCAAGTCTCATTTTTAAGGAGATGCAATTATCTACAACTAATCTTCATCCCACAAGTTCAAAATATGCACTCATAAAAATATATGAATTTCTATATTATAGGTCCTTTTGAAAAGTCAATAAAAACACCTTTTGGGTCAAAGCTTCTTACATGAACATGGAAGACCCAATTGAGATGAAACCAAAAGGGTTGTTTAGGGGACATCCTAATATTTCTAAAAAGTCCAGGACCACCATCTTAGGGTTAAAATTGAGGGATATATGTATTGTCAAAATTGACTAATTTTTGGAAATGTGCATGAAGTCAATATTGATCAAAATGACTTTTGTCCAAATGGGCCCATGTTTTCTTGTTTGAAACTTGTTCCTAAGATGTCCCATGACCTATGATCTTATCCACCTACTATTTTATTATTTTTATTATTTATTTTGATTTTTTATCCATTTAAATCAAAATATATCAATTTAAATAGTAGAATAATCAAATAAAATCAAAGATTTGATTTTATGAGCATATTATGAGTCCATGAACAGCTAGAAAATCAAGAGATTTATGCAAGAGCTAATTGATTGGAAATGATCTTAATTTGGTCTATTTTGGAAACAAATCATACAAGGCAAAGAATGAAATCAAATCTCCATAATTTGCAAAGATATGTGTGATACGGTGGGAGAACTGACTTGGGATTTTGCATTTGTGTTCGCAAATGTTTCGGTTTAGCAAGAGTCGCCACCGACTTTTTATTTTATCCTAAGGAAAGGTCAAAAATCACAGGAAATACCTTTGAGATGTTTTCTTGGGTTCGGGGAGTAGATTATAGAAAGGGAAGGTATTAGCACCCTTTCTATCCATGGTTATCCACGGGCTCTTAGTTACTTATTTAGATCACTTGCTTTGCTTTTCAATTGTTTGAAATGGTGCTTTGTGTGTGATTTTGAAAGATGTTTTGAAAAGAGGCCATCATTGTGGCAACCTTTGTAATGATTCTTGTTTGAATGTATACAAAGGTGTTTTTGTCTTTTAAAAAGTTTTCAATGTTTGAAAGTAGGGTTTTGAAATTGTGTAGTGAAGTGTGTTTTGAAGATAGCAAGGATGTTTTTGCAAGCTTTGATCAAGTAACTAAGAGTTGTCTACCCTATTTTACTCAAAGATCTTTCTTATGTTTTTAACCCTTTTAACAGTGTTGTTTCACCATTGTATTTGGTGAACAACCTTGTGTTAGGATGTTTAACGGGACAGGCGCGGGTCATCGTATAGACCATGATAGCAATTGTGTTAAGTATTTTTGGCAATTTTCTTGCGGGACTTGATCATTTTGTTTAGGCAACTCAGGTAGCGTCATCGAGGGACTATGATATTTTGTTTTGTTTTTGTTTTGCCAAAGTACTTGACATGCATACCATGGCTCATTTTTAAAGGCAACAAGTGGATTGTAACCCTAGGGGTGTAAGTGTGCATTGTGTTTGTTTTTCATACATTTTTGTCTTTGATTAGGTCAAACTATTTGTTGGTTTTGATTTTGCATACAAACCCTAATTCTCTAATCATGGCATAATTGTAAGCGTAAAAGTGCGAGAATTTAAACTCTAAGCTATTACAACATGATATAGGGAGGGGGGGGTACAAATTTGAATAGGGGAGTATTTTGCAAGAAATTAAACTCTAAATTATTACAACCAAATTGAATTTGCAAGGCATACTATTTAAATGTACAATATTTAAATAAAATACAATAAATAAATATTAAATAAAATTTATTATGCAAAAAAGGTTTTTATGGGTGTAAAGTATTTTCAATGGAAAGAAATGTAAAGAAATAAATAAAAAGTCAATTTTAATTATTTTTGTTTTTAGGGCAAAAAACCCTAATTTCTCAAGAAATGGTATTATTTATTATTTATATACAAAAAATGTATCAATATGTACAAAAATAAAAGTATATTGAAAAAAAGTATTTTTTGGTATAAAATATCAATAAAAATAAAATGTATTATTTTTTGTGTTTTTTATTCTATGCTTTTAATAAAATAAAGTATATATATATATATATATATATATATATATATATATATATATATATATATATATATATATATATATATATATATATATATATATATATATATATATATATATATATATATATATATATATATATATATATATATATATATATATATATATATATATATATATATATATATATATATATATATATATATATATATATATTAAATATGTTAAGTGTGTAAAAAATAAAATAAATTATTTACAAAAATGTACATATTTCAAGAAAATATTTTCAAATGTGAATAAAAATAATAAATGAAAATAAAAATATTTTTTTACATTATTTTTAAATTTAAACAAAATAATATAAAGTATTTAAACATTTTAATGTTAGAAATAAATGAAATAAATACCAAATAAATATAAAAATTTATGAAAATATTTTTTAGGCATTTTTTATATTTGAAAATAAAATAATAAAGTCAGAAATGAAATAAAAATGCAAAAATAATAAATATAAAAGAAATGGGCCAAGGGGGTGTGAAACTGAAAGTGGGGGGGTGCCAAAAGTAGGAAGTAGCCAGGCCCAGCCCAGCCATTTCATCTTCTTCCTCTGTCCTACAGAAGTTTGAAAAAACGCGCGCTTGCTACACAACCCTGTATCTCCTGTATTTGTGATCTTTTGACAAAACTCAAAACAAGAAACTTGTAGAGCATCAAACAACGAATCTAACCATATAAAAAACTCAAGCTAACTCTCAAAGACCAAAGAGAATTTCTCTGGCCCTAATTTCTAACCTAGTTTTTTCAAAAAGTTCATGGATGAAATTCTCCTAGCACGATTAATATAAATGAAAACTAAGCACATGTATGGTTTCAGGGCTATGAATACAACATCTTTCATTCACAAACCTAAGTCTAAATGTTCCTAAATAGAGAGATAGAAGTTCATGAAATATGTGTTTTAGTTGAGTTCGAGCTGGACAATGCAACAACTTCCAATGGTGTCTGAGGTTCTTTTGAGCTTACTTGATGTCCCTTGAAGCTTTCCCAATGCTTAGTTTGTTTTGAAGTGGCCTGAATTGTGCTACAGAACTCAACTTGCAAAGCTTCCAAACAAAAATGGTAATGTGTGTTAATGGAGTTACAACAACTTGTGAATGGTCTGGATAGCTTAGGTATATTGATTGGAATGTGTTTGAAATGATTTTGGATAAAACGCGGGGATTTGATTGTGGCTTGTGATTTGAAGAACTGGCCCTGTTTTGCAAGAAAAGTGGTTTTGGAGTATGAGGAGGTTTGAAAGGTCAAAGACTCGTGCTTCTGGCTTGTGAGAATGTTACAAACTTGTTTCAAAACTTTGCTTGAGTTGGTTTTATCAGATATGTGAGTTGTCTTGTGTTTGACAAGTTTCTTGGTTATGAAGCAAAATGAGAAGTGACAAAGAGCAGGCTTGTACAGGCTAGCTCTAACCCTGCATACATTATGTAAGCTTGGCCCCAAGTTTGTGGATTTGGTTTACAACATAAGATCTTGTTCAAGGCTCAAGGATTCTATTTGACATAAAGCAAGATTTTTGACAAAAATGGCAAAGTTACCTTTTACTATTTTTGGATTAATCTAGTGTATAATCCTCTAATGACCAAAACAAAACCTTAGACCAATTGATTTACATTTAATTATTGAGTACAAATTGGTTTAGAGGCCTGTAATTGTGTACTAAGCTAGCTTGGTCAGATTTGGCAAGTGGTATGAACATGTATTGGCCATGGTTACAATGTGAGTTTTTGCCAACTTCAAGCATTCAATTCTCCCTAACCACAAAGGTGTTTGAGGAGTTCTTGGACAATTTGGAAAGATTGCAACATGTACTATAATCCATCTTTGAAATCCAACTTGAAACTACTAGTGGAACTATGTGAAAAATGGCCAAGAAGATGGGTCAAAATCCTGCCTAAACTAGGGCAAAATTTTTCTAAGTTAAAAGTTTTAGGTACCCTTGTTCCAAAAATCATAACTTGAGATCCAAGCTTCTTTTGAGAAAACTTTGTGAATAAAATTTGTAGACTTTGTGATGGACTACAACTTTAATGTTGTAAGTTTTGTTTTAATCCATTTGCATCTTGGTGAAAATGTGGGACAAAGTTAGGAAAAATTAAGAAAATTTCATAACTTAGAAAATTTCCAAGTTATGAAATTTCTTCATTTTAAACCCTAATTTGCAATTTTGGGTTTCTTGATGAACAAGTTTCATAATTTGACATGTCTTGATGAAAAATGTTCCTTGGCACTTGATTTTGACCAAAAAGTCAAAGTTTGACTTTTCAGTGTACAATCAAATTTTGATCAGTTGACTGAAAAATTCATCTGTCAATCCTATGCATTTGAGATTTTTTTGAACTTGTTGAATGGGTCAAGACAATGCCATTGAGTCCTTGGGTCCATGGTTGAGCTTGATTTTCCATTGGTTAGGTCAGACAGTCAAAAATTGCCTTTGTACAGTCAAAACCCTAAAATGACCATTTTGCCCTTTTGGTGATCTGATCAAATTTCTTGTGGAATTGTGATCCAAACTTGATCAAATGATTCATATGAGTTCATAATATTGACGTGGGTCAAAATTCATGAGGTTTGACTGTCAATTGGCCACAATTGACTTTTTCCCCAATACAACTGATTTCTAGGCCAACTATCCAATTGACTGGGTAAAAATTTGAATCAAGGCTTGAAACTTGGTATGGACAAACTTGTGAGTCCAACATGAAGTATGAAAGTCACTTTGGGCATTGAAGGTCAAAACATCCCTGTGCAAACTCAAACCCTAATTTAGGTCAACAATGCAAGGAGGTGTCTTGAGCAGAGCAAACCCTAGCTTGATCTTGAGTTCCAAGAGTCTTGTGATGAGAAATGTTAATGAAATGGGAGGGAAAATTTTGGGGTACAACAGTTGCCCCTGTTCAATCTTCTTGAACCTGAAGAGTTAGATTGGCGAGCTTGCCTTTCGCGACTCGAAGGTAAAAGAGGATTGGACACTAGAGTGCCTGTAAATTTGCACTCGTCAAAATATAGCTTAGGAAATGGGCTTAAAGATGCCATTTGGGGATGGTAGAATCTTGCTGGAGATGGGCTTAAATATGCCATCCAAGAATGTTTGTTGAATTACAATGTTGTAGGTCAGAAGAATGAGCATCAAAATGGTATCCGTGTCTGGAATGCATTTGAACTATATCTAGAGATTGAGTCTGTATGAGCAAAAGAAAGGCGTCCGTGTCAGGAGCGTATCTGAGTTGTAACCGTTTTTGAACTTTGAATGAATATCAGAATGACTGCTGTGTCTGGAGTGTATATGTATTGTATCTGAAGTTGAGATTTGTATGAGTAGCAGAATGACTTTCGTGTCTGGAGTGTATCTGAGACTGTAACCGGGATCTGAATAAGTGACAAAATGATTTCCGTGGCGACTGCACTAGGGAGAATAAAAATTCTGGTGTAAGGGCCAAAATGGCATCCGTGTTTGGAGCGTATCTGAACTTCTAGTTGATAGTTGAATCTGAATGAGCGATAGAATGGCTGCCTTGTCTGGAGCGTATCTAGTCTGTATCGGATTGCCGAAGTCTGAATGAGTAGTAGAATGACCACCGTGTCTGGGGGTGTATCCATACTATATCTGGCTTGAAATTTTGAATGAGTAATAGAATAACCGCCGTGTTTGAGGTGTATCCATACTGTATCTGAATAATTGTTAACGATAGCCTTTTAATCTTATCCTGAAAAGGGTAAAATGTTAGCTAAAACACAAAGTTATGTTGCATGATATGTATGATGCAATGAACTGTGTTTCATCAATGTTTATGATATATGAATGTAATGGTTATGCATGTAAGCTGAGTAGCTATCTTGTTGAGGAAAATAAATCCTTGATAATTGGAGATAATGAAATTGTTGGCTGCTGCCAGAGAAAGTAAATCCTTGACCGATATTGAAGATTCAAAACTTTGATTGTTGAAGATGAGAGATCCTTGCTGACTGCTTGGGGATTAAAGATCTCTGTTTGCTTGAGAAGGAGAAATCCTGGGACCACCGCTGGAGATTGAAAATCCTTGGCGATTTGTGGGGATTAATAAGGCCTTTGACAATCTCTACTGGGGAACGAGAATCCTTCATTACTTTCTTGGGAAATAGGGAAAACTCTGAAAATCTCTACTGGGGAATTAAAACCTGGGAGGCTTCTGCTTGGAGAAATGAGACCGAGAATCTTCGACCTTGTTGGGAGATAACTCTGTGGGGCGAATGTTTACTCGGCTAGTGAAATCAGGAGTTTTGGGTTGTATGCCAAACTACTGGGGAAGCAACTAAGAAGTTAACTATTATTTGCTTGGTCCTCAGACTTTTAAGATAGCCTGCTGGGGAAATTGGGGGAAGTTGAACAGTTCCCACCGGGGATTGATAGTTGGAAATTTGACTTCTCTGGGGAAGAAAGTTTAGAATATTCTGGTTCCGCTGGGGATCTTGAAGTTTAACTCCGCTGGGGACACATAATTTAAGACTTTGGTTTTGTTGAGGATCTGAACAATGTATTGCAGGGGATTTCTTCTGGAATAGGCAAAGATATCTTCCTACACCTTCAACCTATCAGTAATTATCCTTTCTCAATTTCGTTTTATTTGCAAGTAGTGATTATATTCAAATGCATATGCCTATTTAACAAAACTTTGGACGCTTTCAAATAAAACATAAGTGTAAAAAAGAATGAAAGGCGAGCAAATTTCTGCACTTTGAAGTATCTTTGTATTAATTTTTGTAAGTATCTTTGTACAAAGGAGACAGACATCCTAGTAAGAGAATGTCGTCGTAAAAATTAAAAAATTTTATACAAAAGGAAGATGGCTATGTGTAACAATTCCATGGGGTTCCCATTATGCTATAGCCTTCACAACTTTGAGTATCTTGTCCATTCGCTACTTCGTCCGCCGATGACTGGATTGATCAGAAGCTTGGAGCTTGTTGGTGAAGAGATTATTCTTAAAGTGATCCGACGAGACATAGTCATACGCTTTAATACCCTAACTTTTGCCTGGACCGCCCTTTCGGGTTTTCGATCCACCAGGAAACCCTTTGTTGCCCAAGTCGCCCTTTCGGGTTTTCAACTTGCCGGGTGTACAAATTTTTTTTGTTTTATCCCTAATTTTTGCCTGAACCGCCCTTTCGGGTTTTCGATTCACCAGGATGCCCATTTTTTCCCAAGTCGCCCTTTCGGGTTTTCAACTTGTCGGATCGTTTTATGCGTAGTATCTTTTGACTATGTCTGCGTTTGTAGGGTGCGGCAAATCGTCACCGTCCATAGTGGTCATAATCATTGCCCCACCAGAAAAGATGCTCTTGATCACAAATGGTCCTTCATAAGTAGGAGTCCACTTTCCCCTGGGATCACTTTGTGGCAAGATGATTCACTTGATTACAAGATCTCCGACTCGATATTCCTAACACCTGACTTTCTTGTTGAAAGCCTTGATCATCCGTTTTTGATACGTCTGACCATGACAAACAACAGTAAGTCGCTTTTCATCAATCAAGTTAAGTTAATCAAGCCGGGTCTGAATCCAATCGTCTTCACTCAAACCAACATCTTTCATGATTCTCAAGGAAGGAATCTGAACCTCGATAGGTAAAACAGCTTCCATGCCATATACCAACGAAAAGGGAGTTGCCCTTGTTGAAGTACGTGTTGTGGTACGATATCCATGCAGAGCAAATGGTAACATCTCGTGCCAGTCCTTGTAGGTGACTGTCATCTTTTGAATGATCTTCTTGATATTTTTGTTTGCGGCTTCAACAACACCGTTCATCTTCGGCCAATTATGATGATAAATCTTGAACTGTTCGCATAGAGCGGTGATCATAGTGTTGTTCAAATTTGTACTGTTGTCCGTGATAATCCTGTCGGGGATACCATACCGGTATATGAGGTTCTTCTTGATGAAGCGGGCGACCACATTCTTTGTAACAGAGGCAAAGGAAGCTTCTTCAACCCACTTGGTAAAATAATCAATAGCCACCAAGATGAAGCGATGCCCATTGGATGTCGTAGGCTTGATCTCTCCAATCATGTCAATGCCCCACATTGCGAATGGCCAAGGAGCTGTCAGAACATTGAGAGGAACAGAAGGAATATGTACTTTTTCAGCGTAGACTTGGCATTTGTGGCAGGTGCGGGAATGTTGATGACAATCAACTTCCATGGTAACCAGTAGTTGTCTGCCCTTAGAATCTTCTTAGCCATCGTATGTCTTCTCAAGTGGGTGCCAAATGTGCCACTATGTATTTCGGTCATGATCAACTCTGCTTAAATCTTGTCCACACAACGAAGTAGAATGCAATCATGGTTGCGCTTATAAAGGATGCCATTGTTTAGGAAAAACTTGGCAGCAAATCTCCTTAAGAACTTTTTGTCATTGACGGAAGCTCCTTCAGGGTATTCTCGAGTCTGGAGATACCTTTTGATTTCATGAAACCAAGGTTGTTCCACTACTTCTTCGGTATTAATCTCATGACAGTGCGCAGGTTCGTCCATTCTCTCAATGGTAATTTGGGGAACCTCGTTATCCCAGTTGACTTTAAACATGGAAGACATTGTAGCCAGAGCATCGGCTAACTGATTTTCTTCTCGTGGGAAATGCTCGAAGGTAATCTGTTCGAAATGAGGCAACAATGTCAAGACATGTTCTTTGTATGGGATAAGATTAGGATGTTTGGTGTCCCACTCTCCTTTGACTTGACTGATAACCAAATCCGAGTCCCCAAATACGACCAAAGATTTGATTCCCAAGTCTATAGCAGCCTTGAGACCAAAAATGCAAGCTTCATATTCAGCCATGTTGTTGGTACAGCTGAAGCAAAGTCGGCATTGAAGGGTGTATGGCAACCTTCCGGAGAAATGAGTACCGCACCGATACCGTTGCCAAGTGCATTTGAAGCACCATCAAAGTACATGGTCCATCGAGATCCTTGTTCAGGTCCGTCATACGGTCCATTACCTTCAATGTTGTCCAATGTCATGATGTCCTCGTCAGGGAAGTTGAATCTCATAGATTGGTAATCTTCGACGGCTTGATGAGCTAGATGATCAACTAGTACACTCCCCTTTATAGCTTTTTGGGTAGTATACTGGATATCATACTCAGTCAGGATCATCTGCCATCTAGCGATTCTTCTAGATAAGGCGGGCTTCTCGAAGATATACTTGATCGGATCCATCTCGGAAATCAGCAAAGTGGTATGAGTCAACATATACTACCTTAGCCGGCGAGCAGCCCATACCAAAGCGCAACAAGTTTTCTCGAGCAGTGAGTAACGAGTCTCACAGTCAGTAAACTTTTTGCTAAGGTAATAAATGGCATGCTCTTTTCGGCCAGACTCATCATGTTGGCCCAGTACGCACCCCGTTGAGTTA
The DNA here is from genome assembly GCA_948472305.1 of Vicia faba. Classification (NCBI taxonomy): domain Eukaryota; kingdom Viridiplantae; phylum Streptophyta; class Magnoliopsida; order Fabales; family Fabaceae; genus Vicia; species Vicia faba. The sequence continues at coordinate 1,579,208,064 of OX451738.1, read as the reverse complement.
TCCAAAACAGTCAGATACATGATTAACGGCCTTCCTTCGAAGGGTGGCATCAAAATAGGAGGTTCCAGTAAATACTCCTTGATCTTATCAAAAGCGACTTGACAATCATTGTTCCATTCAACTACCTGATCTTTCTTCAACAGTTTGAAAATTGGCTCACAGGTAGATGTCAGGTGAGAGATGAACCTCGCAATATAGTTTAAGCGTCCCAAGAATCCTCTAACCTCATTTTCAGTGCGCGGGGTAGGAATTTCTTGTATAGCCTTTACTTTAGCTGGATCAACCTCAATGCCTTTGTTGCTGACAATAAATCCCAAAATTTTACCAGACCTAACTCCAAAAGTGCACTTGCTTGGGTTCAGTCTAAGCTTATACTCCTTCAACCTGGCAGACAACTTTTGCAAATGATCAAGGTGTTCTTCTTCTGTCTGTGATTGAGCTATCATGTCGTCTACATAAACTTCGATCTCATGATGTATCATATCATGAAACAAAGCTACCATGGCGCGTTGATAGGTTGCCCTTGCATTCTTCAGTCCGAATGGCATCACTTTGTAGCAGAAGGTACCCCATTACGTGACAAAAGTAGTTTTCTCCATGTCCTCGGGGGCCATTTTGATCTGGTTGTATCCCGAGAATCCATCAATGAAGGAAAAAACCTTGTGTTGAGCTGTGTTTTAAACCAAGATGTTGATATGTGGCAGTGGAAAATCATCCTTAGGGCTAGCCCTGTTTAAATCCCGATAGTCCACACATTCTGACTTTGCCGTCTTTCTTAGGCACGGGCACAATGTTAGCAACCCATTATGGATAGGAAGTAACAGCCAGAAAGCCAACGTTGAATTGCTTCATTACCTCAGCTTTGATCTTCTCAGACATGTCGGGCCTCATTCGGCAGACCTTTTGCTTGACCGGTGGACAGTCTTCTCTTGTAGGGAGACGATGAACCACGATATCTGTGTCTAGTCCCGGCATGTCTTCATAAGACCAGGCGAAGATTTCAACATATTCGTTCAACAACTGCACTAGACGCTCTTTGACACTTGGTTCCAGGTTGGCACCCACTTTTACCTCCTTCTTGTCTTCCTCTGTTACCAAGTTGATGGTTTCTAGCAACTCTTCATGAGGCAGAATAGCCCTCTCTTCTTGTTGCAAAAGTCTGGCTAACTCTCCCGGCACTTCACAGTCTTCGTCAACTTCGTACTCAGCATGATTGACCAAATCTTCAGAGTTACCGAAGGCTAAAGCAGAATAGTCACCCATGGAATCCAAAGTGGATGGGTACCTGCATTTGTGAGTGTGGGTGTGTGTAAGGGATAGCCATCCTTAAACAAAACAAAATGCAAAAGGAAAGAAAACACAACAGTTTATGGATGAAAACATCCAATGATTCATTAAAACATGGCATATGATAATGAAGAAAATCAAGCCCTTACAAATGGACCTACATGCCCCGGGAAAGGCATGAGGTGAAAATAGTGTACGAATTATTTAGTTATTACAGACAAAAAATGGGAAATTGTTCAAAGATAAAATTACTGGTTGATGAAGGTGATGGGAATAAAATCCTTTGCTTCCCAGTTGCTTAAACCCCCTTCGAAGGTCGGAAAATCAAATCTTCAAAGTGGCCCTCTTCATCTTCATCTTCTACAACATTGACTCCATGGTGAGAGATTTTGACGGGTGGTCCTCCAGCCTTGGAGCGACGCATAGCTTTTTGTCCTGCAACAGTAAACCCTAACCCAAACTTGTCCGTCTTATGGGGAAAATCGGGCAGTTTCCCCCACACTGTGCTCTTTCCTTGTTTGACTACATCCTCTGCGTCCTTGAGAGATACCATCCTAGATGCATGCTTGGGAACGGTAGGCACCTCAACCATTGTCTTCGCAACTGCTACCTCAGGAGAAACTTCCTCAAAATGTTGGAAAGGCGTTTCTATGAACTCGCCATCCAACTCCACATAGCGAAAGGAATTGAGATGACTTATCATGTACTCTTCCTCGCCGTGCACCGTTATAATCTTACCCTTAACAGGATATTTCAGCATTTGGTGCAAAGAAGAAGTAACTGCCCCAGCATAATGGATCCACGATCTTCCCAATAAGCACGAATATGAGGGACGAATGTCCATCACATAAAAGGTGGAGTTGAAGACTTCTGTGCCTACTTTGATAGGAATGTCAACCTCTTCGTGAACCATTCTTTTGGACCCATCAAAGGCCCTAACAACGATGTTACTAGGTTTGAGGGTCAATCCTTCGCAGTCCAAATGGTCTAAAGCTTTCTTCGGCAGCACATTCAAGGAGGAAGAACCAGTATCAACTAAGACATGGGCGAGGGTGGTTCCCCTGCATTCAACTGATACATGTAGCGCATAGTTGTGTTTCCTTCCTTTGGGAGTCATGTCAGCATCGGAAAAGCCAAGGCCATTGTCAGCAGTAAGACTGGCCATAAACTCCTGAAACTGGTCAGCCGAAGTTTCTTGGGGCACGTGTGTCGCCTTCAAAAATTTGATTAGGGCCTTAGCATGGGCCTCAGAGCAGAGTAGAAGAGCCAACATTGAAATTTTAGAAGGGGTCTGCCCTAGCTGTTCCACGACGTCGTAGTCACTCTTTCTGATTATTTTCAAGATTTAATCCATTTCTTTCTGGGTGGTTTCGGGGATAACCACAACATGAGCCTTCGTCCTGACAGGCGCTTCCAGTATCCCCTTACCCTTATTGGTAGTATCAACATATGGTCTTAATTCAGGAGTATCCAATTCTTTAATTATCGGGTCTCGCACAGATGGCCTAACAGGTGTAGAAGCTTTTGAGGGTCCGAAAATTGCTCGAGGGGGAGCAATCTCCGAAGAAAAGATCCGACCGCTGCGGGTTATGTTACTTATACCCGCAATGTAACCAACATCAGGGGTTTCTTCTTCAGTATTCTCTTGGACTGCTTCAATCTGTTTGATACCATGATAGAAGATTTCTCCTCTGTAGTTCCATGGTATCGTTTTGCTAGATTGATACGGGACAGGCCCCAACATGGTGATCTTTAAAGGTACAAATTCAGGATCAGGTGTAATCTTGACATGCCTTTTGCAAGCCTTGGGAAGATTGTCGGATATGGTTATAATTGCAATATCATTGGTTGAAGTAGTAAAAGTAGCAGGAGTAACAGGAGTGAAAGTATCAACAGGGTTTTTTTGGAAGAGTATCTCTTGGGTATCCATCAGGCGTTGGATGCCTGATTTCAACATTGGACAGTCAGCTTGTATGTTTAAACAAAAGTAGCAGTCTTTTCCGCAGCCTGGGAATATCCCGGCTCTCATCAAATTCTCTTTAATCACTAGTAACAGACTCAAAAGGTCAGCGACATCAGTAACATGAAGGTCTTCCATAACGCCATGAACATTATGACCGTGCTTGGGCATCGGAGCAGATATTACGTTGGGCTTCTCAGGAGCATCAAATTATACTTACTTGGCGTCAATCAGGTCTTGGATTTTGTTCTTAAGCGCCCAACAATTATTGGTATCGTGCCCTGCACTGTCAGAGTGGTAAGCACACTTGGCATTGGAGTGGTAATATGGCGAAGAATTATTAGGGTTCTTTGGCGCTTCCTTCAAACTAGTAATATTCAGCTTTAACAAATGAGAGAGTACTTGAGCTGGTGTCATGTTGATTCGGGTGAACTGCCGTTGTGGCCTTTCTACCCGTTGTTGATTAGGTCTTAGCTGATTGCCGCGAGGTTGATCATTTGAAGAGTTTTGAATCATCACAACCCCTACAGTTGGCCGGCGCTCGGTTCTTCCTTGACTTTTCTGAGAATAAACAGCAGATGCTTCCTTCTTAGCTGGGAAGGTTTTCTTAACAGCAGTGGACGCGGAGGTATCTTTCTGAATCTTACCACTTTTAATACCGGCCTCGACCCTTTCACCGGTCAAAATTAGTTCAATAAATCCCGCGGAGGAACTCCCGATTAAATGATTGAAGAAAGGGCCAGACAGGGTACCTAAAAACATGTCAACCAGCTCTCTATCCGACAACGGTGGCTGCACCCTTCCAGCCAGATCACGCCACTTCTGGGCATACTCTTTAAATCCTTCATTGGAAGTCATCCCCATACTTTGTAGCTGAGTACGAGTGGGCGCCAAATCACCATTGTATTGGTATTGACGGTAAAAAGCAGCAGGTAAGTCTTCCCAGTTATGGACCTCAAACCTCTCAAGTTGATAGAACCAGTCCAATTGTGTGCTTGACAAACTGTCTTGGAAAAAGTGTACCCAGAGGTCTTTATCAGATGAGTGGGGTTGGATCTTTCTGACATAGGATCTCAGATGCATCTTTGGACATGACAGACCATCATACTTGGCAAATGTAGGAACCTTGAATTTGGGGGGATGACGATTCCAGCGACTAATCCTAGTTCTTCAAAATCTAAACCAGGTACCCTTTGCAGCTCCATGGCTGCCAATCTATCCTCAAGATTCTTATATTTATCATCCACCGGGGGGTATTGCTGTTCGGAGTAGTCTTCGTCTTCTTCCTCTTCCTCCTCTTCAACTTCAGATTCAGAAGGTCCCGCAACTCCTTTTCCTTTACCAGCCCCTTCATCAGACATTGAGGGGAACTCGAGAACTTTTCTAGCATTGCTTTCAAACCTTCTTCCAAAAGTGGCTACTTCAGGCCTTTTCTTATTTTTCTCTTTATTTTTCTCCAGTGCTTTGAGGTCCTCTTGACCCTTTGCTAAGGTCATGAGGAGTTGCTGGAATTGAGAATTCTGTGCTTGCAGATCCTTAACTGTCTGCTCCAAATCCATCTTGCTGAAATAAACAGCAGAAAGATAAGCAAACTTGGTGTGAAGACCTGTTTATGCATATGATGAATGGTATGTTATTCATGTAATGCATTCAAGGATTCAGAAATTCAAATTTGTTACAAACAAAAAGGAACACACGTCATATTAAGAAGAAATTGTCAGTACATAAGTGCCCCATGGGCAAAATATTACAAAATTTTTAATGTAAAAATACATTAAGCTCCAAAACCTTCTTCTCACTGGCATAGAAGCTGGCTTCAAAAATATTCCTTTCTTCCTTGAGTTGGATCCAACTCTTTTGCATTTCTTCCCATGATTTTGGCATGTCAGGATGTAGAAGGGTGTATGGAACCTCTCCTTCTATAACAGGCTCTTTGATCAAGGGGAGAATGTTAGGATATGGCATCATAAGACTCTGGGCGCGGGTTCGTACCCACTTGAGGTAAGGCTCAAGGGGGATGGAATTCTTGTGCCCTAGTGTCTTACTATCCACTTTGTTGGGCATCCTCCAAGCTCTGATGAACCTTTGTCGAAGTCCTTGCGCATCGTTGTCGAAGTCAAAAACTAGGTCAGGAATCAGCATGTCATGAGGGCCATCCCTCCGAGCATATCCAAACTGTCTTAGAGATAAACAGGGGTTATAGGTAATGCCTCCCCTAATGCCAAGTAGTGGGACATTAGGGAATTCCCCACAACGATCAATGATGGTGACATTTTCTCTGGACCGAGAACACCAATGTACATCAGAATGTGTGAGGGTCATCAACCGTTGTGACCACCTTAAACCCTGCTCATTCTTCAAAACTGATTGTGGAAGGTGATAAATAAACCACCTTGCTAGGAGAGGAGCACAACACATGAGAACACATCTTTTCCTCATTGTTCGTGTGTAAAATGAGTGTAGGATGTCCCCAAGCAATGTAGGTACAGGATTCTGGGATATGAAAATCTTGACAGCATTCACATCTATAAGTTGATCAAGGTTTGGGAACAAGACCAACCCATAGATAAGGAGTGCCACAATCTCTTCAAAGGCTTGTAGATCAAGAGAATTCCAGCAGTCTTGTGCCTTTTCAAACAGAAACTTTGCCAAGAACCCCTTGATACCACTTCTGGTCTCCCAATGTCCTTTGATGTCAGATGGTTGCAAGTGTAATGCTTGAGCAACATCTTCAGGCTTTGGTTCTTTTTCCGTACCGTTGTAGGGTAGTTGATGAAGAATAGGAATTCTCAAGAGTTGAGAAAATTCCTCCAAAGTAGGTACTAGTTGGTAATCAGGGAATGTGAAACAGTGGTGTAGGGGGTCAAAGAACTGGAAGAGAACTTTCACCATGTCTTCTTCAATGTTGGAGTTGACCAAGTTGAGAAGTCTACCATGTCTTTCACTGAAGAGAGAATTCTATGGAATCTTGGAAGTAAGCTCCTTGAGTTGAGGAGGGATTCTCACAAGGTTGACTTGAATTGTTTTCCTGCGAAGAGATTCCATGACCTACAAAACAAGAACAAAGATGAAGATCCAAACCCTTGAAATGGTTAGTGGATGCATATGATGCTTGAAATTCTGGCTGCAGATACTCAATGTCACGTTCAATGTTATGACACCGTATCTGACTTACTATATGACAGTAAATACAAAAGCAATAAAGAACACAGTCAATTGTTTACCCAGTTCAGTGTGCAACAACACCTACTCTAGGGGCTACCAAGCCAGGGAGAGAATCCACTATAAGAGATGTTAATTCAGGAATAAACCAACCAGTTTATCTCCTTCACTTAAGACCTACCCAATGCAATTCTAATCTAAGTACAACTTAAACCTGAGTTCCTACTCACTCCCCCTCAATCACAGCAGTGATACATAAACCAATTTGACTTAAGAATTGATGAAGACACTCTTCAAAAACACACACTTGATTAAGCTTCACAACGTTTTAATCAAGCAACACAATCACTCGTGCTTCACAGCTTTGAGTGATGTACACAACTAACTTGACTCTGCTTCACAGCTTTAGTCAAGGAACATTCAAACACTCTTGCTTCAAAGCTTTGAGTGCTACACAACCCTTACAATTGAAACCTATTCCAAGGCACTTATCACAATGATAATTGCTTGGAGTACAATAAACAAATCTATACAGATTACAAAATGATCTTCTAATCAAAACGGCAGGGTTCCTTTGAAAAACAGCAGCTCTGTTGAATATATAGCAGCTGCAACTTCAGTTAGGGTTTCCAAAAACCTAGGGTTAATTCCGTTTGACCTAAAGACCAGGTCACAGGACTTTATTAACCAGGTTAGGGTTGAGCTAGGTTACCCCTCAGAAAACGCAGGATTCTGTTCAGGAAGGACTGAGTTATTTCCTGAAAAAACTCAGACTTATCCAATCCTGCAATCCTGTTAGTTCAGAACAGGATGTCATAACATCTGTTATGACATCTGAGAAAACCTGTCTACTGATTCAGCAAAATGTGATCATTTTGCAAAATGCTCAGATACACACTTATAAACATCAGTATTACAATTACAATATTTTTCTGCAAAGGTACCTAATGAGTCAGTACAACCTGAACTAGAATGTTATGACATCAGTCATGACATTCACACATACACTTGGGATTTACCAAAAATGCAAGCCAATACCTAAACACCTACAAACTCCCCCTTTGGCAGATTTTTGGCTAAAGTCCCTAAACAATCAGAGATAGATAGCAGCAGAAATAAGTGACAGCAGAAAAATAGAACACAGAATGTTAAGTACTAATTAATCAAGTACCAAAATATTCTCCCCCTCTTTAGCCACAAATGGGCCAAAGATACATGTTCAGAAAATTTTACAGTTATCCAAAACAAAATAATAAGATCAGCAGCAGACAACAACAGGACACACTTCCAAACTCCACCATCAACACCACCAAGCAGCAATCAACCTTCAAGCACTGTCATCAGACTCAGAAGAGCTAGTTTCTTCAATGTTGAGCTGTCCTTCAGCTTCTACATCTTCTTCCCTTCTGCTTTCTTCAGCTTCCTCCTTTTCTAGCCTGGCAATTAGAACTTCTAGGGTCCTTTTTCTAGCATCCAGATCTTTGCAAGTTTCTTTTAAAACAGCTATGACATCTGATGTCTTGGACTGGGTCTTTACAGACGATGTCTCAGCTGATGTTATGACAATGTCTGGAGCATGAGATCCCTGAAACAATTTGTAGTGCAGGCCAAGGGCAGGAGCTCTTTTGCAGACTGTATCTCTTGCCACAAGGATATCAGGGAATTGTGCAAGGATGATTCCACAAAGGAGGGAGGGAAAGGCAATTGGTCCTTTGACAGCATAACTGCCAGCATGCTTTAAGGTTTGTTCAAAGATGTACCTTCCATAGTCAAAGGCAGTCTTGGTTCCTACAACATAGATAAATCTCCCCAATCCTGTGGAGATAGTTGATTTGTGATTTGTAGGCACCCAATTTGCTGCACCTATTTTATGCAAGATGGCAAACTTCATGCTGAGTTTACTAGCATTCAGCTTCCCTTTCAATGGCCAGCACTTTACTTGCCTGGCTGTGATGGTTAGACAAACTTCATTGTCAGTTGCCTCTAGATCAGGACAGTCCTTATTTGTTCTTCCAAGAAACTTGTTGATTTCTGATGGAGAGAACTTGACCCTTCTTCCTCTGACAAAGACACTTTCAAAGTCGGCTGACCTTCCATCAGCACAATCATTTGACAAGTTCACAACAAACTCCTTAACCAGATTTTCATAACATTTGTTAAACTTTATCACTGTCTTCATTAGCCCAGCATTCTTGATCAGATCCATGATGTCTTTGCACTCCAAGGCATCATTGTTGAGTTCTCTCTCCAAGGCTATTCTCTTTAAGCAAACATACTTCCATCTGTTCGCATTGTCAGGATGATGAAAGGAGATGTTGTCTGTTGGCACTTCAGGCACTCTAGCAATCTTGCTGGAGGGGAGCTTTCTTCTGATGGGAGTTTCTTCAATATCAATCTCAAATTCTGATTCATCATCAGAATCAGAAGTTTCAGGTTCTTTACTTTTCTTAGAGATTGGTTGTCTAGCAGTCTGCACCTGTGCCTTCTTCCCTTTTGTCTGAATACTTTTCTCAGCCATCCCTTCAGCCTTGGATTTCTTAGCATCAGGTTTATCATTCTGACTACTCTTTCTTTTCATCAATCTCCTAGCAATGCTAGGGTTCACATTAGCAATCAGTTCATCATCTGAGTAATCATCCACATCAATGATAGGTGGATCAGCAGCCTTTTCAGAGGGGTTCTGAATGTTGTCTTTTGGTGTCACAACATCCTCAGTGACATCTACATTTTCAGAAACTTCCACATTTGGACTTTCTGATTGATTTAAAGGGATAGAAATTCCCGGTACAGATTGGTTGCCACTCAGAATGCTAGTAACCAGCCTAGCAATAGCTTGGTGTACTTGAACTGATCCTTCTCTATTAGGTACAGAAGACAAAGGATGAGAAGAATTACCAGAGGCTGTGGCTTGAGCTCTTCCTGCATGTCTGGTTCTGAGCTTTTTGACTCTGGCTGGGTCAGTTGCCATCTCCCTGAGAGGAGTGACCTCAAGAACTTCAGATTCTATGCATGTAGTGATTGCCCTAGAATCTTGATCAGATGATGCCGATGATGAGGAAGACGAAGCCGCCATGGTGGAAGACGATGTCTGAGACATTTTAATTGACTTTGAGCAGTTTGAGAAAAATTTTTGATTGGGAGGAGGAAACAGGTTGCAAGGATGAGAGAGGTAGGGGGTAAAAGGGAGTCTCTTCAACTTCTTAAAACTTTTGAAGGAATTGTGAAAGTATATGATTAACCCACTAAATATAGACTTAATAAAATTAATCCTTTCAACCCTTGTTTTGAGCAAAACTAATTGCTATAATTTCTCATGTTGGTGAATACCCAACCTGCCCCTCAAATTTTCAATTTTATTTCCAACAAGAGCCTTGGTAGAAGAATCAGTCAGCTGAAGCTTAGAGAAACTGTGTTCCAGTTTAAATGACTTCTTTTCTTCAAAATCAATAGGGTTCAAGGAAATGTTGAATGTTTTCAAATTGTCACAACACAATGTCACAACATCTTGTGTAACATTGTACTCAGGGAGCATCTGCTTTGACCAGATGTTTTGAGAACATAATTTATGAGACTTGTTATTTCCAACTTCCTTGTCAAGATGACTTAAGGTTCTGACAACACATTCTTCTTCAAGTTTATTTCCCACATCACAGATATCATCAACCTGTAGTTTTGGAGTTCTTCTGACAGTTTCCATAGAGATAGCTCTCTTCATTCTTCTTAGATGAAGGAGACCAAGCTTATGCTGCCACAGTTTCACTTCTTTTTCTTCTTTTGCAATGGAATACACAGATGAGGAATTAGTGTTCTCAGCCTCCCACAAGTAGCAGTTGTCTTTGGATCTGACTCCTTTCATTACTATCTCTTGTTTGTCATTGATTACAAGGCATTCAGATTTTGAGAAATTGACTTTGAATCCTAGATCACACAGTTGACTGATACTAATGAGATTAGCGGTCAGTCCTTTCACCAGCAGTACTTCATTCAGACTTGGAACTCCAGGGCAGTCCAAATCACCAACTCCTTTGATTTCACCTTTAGCCCCATCTCCAAAGGTCACAAAACTGGTGGTGTGAGGCTTAACATTATTGAGGAGGTTCTTGATTCCAGTCATATGTCTGGAACATCCACTGTCAAAGTACCAGTCTTCCTTTGCAGAGACCCTCAGGGAAGTGTGAGCTATCAGTGCAGTAGCCTTTTTCTTCCATTGAGTAGCATGTGGTACCTTTTTAGACTTAGGTTTGACACCTGAGTTCTGATTAGGATATCCATGTAGTCTGAAGCAGAAGGGCTTTATGTGACCATATCTCCCACAATGATGACATTTCCATCTTTGGTACCTCTTCTTCACATGTCTCTGTCCTTGATGTTGAGAGTTGTGTTGAGACATCCGTTTTGACATTTGCTTACCAGTACCAAATTTCTTTGCTTCCATAAATCCTAGTCCATATTTATTTCCCACATTTTGTCCAACTTGAAGGATCTCTTCCAATTTGTCTGTTCCATTGGTCAACATCTTGACAGATTTGGTCATTTGATTTAGTTGTGAGTTTAGCAGTTGAACTTCTCCTTCTAGACGACTTATAGTTTCAAGATTTGCCCTTTTTTCAGCCTCCAGTTTTATAATGAGTTTTGATTGTTTCTCATTCTGCACACAGACTTCAGCACTTCTGATACACAATTTCTTGTAGGTATCAGCCAGTTCTTCAAATGTCACTTCTTCATCACTAGTGTCACTTTCAGAAGTACAAACACTAGTTAGGGCAGTAACTAGTTTGGCAGATTCTTCTTCAGAATTACTTTCTGAATCATAGTCAGACCAAGTAACAGTCGTTCCTTTCTTTTGCTTCTTAAGAAAGGTAGGACATTCAGCTCGAATATGTCCATATCCTTCACATCCATGGCATTGAATACCTCTGCCTTGGTTTCCCTTATCTTCTGACCTTGATCTTCTGCTGGAACTGTAAATGTCAGAGGGAATGTTATGAACATTAGACCTTGACTTTGGGTCCATTCTTTTGATGAGCCTGTTGAATTGTCTTCCAAGCATAGCAATAGCTTCAGATATGTTTTCTTCTTCATCCTCCTTGTATTCAACATCAGTGTTGGATACAAGTGCTATGCTTTTGTTCTTCTTGTCACCATTATCAGTGATCCCCATCTCAAAAGTCTGAAGAGACCCAATAAGTTCATCCACTTTCAACTTGCTAATGTCCTGGGCTTCCTCTATGGCAGTTACCTTCATTGCAAATCTTTTAGGCAAGGATCTGAGAATCTTCCTCACCAGTTTTTCTTCTGACATTTTTTCTCCCAGTGCTCCTGAGGTGTTGGCAATCTCCAAGATGTTCATGTGAAACTCATGAATGGTTTCATCTTCCATCATTTTTAGATTCTCAAACTTGGTAGTCAACATCTGAAGCCTTGACATTTTTACTTTGGAGGTGCCCTCATGAGTAGTTCTGAGAGTGTCCCAAACTTCCTTGGCCAGTTCATATTGATGTACTAGTCTGAAAATGTTTCTATCAATTCCATTGAACAGGGCATTTAGAGCTTTTGAATTTCCCAGTGCTAACTCATCTTCTTCTTTACTCCAATCTTCCTCAGGTTTCAGACTGATTGTCCCATCTCTCTCAGTTATGGTGGGATGAATCCATCCTTTGTCAGCAGCTCTCCAAGCCTTTTTGTCCAGAGATTTTAGGAAGGCAATCATACGAGGTTTCCAGTAGTCATAATTGGTTCCGTCCAGAATGGGTGGTCTATTTCCAAAAACTCCTTCTTTGTCCATAGTGCCAGAAAGTGATATCCCTAGATCTCACCCAGTAATACAGGCAGGGTGCCTGCTCTGATACCAATTGAAATTCTGGCTGCAGATACTCAATGTCACGTTCAATGTTATGACACCGTATCTGACTTACTATATGACAGTAAATACAAAAGCAATAAAGAACACAGTCAATTGTTTACCCAGTTCAGTGTGCAACAACACCTACTCTGGGGGCTACCAAGCCAGGGAGAGAATCCACTATAAGAGATGTTAATTCAGGAATAAACCAACCAGTTTATCTCCTTCACTTAAGACCTACCCAATGCAATTCTAATCTAAGTACAACTTAAACCTGAGTTCCTACTCACTCCCCCTCAATCACAGCAGTGATACATAAACCAATTTGACTTAAGAATTGATGAAGACACTCTTCAAAAACACACACTTGATTAAGCTTCACAGCGTTTTAATCAAGCAACACAATCACTCGTGCTTCACAGCTTTGAGTGATGTACACAACTAACTTGACTCTGCTTCACAGCTTTAGTCAAGGAACATTCAAACACTCTTGCTTCAAAGCTTTGAGTGCTACACAACCCTTACAATTGAAACCTATTCCAAGGCACTTATCACAATGATAATTGCTTGGAGTACAATAAACAAATCTATACAGATTACAAAATGATCTTCTAATCAAAACGGTAGGGTTCCTTTGAAAAACAGCAGCTCTGTTGAATATATAGCAGCTGCAACTTTAGTTAGGGTTTCCAAAAACCTAGGGTTAATTCCGTTTGACCTAAAGACCAGGTCACAGGACTTTATTAACCAGGTTAGGGTTGAGCTAGGTTACCCCTCAGAAAACGCAGGATTCTGTTCAGGAAGGACTGAGTTATTTCCTGAAAAAACTCAGACTTATCCAATCCTGCAATCCTGTTAGTTCAGAACAGGATGTCATAACATCTGTTATGACATCTGAGAAAACCTGTCTACTGATTCAGCAAAATATGATCATTTTGCAAAATGCTCAGATACACACTTATAAACATCAGTATTACAATTACAATATTTTTCTGCAAAGGTACCTAATGAGTCAGTACAACCTGAACTAGAATGTTATGACATCAGTCATGACATTCACACATACACTTGGGATTTACCAAAAATGCAAGCCAATACCTAAACACATACAATGCTTTATGATGTTCATGATGTATGCACAAACACATGTACAAGCAAGTCACACAAAACCCTAGTTTCAGGCTTGCATGAGTTTTCATAGGTAAGTACCCTCTTGAGTTTAGTTGGCTCAAACCTATCCTATAAATAGTAACCGGGTTCTAAGGAGTTCAATATCACTGGATTGTTTTCTATGTTCATTGTTTTGGTTTAGCCACTTAAATAGCGACCAAAATATTCCAAGAAAACAACCCTCAATGAGTGTAGTATCGAGTATCTACCAACTTCGGATTGCACCAAAGCCGGTCGTCTCACTACCCATAAAAAAAGGCCAAGATGGTCAAGTAAGGTTCTAAAAGTTCATTAGTGCTTTATGACATCACTCAGCGGCCCTGTATTCTCTTTGATTGACTCAAAGGCTACCGGTACTCACAAATATGTCGCACTAATATAGCTATTGCTTCAACCATGTCGGTATACCCCGCACAGTTTCCACAACGTATTGCTATTTACCTATGAATGTTTCCCAAATCCGGGTAGAGGATTTCAAGCCCAAACAAGAGAACCATATGTAAAGCAATCAAATCAAACAATATAATCATACAAAGGGTGACCTAAGCCCTAAGGTTACTCCACTTTTAAAGTTATCCCCAGCAGAGTCGCCAGTTCTGTGATACGGTGGGAGAACTGACTTGGGATTTTGCGTTTGTGTTCGCAAATGTTTCGATTTAGCAAGAGTCGCCACCGACTTTTTATTTTATCCTAAGGAAAGGTCAAAAAGCACAGGAAAGACCTTTGAGATATTTTCTTGGGTTCGGGGAGTAGATTATAGAAAGGGGAGGTATTAGCACCCTTTCTATCCATGGTTATCCATGGGCTCTTAGTTACTTGTTTAGATCACTTGCTTTGCTTTTCAATTGTTTGAAATGGTGCTTTGTGTGTGATTTTGAAAGATGTTTTGAAAAGAGGCCATCGTTGTGGCAACCTTTGTAATGATTCTTGTTTGAATGTATACAAAGGTGTTTTTGTCTTTTGAAAAGTTTTCAATGTTTGAAAGTAGGGTTTTGAAATTGTGTAGTGAAGTGTGTTTTGAAGATAACAAGGATGTTTTTGCAAACTTTGATCAAGTAACTAAGAGTTGTCTACCCTATTTTACTCAAAGATCTTTCTTATGTTTTTAACCCTTTTAACAGTGTTGTTTCACCATTGTATTTGGTGAACAACCTTGTGTTAGGATGTTTAACGGGACAGGCGCGAGTCATCGTATAGACCATGATAGCAATTGTGTCAAGTATTTTTGGCAATTTTCTTGCGGGACTTGATCATTTTGTTTAGGCAACTCAGGTAGCGTCATCGAGGGACTATGATATTTTGTTTTGTTTTTGTTTTGCCAAAGTACTTGACATGCATACCATGGCTCATTTTTAAAGGCAACAAGTGGATTGTAACCCTAGGGGTGTAAGTGTGCATTGTGTTTGTTTTTCATACATTTTTGTCTTTGATTAGGTCAAACTATTTGTTGGTTTTGATTTTGCATACAAACCCTAATTCTCTAATCATGGCATAATTGTGAGCGTAAAAGTGCGAGAATTTAAACTCTAAGCTATTACAACATGATATAGGGAGGGGGTACAAATTTGAATAGGGGAGTATTTTGCAAGAAATTAAACCCTAAATTATTACAACCAAATTGAATTTGCAAGGCATAATATTTAAATATAGAATACTTAAATAAAATACAATAAATAAATATTAAATAAAATTTATTATGCAAAAAAGGTTTTTATGGGTGTAAAGTATTTTCAATGGAAAGAAATGTAAAGAAATAAATAAAAAGTCAATTTAAATTATTTTTGTTTTTAGGGCAAAAAACCCTAATTTCTCAAGAAATGGTATTATTTATTATTTATATACCAAAAATGTATCAATATATACAAAATAAAAGTATATTGAAAAAAAGTATTTTTTGGTATAAAATATCAATAAAAATAAAATGTATTATTTTTTGTGTTTTTTATTCTATGCTTTTAATAAAAAAAAGTATATATTTACAAAAATGTACATATTTCAAGAAAATATTTTCAAATGTGAATAAAAATAATAAATGAAAATAAAAATATTTTTTTACATTATTTTTAAATTTAAACAAAATAATATAAAGTATTTAAACATTTTAATGTTAGAAATAAATGAAATAAATACCAAATAAATATAAAAATTTATGAAAATATATTTTAGCCACTTTTTATATTTGAAAATAAAATAATAAAGTCAAAAATGAAATAAAAATGTAAAAATAATAAATATACAAGAAATGGGCCAGGGGGGTGTGAAACTGAAAGTGGGGGGTGCCAAAAGTAGGAAGTAGCCAGGCCCAGCCCAGCTACTTCATCTTCTTCCTCTGTCCAACAGAAGTTTGAAAGAACGCGCGCTTGCTACACAACCCTGTATCTCCTGTATTTGTGATCTTTTGACAAAACTCAAAACATGAAACTTGTAGAGCATCAAACAACAAATCTAACCATATAAAAAACTCAAGCTAACTCTCAAAGACCAGAGAGAATTTCTCTGGCCCTAATTTCTTACCTAGTTTTTTCAAAAAGTTCATGGATGAAATTCTCCTAGCACGATTAATATAAATGAAAACTAAGCACATGTATGGTTTCAGGGCTATGAATACAACATCTTTCATTCACAAACCTAAGTCTAAATGTTCCTAAATAGAGAGATAAAAGTTCATGAAATACCTGTTTCAGTTCAGTTCGAGTTGGACAATGCAGCAACTTCCAATGGTGCCTGAGGTTCTTTTGAGCTTGCTTGATGTCCCTTGAAGCTTTCCCAATGCTTAGTTTGTTTTGAAGTGGCCTGAATCGTGCTACAGAACTCAACCTGTAAAGCTTCCAAACAAAAATGGTAATGTGTGTTAATGGAGTTACAACAACTTGTGAATGGTCTGGATAGCTTAGGTATATTGATTGGAATGTGTTTGAAATGATTTTGGACAAAACGCAGGGATTTGATTGTGGCTTGTGATTTGTAGAACTGACCCTGTTTTGCAAGAAAAAGTGGTTTTGGAGTATGAGGAGGTTTGAGAGGTCAAAGGCTCGTGCTTCTGTCTTGTGAGGATGTTACAAACTTGTTTCAAAACTTTGCTTGAGTTGGTTTTATCAGATATGTGAGTTGTCTTGTGTTTGACAAGTTTCTTGGTTATGAAGCAAAATGAGAAGTGACAAAGAGCAAGCCTGTACATGCTAGCTCTAACCCTGCATACATTGTGTAAGCTTGGCCCCAAGTTTGTGGATTTGGTTTGCAGCATAAGATCTTGTTCAAGGCTCAAGGATTCTATTTGACATAAAGCAAGATTTTTGACAAAAATGGCAAAGTTACCTTTTACTATTTTTGGATTAATCTAGTGTATAATCCTCTAATGACCAAAACAAAACCTTAGACCAATGTATTTGCATTTAATTATTGAGTACAAATTTGTTTAGAGGCCTGTAATTGTGTACTAAGCTAGCTTGGTCAGATTTGGCAAGTGGTATGAACATGTATTGGCCATGGTTACAAAGTGAGTTTTTGCCAACTTCAAGCATTCGATTATCCCTAACCACAAATGTGTTTGAGGAGTTCTTAGACAATTTGGAAAGCTTGCAACATGTAATAGAATCCATCTTTGAAATGCAACTTGAAACTCCAAGTGGAAATATGTGAAAAATGGCCAAGAAGATGGGTCAAAATCCTGCCTAAACTAGGGCAAAATTTTTCTAAATTAAAAGTTTTAGGTACCCTTGTTCCAAAAATCATAACTTGATATCCAAGCATCTTTTAAGAAAACTTTGTGAATAAATGTTGTAGACTTTGTGATGGAATACAACTTTCATGTTGTAAGTTTTGTTTGAATCCATTTGCATCTTGGTGAAAACGTGGGACAACGTTAGGAAAAATTAAGAAAATTTCATAACAGAGAAAATTTCTAAGTTATGAAATTTCTTCATTTTAAACCCTAATTTGCAATTTTGGGTTTCTTGATGAAAAAGTTTCATAATTTGACATGTCTTGATGAAAAATGATCCTTGGCACTTGATTTTGACCAAAAAGTCAAAGTTTGACTTTTTAGTGTACAGTCAAATTTTGATTAGTTGACTGAAAAATTCATCTGTCAATCCTATACATTTGAGATCTTTTGAACTTGTTGAATGGGTAAAGACAATGCCATTGATTCCTTGGGTCCATGGTTGAGCTTGATTTGCCATTGGTTAGGCCAGACAGTCAAAAATTGCCTTTGTACAGTCAAAAACCCTAAAATGACCATTTTGCCCTTTTGGTGATCTGATCAAATTTCTTGTGGAATTGTCATCCAAACTTGATCAAATGATTCATATGAGTTCATAATGTTGATGTGGGTCAAAATTCACGAGGTTTGACTGTCAATTGGCCACAGTTGACTTTTTCCCCAATACAGTTGATTTCTAGGTCAACTGTCCAATTGACTTGGTAAAAATTTGAATCAAGGCTTGAAACTTGGTATGGACAAACTTGTGAGTCCAACATGAAGTATGAAAGTTACTTTGGGCATTGTAGGTCAAAACATCCCTGTGCAAACTCAAACCCTAATTTAGGTCAACAATGCAAGGAGGTGTCTTGAGCAGAGCAAACCCTAGCTTGATCTTGAGTTCCAAGAGTCTTGTGATGAGAAATGTTGATGAAATGGGAGGGCAAATTTTGGGGTACAACAATATGATCAGTTTTTGTCGACCTAAATCATTCTATGTTATATACACAACATTTACAAAGCATAAGGAATGTTTTAGGGTCGTGAAAATAAGGAGGTCAACTTCAATTTTGTTAAAAAAAGTGTTGATCACATATTCCTCCATAGACAGATTCAAGCAATTCCAAGGCAAACAATCTGTTCCTGGACATTTTCTGAAGCCATTCTAATCATCCTCAAGCCTTAAAACCTTCAGAAATCACGCCTCACAGTGCCACGGTTTGTATCTTTTTTCAAGATTCGTTTTCAATAATTTATCCATCATAAACATGTTTTGATCATATATCCATGCTTTCTATCATATTTGCAATGTTTTTGATTGGTTTGAATGAAGTTTAAGTACAGGAATGGCACAATGCCATTGTTAGGGTTTTGAGGTCCCAAATTGGGAATTCCATATAGAGGCAAAATTGGACAAAATTAGGGGTACTATCATGCTTAGAAGATGATTTGCAATTGATCCATGTCTTTGATTTGAATTTATTCTGCTTGTGCTGCGTTTTTGAATTTTACAGGTTTATGGCTACGAACAAAATCCGCCACTATAGCTTTTAGTGACAGAAACAACTGTAGGTAAAAGTGTGGCAAAAAACAACAGTTACGGGGAAGAAGACAATTAGGTGGCAGAATCCCATTGGGTGATTTAAATCACACGCACATTTAGGAAAGACCACTTTATTTCCTTTATATTTTATTTATGTTATTATGTTAACAACTAAACCACGCAGCACAGATGGCAAGGGCACACGTTTGAAAGTGAAAGGACCTGGGTTCGATCCCAGGTCCCAGCGTTTTGTTATTTTCTTAACATTTAATTGCAGATCTTGTGTACAACCCCTTTCAAGAATCCACCATGTGCTCCAACCATCCAGCCATTGGATCATCACCATCACCAATCGAGCGCCTCATGATGTGTCCCTATGGTACATCTCCAAGCTTGGCCAACACCGAGTCAGGCGCAAAGAGCGGGCTCAGTAGTTCTTGGGCCTGAACAATTCAACATACACCCCCTGGATTGCTTGCTAAACAGGCCCATTTTTTTTTCTTTTCTTTTTATTTCTTATTTTTATTATTTACTAATTATCTTTTTTTACAAAATAACACAAAATCATTTTTTATCATAAAATAAAAAATCACAAAAAACATTAAAATCATTTTTTTCATAAAATATTTTATTTCCTTAATTAATTAGATTAATTTAATTTAGGGCAATTTAATTCCCTTTTTTCATAATTTAAAACAATTAGAAATTAGGGTTAATTTGTACATAACTTAATCTTTTCTTAAAAATACCCAAATATTTTTTCAGTTAGATTTTTAGGATTCTTAATTCATCCTCGCATTTAATTCGCCGCACACATTTTTTTTAATTTCTTTTTTATTATTATTGTAACTGCTCCGAGTTTGTAATAGTAATTAGGGTTTAAATTTCCGCATTTTATTTTCAGTCCAAGATAGTTATGTATCTGCAAAAGCCTTGTAATAGTTAGGACTTTTAACTTTCTCGTATTTTAATTTTCGCAAACTATAAACTACTTAGATGCATGTTAATAGAATTGCATGGAAAGACAAACTGAAAATTAATACGGTAGAAAACCCTAAATGTGCAAAGATAAATTAACTGAAAATTACACTCGCACATGATCACTCATAGGGTTTACTCCACTCCGGTTGCCTTCGGTAAACGGTTATGAAGTATAGGTTTTGTTAGTGGTTGTCCTCTAGCTCCGAAAGATCTAAAATGGCCCATTCGGATGTTGCCTCGGAAAAAGATCTTTATGGCTTTAGGATGATTACTAACATTTCCTAACATTGCTTTTGTGATCGTATTTTTCCCTTCGAATGTCCCTAAAAAACTCCAACGACGATGCTACCTATTTCTCAATAATGGGATAGCATTTTCTAAAAGGAAAATGAACAAACCTTTTTCGAGTAGGTAGATTAGTTCCTAGGTACTTGCTCAAACAAACAAACAAACTTTTTCACACTAACACTTTCCCAAACAAAGTTTTTAAAAACAACTTCGTAACACTCTTGAGGACAAAAACAAGGGTTAAAACAAAGTAAAACAAAACTTTTCAAAGAAAGCACACATAAGCAATTTCAAAATGAGCAAGTACCTAAGAGCCCATGGAAAACCACAGATAGAAAGGGTGCTAACACCTTCCCTTTCTATAACCCACCCCCGTACTCAGAAACATCTCGAAAAAGGTTTTTTCTATTCTTTTTTCTTTTCCTGATTGGATAAAATAAAAGCCGGTGGCGACTCTTTCTTACCGCAAAATTTGTGAATAAAAAATGCAAACCAGTATTAACAGTCGGTTCTGCCATCGTATCACAAATAATTTCAATGATTTGGGAGAAGCATTCATCAAACAATACAAGTACAACGTGGACATGGTGCCTGACCGTGATCAACTCAGGGCCATGGTTCAGAAAGACAAGGGATCATTCAAAGAGTATGCACAGAGATGGTGTGAGGTAGCCGCACAAGTGATTCCTCCCATGGAAGAGAAGGATATGAATAAGATTTTCTTAAAAATATTGGGTGCTTTCTACTACGAAAGGATGGTGGAAAGTGCGCCAAATGATTTTACTGAAATGGTAGGAATGGGTATCCGCTTAGAAGAGGTTGTAAGAGAGGGCCGCTTAACAAAGAGTGAAAGTTCTGGAGGCGTGAAGAAACCATCTTATGGGTTTACCAAGAAGAAGGAAGGGGATGCAAATGCTGTTATGTAAGAGAGGAGGGTTAATACTCCTAGAAGGAATTATCAGCGTCATCAGCAGGTAGCGCCAGTTACTCTAGTTGTGGGTGCATCTCCAACTACTGTTGCTTATCAAAGACCATCCCAGCAGGGGAATCAAGGGTATAATAAGAGAAGGTAAAGTTATGACCATATTCCTATGAGCTATACAGAGTTACTACCGGCATTAATTCAGAAGAAGCTGGTTCAGACCCGACCACCTCCTGTCATACCATCACCATTACCTTGGTATTACAAAGCAGACCAAACATGTGCTTTTCATCAGGGAGCACCAGGGCATAATGTTGAGAATTGTTATCCTTTGAAGACTGAGGTGCAGAAGTTGGTGAAGTATGGTGTTCTGTCTTTCAAGGACGTGGGACCTAATGTAAAAGACAATCATCTGCCCAAACATGGGGAAGTAAATGTTGTGAATATGGTAGCCGGTTGTCCAGGCGACTTCCAGATTTTTGATATTAATCTGGTTAGAGGAGATCTGGTGAAAATGCAAGCAGACCTTTGTGAATTTAGATACTATACACATGACCATGCTGGTTGTGCTATTTGTAGTATAGATATACAAGGTTGCGATAAGATAAAGGCTAATTTAGAAGAGATGATGGATAAGGGCCTAATCCACATAATCAGGCCTAGGGCAGAGTATGAAGAGGAGGTGAATATGGTTTATGAATGTAATGGAGAATTCAGAATTTTTGATGTAGAGTATATGAATGAAGACCTTGTGCAATTGCATGCTACCTTCTGCCATATGGCTGGCCAGGTGGAACACCAATATGGATCTTGCCGAGTTTGCTGTCAAGATTCCCGAGGATGTTCAATCGTGAAAAAGGGTGTTCAGTTATTGTTAGACAATGGAATTATCAAGGTTACAAGTCAAAGGGATTATTACCATGAAGTTGATATGGTTAAGGTTTGTTTGATGGAAGAAGAGTCGGATGAAGAGTATGTCTCCACATATGAGTATTTCTCCTCAGATGAGGATTTGTTTTCCAGAAATGACTCAATAATGACTGATTGTGTTGAAGAAGGGGTAAACGTCATTCTACCTTGTTTTGGGGCACCCGCCCATCTTGAAGTTGAGTATTATAGCAAGCCAGTTGTTACCCCATTGGTGATTAGTTTACCGGGTCCTATCCCTTACAAGTCAGATAAGGTTGTGCCTTACAAATACAATGCTACAATCTTAGAAGATGGAGTGGAAGTTCCCATCCAGCCAATGCCTGATGTTGGGAATATTGCTGAAAATAGCAGGGTGACCCACAGCGGTCGTGTGTTTGCACCAGTTGTTCGAAGAGATGTTAGTGATGGAAAGAAAATTGATGAGAATGTTGAACCCAAGAAGGCTACGGGTGAGACTAGTGGGGCTGTATTAGAGAAAGAAGTGGATGATATTTTGAATATAATCAAGATGAGAGACTATAGAATTGTAGATCAACTACTACAGACTCCTTCGAAAATATCTATCTTAGCTTTATTGATGAACTCTTTTGCTAACAGAGAATCCTTGATGAGGGTATTGGACCAAGCTTTGTGGAAAGTGATATGCCAACAGACCAATTCAACAGTGTAATAGGGAACATTACGTCATGTAATAACTTGAGTTTCTGCGATGATGAATTACCAGATGAAGGAAGGAATCACAACTTGGCCCTCCACATCTCTATGAACTGCAAGAATGATTCACTATCCAATGTGCTGATTGATAATGGATCCGCATTGAATGTTATACCGAGGAGTACGCTTATGAAGTTGAAATATCAAGGAACACCTATGTGCCCGAGTGGCACCATTGTGAAAGCGTTCGATGGATCAAGGAAATCTGTTATTGGTGAAGTGGACTGGCCTATTCATATAGGACCACATTTGTTTCAGATTACTTTCCAGGTCACGGACATTGTTCCCGCTTATAGTTGTTTGTTGGGACGGCCGTGGATTCATGAGGAAGGGGCTGTCACTTTAACTTTACACCAGAAACTAAAGTTTGTACGTGAAGGGAAAATAGTGATCATAAATGGGGAACAAGCATTATTGATATCTAATTTGTCCTCTTTCAGCATTGTGGAGGCGAATGAAGCTGCTGTTGGAACCCAGTTCCAAGCCTTATCCATTGACAATATAAGAGGAAATGAGAATTCCATGGTTTCACTTAAGGATACGCAGCAGGTTGTACGTAAGGGTCATAGTGAAGTGTGGGGACGGATTGTAGATTCACATGTGAACAAGAACAAAGATGGCTTGGGGTTCACTTTGAAGAATGACAAAGGTAAGGGCATGAAGCCGAAGTCTACTGCAAGAAAGTATCAAGACATCTTCTGTAGCGGGGGTTATCTTCATCCAACTGTTTCCAGGATCAATGCCATTGTGGAAGATGAAGCAGAGCAGGAAAGACCGAATTATGTGACGCACGGAGTTAGGGTCCAGAACTGGATCACCATTGATGTTCCTTCTTGCATACATGTTTCAAAGTATTTTTGTTTTGTTAATCTTTTTGAAAAGCTTTCACTCTGCCCAAAGTGAAAGTATTAATATTATATGGGCTTATCTGTTGGCTTTGATTTTTAAAATCAATAATAAAAGTTATCTTTGTTTCCCAAATTGTGTCTTTATTTTCTGCTTTTTCTCGGAAAATGGTAATAAAAAAAACTTCAAAATAAATAATAACTGAAATTCAATTTGCATGATCACTTGTTATATGTGTCAGTTTCTAAAAACAATCATAAATCATATATGCAGATTAATTAAAAAACCCGTTGAATACAATGACCCTGCACCCTCTCCCAACTTTGAATGTCCCGTGTATGGGGATGAAGAAGAAGATTATGATGAGATTCCATAAGAGGTCTCACCGTTTCTTGAGCACGAGGAAAATACCATTCAGCCATATAAAGAGCCATTGGAAGTGATTAATTTGGGTTCAGAAGAAGATCCGAAGGAAGTCAAGATTGGAGCATTGTTGCATCCTAATGTGAAGAGAAGGTTGATTGAGTTGTTGAAAGAGTATGTGGATATTTTTTCTTGGTCTTACCAAGATATGCCTGGTCTAGATACAAATATTGTAGAGCACCGTTTGCCGTTGAAGCCAGAGTATCCACCAATTAAACAAAAGTTGAGAAGAACTCACCCAGATATGGCAGTAAAAATCAAATAGGAGGTTCTAAAGCAGATTAATGCTGGTTTTCTTGTGACGTCAGTGTATCCTCAACGGATTTCCAATATTTTCCCAATATCGAAAAAAGACGGAAAAGTCCGCATGTGCTAGATTACAGAGATCTAAATAAAGCTAGTCCAAAAGATGATTTTCCACTGCCACACATTGATATGTTAGTGGATAGCATAGAAAAATTCAAAGTATTCTCGTTCATCGACGAATTTTCCGGGTATAATCAAATAAGAATGGCTTCGGAGGACATGGAAAAAACAACGTTTATCACACCCTAGGGAACATTCTGTTATAGAGTGATGCCCTTCGGGTTGAAGAACACTGGTGCAACGTACCAGAGGGCTATGACAACCCTATTCCATGATCTGATGCACAAGGAAATCGAAGTATATGTTGATGATATGATTGCCAAATCCCAGAATGAAGAAGGGCATGTAGAAGATTTGTTGAAGTTGTTTCAGCATTTTAGGAAGTATCGTCTCTGCTTGAATCCAAATAAGTGCACCTTCAGTGTTCGATCAGGGAAATTGTTCGGGTTCATTGTTAGCCATAAAGGAATTGAAGTTGACCCTGATAAAGTCAAAGAAAATCTAGAGATGCCAGCGCCAAAAACTAAAAAGCAAGTCAGAGGTTTCCTCCGGCGTTTGAATTATATTTCCAGATTCATTTCCCACATGACTGCAACATGTGAACCGATCTTTAAGTTGTTAAAGAAAGATCAAGGTTTTGTGTGAACGGATGACTGCCAAAGGGCATTTGAAAGTATTAAAGAATATCTGCTTGAACCTCTTATCTTGCTCCCTCCTGTCGAAGGAAGACCGTTGATTATGTATCTGACAGTGTTAGATAATTCCATGGGTTGTATTCTGGGACAACCGGATGAAACAGGGAAGAAAGAGTTCGCAATCTATCACCTCAGTAAAAAGTTCACTGATTATGAGTCGCGGTATTCCATGCTGGAAAAGACATGTTGTGCTTTGGCCTTGGCGGCAAAGAGTTTGTGGCAGTATATGTTGAATCACACTACTTGGTTGATCTCCAAAATGGATTCAATCAAGTACATTTTTGAAAAGCCTGCTTTTACTGGGAGAATTGCCCGCTGGAAGATGTTGCTATCTGAATATGATATTGAATACCGCACTCTAAAAGCTATTAAAAACAGTGTGTTGGCAGATTATCTTACTCACTAACCAGTGGAGTATCATCGGTCTGTAGAGCATGAATTCCCCGATGAGGATGTGATGTTCCTGAAAGTGAAAGATTGCGATGAACCATTTCCCGAGGAAGGTCCTGACCCTGAATCTCGTTGGAGTATGATATTTTATGGAGCTGTGAATTCTTATGGTAAAGGAATTGGTGTTGTGATTGTCACTCCACATGGATCGCACATTCCTTTCACCACAAGGTTAAAGTTTGATTGTACTAATAATATGGCAGAATATGAGGCTTACATCATGGGTCTCGAAGAAGCTATTGATCTCAGAATTAAAAATCTAGATGTGTATGGTGATTCAACTTTGGTAATAAATCAGATTAAAGGAGAATGGGAAACTCGTTACCCCGGCTTGACCCCTTACAAAGATTATGCTATAAGATTGTTACCCTTCTTTAATAAAGTTGAATTCCATCACATTCCTAGAGATGAAAATCAGATGACAGATGCTCTGGCAACTCTGGCTTCTATGTACCAAGTGAATACTTGGAATGATATACCTCGAATTATGTTTTGGCAACTGGATAGGCCCGTTCATGTGTTTACGATAGAGGAGGTAGCTGATGAAAAACCTTGGTATCATGATGTCAAGCATTTTCTTCAGACTTAAAAATACCCGATTGGTGCTTCGAAGAAAGATAGAAAGACACTGAGAAGATTGGCTGGCAGTTTCTTCCTCAGTGAAAATGTGTTATATAAAAGAAATTATGACATGGTCTTGCTCAGATGCATGGATAGACACGAAGCAGACATGTTGATGCATGAGGTTCATGAAGGTTCATTTGGAACTCATGCCAATGGACATTGGATGGCTAAAAATATGCTAAGGGCAGGTTACTATTGGATGACAATGGAATCTCATTGTTATAAATTTTCAAAGAAGTGTCATAAATGTCATGTTTATGCAGATAAGGTCCATGTGCCTCCGACACTTCTGAATGTGATCTCTTCCCCATGGCCTTTCTCCATGTGGTGTATTGACATGATTGGGATGATAGAACCCAAAGCTTCGAATGGACACCATTTTATCTTGGTAGAAATTGATTACTTCACCAAGTGGGTGGAAGATTCTTCATATGCCAATGTTACTAAGAAGGTGGTTGTGCGCTTCATCAAGAATAATCTTATATGTCGGTATGGTGTGCCGAGCAGAATTATCACCAACAATGGCTCGAATATGAACAATAAAATGATGACAGAACTGTGCAAAGAATTCAAGATTGTCCATCATAATTCATCTCCATACAGGCCAAAGATGAATGGGGCTATTGAAGCTGTTAATAAGAATATCAAGAAGATTATCCATAAAATGGTCGTTACATATAAGGATTGGCATACAATTCTCCCTTTTGCTTTGCATGGATATCGAACATCTGTCCGTACTTCAACAGGAGCAACCCTGTTCTCCCTGGTGTATGGAATGGAAGTTGTACTCCCAGTCGAGGTTGAGATTCCATCTTTGCGTGTGATAATGGAAACCAAGTTGTCAGAGGCTGAATGGATCCAGAACTGGTTTGACCAATTGAATCTAATCGAAGAGAAGAGGATGAAAACTTTATGTCATGGACATTTATATCAGAAAAGTATGAAGAAAGCTTTTGATAAGAAGGTCAAACCTCATAAATTCAGAGAAGGCGACCTCATGCTCAAGAAGATCATGTCTTTCAACACTGATTCTAGGGGAAAGTGGACTCCCAACTTTGAAGGCCCATATGTTGTCAAGAAAGCCTTCTCTGGCGGTGCATTAATTCTTGAAACTATGGATGGCGAGGAGTTCCCACGTCCCATGAATGCTGATGCAGTCAAGAATTACTTCGCCTAAAGAAATAAAAGAACAACTCGCTAAGTTGAAAACCCGAAAGGGCGGCTTAGGAAAAAAAAGAGCGTCTCGTTAGGCCGAAAACCCGAAAGGGAAGTCTAGGCAAAAATTAGAGACATAAACAGAATAAATTTCCCGCTAAGCTGAAAATCCACAAGGGCAGTTTAGGAAAAAGTTAGGGACTTTTTTGGCAAGTAACTACATCAGACAAGACTTGATCGTTGGAGCAACAATCTTCTCGGATTCTCATCACAACTTCAACAGAAGTTTCTGCTCAAGATTTCAAATGTTATTAGAGGGGATAGTGGTCATTGTATCTCAATGTATCTTTTCCATTATATATTACCATTTTCCGAACTTTGTAATTATCCATGGAGTCTCGTCATTTGCAGACTACCATTTTATTAATGAAATTTGAGCTTTAAACCAATTCTTTGTATTTCTTATTTTATTTGGCTTGCAAAGAATCCATTTATTATTGATGATAACTTTTAAAGCAAAAAGATTAAATAACAAAATTAATTTTTTAAAAAGAATTTACAATTCGCTTTTACCTTGGAATCTGTGATGAAATAATGGCAACAAAATGGTGATCCCAGGAATGGACAAACTCCAGTTTGTTTTAAGAAGTTTTTGTTCCCCTCAGGAAGGTTTACTTAGGATGATTCGCCGTATTGTGTTCGTGACTCCAGTATCCTCGGTTAAGTTTGGATTCATTTCTTCTCTTTTCTGAATTTTCATGATAAGAAGTCTCAATCCGAGATTTCTCTAGTGAAGTTTTCGTTCGGTCTAATGGAAGTTATTTTTCCCGAGAAGTTAATACCATAATCACTCTTGAAGAGCGCAGGTCCCTGGTTTCGCTAGTGAAGAACGTATTATGGTTTTCCCTTTGAAGATGTGGTGTTAATCTTCCCAATGAAGTAGGCCTAAATTCCCCAGTGAATGTTTTGATGATTTGGTGTCCATCTGCTTTACTTGAGACTGGTTTTGCAATCCCCAGTAGAAGTGTTACTTTTGAAAACATTTGTTTCCCCGGTGAAGCTTGGAGAAAGATGTTCTATCCATGTATCTGTACTATTTTATCACTTTGTTTTGTTTACTTCCGAATTATGTTTCTCCCCAGTAAAGATAAAGCAGGCAGTAGGTGTTGCTTCCTCAGTTGGCATTTACTTTTTCTTGGAATGATCATCCTGGATGTGGTTTAGCCGAGTGTTGTTTGTGCCAGAGTTGGTTTTTCTTGGTTACTCCCAGGGTTGTGTATCTGTTTTATCAGCATACGCACGATAACACTCATACATTCATACATACATCATGCATAGCTAAAATTGGAAAATCATTGTTTGTTGAAATTTTTTATGTTTTGTTGACATATCACCCTGTTTTGCAGAGTTACGTTGTCCTCTCTTCCATATAGTGGTGTCCATAATAAGAAAGCGTAAATTCTTTCAATTTCCCCACTGAGTTATCCCTCGTGGAAGATTTTTGCTTTAGCCTTCCTATACAACTCCTTGTTTGCATGGATTTGGTTTTCCCTCTTGAGTTTATTTCTCAAAGGATGTATTTTGGTTGACTGTTCCATTCCAGTTTATTTCTGGTTTGAATCTGTGGTTCCACAACAATATTATTTACTTTGGATTTCTGAAAGCTTCAAGTTTTGGTTTGTGCATTTATTTTGCACAAGAAGACTTTGTCTCCTCAACAGGAATATCATGCCATTTCCCTAGGAAGTCATATTTCTTTCCCCAGGAAGCCATATTTCTATCCCCAAAAAGTCATTTCTTTTTTGCAATCCTCCATGACAACAAGTAGCAGGTCTCCTTATTTGAGAAACTTGTGTTTCCCTGTAAAAGTCGACGTAACCTTTTTGCTATCTCCTCTATGAGTGGACAGTTTGCAGTCCTTCGTCAGTTTACGCCAATGGAGAACAAGACTTTTAAATATGCAGAAACAGATCGTTGTGAAATCTTTGCAAGTGGAAGTCTCTTTATTTGTGACAGCCTACATCTTACCCTTTCTAGGAAAATTGCATCGGTTAAAAAAAAGTTGGTGTTTGTTATCTTTTTGCTACCCTCAGTGAACGTTGGTAGTTCATCATCAGTGAACGGCGATGCTATGATATATTTTCTCTCTCTACCTTCAGTGAAAGTTGGTAGATCACCATCAGTGAACGTTGGTGTTTGTTATCTTTTTGCTACCCTCAGTGAATGTTGGTAGTTCATCATCAATGAACAACGACGCTATGATATATTTTCTCTCTACCTTCAGTGAAAGTTGGTAGGTCATTGGCAGTGAACGTCGATGATTGTTATATTTTTGCTTCCCTCAGTGAATGTTGGTAGTTCATCGTCAGTGAACGGAGATGCTATGATATATTTTCTCTCTACCTTCAGTGAAAATTAGTAGGTCATTGGTAGTGAACGTCGATGATTGTTATATTTTTTCTACCCTCAGTGAACGTTGGTAGTTCATCGTCAATGAACGGTGGTGCTATGATATATTCTCTTTCTACCTTCAGTGAAAGTTTGTAGATCACCATCAGTGAAAGTTGGTGTTTGTTATCTTTTTTCTACCCTCAGTGAACGTTGGTAGTTCATCGTCAGTGAACGGCGATGCTATGATATATTTTCTCTCTACCTTCAGTGAAAGTTGGTAGGTCATTGGCAGTGAATGTCGATGTAGATATTTCTTTTCCTTCTACCTTCAGTGAAAGTTGGTAGATCATCGCTAGTGAACGGCGGTGTTATGATATATTTTCTCTCTACCTTCCGTGAAAGTTGGTAGGTCATTGGAAGTGAACGTCAGTGTTGATATTTCTTTTCCTTCTACCTTCAGTGAAAGTTGGTAGATCATCGTCAGTGAACGGCGGTGTTATGATATATTTTCTCTCTACCTTCAGTGAAAGTTGGTAGGTCATTGGCAGTGAACGTCGATGATTGTTATCTTTTTGCTACCGTCAGTGAACGTTGGTAGTTCATCATCAGTGAACGACGATGCTATGATATTTCTTTTCCTTCTACCTTTAGTGAACGTTGGTAGCTTTACCTCAAGTAGGAGTTGGTGTATCCTTTGACCATTTTACCATCCTCTCTGGCTCAGTTCTTTTGATCCACCAGTGATTTATTTTCCCGGTCGGGTCGCTCCCTTGTTTCTTTATTATTTTTACATCCCCAGTGGTGTTTTGCGTCCCTTTGGATTTGTCCATGTGCACTCATATTCATAAGCATTGCATGGTATCTTATGGCCAAAAATAGGGTTTGTTTTTATATTTAAGTATCTTCGATCGCGTCGACACGAAGATTTTTAACCTTTGTATCTCCGGATAGAAGAAACTTAAATAAGGGAAGCTGTTGTACCCCAATTTTCCCCCTAAGATCCCTTCACCATACCATATTGATTCAATCACAACAAGATCACATTAGGGCTTTTGGTTCTCCTTCCTATCTTTAGCTTTGCTCTTTGAGGAATCACCAAGCACCTTGACTTGTTTTTCTTGTGTAATCATTCATGTTTTTGTTTTTACTTTCCATTTAATTAATAAAATGCAATGTTGGTTTTTCTTACTTGCCAATAATGCAGGTAAAGACAATGGGGCTTAACAAGTTGATCCACGAGTTCATGAGTTTATTTCCATGACCTAGTCAATGAAGCTTGAGATGTTCAAACATCACCATTGAAGTTGTTTTGGAAGGGATGGAATGGCAAGGTTATTTTGGTTCACTACATTTCCAAGTTATCAAGATTTGATCCAAAAAGTACAAGGGGTTGATTGAAAAGTAGTCATGGTTGGACAAGGTCTTGTTCCCATTGGTCACAAATGCATATTTCTCTCAATTATCAAGATATGAAATTGGCTGTGATTTCTATGAGTTGCCATTATCATCCTCAATAACTTATATTTACAAAGAATTTGTTTTGGTACAAGAAGTTTGTTCAAAATTGTCAAAGTTCCTCAAAGCATTTTCTTGACCTAGGAGTTAGGGTTTTGAACTTCAAAGAAGCATATCTTGCTCATCTTTTAGTATTTTTGAGTGATTCCAAAGACATCCTTCTCTTCAAATGGTTATCAACAAATCACTTCAAAAGTTCCAATGAGTTTTCATGTGGAAGAAACTTGATGAAGAAGAAAGATTACAAGTCCTCTAGATGAATCCCTAATTTTCCATGCGTGACTTCAAATGATCATAACTTGGTCAATGTTTATCACCTTGAGCCCATTAGTTTTCCATAATGATCTTGAATATGTGAAATTTATGCCTTATTTTATGTGAAAAGTGATAAAATGGATGGAAATTGCCTTAAGGATACAAAAGATTATAGGTCATTTCATGATTTTTTGCCCACTTCAACAATTCATAACTTTCTCAGTTTTTGGAGATTTTGAATGGTTCAAGTTCCAAAATGTCATTCAAGATATCTACTTCATTCCATCTTTTTTAGTCAAGAGCAAATTCCAAATAGAAGGCTATGTTTGTATGCAAGACATTATATGTCACTTTTGAAGAAGAATTTGAAATATTTCTAAGTATGGAAAGTCAACCCTTTTTCTCCAACTTTGACTCAACACAGCTTTTAGCTCAAGCATCCATTTGATTCCATTCTTTTTATATTGCAAAGCTTGTAACCTCATATTTCTAAAGCATCAATAATCATGCCTTAAGACCCCTTGAGAAGAGAATGCCATTGGATTGAACTTGGTAACTTGGAACTAAAGTTTTCCCATAAGTCAGAATTTGAAGTCTTTGTTTTTGCTTCTAATCATAAGTTTTCCCCGCGTTTATGCCTCTAAACATGTTTAATGAAGTTCCATATTTGATTAGCACAACAAAACACGCTTTTTCGATGAGTTTTGATCAAATTGGAAGTCACACTTTTCTTGTTTGCAACTTCACACGATTTCCCTCCAAACTTCATCATTTCACACGCTTGGACATTCCATTTGATTCCCTATAAATAGAGGGTCATCCCCCATTCATTTCCTCAAGCTTAGATAGCCAGAATCACCCTGCCAAACTTGTTCCCTAACTCGGAATTCAGGAACTTCGAAATCCATTCTCAAGCCTTTCTCAATCTAATTTTTTTCATCAATTCACCTTCCTTGATCTTCCCTGAAGCTAACTGTTATACCCCAATTTTTTCCCCTAATATCCCTCATCATACTTTTTACATTTCACACATATCATTGGTCTCATGGTTATAAGATCGAAGAGCTTTGGATTAGGGTTTTCTCACTTTTTGTAGAGGGAGCTCAATTGAAGAGGTAATGGCCATGATTATGGTTTCTATCCCTATATTCAAGGTCATGTGATAAAGGATCAAGGCTTGGATATATATAATCTGAAGCTCTTCTTCTTAAACATTATTTGGAATATTTCAAACAGGAGAGGTTTTTTGTTGTTTACGACACAAGATATCTACAAGTATCATCCAAAAGGGGTACAAGCTTAAGCACTAAGAGCTATCTCCTAACACATATTATACCCTCATGAATCAGGTTTCATTTGTGATATCATGGTTATCAGGAGAGGATATTATCCATGGATAGTCATGGTTCTAACTATTATTCTTCATCAGACAAGGAGGAACTTGTTACTTGGATCTCAAGTCATGTGATCTTGAGATTTATGCGAGAGAGGCATTTAAATTTGGACATGGAGTTCTCATGGATTAGGGTTTTGTCATTAGGGATTGGTTCTATTTTTGTTATTGATAATACAAAAGGTTGAACTTCGTTTGTTCAATGGGATATTATTGGCTTCAAGAACTAAGACTTCGTCTAGTATTGACAACATCTTGGAAGAAAAGATACAATCATGGATTAATGTTCTGATTGGGTTTGTTTGTGGAACAGGTTACAATGGATCAATGGTCCTCACATGGCAGGGGTTCTAACCATTCAAGAATAGAGAAGTAATGATCATTCAAATTTGTTTACTCGGAATTCAAGAGGAAAACATTATTATTCCATTGACGTTTACAAAATAAAGAAATGATAGATAAGGAGCTTGATATATACAAAGTACGTCAAATATGTCACCATGTTTCAAGATCTAAATCATCATGCCTTAACAAAAGTACAAAGCCAAGGGAAATTTGAAGACTCGCCATTACATTGGCGGCGTTATCCTGAACAAAATAAATTACAAAAAAATCTCCACTACTATATCATGTTGCATTGCCATACATTGGATGCATTCCTCAAAACCTATTATTCCCACCATGACTTCATCATTATTTCTCTACTTATGCCTTCATGTTGTTAACAACTTCATTTCTTGCTTCAGCTTGCCATTGTATTTTCTTCAAACGACCTGTTGTCCAAAAATTATATCAGAATGGTATCACCAGTTGCAGCCCTGCGTCAAAACACCATCACCATGTCCGTAATAATCAGATCTGCATTGTCATGTTACACATCAAAACGAAGCGACAAAATCAGTGCAACACATAATGTAATTATCAATTTGTACGTAAGTTAAACAATGTGTTGTACCCCAAAATTTGCCCTCCCATATTCTCCAAGAAATTGCCAAGACAAGCTACAAAATTCCCCAAGGGTTGCACAGTGCAAAGGTCTCCTATACAGTCAAAACTAGGGTTTGTGTTCTGATCAAGAAAATGAAGTTTTCAAAGGCCCAATCAAGTCTCATATGCCTACAAGTATGGTCAAGCATCTTCATATCAAGTTTCAAGGCATTCAGCACAAAATTGCACAGTTAAAAACCCTAATTGCACTACAGTCAACTGTAGGGGCAAAATGGTCATTTGACAGTCAAAAGTTCAAATTTTTGGTCAACATATCATTTTGAAGCCACAAACATCATTTGATGAATGCTTGATCATGATTCTCAAAATTTGGCTCAGAAATCATCAAGATGCAAAAGTTTCCTTATTTGGACAGCTGAAAAAGTCAACTGAAATTGACCAGGGCATAACTTTCACATGGATTATCAGAAAAATTCCACCCAAAGCTAATTTTGAAGAGAAAGACATTTCCTACAACTCATCTTCATACTTCAAGTCCAAGAAATGCTCTCACAAAAAGTTATCAATTTCAACATTATAGGTCATTTTCAAAAGTCAACAAAAAGGGACTTTAAGTCAAAGGACATAACTTGAGATTGGTAAATCAAAATGACATGGGACCAAAGGCATTGGTTAGAGGACTCAAAGACCTTTCCAAAATGTCCAAGAACATGAGAAAAGCTTAAAAATTGAGCAAGTTATGCCTTGTAGAAGTTGGGAAATTTTTGGATATCTTGAAAAGTCAACACTACTTCAAATGACCTAAAATTGCTAATGGGCCCATTTTTCTTCCATGATTCATCATCCATGACATGTGCACGACCACTTGGCCCAAAGGGAAGTTTTTATTCATTTTTATTTATTTATTTGGATTTTTATTAATAATAATTCATTTAAATTAAAATAAATACATGAAAAATGCTAACCTAAGTTTTTTCAATCTTTTTGTGCACATTATATCATCAATATTTCGTGCATATGCAAATTAGGAAAGATTTGGATTGATTGGCATGATTGAGAACAAAGAACACTTGAAAAAGATTGAAAAAAGATCCTTAAAAAATCAAATCTTCAATTCATGAATACAAGAGATTTGGATCAATATTGTTGACCTAATGCACTCAGTACATATGCCTGATCACAAACCTAATCATGCTAGACACAAAGCTGCGCAGAAGAACCAAGAACAAACTTGGAATTTTTGTCAAAAAAAGCAATTCTGAAATCATTGTTACAGGTCGATTCAAAGCACAAAACTTGTTTCAATAGCTTCCTTGAAGGTCCCTGAACACATTCCAATCAAAAACATCCATTCAAGCTCCTAGAATTGGTAATATGAACGCAAGCGGTATCAAGAAAATTACATAATCGTATAT
Organism: Vicia faba; assembly: GCA_948472305.1. Taxonomy (NCBI): domain Eukaryota; kingdom Viridiplantae; phylum Streptophyta; class Magnoliopsida; order Fabales; family Fabaceae; genus Vicia; species Vicia faba. Next base: position 1,579,173,089 of record OX451738.1, on the reverse strand, counting down.
CATATTCCATGCATTCTTTGTGAAATTTAATTGTAGATTCATGTTCCTTGTGAAGTTTTGAAGTTAACCATGTAGTCTAATTTCGTTTTCGTGCCATATTTGGAGATTTGCCATTGATAACTTTTAGGGTTTGTAGAACTGTAAATTAGGGGTTTTCAGGTGCTGTAAAATTGGACATCCTCAATACCATAGTTGGATTTGGCACGTCTGGACGAAGAAGATAGGACCCTCGCGCCTAATTTATGTTCAAGGATAGCCTAATCGCTATTTTCTGAAAACTGGCCTAAGGAAACGCGTAGAAAACCGTTGCTTTTGTTTTTTATATTACAGGGATGATGAAGAAGACGGAGCCGTGGCACACGCTGATTGGCACGTTTAAATTTCGCGCGTTTCCAAGCACTAACCCACGTTTTCCCTTTTATTAATTGTTGTTTATTTATATATCAAATGCGTTAATTGGCACAGTTGGTTGGAGAAAGCACTGGCAATATCCATGACCTGGGTTCGAGCCCCAGGTCTACGTAATTTCTATATTATTTTGCAAAAAGTATTCCTATGCAGTGTCAAAGGTGGAGCGCATCATGCATCCTCCAGATCAGAGCGTCCACGTGCTCAGCGTCAACCATCACAAGGCTGAGAATTGAGGAATATAGTGGATCCCAGTCAACGCACTACATGTGATTCAAAAAAGTCCACAAGGCCATGCTCAAGTGGGCCAAATTACTGGATCCATACCTCCTAATTTGGGACTGAACCCCCCCTGGTTTGCAATTTTCTATATCTTTTCTTATATTTTATTTTCAATCATTATTTTATTTTCTTTATTGTTTTGATTTAATTAATTATTTTTACAAAATATGAAAAATACCTGAAAATCAGAAAAGATAAAAAACATGATAAATATTTTTATTTTAATATTTTCTTGTAAATAAATGCTTGGAAATTAATTAGTTTAAAATAGGTCTTTAATTTTAATTCTTTAAATAATAAAAATACAAAAAAATATAGAATTAGGTTTAATTAATCTTTATTCCTTTTTAATTTTTCTTTTGTCACAATAACATTATTTATTTTATTTATTTTCCTAATTAAAATTGTACATAAAAAAAAATTAGGTTTAATTTAGGTTGAATTTTAATGTTTTCTTAATAAATTAAAATAAAGTAGAATTAGGGTTAGTAGTTAATTTTAATTAATTCCTTCTTTTTTCTATTAAATCTCAAAATACTAAAAATACCAAAGACATTTTCTTTTAATTTTAATTTTAATTCCTTATTAATTTTAATATTTTGCAAAAGGGTCCAACGCCCTCATTTCGTTCTTAATTTCTTGTTTATTTCGCGTATTTATTTTATTTCGTTTAAATAATTGTGTATCTCTCCCGAAGCCTTGTAATTACTTTTTGCACTTTTTAATTCTTTTAATTTCTTTATTTTCCGTCAAATCGGGTCCTGGTTAATTTTGGCGATGTGGACCCGCGCCAGTTGTAATAGCTTAGAATTTACTTTTCCGCAAATATTTTTAACTATTAAACAAAGCATGCAAGAATGAATGGCTAAATAAAAACAAACGTAGAACACCAATGACATGACAAGACAAATATAAATGAAAACAACACACAATTCGCACACACCACCCCTAGGGTACGCCTCACTGTTGCCTTGCCTTGAAAGGTGATCGTCGAGTAGAGGATGTCTTAGTAAGTCCTCATGATCCGGGAACCTGGCATGAGGGTAGCTTCTAAGGTGTCTTCCCATTGCTCTGGTGATCACCATGTCCCGAACCTCGAATTGACCCGAACACCTCCAACAGTGGTGCTACCTACCTCTCAATGGTGGGATGGCACTACTTTAAAGGACATCTACACAGACGAATTCCTTAGGGTAGGTAGACGACTCTAGATACTTGCTCTAATCTCAAAACAAATTCAAAAAGACTTTTCACACCGACACCTTTTCAAAAAGCTTTCGAAAGCAATTTTTCAAACACTCTTGAGGACCGATACAAGAGTCGAACTGGAATTTTCAAAGAAACTTTTAAAAACCCACAGTTGAAAAGCAAACAAACCATTTTTGAAAACACAAGTGAGCAAGTATCTAAGAGCCCATGGATAACCATGGATAGAAAGGGTGCTAACACCTTCCCTTTCTATCAATCTACCTCCCGAACCGAGAGCAATCTCTATAAGGAATTTTTCTGTGCTTTTGTCCTTTCCATTTGGGAAAATAAAAGACGGTGGCGACCCTTGCTTCCGCGACATTTCGCGAACCAGCGTTAAACAGTCAGTTCCAGATCCACCGATCACACAATGATTAGAGGCATATCTAAAGCAGACTATTCCATCACACAGTCATGTACAATTTCAACTTGCAAACATGGTTCCATTTCAAATGTATCAAGTTGCCACCATACTGACTTAAAATATTGCAAGTTCATTACCTGCACCATTATGGCCTTTCATGTTATCAAACATAACATAAAATTCCATAACTCTCATCCTCTAGCCATATCCTAACCGCTTTAGCTCCTATCCAGAATTTCTAATTGTCCTGGAAGAATTCAGAAAAAAAACAAATGGCCCTGCATCAGTAAAATACCAGATCAGCCTTACAATCATAGAACAGAAAACCAGCTTCCTGTAACTGAATCATAACCAGCAAAATAACAGATTTGTTCAGTTCATAACCAACATTTTCTATTTTTTTAACCGCATAGCAATGAACAAAACTGGTTTTTAACAGTTTCCTAACCAGCTGTTTCTAATTCCTAGCCTATAACTTGCCTAGCCATAATCTCCAACAACCTATTAACAGAATTCTAACTACCAGATAACTCCCTAACCTGTAACCAGGACTAACTGCCAAAACTGTAACTAACTCTCACCCTCTCAACTATCAAAAACGAGTTTTCTAACTGACCTGTAACCAATTCACAACCTCCTAACCGTTTTAAAAACCAATTCCTATAACTATCATAATCGTATAGCAAACCCTAACCAACCCCCCAACTTTTTTCCAACACAACAACTAACTTCATAGAACAAACTCCAAAACAGAAAAACAGAAGAAGAGAGAGAAGGAGATGGACGATTGACTCTACAAGAATTCACAAAAAAAATACAAAGACAAAAAAAATAACTCACTAGAGCATCATATGATGAGAAAAAAAAAGAAAAGAAGACTCTCTTTCATCTCTATCTCTTTGGAAACGCATCATTGCTATTTCTTCATCCATCTTCGTTCACTCCCTTCACAAAAACCTCTCCGTGAAATTCTAGCTACATCCAACTTCTATCTCTCATCACCGATTCACCATATCTCAACAGCATCCTCTCTATCTTTATTCTTCCAATCTTTGTTCAGGAACTTTTCATCATCAAATTTCCCTCAGCGCCTTCAATCTCTCAGCGTCAATGAGACTTCGGCATCACATCGTCAGTCTTCATCACACAACATTCTTCAACAACAAGAACGTAACATCAATGCAAAAAAGAAAAAAGCAGAAGGAATAGAAGAGGAAGAAAGAGCAAAGATACCTGAATATTCTTTATTTTCTCAATGATTTTATTGGTTTGTAGAACCGCCGACGGTACTCCAGTCGGTAAGTCACGATTCTTCCTCTCTTTGTGAGTGCATAGAGGACAATATAATTAGGATCTGAAGCAGTAAATGCCGGTATCTGATTTCACCTCTAAAGCTTAGTATTTTGAAGTTCTCTTTGTTGAGATTTGGAACGTTTAGATATGAAGGAAGACGAAGCGGAAGCAGATGAGAGCGGAGACGAGATAGAACGCGTCGTAGCATTACGGAGGTAGCTCTTCGTTGGTGTTAGAATCAAAGAAGATGAGGTGAAACGATGGTGAGGGTGAAGTCGGATGGAGAGGTGAACGAAATTGGGACGGAGGGTTGAAGTTAACGGATTAGCATTGCCGTTTGTGTCTAGAGAAGAAGAGAAGAAGTTATGTGTTCATCGTGAAGAGGGAGGGTCACTACAGATTGAACCCTAATCCCATTTTAATTCTTGTTTGCTTATTTTCTTTTTTACTTAGTTTTAATTAAAATTGAATTATTAGGATTAGTAGAATCTGATTAAAAAAGAACAAAAGTTGAATCTGGATAATGGATGTGTGTTGTTGGACCGGTAACTCACTCCCTTTGGCCCGTCTTCATTTTTTTTTGTGAGCCTAATTCCATACAACAACAAAAATTTGTTGATAAACATTTCCTTAAGTGGGGCCTCCAGGCCCAAAGAAGTTTACTGAGCCATACTCTTTGACTTCAACATAACTCCCCTCTGACTCTTGCTAGTTTCTTTAGTTAGCCTTTGTTTTTTTTTAGTTTAATTTTCTAAGAAAATTAATAAAATACGCATAATAAAAATAATAAAGAATGTAGATCTTAGGAATACCTCTTATCACTTTTAGGTAATAAATTACAAAAAACAATAAAAATTTGTTAGATTGTTTATTTGATTTTAGGAAATTAATCCCTAATGTTTTCGATTACTTGAAAATTGCGATTCACCTTTGTTTGTTGAGCTGAGTCTTATGCAGGTTCATTATTTGATATGTGGATGTGTTTTGGATTCTGATTGTGATTTATTTTCACATCAACGAAGTTTCTACACCTATTCCAAATATTCGATCTCTGACTATTTGTTTGTTAATGCCAGCTCATGTGAAGTATCTCGGGTTTCTTTACTTTGGTTGCGCTTTTTGCAGACATCATTGTTCGTTTGGTATTATACTGCTTCCAAGTTATTTTCTGCATTTTATTGCTTTTTAGACATCATGAGAAGTAGGAAATAAAGAGCGTGCGCTCGAAGTCACTGTTTAAAGACCTGTAGAAGGCATTCCGTACTTCACTTATTATATGTGTTGTGCTTGTGTTTGTTTCATTTCTTGTTGATCGATGAGTCACTCAATTTAGAAATTGAGATCATGACTTCTCTCTCAGTGCATGCTCCCTATAGGACTTTATCACTTTCCTTTATTTCTTGTTGATCGATGAGTCACTCAATTTAGAAATTGAGATCACGACTTCGCTCTCATTGTATGTCCCCTATAGGATAGTTTGCTAGACTTTCTTTGGCATGCTAACTTAGACAGGATCCCTCATTGTATGATAACATTAGGTTAGAGATAGGTTACTCTTCCTTGGATGTTTTCTTCCCATTTTTTTGCATAATTGCATTTAAAACTAAAACTTCTTTTTCTTGGCAAATGTATAAAAAATGCTAAGCATGTAAAAATTCTTTTCATGATAAAAAAAAATACCAACCAATCCATTTCTTTTCGCCATTCGGCTTTTCTCTTCTAAGAGCATGTTTAGCTCCTATCCACTACAGGTCATAAGTCTCCAAAGGTCGAGCAGTGGTGGAATGATCGAGTGCAACATTGTTCACTCAATTCTGATTCCTTAAAGGGGATATGTAGGCATCTGGTCACGGGGCTCAGCCGAGCGAAATTTGTAAATATTTTCTTCTTTTCCCCGTGTTTTCTTTGCATGCATTATCTCTTAGTTTATAACCCTTAAGCATTATATTGAATACACCCTTTGATTAGAATAACGAGAGTGGATCCTGTAGAGTACTATTGACGTGTGGGGTGCTAATACCTTCCCCTCGTGTAATCGACTCCCTTACCCAATCTCTCGGTCGCAAGACCTTGATTTCCCCCTTTAGGTTTTTCTCCGATGATTTTCCTTTCCCTTTTATGGGATAAATAAATACTCAGTGGCGACTTCATTAATTTTACCGCTATAGAAAAATGGCGACTTCACTGGGGAAAGTGTCGACCTATTGCTGGTCCATCCCGTGAGTCAATCCTAGCTCCCGTTTTTCTTTTCTTAGGGTGTTTATCATTATTATTTTATGGATTATTCATTTGTATATGTTTGAGCATATGTTTGCATTGCATCTTTATTGTTATTTGTTATATCGTTGTTGTGCTGGTTTCTTTGCTTCTTGATGGGTGGGATGTTACTATGAGGTAAAAGGCCCAATACCCAGGCCAAGTGGAAACCACATGAACACTAGGAATAGAGTGGAACATGAATGGCTAGTTGACTTAGGTTTCACTATGCCGCCATGTCGTCCAGGCTCAGATGAGGTACAAGTGAGGGGCTATCGTTTTCACGTAGGTGATATGGCGATAGTTTTTTAGGAGTACCCTCGATTCTGAGTTACCATTGACCTTACCATGACCTAGTCTTTACCTGTGAGTGGGGAGGGAATAATCTATACAGGTACAGATGGTGACTATACATTGTTAGAACAAAGTTTGAATCTACTACCCTAAGTTTAAGTTTTGATGATAACAAAATGAAAAGATATATTAATTATGTGATTCATGTAAGAACTACTTGCTACCTAAAATATTACTTTCTGTTTTGCAGAAACTCTGATAGGTATCAGCAAGAGTACATCATAATCAGCATCAGAATATTGGTTATCAACATCAGCATCAGAAGATGCTATATCAGATACCAGAATCAGAAGAACAACTCACGCTTATGCTGAAGCTTGATGAACAAGAACTGCGCTCAACACTCTGAACTCTGATAAAAGACAACAACAGTTCATCAGCACTTAAGCAGTGTCAGAATGAGCCAAAGCCAGAACACGCTTTAGTAGCAACGGCACTGTGCATTCAAGACGAGTTATTACCAACGACATCATTCCAGACAAGATCTGCTTAATAAGGAAAGATTGTTATTGGCATTGAATCAAGATTATTGCTCCAACGTTCATCAATTTCAATGCTATATAAACAAGACAATGAAGATTGAATTGGCTAATGCTCTACAACAATTTCCATACCTAAAAGCTATTCATCATCTTCTTATTCTCAGTTTGCTAAAAGCTCCAAAATTCCTTACTAAATTACTTTAGCAATCTAGTTTCCATAAGCTTAAGTTGTGTAGTATCACAGTTGTGATAAACAGTTTTGTAGAAAACATTCACACACCTAGATTTCTATTATGTGTAAGAAAGTGATTCCTTGACAAACCAGTTTGTGGTTTGCATCAAGAAGGCTTTAGCAGTTGTTAAAGCAGATTGTAATATTCAGTTGAATATAGTGGATTAAGACCTCGTTGGAGAGAGGCGAAATCACCTTGACGGGTGGACTGGAGTAGTTTGAGATCAAACGAACCAGGATAAAAATATCGTGTTCATTGCATTGATTTTCAGTTTTACAATTCAACCCCCCTTCTTGTGTTTTTCACTTCTTCAATTGGCATCAGAGCGCCTGGTTCTGAGCTAAAACACTTAACCGTGTCAGTACAAGATCCAGCGTCAGAAAAACACAATGGCAGGAACTTATTCTCACACCAGCAATGACAACCATGAGGACACAGACAAATTCAGCGGCAAACCTCCAGTCTTTGATGGAGAAAACTTTGATTACTGGAAAGACAGAATTGAAAGCTTCTTTCTGGCACATGATGCTGATCTGTGGGACATGGTGACAGATGGATACACGCACCCTGTGAATGCAAGCGGTCAGAAGATTGATAGGAAAACAATGTCTGACCAACAAAAGCGTGACTTCAAAAATCACCACAAGGCTAGAACCATCCTTCTCAGCGCCATCTCTTATGCTGAATATGAAAAGATCTCCAACAGAGACACATCAAAGAACATGTTTGACTCACTCAGAATGACGCATGAGGGAAACGTTCAGGTCAAAGAAACTAAAGCTCTGGCGCTCATTCAGAAGTATGAGGAATTCGAAATGGAAGAAAGTGAATCCATTGAAACAATGTTCTCAAGATTCCAGATTCTGGTAGCTGGTCTCAAGGTTCTGGACAAAGGTTACTCTACTGCTGATCACGTCAAGAAGATCATCAAAAGCTTACCTAAGCAGTGGAGGCCAATGGTTACAGCTCTGAAGCTAGCAAAAGATCTCAATAAAATTTCTATGGAGGAACTTATTAGCTCCCTCAGAAGTCATGAGATAGAGCTAGAAGCTGATGAACCCCAGAAGCAAGGTAAGCCTTTAGCATTAAAATCTAACAAAAAATATGAGTCTAAAGTTTTGCAGGCAGTTGAAGAAACATCTGATGGATCCTCATCAGAAGAAGATGAACTTTCTCTCCTCTCCAGAAGAGTGAATCAACTGTGGAAGCAGAGGCAAAGGAAGTTCAGGAATCCCAGAAGATCTGATCAGAACGAGTCTTCTTCCAGATACAGAAGGACAAATTCTTCCTCTGGATACAGAAGATCTGAAGGCTCCTCAGGAAGCAGAAAGCCAAACACCAAGGACATCATCTGCTATGAGTGCAATGAGAAAAGACACTACAAGAGTGACTGCCCAAAGCTTCAGAGGGAAAAGCCCAAAAAGAAGTTTGGAAGAGAAAAGAAGAAAAGTCTCATGGCTACATGGGATGACTCTGACTCGTCTGAAGCTGACTCAGAATCAGATGATGAGAGAGCCAACATAGCTCTCATGGCCAATATTTCAGAAGATAGTGAAGCTTCTGAATCAGACTCAGAATCAGATACTAAAGAGGTATTTCCTGACTTGGCTGTTAATTTTACCAAGGCTGAACTTGCTGAAAGCCTTAACGAAATTCTGGAAAGGTACCAGCAGATTAGAGTTAAATTCAGAAACCTGAAAAGGAATCTTGAATCTGACTCTGATAAGACTGAGAGTCTCAAATTGGAAAATTCTGAGCTGAGAAATAAAATTTCAAAATTAGAAAATGTTTTACAAAACTCTCAGAAGGAACCAATTTCTGAAACTCCCAGCAGTGCTGATGAAATCATCAAGGAGTATGATCACAGTTTCCAGAAGTTCCTTGCTAAAAGCATAGATAGAAGCAAAATGGCTTCAATGATCTATGGAGTTAGCAGAAACGGCATGAAGGGAATAGGATACCAAGGTAAGGTTCCTACACCAAAGAATGTCATGGATTTAACCATTAAGCACACTCCTCTGAATTCACATTTTGTGTATGGTCACACACATGATATTAAATACACTAGCAGTAAGTATTATGTGAAACCAAAATTCAACCAGAGTTTTGGTAAATCTAACAAATCAGGACCCAAGAAAATCTTGGTACCTAAGGATAAAATAATACATGTTGCAGATATATTTAGCAGCAAATCAGAAACACTAGTCATGGTACCTGGACTCTGGCTGCTCGCGACACATGACGGGAAGAAGGCATATGTTCCAAAGCCTGGAACTTAAGCCTGGAGGCCACGTTGGCTTTGGAGGCAATCAGAGGGGAAAGATAATTGGCTCTGGAACTGTAGGTAATGGAAATCTTCCCTCTATTAATAATGTTTTGCTAGTAGATGGATTAATGCATAATCTGTTATCCATAAGTCAATTAAGTGATAACGGTTATGATATAATCTTTTATCAAAAATCATGTAAAGCTGTTAGTCAGAAAGATGGGACTATCCTGTTTAATGGAAAGAGGAAAAACAACATTTACAAAATCAAACTTTCTGAACTGAAAAGTCAGAATGTAAAGTGTCTTCTGTCTGTTAACAACGAGCAGTGGATCTGGCACAGAAGATTGGGGCATGTTAGTATGAGAAGAATATCTCAGATTAACAAACTCAATCTGGTCAGAGGACTTCCTAATTTGAAGTTCAATTCAGATGCTCTGTGTGAAGCATGTCAGAAAGGCAAGTTTGCAAAACCTTCTTTTAAATCTAAAAATGTTGTTTCTACCTCTAATCCATTAGAACTTCTGCACATTGACTTATTTGGACCAGTTAAAACTGCTTCAGTCAGTGGCAAGAAGTATGGGTTAGTAATCGTAGATGACTATAGAAGATGGACATGGGTAAAGTTCTTAAGACACAAGGACGAGTCACACTCTGTGTTCGTTACCTTCTATAACCAAGTTCAGAATGAAAAGGATCTTAGAATCGTTAAAGTCAGAAGTGATCATGGTGGAGAGTTTGAAAACAAAGATTTTGAGTCATTCTTTAATGACAGAGGCATTCTGCATGATTTCTCTTGTCCTAGAACTCCCCAACAGAATGGAGTTGTAGAACGAAAGAACAGAACATTACAAGAAATGGCCAGAACCATGATCAATGAGACAAATGTTGCTAAGATCTTCTGGGTAGAGGCAATAAACACAGCGTGCTACATTCAGAATAGAATCTCAATAAGACCTATTCTGGAAAAGACTCCATATGAATTATGGAAGAACAGAAAGCCAACATTTCATATTTTCATTCATTTGGATGTACTTGTTTTATGTTAAATACAAAGAATTATTTGAACAAGTTTGACTCTAAAGCACAGAAGTGTATTATTTTAGGATACTCTGAACGCTCAAGAGGGTACAGAGTATACAATACAGAAACACAGATTGTGGAAGAATAAATCAGTGTTCGTTTTGATGATAAGCTTGACTCTGTGAAGTCAAACAAAATGAAGTTTTTGCAGGTATGGAAATTGAATTTACAGGTTCTGAAGACAAGTCATCAGAAGCTCTCAACACAGACACTCCTTCAACGTCTGAAAGGAGCACTGCTAGCAATCCTACAACAGCTGCTGATCAATCTCAGAAGAGATTACCCAGAAGCAGCTTGGATCATCCAGAAGAAACTATCTTAGGAAGAAAGGAAGATCCAATCAGAACAAGAGCAAGCTTCAGAAACTCTGAAGAATCCCTTATGGGACTTGTGTCTCTGATTGAACCTTCTTCTATTGATGAAGCACTTCTGGACAACGACTGGATTCTAGCAATGCAAGAAGAGCTGAATCAATTCACCAGAAATGACGTATGGGATCTTGTTCCCAGACCAAAAGGATTCAACGTCATTGGAACAAGATGGGTGTTCAGAAACAAGCTAAATGAACAAGGTGAAGTCATCAGAAACAAGGCACGACTGGTAGCACAAGGTTATAGTCAGCAATAGGGGATAGACTATACAGAAACCTTTGCTCCAGTCGCCAGGTTAGAATCTATCAGACTTTTAATTTCATTTGCTGTTAATAGAGGCATCACTCTCTATCAGATGGATGTCAAGAGTGCATTCTTAAATGGGTATATAGAAGAAGAGGTTTATGTGCACCAACCCCCTGGTTTTGAAAACACAAAACATCCATAACATGTTTTCAAACTAAAGAAGTCACTATATGGTCTGAAACAAGCTCCCAGAGCTTGGTATGAAAGACTAAGTAACTTTCTGTTAGAAAATGAATTCACCAGAGGGAAGGTGGACACTACCTTATTCTGTAAGTCAGTTAAGAATGACATCTTAGTCTATCAAATTTATGTTGATGATACTATTTTTGGATCTACTAATCCTTCTCTTGGAAGAAAATTTGCTAAGTGTATGCAGGCAGAATTTGAGATGAGCCTCATGGGGGAACTGAAATTCTTTCTAGGAATTCAGATCAATCAAACTCCAGAGGGAACTTACATTCATCAGAGCAAATATATCAGAGATCTTCTGAAGAAATTTGACCTCTCAGAATGTAAGCCATCAAAGATTCCAATGCATCCCACGTGCATTCTGGAAAGAGAAGAGGTAAGCAAAAAGGTAGAACAGAAGGTCTACAAAGGTATGATTGGTTCTCTCCTTTATCTGACAGCTTCAAGACCTGATATCTTATTCAGCGTATGTATTTGTGCTAGATTCCAATCAGATCCTAGAGAATCTCACTTAACAGCTGTTAAGCGAATTTTCAAGTATCTGAAAGGTACTACTAATCTGGGTTTATTTTATAGAAAATCTAGTGATTACAGCTTAGTAGGCTACTGCGATGCTGACTTTGCTGGAGACAGAGTAGAGCGTAAAAGTACTTCTGGAAGCTGCCAGTTTCTGGGAAACAATATGATCTCTTGGTCCAGCAAAAGGCAATCCACAATTGCGCTATCAACAGCAGAAGCTGAGTACATAGCAGCAGCAGGATGTGGCACACAAATGCTTTGGATGAAAAGTCAGCTTGAAGACTTCCAGATTTTTGAGAGTAACATCCCTATACTCTGTGACAATACTTCTGCTATTTGCTTAATTAAGAATCCCATTTTACATTCTAGAGCTAAGCATATAGAAATAAAACATCATTTCATTAGGGACTATATTCAGAAAGGAATTTTGAACTTAAAATTTATTGATACAGACCATCAATGGGCTGATATCTTCACTAAACCCCTTTCTGAAGATATGTTCAATTTCATTCTGAAACATCTCAGCATGAAAATCTGCCCAGAGTGAAAATGCTTTAATTCTATATATTTATCTTCAGAATGTAATTGTTTTAGTGTGAACTTCTGATAAATCTCCTTTCAGAAAGATAGAACATGCAGATTGTATCAGATGCTAGTCTTAAAGATCTGAGCGTTTCAGCTCAAGGATAGACGTGCTGATCACTAAATCAAACAAGTGTCATCCAATCATCAGCAAATCTCTGAAGCAGAACGCGTGCACGCTTCTGAGAATGCAAAACGCTGATTGGGTGCATTGAGACACATGTCTGGTAACCGTTTCAAGTATCTTTCTCAAATCCCCCAAAATCAGCAAGCATTAAATGAAAGTAATCATGCTTTAAAATGTAATCATGATTTTATTTTCTCTTTCTTGAAACCGTTTACACTTTCAAAAATTTTCTTAAATCTATTTAAGCACTTTAAACTTCTCACTTTATCCTTTACCATTTCTCATAATCTCTCAAATATTTTCTGCATTTTCTCTGTGTTCATCTCTTTCAAACTTAAACCCATTTTCTCAGTTTTCTCAGAAAAACCCTAAGTGTGAACATGGCAACCTCCAGCAATGCTTTTGCAGGTTCTCAGAAGAAGGATTCCTCTGAACAGTACCAAGTTCCATTCAGAACACTCCTTACACCAGTGAAGAATCTAGAAGTGTTATCTGAACCGATTATTGACTTTGGCAGTCTGAAAGAGAATGGCTTTGACTTGACAGAAGAAGTTAGGGCACAGAAATGGGAGAGATATTTTGACAGGTTGGTTGGACCAACGTTCCCAGTTTTAGTCAAGGAGTTCTGGATTCATTCGTCCTCTTCAACGCATCAAGTCACCTCCTACATAATGGGAAAGAAGATTGTGATCACTGAGGATCACATAGCAAAACTGATTGGTTACAGTGGCGGTGGCGTCCGCTGTATTGATATGGCTGAAAGATGCTCTGACGTTGGTGTCATAGCACAACAGATTTTCACCTTTGGGGTGCCCAGTAGCAAAATCAGAGACCTAAAGGATCACCACAGAGTTTGGGCGAAGATCATTCTGGGGTGCTTTAATCATAGGAAGCCAACAAGTTTTTCTGCTCTTATCGTTTTAGCACATCACTTACAGTTTTTGATTTCTGACAAAAAGGGGGAGAACAAGAATGATATTTTTCAATAACGGATTACTGAGACACAAAGTCTTAAACATTCTAACTCTGATATACTTGAATATGTTTTCTGTTTTTTCATAAGTCTACAGGTACAAGAATGCTTTCTGATACACTGAAGCCCAAAGCCCTGATACTCTGATTCAAAGCAAAGCTCTGATAAAGCTCTGATATTCTGATTTGAAGTTCTGACAGTCAAAGCTCTGATATTCTGATGTTCAAAGAAATTCAATAAAGGTATGATCCTGAAGAACTCTTGGAATTAAAAAGGGAAGTAATAAATTCAGGGGGAGTATCTCCGATCCTATCTCTGATATCTCTTTATCCCTTATCTTTGATAAATCCTTATTTAATTCTGATGCAACTTATCATTTAGTTATATCTGATACTTTTTCACACTATTTTCAATTAAAAAATATCTAGTTTTTGTCATCATCAAAAAGGGGGAGATTGTTAGAACAAAGTTTGAATCTACTACCCTAAGTTTAAGTTTTGATGTTAACAAAATGAAAAGATATATTAATTATGTGATTCATGTAAGAACTACTTGTTACCTAAAATATTACTTTCTGTTTTGCAGAAACTCTGATAGGTATCAGCAAGAGTACATCATAATCAGCATCAGAATATTGGTTATCAACATCAGCATCAGAAGATGCTATATCAGATACCAAAATCAGAAGAACAACTCACGCTTATGCTAAAGCTTGATGAACAAGAACTGCGCTCAACACTCTGAACTCTGATAAAAGACAACAACAGTTCATCAGCACTTAAGCAGCGTCAGAATGAGCCAAAGCCAGAACACGCTTTAGTAGCAACGACACTGTGCATTCAAGACGAGTTATTACCAACGGCATCATTCCAGACAAGATCTGCTTAATAAGGAAAGATTGTTATTGGCATTGAATCAAGATTATTGCTCCAACGTTCATCAATTTCAATGCTATATAAACAAGACAATGAAGATTGAATTGGCTAATGCTCTACAACAATTTCCACGCCTAAAATCTATTCATCATCTTCTTATTCTCAGTTTGCTAAAAGCTCCAAAATTCCTTACTAAATTACTTTAGCAATCTAGTTTCCATAAGCTTAAGTTGTGTAGTATCACAATTGTGATAAACAGTTTTGTAGAAAACATTCACACACCTAGATTTCTATTCTGTGTAAGAAAGTGATTCCTTGACAAACCGGTTTATGGTTTGCATCAAGAAGGCTTTAGCAGTTGTTAAAGCAGATTGTAATATTCAGTTGAATATAGTGGATTAAGACCTCGTTGGAGAGAGGCGAAATCACCTTGACGGGTGGACTGGAGTAGTTTGAGATCAAACGAACCAGGATAAAAATATCATGTTCATTGCATTGATTTTCAGTTTTACAATTCAACCCCCCTTCTTGTGTTTTTCACTTCTTCATACATGTTCCAGTGGTGACTCTGATTATATTGATGACTTTGATCCTTGATATTTTGAATTGGTCCAGACCCTTGATCGTGTTACATATGATAGTGGTTTTGTTATCAGTTCAGCAGCTATCCAGCATTGCAGAAACTTTGATCTTATGTTTATTGCACTTGTATCATGACATATTTATTTTATAAAAGAAGAAAAAAAAATATAACTGCCTAACCTGCATTTGCATTTCATTTCCAGGATTATTCTAAGGTTTGTCATTAGCATCAAAAATGGATAACAACATGGAGACAAGCTCAGAGCCTCTTAGAAACACTTCTGCTTATCAGTTTCCATGCTTTGGTGGTCGATTGCAAGAGGTGGGAGCTCTCATGAAGGGACTAAATGAAAAAGTTTTTAGAGGATAATATGGAAACTTACTGCCATTGGTGAACGATGATTTTGAGGAGTGGGTCGTGAGAACACTTCTTCAGTTCTATGATTCGTAGCTACGCTGTTTTACTTTCCGGGACTATCAATTGGCACCAACTCTCGAAGAATATGCACACATTATGGATGTCAAGGTGACCAACGATATTCCTTTTGTTCGAGAACCAGAGACTCTAGACTATATGGAGATCGCCAGAGCTCTTTATTTGAGTCATGGTGAATTTAAAAGTAACTGGATTAACAAAAGCGGCACAAGCGGTCTCCATCTGAATTACTTGATATCAAAGGCTAAGGGTTTTGCAAAGGACATGAATTGGACAACATTTAATGCACTGCTGGCAGCAATGATTTATGGTTTGGTCCTCTTTCCAATGTCCGAGAAGTTGGTGCATATATCCACATTATGTGTCTTCATGAATGGTAACCCGGTACCAACTCTACTTGCCGACACTTATTACACCATTCATTCTCGACATGGGAAGAAAGGGGAAGTCATGTGTTGCGCGATCACGCTTTATAAATGGTTGATGATGCATATGCCTACAAAAGGGCCTTTTGTTCATACTACCGATTCATCCTTACGGTCTCAGCGTATCATGGGACTCACCTCGTATGATATTGTTTGGCAAAGCGTGATGGGTTTGAAAGAAATCATTATAGGGTGTGGAGAATTCCCTAATGTCCCGCTTATAGGGACAAGGGGCTACATTAATTATAATCCTAGCCTGGCACACCGTCAATTAGGATTCGTGATGTTAGATAGACCCGATGAGTGGGAGGTGATGGATACCGTTTATTTCGGTAAAGGCGAAAATGCAGTGTTGCTTGAAAAGGTGAAGATAGCATGGGGGCATATTTGTCGTAAAGGGAAACTTTCTTTCAGCCAAAATGGAAGTGTAGCTTATGATACTTATACGAGCTGGATTCAAGATCGTGTGAGGGAAGTGAGGTTACCTTATAAAAATGGGAGGTTGCTATATCCTCAACCTGATTTTGATCCATTAGTGGATGCTCAGGCGGACAATTCTTTATTCCATATTAATTTGTTTCCTGTGCAGCCTGTCGCATAAGGATTAGAGTTAGTGCCCGTAACGTGTTTTAAGAATGTCAAGGTCGAAAACCTCAAACTCCAGGCTAGGAAGGAAGAAATGAATGTGGATATGTCATTTGCTTTGCAAGACAAGAAGACGCTCATGAAAGAGGTTAAGCTGAAGAACCAGTTGCTAGAAAAACATGGTTTGCTTGAGCGGTCGAAAAGACCTAGGGTCGAGGGTTCTGATACCACCAGTCGATAGGTTGAAGAGCTACAGGCTAGTCATCAAGAGATAGAAAATATTCGATTGGATAAAAAGGAATTGGAAGCTAAGCATTGCGAGGAGGTTAAGATGTTAAAGAAAAAGTTGCGAGAGAAAGATGTTTGCTTGACTCAAGTTATGAAAGATTTGATAACAATCAAAGCCCAGGTAGCAAATAAAGACAAGATTCCAGCAGAAGAAGCCGAGGTGGGAAATATAAATTCTGAGGATTGGGAACTCAAATATCATTGTTTGTTGGCGCTAGTGAAGAAGAGGGGCATTGTGACTGGAGACCCTTTTTCTGAAGATGATTAGCCGGGTAGTTGAGCTTAAGGAGAACTTTTTTTACTGCACTTATCTTTTATGCTTGTTTAGATCGACAAGGTCACCACCAGTCTTGTTGGACGGGGCCTCTTTAATAATTGACTCTACTTGTAATAAATCACTAGCGTATGGATTTTTGTTCGACTCTATGATATGAGCAGTTTCTACTCTGATACTTTGCCTTTGTTCGGTTTTATCTTGTTGTCTATCCTATTACTTATCGATGCTTGATGAAAAAACCAAAGTATTCTCCTGGAAATGATAAAACACTTCATGCATAATCATTCATCCATGCATACCATATCATGACAGGTGGTCACGACAGGTTTTCTTATCTTTGATTCGGGTTTCTTTACAGATATTACTACCACAAAGTTTCATCGTTATAATACTCGAAGCACTTTCAAGAGGTAGATGGAAAATCTCGAACAAGAGAGTTCCGAACTACACGAAGAGGTTACCGCTTTAAGAACCAGAATGGAGAACTTAACTGCTTTGGTAGAGTCGTTGGTGGCTGCTCAGAATCATCCACCACCACCTCCACCTCCTCATGTTACGCAACCACAACAAGCAACGGTTATCTATGAAATCACGACGGCTCCCGTCTCAGTTGCTCTAAATTCTACTGCTGCTCAGCATCGCATGCCTCTTAGATACCCATGGAGAATGCCCGAAGGTTATACGCCAGAAGGATATAACCCTACTCCTAAAATTTCACAATCTGCTCAACAAGTTATGGCTTCTGCCCCTCCCGTGGTACACGTTGCTCCTACTGTCAACAATGAGATCCGTCATGTTGTGCCTCCAGTAATGAATGTTGTCCCTGTTACTAATGACGTGGTTCACCATCCTACTCCCCCGCCAAGTGAAGGAATTGGATTCTATGAAAAAATGGATGACCTCCAAGATCAGTTTAATGAGATGCAAAAAGAAATGAAGGCCCTCCGGGGAAAAGAACTGTTCAGACAGAATGTGAGCGATCTATGCCTAGTTCGAAATGTAAAGGTACCTGCAAAATTCAAAGTTCCAGAATTTGAAAAATACAAGGGCAATACTTGCCCCCGTGCTCATCTGGTAATGTATGTGAGGAGGATGTCCACTCACACTGACGATCAACGTCTGCTAATCCATTTCTTTCAAGATAGTCTGACTGGTGTTGCACTGAAATGGTACATGAGCTTGGATAGTGCCAATATTCATACCTTCAATGACCTAGGAGAGGCGTTTGTTAAGCAGTACAAGTACAATGTGGACATGGCGCCTGACCGCGATCAACTCAGGGCTATGGTCCAGAAAGATAAGGAGTCGTTTAAGGAATACGCGCAATGGTGGCGTGAAGTGGCCGCCCAGGTAATCCCCCTAATGGAAGAGAAGGAGATGACAAAGATCTTTCTAAAGACTATGGGTTCCTTCTACTATGAAAGAATGGTGGCGAGTGCGCCAAGTGACTTCACCGAAATGGTGGGTATGGGTGTTCGCTTAGAAGAAGCTGTGAGGGAAGGTCGTTTGACGAGAGATGAAAGTTCTAGTGGTGCAAAAAAATCGTCATATGGATTTTCTAGAAAGAAAGAAGGAGATGCAAATGTTGTTGTTCAAGAGAGAAGAGCTAAACCTCCTAGCAGGCATCATGTGTATCAACAACAGGTTGTTTCGGTGACTCCGGTTGTTAACATAGCCCTGACTGCTGTTGCGTATCAAAGAACACCCCAACAAAGCAATCAAGGGCAGGGTCAGAAGAGAGAACCCTTTGAACCCATCCCTATGAGCTACACAGAGCTATTTCCAGCATTGATTCAGAAAAATTTAGTGCAAACCAGGAACCCCCCCTGCTATACCATCTCCTATGCCATGGTACTACAAGGCAGACCAGACATGTGCCTTTCATTAGGGATCCCTTGGGCACAGTATCGAGAATTGCTATCCTTTGAAGCCTGAGGTTTAGAAAATGATTAGATCTGGCCTCCTGTCCTTTAAAGACGTTGGTCCTAACGTGAAAGACAACCCGTTCCCTAAACATGGAGGTGGAGGGATGGTGAATTTGATTTCTGATGATCTAGGAGAGTCCAGGATTTATGATGTCAATTTGATAAAAGGAAATTTGGTGAAGATGCATGCTGACCTTTGTAAGCTCGGCTATTGTATGCATGACCATAATATGTGTAATATCTGCAGCCAAAATAGCCATGGATGTGATAAGGTGAAAGTTGACCTTCAAAAAGTGATTGATGAAGGCCTTGTTTGTATTATCAGGACCAAGGCTGATTGTGAAGGAGTGAACATGGTGCACGGATGTCCCAGTGAGTTCTGAATTTATGACGTGAATGATATGGAGGACAATCTGGTATAGTTACATGCCAACTTTTTCTATATGCCAGGACAAGATTT
The DNA here is from genome assembly GCA_948472305.1 of Vicia faba. Lineage (NCBI taxonomy): Eukaryota > Viridiplantae > Streptophyta > Magnoliopsida > Fabales > Fabaceae > Vicia > Vicia faba. The sequence goes on along the minus strand of OX451738.1, from coordinate 1,579,153,900 downwards.
ACATCAATATGGTGGTTGTCGAATCTGTTATAGAGACCCCCGTGGCTGTTCCATCGTGAAGAGGGGTATCCAATTACTTCTAGATGAAGGAACTATTAGCGTCACAAGAAATAGAGATGGTTATGTTGGAGTCAACATGGTTGAGGACCATTCTGGTGAGATCGTGTCGGATGATGAATATATTTCTGCTGACGACTTCTTTTCTGATGATGAGTCCAAGCCTGTAGTTAAAGATGATACTTCCATTGGTGATTCCGTAAAGTCTGAATGTACAAGAGAGATAGGGGTGAATGTTATTGTACCCCATTTTGATATTCCTACTCCAGTGGAGATTACATATTGCAGCAAGCCTGCAATAACCCCCGTTGTTATATGTTTACCTGGTCGCATCCCGTATGAATCAGACAGAGTTGTGCCCTATAAATACAATGCGACCATCCTAGAAGACGGGACAGAAGTCCCGATACGGCCTTTGACACATGTGGAGAATATCGTTGAAGCCAGTCGAGTGACGCGTAGTGGCCGTGTATTTGCTCTTACTTTTCAGGGAGATGTTGATCATGGCAAGAAAGTCGTCGAAACTAATGTTGAACCTGAAAAGGCGGCCGGGGAATCTAGTGGAACTACCTTAGAGAAAGAAGTCGATGATGTACTGAAGATCATTAAGATGAGTGACTACAAGATCGTGGATAAGTTGTTAGAGACCCCGTCCAATATTTCTATATTGGCCTTATTAATGAATTCTGCTTCCCATCGGGAATCCCTGATGAGAGTGCTAGATCAAGCATTTGTTGAAAGAGATATGCCCATGGACCAATTTAACGGTGTTGTCGGGAACATTACTTCTTGTAATAATTTGAGATTTTGTGATAAATAATTACCCGAGCAGGGAAGAAACCACAATATGGCTCTACACATCTCGATGAATTGCAAAAATGATTCTTTATCGAATGTATTGATTGATAACGGTTCTTCCTTAAACGTGATACCAAGAAGCACTCTCTCAAAGCTTAAGTACCAAGGAGCCCCCATGCGTCCAAGTGGTATCATAGTGAAAGCCTTTGATGGCTCCAGGAAGTCGGTCATTAGAGAGGTGGACTTGCCTATGCATATAGGTCCACACATGTTCCAGATTACGTTCCAAGTGATGGATATTGTTCCCGCTTATAGTTGTCTATTGGGAAGACCATGGATCCACGAGGCAGGGGCTGTTACGTAGACTCTTTATCAGAAGTTAAAGTTTTTCTGGGAAGGGAAGGTGGTTATCATAAGCGGTGAGCAAGCTTTAATAATATCTCATTTATCTTCCTTCAGCATTGTAAAGGCTGATGAGGCAGTTGTTGGAACGTAATTCCAAGCTTTATTGCTTCATTCAAAGATGCTCAACAGGTAGTAAGAAATGGCCTTAGAAAGGCGTGGGGGATAATCATTAATCCACCAGCGAATAAGAATAAAGCTGGTCTAGGCTTCGCGGTGAAGAATAATAAGTGTGAGATTTTGAAGATGAAGTCTGCTTTCAGCAAGTATCAAGACATATTCCACAATGCAGGTGTGATACGGTGGCCAGAACCGGGACGTGTTTCCCTATTGTTTAAGGAATTTGCTGGTTTGCATTTTGCGTTTGTATTCACAAATTGTCGCAGTAAGCAAGACTTGCCACCGTCTTTTATTTTATCCAACAAGGAAAGGAAAAAAGCACAAAAAATTCCTTTTTCGAGATATTTCTGAGTACGGGGGGTAGATTATAGAAAGGGAAGGTATTAACACCCTTTCTATCCGTAGTTATCTACGGGCTCTTAGGTACTTGCTCATCATTTTCAAAATTGTTTTCTTTGTGTTTGTGGGCTTTGAAAAGTTTTTTTTTTGACTTCAATTTAACTCTTGCTTCTGTCTTCAAGAGTGTAATGAAGTGTTTTTGAAAACTTGTTTGTAAAAGAGTGTAAATGTGGAAAAAGTTTTGTTTTATTTGAGCAAGTACTTAAGAACTAATCTACCTACTCGAAAAAGGAATCATTCTATGTTTGTTTCCTTTAGACAATGCTATCCCACTATTAGTTAGTAGGTAGCACTGTCGTTGGAGTTTTGAGGGTCAATTCGAAAAGGACGTACGGTCACTAAAGCAATGTTAGGACGTCTTAGTGGTAACCCTAATGTCTTAGATTGTTTATCCGAGGCAACAATATCCGAGGCAACCTTTCCGAGGCAACTTGATCTTTGGACAAAAGGACGAGCGCTAAAATATCCTATACTCAATGACCGTTTACCGATGGCAACCAAATGGGAGTGTACCCTAGGAGTGCGCATGTGCGAGTGTTTCAGTTTCAGATTATTTTATCTTTGTACATTTAGGGTGATCTAATTGTTTTAAATTTAGACATACATTCTTGTCATGCAAACCCTATTATCAAACATCTAACAGTTAAATATTTGCAAAAATTAAAGTGCGGAATTTTAAACTAAGCTATTACAAGGCTTCGGGTATTTACATAGCCAAAAACAAACCCTTTGAAAATAAAAGCGATAAATGTAAAAGTCCTAATTAAAACTATTACAAACTGTGAGCAGATACAATAATTGGACAAAAATAAAACGCGCGAGAAAATTAGATCTAATGCGAAATTAGGGTTTTGACCCTTCTATCCTAATTTAAAAGAAAAGAATTGTTTTTTGTTGTTTTTAATATTTTTTAAGAAAAAGAAATGGAATCTAGGTTTTAAAAATAAATGCTAAATTAATTAGTTATTAAATTAATTATTTAAAATAATTAAAAGACCTATTTTTTTTTGGTTTTTGGTTATTTTAGGAAAAAATAAAAATGTAATTAAGTTAGTATAAATCCTATTTATTCTAATTGATTTTAATTATTTATAAAAATAAATTAAAATTGTCTAATTAATCAAACCTAATTAAATTAATTAATTTAATGCTAAAAATAATATTCTAATTTTAATTGGACATAAAAATATTTTTGGTGATTTTTTGATAAGAAAGAAAATTAATTTTGGTTAGTAAAATAATAAATAAATTAATTAAAAGAAAATAGAGAAAATAAATAAAGAATGAGAAATGGGCCTGAATCAGCAATTCTAGGAGGTGTGGATAGCAGTTTCCTGGGCCCAAAAATTATGAGATCTGTTTGACTTTGGTTCCAGTGCATGTGCGTTGACCCTGGCTCATGGTGTTCCTCCCTGGATGGCCATCAGATTTGGCCATCTAGCCATCTGGCACGTTGGATGATGAGGACTTACGGTAGATCTCCTGGCTTTGCACGCACTGAATCGCCTGAAATAAAACAATAAAATGGCAAAGGCTGGAGGCAGGGATCGAACCCCTGACCTCCAGCCTCTAAAGCCTTAAGCAGCTACGTGGCCACCACTACACCACTTGTTTTTGTTGTAATAGTAACACAAAATAATAAATAAATAAGAAACAAGCGCAATAATGGAATTTCAGCGCGAAAATTCAAATGGCCAAATCAGACATGGCCACGTCTTCGTCCCTGTTCTTGCACCGTCGCTAAAAGTTTGTTAGCCTATACCTACGGACAAATGTCCGTTGCTACAGACTATGTGTTCTCAAAGTCTTCCACAGGCTATGGAAATAACATCCAATACCATGGTTGTGTTCGTTTCGTCGTCCTGATCACAACCGTACCGCTTACGAAGGTCAATTGTTCCTGAAATCAAAAACCCTAAAGCATAGCTCCGAAACCTAACAATGGTGATTTGCAATATAGGCCATACAAATGAAATTTAATAACGCAGGAAGCTTGCAAATGCTTCATGGATCAAGAATATATAATTAATTTAATCTAACAATGCTTAAAATATGAGATTCGAATTCAAGAACAGGGCAAAGTCGTGAACGACTTACAGCGTGTTCTGGGACTGGAATGGACCGGTTCTTGATTGCTTTAGCTTCTGGAGAGTCTCAGGAAGCGTTTGAGATAGGTAATGAGCCTTGAGGATGCCTCTAAGTGCCAATTCGATCTCACACTTTTCCTTGATTTTTTCAAATCTGGTTCTTGCTCTCACGCCTGTTTCTAGCTTCTTTTTAGGTCTGGTCTCATTCTATATGTATGAGTGAATGCATTAGGGTTGATAATTGCATCCAAATCTCTCTTCTTCAATGATTTTTGATTTGATTTGATTCACCCTTTAAAACCTTCCAAATTTGGCTTTTTTCAATCTTTTTTTTCACTCTAATGCCTTGCACGAATTTGAATGATGCTAGCTGTGTAATAAGACCTGAAATAACCATAAAATCTCTTGTTATCAATGTTTTGGATTTTATTTGATTTATTTTGATTTAAATTGGATTAATTCAAATAAAAATCAAAAGAAATAATAAAAATAAGATATGGACAAGTGGAAAAGGCTAGAGCACGTGGGCTATATTGCCAACTCAAAACAAGTGAAAAAGATTGGGCCCATTTGGCAAAATTTGAAGTTTTGGGCATAGTTGACTTTTGGCAATTTTGCAAAAAAGGTCAACTTCATCAATGCATAACTTCCTCAATTTTGACTCTTTGGAGGTGTTCTTGGTCTTTTTAGAAATCTTGAGATGTCCTATAATCAACCATTTGTGTCTCATCTCGATTTGATATTCCATGCTCATGTATGAAGCTTTGACAAAAAAAGTATTTTTGTTGACTTTTCAAAATGACCTATAGTGTCCAAATTCATAACTTCTTGTGTGTGCATATTTTGAACTTGGAAGATGAAGATGGATTGTAGGGAATTGCATCCTTTTCAAAATGAACTTTGTATGGGTCATTTATCATAAAGTATGAGAAAGTTATGCTTGGTCAAAGTTGAGTTGACTTTTCCTATAAAACCCTAATTTAGCAACTTTTGAGTCTTGATGAATTATGAGCAATCCTTGATGAATCTTGATCAACCCTTGATCAAATGATGAAATATACTTCAAAATGAGGATGTTGACCAAAAATCTTGAAATTTGACTGTACGTAGGTCACAATTGACTTTTGCCCTAACATAGTCGATTTTTGGACCTTTGAGCAATTGACTGAGCAAACTTCCTCTGCAAGGATTGAAACTTGACATGGATGATCTTGGGAAAATATTAGGACATTGGTGAGCACTTTGGATCACTTGGAATCAAGTATCTTGATGCAACATGAAACCCTAGTTTGAGGTAGACTGCCTTAGGAGAGAGCTTGTCTGGCCAACCCTTGGACTACCTTGAGCAACTTGAGGATCTTTCTTGCAATGTTTTGAGAAATATGGGAGGGAAAATTTTGGGGTACAACAGCTGCCTCTGTTCAATATTCTTAAACCTGAGGATGTAGATTGGCTTTCGTGCCTTTCGTAATCCGAAGGTGGAAGTTGATTGAACACTAGAGTGCCCAGAAATTTGCACTTGCATGAAGTGGAAATTGTCTTGTGATGTCGGGAATGGTCTTATGGATGCCATTTGGAGATTGCTGACGGGAGATGGGCTTAAAGATGCCATCCGAAGGAGTTTCGATCACATAAGAGATTCCTTAGCAAGAGCTTGTATACCTGTCGTTGAGGAAGATTCCGTTGGGGAAGTCTGATCTTTGTTGAGAGAAGTAGAATTTTAGGAGCTTCGATCGTCTGTTATTCTGCTGGTGAGTCGTCTCTATTGATATTTAGGAACTTTGGTCGTCCGTACTCAACTGAGGAATCATCTCTATTGATATTTAGGAACTTCGATCGTCCGTACTCAATTGAGTAAACATTTTTTGCTGATATTTAGGAACTTTGATCGTCCGTACTCAACTGAGGAATCATCTCTGTTGGTATTTAGGAACTTCGATCGTCCGTACTCAACTGAGGAAACATTTTTGCTGAGATTTAGGAACTTGTTCGTAATTCAACTGAGGAAACATCTCAGCTGAGATTTAGGAACTCATCCGTAATTCAACTGAGGAAACATCTTTGCGGAGATTTAGGAGCCCGTCCGTAATTCAACTGAGGAAACATCTCTACTGAGATTTAGTAACTCGTCCGTAACTCAACTGAGGAAACATATCTGTCGAGATTTAGGAACTCGTCTGTAATTCAACTGAGGAAACATCTCTGTCGAGACTTAGGAACTCGTCCGTAATTCAACTGAGGAAACATCTCTGTCGAGATTTAGGAACTCGTCCGTAATTCAACTGAGGAAACATCTCAGTCGAGATTTAGGAACTCGTATGTAATTCAACTGAGGAAACATCTTTGTCGAGATTTAGGAACTCGTTTGTAACTCAACTGAAGAAACATATTTGTCGTGATTTAGGAACTCGTTCGTAATTCAACTGAGGAAACATCTCTGTCGAAATTTAGGAACTCGTCTGTAATTTCACTGAGGAAAAAGCTTCATAGCTTGAATCTTGTGAGAATTTAATCGTATCCTTCGTAAAAGGTAAAGGTTAGCTGTATGTAATGCATGATATGTATCAGGCAAATGATGTTCTTAAAATAAATGAGATTGTGTCATATGATGCGTATGCATGTCATGATGTATGGAAATGTGATGTTTTTAGCTGGGGAAAATAAATTCTGGATCGCTGCTGGAGAAAAGAGTTGAATTCTTCGTTTCCGCTGAGGATAGTGAATGACGATGATTGTGAGAATAAACCTGCAGGAGAGGATAATTCCGCTGGGGAATAAACTGACGAGAGAATGAATCTGTGAGGAAAAGATGCTCTGCTGAGGATTCCGCTGATAAATTCAGCTGGGGATGAATTACCGTCGCTGGTGATAATGAACTCTGTTGGGGATTGAATTCCTGTTTGTGAAAGGAAAGAACTTCGTTGGGGATGATTTTCCAGTTGCGACTTCACGGGGAATAACCTTTTAGACTCTACTGGGGACAATTTTCCATAGTCTACTGGGGAAAAAATTTCAAACTCCATTGGGGATAATTTTTATACTCGGCTAGGGATGATAACACTTTTTAGTGCTGATGGTAGATAAACTTTGCTTTAGGGAGAATATCGCCAATTCACTCACAGTTGTGAGTCTCAGCCGGGGAGAGCTAACACCACTATCTTTCTCTTTACTCTGCGGGGAATGAATGTACTTTCAATCGTTTCCTCCAACTAGGTATATCCCTATACCTGGTGGACAGAGAAACTGTATGGTTTGGACATTTCTCATTTGCCCCTATTTCTGATATTACAAGTAATCGTCTTTTGTTTCGCATGTAAATATTTATGAACAACAATTAATGTCAAATGCATATATCAAAAATGAACATGGAACGTTCTTGTAAAACAAAACAGAAAAAGAAAAATTTATTTGTGAAAATGAATTGTATTGACTTTGAAGCTTGGCCTGTAAATAGGTGTTTTTTGTACAAGAGGCTGACGTCCTAGTAAGAGAACACCGCCGAACAAATAGAATTTGTACAATTTGTGAAAAACAAAGAAAAACATCTATGTGAACAATCCCACTGAGTTCCAACTCTGCTATTGCCTTTATGTCCTCGAGCATCTCATCACTTTGCTACTTGGTTGAAGGTGGATCAGATTGATTGGTTCCGTTCGAGCTTGATAGTCGATACTGAAGTCTGGTTGCAAGGTGATCCAATGAGACATAGTGATACGCTTTGATCCCTAATTTTTTCCTGGACCGCCCTTTCGGGTTTTCAGTCCACCGGGATACCCTTTTTTGCCCAAGCCGCCTTTTCAGGTTTTCGACTTGCCGGGTGTACAATTTTTTTCATTTTCATCCCTTATTTTTGCCCGAACCCTTTTGGTTCGTCGAGAAGCCCTTATTTTTGCCTAGGCTAGTCAACCTAGCGGGTCTTTGATTATGTGTAGTATTTTTTCACTATGTCTGCATTGATGGGGTGAGGAAGGTCGTCACCATCCATGGTGGTTAGAATCATGGCTCCTCCTAAGAAAATGTTCTTAACCACAAATTGCCCTTCGTAAGTAGGGGTCCATTTGCCCCTGGGATCACCTTAAGGTAATATGACACACTTGATCACCAGATCCCCAACTTGATACTCTTGTCGCTTAACTTTCTTGTTAAATGCCTTGATCATCCGCTTTTGATACGTTTTGACCATGACAAATAGCAGTAAGTTTCTTTTTGTCGATTAAGTTCAGCTGATCAAGCCGGGTCTGAATCCAGTCATCTTCGCTCAAACCTGCGTCCTTCATAATCCGAAGAGAGGGTATCTGAACTTCAATGGGAAAGACAGCCTCCATGCCATATACCAAAGAATAGGGGGTTGCCCCTGTTGACGTCCGAGCTGAGGTACGGTACCCATGAAGAGCAAATGGTAGCATTTCGTGCCAATCTTTATATGTCACCGTCATCTTCTGCATAATCTTCTTAATGTTCTTATTAGCCGCTTCAACAACCCCATTCATCTTCGGCCGGTAAGGAGAAAAGTTATGATGATGTATCTTGAACTGCTTGCAGAGCTCGGTGATCATCTTATTATTGAGATTTATACCATTGTCCATAATGATCCTCTCTGGTACACCATATCGATAGATCAGATTGTGCCGAATAAATCGTGCCACGACGTTCTTGGTTACTGTAGCAAAGGAAGCTGCTTCAACCCACTTCATAAAGTAATCAATATCTACTAGGATGAAACGATGCCCATTGGACGCATTAGGTCTGATCTCGCCGATCATGTCGATGCCCCACATTGCAAAAGGCCAAGGAGCTGTCAAAACATTCAGAGGTACTGGAGGATGTGCACCTTATTAGCAATAATATCCTGCCCGAAGGATCTTCTTTTCCATGGTGTGTCCACTGGAATGAGTCCCGAAAGTACCTTTATATAACTCTACCATAATCCTTTCTGCTTCGTTCTTATCTACACAACGCAGTAAGGTCGGATCATGGTTACGCTTGTAGAGGATACCGTTTCTTATGAAGAAATTCGCTGCGAACCTCCTCAGAAAATTCTTATCATTAACAGAGGCACCCTCAGGGTATTCTTTATCCTCAAGATACCTTTTTACCTCGTGAAACCAGGGTTTCTCTGTTACCTCTTCAGCCTCAATGTCACAGCAATGTGCAGGTTCGTCCAACCTCTCAATGGTAATTTGGGGAGCTTCATTGTACCATCTGACCTTGAACATAGAAGACATCGTAGCTAGTGCGTACGCCAACTGATTCTCCTCTCTAGGGAAGTGTTCAAAGGTTATCTCCTCGAAGTGCGGAAGCAACGTCAACACATACTCCTTGTAAGGAATAAGATTTGGGTGTTTCGTATCCCACTCACCTTTGATCTGACTGATCACGAGAGCAGAATCTCCGAATACACTTAAGAACTTAATCCTTAGGTCAATAGCTGCTCGAAGACCCATAATGCACGCTTCATACTCCGCCATGTTGTTGGTGCAGTTAAAACATAGTCGGGCAGTGAATGAAGTATGAGAGCCTTCAGGAGATATGATCACGGCGCCAATGCCATTACCCAAAGCTTTTGAAGCTCCATCAAAATACATAGACCATCGGGATCCCTCTTCAGGTCCTTCATCCGGTCCAGGTGTCTCACAATCAGTCACCCACATGAAGCTCTCATCCGGAAACTCAAAATTCATAGACTGGTAATCATCCACGGCCCGATGCGCCAAATGATCTGCCAACACACTTCCCTTGATTTCCTTTTGGGTTGTGTATTGGATGTCATACTCAGTCAAGATCATCTGCCATCTTGCTATTCTTCCGGACAAGGCAGGCTTCTCGAAGATATACTTGATTGGATCCATCTTTGATATCAATAGGGTAGTGTGAGTCAGCATATACTGTCTCAGCCGGCGAGCAGCCAATGCCAAAGCGCAACAAGTTTTCTCAAGCAGTGAGTATCGGGTCTCACAGTCGGTAAACTTTTTGCTAAGGTAGTAAATAGCATGCTCTTTTCGGCCAGACTCGTCATGCTGCCCCAACACACACCACATCGAATTATCGAGTACTGTCAAGTATAAGATCAAAGGTCTTCCTTCAATTGGAGGCATCCGAATAGGTGGCTCTTGAAGATATTCTTTAATCCTTTCGAAAGCGGCCTGACATTCATCATTCCATCTTACCACTTGATCTTTCTTCAGTAACTTGAAGATTGGCTCACAAGTAGCAGTTAGGTGTGAGATGAGTCGGGCAATATAGTTCATACGTCCCAAAAAACCTCTGACTTCTTTTTCTGTTCGAGGAGCTGGAATTTCTTGTATAGCCTTCACCTTTGCAGGATCCACCTGAATACCTTTATCACTAACTACGAAACCCAACAGCTTACCAGACCTCACCCCGAAGGTGCACTTGTTCGGATTTAACCTCAGCCTGTAAAATTTCAACTTGTCAAATAGCTTCTGAAGATGGTCAAGGTTTTCTTCCTCAGTCCGGGACCTTGCAATCATGTCATCAACGTATACCTCAATCTCATGATGGATCATGTCGTGGAACAGAGCGACCATGGCGCGCTGATACGTTGCCCCAACATTCTTCAATCCGAACGGCATGACCTTGTAGGAAAAGGTACCCCATTGAGTAACGAACGTTGTCTTCTCTATGTCCTCGGGAGCCATTTTAATCTGATTATAACTGGAGAAACCATCCATAAAGGAGAATACCTTATGCTGCACGGTGTTGTCAACCAGAACATCGATATGAGGCAGAGGGAAATCATCCTTGGGGCTCGCCCTGTTCAGATCCCTATAGTCAACACACATCCGTACTTTACCATCTTTCTTCGGCACTGGAACCACGTTGGAAACCCATTGCAGGTAAGAAGTAACTGCTAGAAAACCATCATCAAACTGTTTCATAACCTCAACCTTGATTTTCTCAGACATCTCTGGGCGCATTCGGCGAACTTTCTGTTTCATTGGAGGACAATCTTCCTTAGTTGGCAAGCGGTGAACCATAATATCGGTATCCAACCCAGGCATATCTTCATAAGACCAAGCAAAGATCTCAACATAGTCACGCAACATCTGAATCAACCGTTGCTTAACACTGGGCTCTAGATTTGCACCGATCTTGACCTCTTTCTTGTCTTCTTCCGAACCCAGATTTACTGTTTCCACTGGCTTTTCATGCGACTGTATAACCCTCTCTTCCTGAAGTAATAGTCTAGCAAGTTCACCAGGCACTTCACAATCATCCTCACCTTCGTCCTCAGCTTGGTTGATTGAATTTTCAAAGTCATAACTGGCAGTAGCAGAGTCGTTATCAGTGGGATCCAGAGTGGATGCAGACCTGTATATGTGAGTGTGTGTAAAATAACTGTTTTACAAGAAAGAAAAGAAAAAACAAGGAGCGCAAAATTCTTAATGCAAGAAAACGTCCAATGCTTTTATTGATGATATATGGAGATGACACATAATAAGCCCTCGAACAAAGCCACGGTGTCTCGGGCATGGCACCGGGCCGTACAGTTTAAAATTGTCTATTACAAATCCAAAACAAAAGTCTATTACTGTGTAATAAAAGAAATTGGTACGAAGTCCTTTGCCGTCCAATTGCTTAATCCGCCGTCGGTAGTCGGGTAAATCCAACTGTCAAACTCAGACTCTTCATCATCTTCTTTAATCACATTCACTTCATGATTTGTGATACGCAAGGGAGGTCTTCCAATCTGCGCACGCCGAACAGCCCTTTGAGCTTCTGCAGTAAAACCCAAACCAAACTTGTCAGTCTTATGTGCAAAGTCAGGGAGTTGGCCCCAATTCGCACACCCACCTTTTTCAATAACAGCCCAGGCATCCTTGAGGGAAGCCATCTTCATTGGGGGATCTTCAGCAACAGTTTCAGTCGAAGCCATTGTCTGGGGGACTTCTTCAAAATGTTGACACGGGGTTTCAATGAACTCCCCGTCCATCTCCACATACCAGAAAGAGTTGAGGTGGCTTACCATGTACTCCTATTCTCCTCGTACTATAACAATCTTACCCTTTACTGGGTATTTCACCATCTGGTGGAGCGTAGAAGTTACTGCCCATGCTTTATGGATCCATGGGCAACCCAACAAACAAGAATAAGATGGTCGAATGTCCACCACATAGAATGTAGACACGAAAATCTGAGAACCAACCTTAATTGGAATATCCACCTCTCCATGTACCATCCTCTTGGACCCGTCAAAGGCCCTAACCACAATGTTACTCGGCTTCAGCACCAACCCTTTGCAGTCCAACCGGTCTAACGCTTTCTTGGGTAAAACATTTAACGAGGAACCAGTATCCACCAATACGTGAGCTAGGGTAGTTCCCCTGCACTCGATTGAAACATGCAGAGCGTCATTGTGATTCTTCCCCTTGGCAGTCAAATCTGCGTCGGAGAAACCCAACATGTTATTTTCTATCAAACTAGCCACACAGTCCTTGAACTGATCAGCTGACGTCTCCTACGGCACATGCGTAGTTTTCAGGAAAGCAATCAGAGCCTTAGCATGGGCCTCTGAGCACAGCAATAAAGACAACATAGAGATCTTCGACGGGGTTTGCCCCAGCTGTTCGACTATGTTGTAGTCGCTTTTCTTGATGATCTTTAAAATTTCCTCTATCTCCTGTCTAGAGGCTTCAATAGTAATCTTCTTTGGTGTCTCCGTCCAGGCAGGCTCACCGGTGATCCTTTTGCCCCGAGTGTCAGATGACTCGGCGACAGGGGTAATGATTGGAACATGAACAGGGACAATAGCAGATGTACTGGCAGGTGTAATAGTAACATGTTTATGAACAGTTGGTAGGGAGATCTCAAGGGAGAAAAGTCTTCCGCTTCAGGTGACTTTACTAGATCCAACAATATTGCTGACATCAGTATCCGCCTCTTCATCCTTCAAGTCTTGTTTAACCCCGTGATAATACACATCGGCCCCATAGTGCCATGGGACAGCCTTATTCGACGTGTAAGGGATAGGTCCAGGAACAGTAATGATCAATGGAGCAATTCTCGGAACAGATGTAATTCTAACAGGCTTTCTCGAGGAAGCCTTGGAAGAATTTGCGAAAATGGTGATTATGGAAACTTCTTCAATAGGAACCAAAGGAACAAAAGTTTTCTCGAACAAGATTTCTTTATCATCCATCAGGCGTTGGACACCTAACTTCAATAGTTGGCAACCAGTAGGTAGAATGGAACATAGGTGGCAACCTTCGCCACATCTCAGAAATGAACCGGCCAATAATAAGTTCTTCTTAACGGTCAACAACGGGGTAGAAATGTCTTCTACAGAGGTTACAAACACATCATCATCCACAACATTTACTCCATGCTTGGGCATAGGAGCAGTTACGACATTAGGCTTTTCTGGCGCTTCAAACTCGATATCCTTAGCATCAATCAGATCCTGCACTTTATTCTTCAAAGCCCAGCAGTTATTGGTATCGTGCCCTAGGCTATCAGAGTGATAAGCACAGCGGGCGTTTGGATTATATAACAGTGATATGGTGTTGGGAATCTTTGGAGCTTCCCTCGGAGTTACCAAATTGGTTTTCAACAGTTGCATAGAATTTGAGATAAAGTTATACTGATCCGAGTAAATTGTCTTTGAGGCCTCTCTGCTCTTTGTTGATTGTTGCGTTGTGGGGCAACAATTGGTCTTGAAATAACTACCGTATTAACCGCTTGGCGGCGCTCAGGCCGATTTTGGCTCCTCGAGCTGTAAACTGCACTAGACTCCTTCTTGAAAGGCTTCTTTTTCGTACTTGACGAAGCACCTTTTTGTATCTTGCCGCTCTTGATACCGGCTTTAACTCTCTCCCCAGTCATAATCAATTCGGTGAAACCAGACGATGAACTACCGATCAAATGGTTGAAATACGGACCAGACAAGGTCCCAAGAAACATATCCACCAACTCCCTATCAGCCACAGGGGGTTGTACTCTTCCAGTAAGATCTCTCCACTTCTGAGTGTAATCCTTAAAACCTTCGCTCGCACCCATAGACATACCCTGAAGTTGGGTACGTGTGGGAGCAAGGTCGGCATTATATTGGTACTGCTTGTAAAAAGCAGCAGCAAGGTCCTCCCAGTTACGGATGTTAGCTCCTTCCAGTTGGTAGAACCATCCAAGTTGAGTCCCTGACAGACTATCTTGAAAGAAATGAACCCAAAGGTTCCTATCAGCAGTATATGGTTGAATCTTTCTGACATACGTGCGGAGGTGTAACTTCGGGCAGGAGACCCCGTCATACTTAGCAAAGACAGGAGCCTTAAACTTGTGTGGGATCACCACCCCAGATGCCAAACCCAAATCTCCAAAGTCCAACCCAGGTATCTTCTGGATCTCCATTGCGCTCAACCGGTCTTCGAGTTGCTTATACCTATCCTCAGCAGGAGGATACTGGTCTTCATCAAAGTCAGTGTCATTGTCAGAAACCATAGGGCTAGGAGCCCTCCTTTCTTCTTGATTCTCTCCCCCTCCAGATGAGTGAGATGAAATCAGCTTCTTGTCTCAACCGGTTCCCAAATCTGTGACCCATATTCAGGAGGACCATCTTCTTCTTCTTCTTCTTCTTCTTCTTCTTCTTGTCCTTCAAGATAAGAGTCTTCAAATCTTGTTGACCCGTAGCCAAGTTTATGAACATTTCCTGGAACTGAGCATTTTGAGCTTGAAGAGCCTTAATAGCTTGATCAGTGGACGTTTCAGAAGACATGATATGCTGAAATAAACAGCGAAGAAGATGAGAAACCTGTAAGGGTACCTGTGATGAGGTGCATGGGAATGGAATGCATATGATATGATTTCAAAGACTTTGGGAGATTCAAATTCGTAAACCAAAATGAAACACAATTTTATTAGATTAAAAACTTGAAACAATGTTTGACAAATGCCTTTAAGGCGTTACAAAGAGAAAAACTGAAAAGTAAATCAAAACTAGAAAAAGCAAAACACATCAACGCTCCCATGGTCATTTTCCTTGCATGCTAACATAGTCGTTGAGGACCCTCTCATTCTCCAGCTGCCTTGTAAGCTTTAGGATCTTCCATTCCTGTTCATGATACTTTTCTCTGTAAGTATCCCGTTCTTCCCTTAGCTGGATCCAAGACCTCTTTAATGCCCCAGTGACAGTAGGCATGTAAGGATGGATGACCGTACAAGGAACCCCTTCTTCATCAGCTTGCTCTACAATCACTGGTAAGACAGCTTCGTATGGCATCCTGAGCTTTTGAGCGTGGGCTCGAACCCACCAGAGATACGGTTGCATTGGGAGAGAAGTCTTCATTCCTAACTCATGCGGATCAGACCTGTTCACCCTATCCCAAGCTCGTATGAATCTGCAGCGATGTCCCTCAACATCCCCCATGAAGTCAAAGACAATGTCTAGAAGCAGCAACTCATGAGGACCGTCCCTTCGAGCTCGTCCAAACTGTCGTAAGGCCAAGCAAGGATTATAGGTTATTCCTCCCCTAATTCCCAGCAATGGAACATTGGGGTATTCTCCGCACCGGATAATGACAGCTACCTCCTCCATGTATTTAGTACTCCAGATGATGTCTGTATGAGCAAGGGACATAATTCTGTAGGCCCAACCCATGCCTTCCTTGTTCTTCAAAACAGATTTGGGGAGGTGAGAAATAAACCACCTCTCCAGCAATGGTGCACAACACATAAGGGTTCCCCGTTTCCGAGCAGTACGGGCATAAAGAGCATGTAGAATGTCACCTAAGAGAGTAGGCACTGGATTATGGGACATGAAGATCTTGACTGCGTTCACGTCGACAAAAAAATCTGAATTAGGAAACAGAACCAAACCATAGATGAGAAGTGCTAGGATGTCTTCAAATGCTTGAAAGTCCAAACTGTCCCAGAACTGTTGAGCCTGATCAATCAAGAACTTAACTAAGAAGCCTTTTATCCCACTCCGAGTCTCCCAGTTAGACACTACATCAACCCTTGTAAGATGGAGGGCTGAAGTAATATCCTCGGGCCTAGGAGCTATCTCTAAACCTGTAAATTGTTTCTTCTCTAAAATAGATATGCCAAGTAAATCAGAGAACTCCTCCAAAGCAGGGACCAACCGATAGTCCAGGAAGGTGAAACAGTGATGCAATGGGTCAAAGAACTGGAACAAGACGCTCATAATTTGCTCATCCATCTTAGAAGTGACCAAACCAAGGAGGTGACCATGTCTTCTGACAAAGGAAGACGTATCAGGAACCTTTGCAACCAACTCTCTAAGCTGAACAGGGATTTGTACGAAGTTGATCCGAATGGTATTTCTACGCATAGAGGCCATGACCTACAAAACAGAACAAAGATGAATCCCCTTGGTCTTTTGAAATGGTTAGACTAATGAAATATGCATGCAATGTCATGATGCATGATGTCATGATAAGAACACACCACAAGTATTCACAGATAACAAACATGGTAAGGGCATACAAGTCACACAATAACCCTTAAATTTCAGGCTGGCATGAAGTCTAGGTACTACCCTCTTTCAGTTTAGTTGGTTCAACCTGTCCTAGTAATAGTAACCGGGTTCTAGAGGATCTCAATATCACTGACCATCCTCGATCGGTCATAATTCCAGTTTAGCAACCTTTTTTGCGACAAAATCATTGCGAGAGTATGGTCTCAATGAGTGTAGCATACTGCTACTTTTCTATGGCCAAGTTGGTCAATTATAGGTTCTAAGGTCAGTTGATGCTTTATGACCCATTAACAGCCCCATACTCTCCTTGTTCCTCCACAAGGGATATCGGTACAAACTAAAGTGTCACACTAACGTAGCTACTGCTTCAACCGTATCAGTCTACGCTGTACAGTTCCCTCAAAGTCTATTGCTACTTACCTAAAAGGTGTCCCCCAGATCCAGGTTAGGATCTATAGTAACTCCGATACAAAACCCACAAAGATAAAGCAATCAAATCAAATAATTGAAAACAATATAATGAACTATTCCTAAGGTACACCCCACTTATTAATTCTCCCCAGTAGAGTCGCCAGTTCTGTGATACGGTGGCCAGAACCGGGATCGTGGTTTCCCTATTTCGTTAAGTAAATTTGCTGGTTTGCGTTTTGCGTTTGTATTCGCAAAATGTCGCGGTAAGCAAGAGTCGCCACCATCTTTTATTTTATCTAACAAGGAAAGGAAAAAAACACAGAAAAATTCCTTTTTCGAGATATTTCTGAGTATGGGGGGGTAGATTATAGAAAGGGAAGGTATTAGCACCCTTTCTATCCGTAGTTATCTACGGGCTCTTAGGTACTTGCTCATCATTTTCAAAATTGTTTTCTTTGTGTTTGTGGGCTTTGAAAAGTTTTTGTTTTAACTTCGATTTAACTCTTGCTTCTGTCTTCAAGATTGTAATGAAGTGTTTTTGAAAACTTGTTTGTAAAAGAGTGTAAGTGTGGAAAAAGTTTTGTTTTATTTGAGCAAGTACTTAAGAACTAATCTACCTACTCAAAAAAGGAATCGTTCTATGTTTGTTTCCTTTAGACAATGCTATCCCACTATAAGTGAGTATGTAGCACCATCGTTGGAGTTTTGAGGGTCAATTCAAAAGGGACGTATGGTCACTAAAGCAATGTTAGGACGTCTTAGTGGTAACCCTAATGTCTTAGATCGTTTATCCGAGGCAACAATATCCAAGGCAACCTTTACGAGGCAACTTGATCTTTGGACAAAAGGACGACCGTTAAAATATCCTATACTCAATGACCATTTACCGAAGGCAACCAAGTGGGAGTGTACCCTAGGAGTGCGCATGTACAAGTGTTTCAGTTTCAGATTATTTTATCTTTGTACATTTAGGGTGATCTAATTAATTTAAATTTAGACATGCATTCTTGTCATACAAACCCTATTATCAAACATCTAACAGTTAAATATTTGTAGAAATTAAAGTGCGGAATTTTAAACTAAGCTATTACAAGGCTTCGGGTATTTACATAGCCAAAAACAAACCCTTTGAAAATAAAAGTGATAAATGTAAAAGTCCTAATTAAAACTATTACAAACTATGAGCAGATACAATAATTGGACAAAAATAAAATGCGCGAGAAAATTAGATCGAATGCGAAATTAGGGTTTTGACCCTTCTATCCTAATTTAAAAGAAAAGAATTGTTTTTTTGTTGTTTTTAATATTTTTTAAGAAAAAGAAATGGAATCTAGGTTTTGAAAATAAATGCTAAATTAATTAGTTATTAAATTAATTAGTGAAAATAATTAAAAGACCTATTTTTTTGGTTTTTGGTTATTTTAGGAAAAAATAAAAATGTAATTAAGTTAGTATAAATCATATTTATTCTAATTGATTATAATTATTTACAAAAATAAATTAAAGTTGTCTAATTAATCAAACCTAATTAATTAATTAATTTATTGCTAAAAATAATATTCTAATTTTAATTGGACATAAAAATATTTTTGGTGATTTTTTGATAAGAAAGAAAATTAATTTTGGTTAGTAAAATAATAAATAAATTAATTAAAAGAAAATAGAGAAAAGAAATAAAGAATGAGAAATGGGCCTGAATCAGCAATTCTGGGAGGTGTGGATAGCAGTTTCCTGGGCCAAAAAATTATGAGATCCGTTTGACTTTGGTTCCAGTGTGTATGCGTTGACCCTGGCTCATGGTGTTCCTCCCTGGATGGCCATCTGGCTATCTGGCACGTTGGATGATGAGGACTTACGGTAGATCTCCTGGCTTTGCACGCATTGAATCGCCTGAAATAAAATAAGAAAATGGCAAATGCTGGAGGCAGGGATCGAACCCCTGACCTCCAGCCTCTAAAGCCTTAAGCACCTACGTGGCCACCACTACACCACTTGTTTTTGTTGTAATAGTAACACAAAATAATAAATAAATAAATAAGAAACAAGCACAATAATGGAATTTCTGCGCGAAAATTCAAATGGCCAAATCAGACATGGCCACGTCTTCGTCCTTGTTCTTGCACCGTCGCTAAAAGTTTGTTAGCCTATACCTACAGACAAATGTCCGTTTCTACAGACTATGCATTCTCAAAGTCTTCCACAGGCCATGGAAATAACATCCAATGCCATGGTTGTGTTCGTTTCATCCTCCTAATCACAACTGTACCGCTTACGAAGGCCAATTGTTCCTGAAATCAAAAACCCTAAAGCAAAGCTCTGAAACCTAACAATGGTGATTTGCAATATAGGCCATACAAATGAAATTGAATAATGAAGGAAGCTTGCAAATGCTTCATAGATCAAGAATATATAATTAATTTAATCTAACAATGCTTAAAATATGAGATTCGAATTCAAGAACAGGGCGAAGTCGTGAACGACTTACAGCATGTTCTGGGACTGGAATGGACCGGTTCTTGATTGCTTTAGCTTCTGGAGAGTCTCAGGAAGCGATTGAGATAGGTAACGAGCCTTGAGGATGCCTCTAAGTGTCAATTCGATCTCACACTTTTCCTTGATTTTTTCAAATCTGGTTCTTGCTCTCACGCCTGTTTCTAGCTTCTTTTTAGGTCTGGCCTCATTCTATATGTATGAGTGAATGCATTAGGGTTGATAATTGCATCCAAATCTTTCTCCTTCAGTTATTTTTGATTTGATTTGATTCACCCTTTAAAACCTTCCAAATTTGGCTTTTTTCAATCTTTTTGTTCACTCTAATGCCTTGCACGAATTTGAGTGATGCTAGCTGTGTAATAAGACTTGAAATAACCATAAAATCTCTTGTTATCAATGTTTTGGATTTTATTTGATTTATTTTGATTTAAATTGGATTAATTCAAATAAAAATCAAAATAAATAATAAAAATAATATATGGACAAGTGGAAAAGGCTAGAGCACGTGGGTTATATTGCCAACTCATAAACAAGTGAAAAAGATTGGGCTCATTTGGCAAAATTTGAAGTTTTGAGCATAGTTGACTTTTGGCAAATTTGCAAAAAAGGTCAACTTCACCAATGCATAACTTCCTCAATTTTGACTCTTTGGAGGTGTTCTTGGACTTTTTAGAAAGCTTGAGATGTCCTATAATCAACCCTTTTAGTATCATCTCAATTTGATATTCCATGCGCATGTATGAAGCTTTGACAAAAAAGATGTTTTTGTTGACTTTTCAAAATGACCTATAATATCCAAATTCATAACTTATTGTGTGTGCATATTTTGAACTTGAGAGATGAAGATGGATTGTAGGGAATTGCATCCTCTTCAAAATGAGCTTTGGATGGGTCATTTATAATAAAGTATGAGAAAGTTATGCTTGGTCAAAGTTGAGTTGACTTTTCCTGCAAAACCCTAATTTAGCAACTTTTGAGTCTTGATGAATTATGAGAAATCATTGACGAATCATGATAAAACCTTGATCAAATGATGAAATATTCTTCAAAATGAGGTTGTTTACCAAAAATCTTGAAATTTGCCTGTACGTAGGTCACAGTTGACTTTTGCCCTAGCATAGTCGATTTTTGGACCTTTGAGCAATTGACTGAGCAAACTTCCTCTACAAGGCTTGAAACTTGACATGGATGATCTTGGGAACATATTAGGACATTGGTTAGCACTTGGGATCACTTGGACTCAAGTATCTTGATGTAACATGAAACCCTAGTTTGAGGTGGACTGCCTTAAGAGAGAGCTTGTCTGGCCAACCCTTGGACTACCTTGAGCAACTTGAGGATCTTTCTTGCAATGTTTTGAGAAATATGGGAGGGAAAATTTTGGGGTACAACAACAGGGTATCTGCATCCAACTACTTGAGGATGAGCTAGGCAAGAGATGCCGAATTTCATAACGCACGGAGTGAGGGTCCATAATTGGATCACCATTGATGTGCCTTATTGCATCCACATCTCGAAGTAATTTGTTTTTTGTTTATCTTTCCAAAAATCCTTTCACTCTACCCAAGGTGAAAGCGATATTGTATGGGCATGTCTTTTGTTTTGAAATTTTACATCATTAATAAAAGATGTTTTTGTTTTCCAAATTATGTTTTATTTATTTATTTTTCTTGGAAAATGGTAATCAGATAAAACCTTTCGAAATAAATAATTATCATTAGTAAAATCTGCATAATCACTTACACGTCGACCATTTTCTAAAATCAATCATAATCGCATGTGCAAATTAACTAAGAAAACCATTGAATACAATGACCGTGCACCCTCTCCCAACTTAGAATATCCTATGTATTTGACCAAGGAAGAAGACTATGATGAAATCCCAGAAGAAGTTTCACGGTTGCTTGAGCGCGAGGAGAATACTATTCAGCCGTATAAAGAGTCGTTGGAGGTATTAACTTGGGATCATAGGAATACCCAAGAGAAGTCAAGATTGGAGAACTGCTTCATCCCGACGCGAAGAGGAAATTGATTGAGTTACTGAAAGAATATTTCGATATTTTTGCTTGGTCTTTCCAGGATATGCCTGGGTTAGACACTAACATCGTGGAGCACCACCTGCCGTTGAAGCCAGAATGTCCTCCCATCAAGAAGAAGTTAAGAAGAACTCACCTTGATATGGCAATGAAGATAAAAGAAGAGGTCTTGAAGCAGATCGATGTTGGTATTCTCGTGATATCAGTGTATCCTCAATGGATTGCCAATATTGTTCCGGTACCAAAGAAAGACGGAAAAGTCCGCATGTGCGTTGGTTATAGAGAACTAAATAAAGCAAGTCCAAAATATGACTTTCCATTACCACATATTGATATGTTGGTATATAGCACAACAAAATTCAAAGTGTTCTCGTTCATGGAAGGATTTTCTGGGTACAATCAAATTAAGATGGCTCTTGAGGACATGGAAAAAACAACGTATATCACACCCTGGGGAACATTCTGTTACAGAGTGATGCCCTTCGGGTTGAAGAACGCTGGTGCAACGTACCAGAGGGCTATGACAACCCTATACCATGATCTGATTCATAAGGAAATCAAAATATATGTTGATGATATGATCGCTAAATCTCATATCGAGGAAGGACATATGGAAGATTTGTTGAAGTTATTTCAGCGTTTAAGTATCGCCTTCGTTTGAATCCGAATAAATGCACCTTTGGTGTTTGTTCTGGAAAGTTTCTAGGTTTCATTGTCATCCAAAAAGGAATTGAAGTCGATCCTAATAAAGTCAAGGAAATTCAAGACATGCCTGCTCCAAGGCCTGAAAAACAAGTTAGAGGTTTCCTTAGACGTCTGGATTATATCTCTAGGTTCATTTCCCATATGAATACAACGTGTGAACACATCTTCAAGCTTCTGAAGAAAGATCAAGGGTGTGTATGGACCGATGATTTCCATATGGAATTTGAAAGCATTAAAGAGTATCTGCTTGAACCTCCTATCTTGCTCCCTCCCGTTGAGGGAAGACCGTTGATTATGTATCTGACGGTGTTGGATCATTCTATGGGTTGCATTTTGGGACAGCAAGATAAAACGGGAAGAAAAGAATACGCCATTTACTATTTGAGTAAAAAGTTCATTGATTGCGAGTCGCGATACACTCTACTTTAAAGGACATGTTGTGCTTTGGCTTGGGCAGCGAAGCATCTGCGTCAGTATATACTGAATCACACTACTTGGTTGATATCCAAAATGGATCTAATTAAGTACATCTTCGAAAAGCTTGCTCTTACCGGAAGAATCACTCGCTGGAAGATGTTGTTGTCTGAATACGATATTGAATACCGCATGCAGAAGGCTATTAAAGGTAGTGTGTTGGGGGAGTACCTTGCTCACCAACCGGTTGAAGACTATCAGTCTGTAAAATATGACTTTCTCGACGAAGATGTGATGTTTTTGAAAGTAAAAGATTGTGATGAGCCTTTGCCTGAGGAAGGTTCTGATCCAGGGTCCCGATGGGGTATGGTGTTTGGCAGAGCTGTGAATGCTTACGGAAAAGGAATTGGTGTTGTGATTATCACTCCTCATGGGTCTCATATCCCTTTCACTGCAAGGTTGACCTTTGATTGTACCAATAATATGGCAGAGTATGAAGCATGTATCATGGGTCCCGAAGCGGCTATGGATCTCAGAATCAAAATCCTTGATGTCTATGGGGATTCAACTTTAGTAATAAACCAGATTAAAGGAGAATGGGATACTCGTCACCCTGTCTTGATCCATTACAAAGACTATGCTAGAAGATTATTGCCCTTCTTTAACAAAGTTGAATTCCATCATATTCCTAGAGAAGAAAATCAAATGGCGGAAGCTTTGGCAACTTTAGCGTCTATGTATTACGTGAATGCTTGGAATGATGTGCCTCGTATCACAGTGCGACGTCTGGATAAACCAGCCCATGTATTTGCAATAGAGGAAACGTCAGATGAAAAGCCTTGGTATCGCAATATCAAGCATTTTCTCCGAACTCAAGAATACGCGTTGGGCGTATCAAATAAAGATAGGAAGACCCTGAGAAGATTGGCAGGTAGCTTTTTCCTTAATGAAGATGTGCTATACAAAAGAAATCATGACATGTTGTTACTCAGATATGTGGATAGACACGAAGCAGATACGTTGATGCATGAAATCCATGAAGGTTCCTTCAGTACTCATGCCAATGGACATTCGACGACAAAGAGGATGCTTAGGGCAGGTTACTATTGGCTGACAATGGAATCTGACTGTTGCAAATTTGCGAAGAAGTGCCACAAGTGTCAGATATATGCCGACAAGATTCATGTGCCTCCGACACTTCTCAATGTTATTTCATCCCCGTGGCCCTTCTCTATTTGGGGTGTTGACATGATTGGAATGATTGAACCTAAGGCATCGAATGGACGTCGTTTTATCTTGGTAGCGATTGACTATTTCACCAAGTGGGTGGAAGCAGCTTCATATGCCAATGTTACTAAGCAGGTGGTAGTACGCTTTATCAAGCAAAATCTTATTTATCGATATGGTGTGCCAAACAGGATTATCACTGATAATGGCTCGAATTTAAATAATAAGATGATGACGGAACTTTGTGAAGAATTCAAGATTATCCATCACAATTCATCTCTCTATAGGCCAAAGATGAATGGAGCCGTCGAAGCTGCCAATAAGAACATTAAGAAAACCATCTAGAAGATGGTTGTTACTTATAAAGATTGGCATGAGATGCTTCCTTTTGCTTTGCTTGGGTATCGTACATCTGTTCGCACCTCAATAGGGGAAACCCCTTTCTCGCTTGTGTATGGTATGGAAGCAGTGCTCCCCGTCAAGGTTGAGATTCCCTTTTTACGCGTGATGATGGAAAGCAAGTTATCAGAGGCTGAATGGATCTAGAATAGGTTCAACCAGTTGAACTTAATTGAAGAAAAGAGAATGATGGATTTGTGTCACGGTAAGTTATACCAAAAGAGGATGAAGAAAGCTTTTGATAAGAAGGTCAAGCCTCGTGAATTCAGAGAAGGTGACCTCGTGCTCAGGAAGATCATGTCTTTTAACGTTGATTCTAGGGGAAAGTGAACTCCCAATTATGAAGGTCTATATGTTGTCAAGAAAGCCTTCTCTGGCGGTGCATTGATTCTTGAAACTATGGATGGTGAGGAGTTCCCACGTCCTTTGAATGCTGATGCAGTCAAGAAATACTTCGCCTAAAGAAATAAAAGAACAACTCGCTAAGTTGAAAACTCGAAAGGGCGACCTAGGCAAAAAGGAGCGTCTCGGTAGGCTGAAAACCCGAAAGGGAAGTCTAGGCAAAAATTAGAGACATAAACAAAATAAATTCTTCCTGGTAGGTTGAAAACCCGCAAGGGAAACCTAGGCAAAAGTTAGAGATTTCTTGGTAAGTAACTGCGTCAGACAAGACTTGGTTGTTGAAGCAACAATCTTCTCAGATTCTCATCACACTTCAACTAAAGTCTTGGCTCACGAGTTCGAAGTTGTTAGAGAGAACAATGGTCATTGTATTCAAATGTATCTTTCCCATATATTTACCATTTTTCAAACTTTGTAATCATCTATGGAGTCTCTCCGTTTGCAGACTACCATTCCATTAATAAAAGTTGAGCCTTTATCCAATTCTTTGTAGTTCTTATTTTTATTCTGTTTGCAAAAATCTCATTTATTATCGATAGAAATTTTCAAAACAAAAATACTTAATAACATAAAATGTTTTGAAAATAATTTACAAATTACCTTTTACTTCAGATGTTGTGATTCGAGTGGAACAAAAGTAGTGATTCCGAGGATGTACGAGCTCCTAAGTTTTGAAAAGTTCCCTGGTTGCTCTTATTGATATGTGTGTATTCCATTTAGGATATTGTTTCTTGGGATAGATAAATCTCATACAAGCTAGTATGTGGTGTGGCATTTGGGCCTGTGTTCCCATCTTTCCCCAGTTAAGTGTTGGTTCAGTTTGTCTTCAAGCAACTATGTGCTGGTGGGTTTGTAATCCCATCCTCCCCAGTCAGGTCCTGATTCAGATTCCTTCGACTGAGAAATATTACGCCCTCCAGTTATGATATTGTTGTTGTACTGTGCTTCTAAACAACCAGACAAGGGCAATATACATTCTAAGAAGTTTTGAGATAAGCGTCTACTCCTTGGGTTTTCTCTCGCTGTGCACTGAGTTTGATTTAAAATCCCCATGATCTGACCCATTACTGTGCTGTCGACTTCTTAATTCTCCAGATGAGTCAAGGATGATGCTTCCCTCTGAAGTTGTTATCCCGTGAAATTCCATGATCTCTCTCCAGATAATTTTACACAACTATTATGCCTGATATTGAAGACTGTATCTAGGCTCTCTTTGGTGTGTGTGGCTTATTTTTCCCTAATAAATTTAGCATAACAATCCCCAGTTGAATTATCAACGATGTAGTTTTGCATCTTCCCCGGTAAAGTTTGTATTGACATCCCCAGTTGAAGTCTCGACGACATGGCTTTCATCTTCCCCTAGTGAAGTTGGTTTTGGAATCTCCAGTGAAGTCTAGACGATGAAGCTTCCTCTTCCCTTATCAAAGTCCGTACTGGTATTCCCTGATGAGACATAGAAGAGTTTATGATATTCCCGCAACTTTATTTGTTGCTAGCCAGGTGGTTCTTTGATTGTTTTCAAGCTATGCTTTTCCCAGTGAAGTTAAGCCGTGAAATAGGACTTTGTTCCTCTGTTGATGCTTACCCTATCGTGGAATCTAATCTTCGTCCTGCATGTGACTTGGCCGAGTGTTGTCTTTACCCAAGAATAGACTTGTATGGTTATCCCTAGTGTATTATGGTTGTTTTGTCAGCATATATATGATAACATTCATACATTCATACATTTATCATGCACAGCTGAATAAATATTCATTGCTCATTTGCATTCAATGATGTTTTGTTGGTATATTATCTTCTCTGCGAAGCTATGTTACTCTCTCTCCAATAAAGTTGTCAATGTTAAAAAGAAAGTGTATATCCTTTTAATTTCCCCACCGAGTTATCCCTCGTGGAAGAATTTTGCTTTAACCTTCCCATTTTTTTTAATTATCTGGATGGAGTGTGATCCCCTTTTGAGTTTATTTCTCATCGGGTGCTGACTTGGTTGATTATTTCATTCCAGTTTATTTCTGGTTTGAGTCTGTAGTCCCCGACAACATTATTATTATGATTTCTGCAGGCTTCGAGCCTTGATTTGAGAATGTGCATTTATTTTGCACGAAAAAACTTTTTTTTCCTCAACATGAATGTATTGGTATTTCCCCAGAAAGTCGAGCTTCATTTCCCGCCATCTTGTTATAATTCCTTCTTAAACAGCAGGCGGCAGTTCTCTTTATTTGAGCAACCTGTTCCTTCCCAGTAAGTCTGTTAACATAAGAAGATGTTTTTATCCCAATGAATGGCAGCCTTGCCATTATGGAAGGTAGTTCGTTGATGAAAATTTGTTACTTCCAATGAATGGTAGTCTCGTCATTATGGGAGATAGTTTGTTGATGAAGATTGTTTTCCCAATGAATGGTAGCCTTGTCATTATGGAAGGTAGTTCATTGATGAAATTTGATATTCCAATGAATGGTAGCCTTGTCATTATGGAAGGTAGTTCGTTGATGAAAATTTGTTATTCCAAAGAATGGTAGTCTCGTCATTATGGGAGATAGTTCGTTGATGAAGATTGTTTTTCCAATGAATGGTAGCCTTGTCATTATGGAAGGTAGTTCGTTGCTGAAATTTGCCACTCCAATGAATGGTAGTCTCGTCATTATGGGAGATAGTTCGTTGTTGAGTTTGGCTATACTTCAATGATAAAGATAGTTCATTGAAAGATCTTTATAACAGTATTTTCACCCTTTCCAGGTGAAACATCTTAGTTAAAGAAGAAACTGAGACCGGTTCGTGGCTTATAGTCAGGATCGAGGGGAAGTTTGTCAGATTCTCCATCAAATGGTATCTCTTCGAGGAAGTTTCACAAGAGAAGTTTGTAGTGAAATCTTTACAAGTGGTAGTCTCTTTATTTGAGATAGCTTGCATTTTTTACTCGTTCAAGGAAGAAGCCAGGATTTTGGGAAGTTCATCATTGCTCTTTGAGAAATCACCTTCAGTAAAAGCTGGTGCATTCTCTTTTCTCCACCATCAGTAAACGTTGGTGTATCTCATGTTTCTTTACCTTCAATAAAAGTCAGTATTATCCTATGTTTGTTTTTACTGTCATTCTTGAGCGGGTAGTTCATTACCATTCTTAGGTAAGATTGATCTTTTCTGGTTAGCGATTGCCGATTCCCTGTATTGATGTTACTCTCTTTTTGCTATCTCCTCTATGAGTGGATAGTTCACATCTATCGGTTAATTATTGTCATCCATTACTTTTCCTTCAGTTTTGGAGTTTATGATACTTTGTCTTCTCTCGGGATCTTACCTCCAGTGAAGTTGAGTTTTCTTTTCCCCAGCAGAGCCAATTCGTCTCCCATAGATTCAAATTTCTATCCCCGAAATCGTGTTGTTCTCCAAAAATTTATTATCCTGGTTGAATTCTTTTGGTTAGTTTGTAGATTCTACTTTTTCTTCTCCAGTGTATGTCTTTCCCATATGCATGAAGTTCATACATTACATCCATAATCATAAGCATCGCATGGCATCTTAGCGCCAAAAATAGGGCTTGTTTTATATTTAAGTATCTTCAAACACATCAAAACGAAGATTTTAATCGTTGTACCTCTGGATAGAAGACACTTAAATAAGGGCAGCTGTTATACCCCAATTTTTGCCCCTAAGATCCCCCATCATACTTTGTACATTTCACACATAGCATTGGTCTCATGGTTATAAGATCGAAGAGTTTTGGATTAGGGTTTTCTCGCTTTTTGCAAGGGGAGCTTAATTGAAGAGGTAATGGCCATGATTAGGGTTTCTATCCCTATATTCAAGGTCATGTGATGAAGGCTCAAGGCTTGGATATATGTAATCTAAAGCTCTTCTTCTTAAACATTATTTGGATTCTTTCAAACAAGAGAGGTTTTTTGTTGTTTACGACACAAGATATCTACAAGTATCATCCAAAAGGGGTACAAGCTTAAGCATTAAGAGCTATCTCCTAACACATATTATACCCACATGAATCAGGTTTCATTTGTGATATCATGGTTATCAGGAGAGGATATTATCCATGGCTAGTCATGGTTCTAACAATTATTCTTCATCAGACAAGGAGGCACTTGTTACTTGGATCTCAAGTCATGTGATCTTGAGATTTATGCGAGAGAGGCATTTAAATTTGGACATGGAGTTATAATGGATTAGGGTTTTGTCATTAGGGATTGGTTCTCTTTTTGTTATTGATAATACAAAATGTTGAAATTCGTTTGTTCAATGGGATATTATTGGCTTCAAGAACTAAGACTCCGTCTAGTATTGACAACATCTTGGACGAAAAGAGACAATCATGGATTAATGTTCTGATTGGGTTTATTTATGGAACAGGTTACAGTGGATCAATGGTCCTCACATGGCAGGGGTTCTAACCATTCAAGAATAGAGAAGTAATGATCATTCAAATTTGTTTAATCGGAATTCAAGAGGAAAACATTATTATTCCATTGACGTTTTCAAAATAGAGAAATGATAGATAAGGAGCTTGATATATACAAAGTACGTCAAATATGTAACCATGTTTCAAGATCTAAATCATCATGCGTTAGTAAATTACAAAGCCAATGGAAATTTGAAGACTCGCCATTACATTGGCGGCGTTATCCTGAACAAAATAAATTACAAAAAAATCTCCACTACTGTATCATGTTGCATTGCCATACATTGGATACATTCCTTAAAACCTATTATTCCCACCATGACTTCATCAACATTTCTCTACTTATGCCTTCATATTGTTAAAAACATTTCTTGCTTCAACTTGCCATTGTATTTTCTTCAAACGACCTGTTGTACAAAAATTATATCAGAATGGTATCACCATTTGCAGCCCTGCGTCAAAACACCATCACCATGTCTGTAATAATCAGATCTGCATTGTCATGTTACACATCAAAACGAAGCGGCAGAATCAGTGCAACACATAATGTCATTATCAATTCGTACGTAAGTTAAACAATGATTAGAGGCAAATCTAAAGCAGGCTATTCCATCACACAGTCATGTACAATTTCAGCTTGCAAACATGGTTCCATTGTAAATGTATCAAGTCACCACCATACTGACTTAAACCATTGCAAGTTCATTACCTGCACCATTCTGGCCTTTCATGTTATCAAACATAACAGAAAATTCCAAAATTCTCATCCTCTAACCATATCCTAACCGCTTTAGCTCCTAACCAGAATTTCTAATTGTCCTGGCAGAATTAAAAAAAACAAACAAATGAACCTGCATTAGTAAAATACCAGATTAGCCTTACAATCATATAACAGAAAACCAACTTCCTGTAACTGAATCATAACCATCAAAATAACATATTTGTTCAGTTCATAACCAACATTTTCTATTTTTTTAACCGCATAGCAGTGAACAAAACTGGTTTTTAACAGTTTCCTAACCAGTTGTTTCTAATTGCCAGCCTATAACTTGCCTAGCCATAATCTCCAACAACCTATTAACAGAATTCCAACTACCAGATAACTCCCTAACCTGTAACCAGGCCTAACTGCCAAAACTGTAACTAACTCTCACCCTCTCAACTATCAAAAACGAGTTTTCTAACTGACTTGTAACCAATTCACAACCTCCTAACCGTTTTCAAAACCAATTCCTATCGCTATCATAACCGTATAACAACCCCTAACCAACCCCCCAACTTTTTTCCAACACAACAACTAACTTCATAGAACAAACTCCAAAACAGAAAAACAAAAGAAGAGAGCGAAGGAGATGGACGATTGACTCTACAAGAATTCACAGAAAAAATACAAAGACAAAAAAAAGAACTCACCAGAGCATCATCTGAGGAGAAAAAAAATAAAAGAAGACTCTCTTTCACCTCTATCTCTTTGGAAACGCATCATTGTTATTTCTTCATCCATCTTCATTCACTCCCTTCACAAAAACCTCTCCCTGAAATTCCAGCTACATCCACCTTCTATCTCTCATCACTGATTC
Source organism: Vicia faba (assembly GCA_948472305.1). NCBI lineage: Eukaryota > Viridiplantae > Streptophyta > Magnoliopsida > Fabales > Fabaceae > Vicia > Vicia faba. Next base: position 1,579,123,514 of record OX451738.1, on the reverse strand, counting down.
ACCATATCTCAGCAGCATCCTCACCATCTTTATTCTTCCAATCTTTGTTCAGGAACTTTTCATCATCAAATTTCCCTCAGCGCCTTCAATCTCTCAGCATCAACGAGACTTCAACATCACATCGTCAGTCTTCATCACACAACATTCTTCAACAACAAGAACGTAACATCAACGCAAAACCAAAAAAAGCAGAAGGAATGGAAGAGGAAGAAAGAGTAAAGATACCTAAATATTCTCGATTTTCTCAATGATTTTATCGGTTTGAAGAACCACCGGCGGTACTCTAGTCGGTAAGTCACGATTCTTCCTCTCTTTCTCTTTCTCTTTTGTGAGCGTGTAGAGGAGGATATAATTAGGATCTAAAGCAGTAAACGCCGACATCTGATTTCACCTCTAAAGCTTAGTATTTTGAAGTTTTCTTTGTTGAGATGTGGAACGTTTAGAGATGAAGGAAGACGAAGCGGAAGCAGATGAGAGCAGAGACGAGACAGAACTCGTCGTAGCATTATAGAGGTAGCTCTTCGTCGGTGTTCGAATCGGAGAAGATAGGGTGAAACGATGGTGAGGATGAAGTCGGATGGAGAGGTGAACAAAATTGGTACGGAGGGTTGGAGTTAACGGATTAGCATCGTCGTTTGTGTCTAGAGAAGAAGAGAAGAAGTTTTGTGTTCATCGTGAAGAGGGAGGGTCACTACATATTGAACCCTAATCCAATTTTAATTCTTGTTTGCTTATTTTCTTTTTTACTTAGTTTTAATTAAAATTGAATTAATAGGATTAGTAGAATCTGATTAAAAAAGAACAAAAGTTGAATATGGATAATGGATGTGTGTTATTGGACTGGTAACTCACTCCCTTTGGCCCGTCTTCATTTTTTTGTGAGCCTAATTCCAAACAACAACAAAAATTTGTTGATAAACATTTCCTTAAGTGGGGCCTCCAGGCACAAAGCAGTTTACTGAGCCATACTCCCTGATTTCAACATAACGCCCCCCTGACTCTTCCTAGTTTCTTTAGTTAGCCTTTGTTTTTTTTGGTTTAATTTTCTATGAAATAGTAATAAAATACGCATGATAAAAATAATAAAGAATGTAGATCTTAGGAATACCTCTTATCACTTTTAGGTAATAAATTAAAAAAAACAATAAAAATTTGGTAGATTGTTTATTTGATTTTAGGAAATTAATCCCTAATGTTTTCGATTAATTGAAAATTGCTATTCACCTTTGTTTGTTAAGCTCAGTCTTATGCAGGTTCATTATTTGATATGCGGATGTGTTTTGGATTCCGATTGTGATTTATTTTCACATCGACGAAGTTTCGACACCTATTCCAAATATTCGATCTCTGACTATTGATTTGTTAATGCCAGCTCGCGTGAAGTATCTCGGGTTTCTTAATTTGGTTGCGCTTTTTACGGACATCATTATTTGTTTGGTATTATACTGCTTCCAAGTTATATTTATGCATTTTATTGCTTTCTAGACATCATGAGAAGTAGGAAATAAAGAGCGTGCGCTTGAAGTCGCTGTTTAAAGACCTGTAGCAGGCATTCCGTACTTCACTTATTATATGTGTTGTGCATATGTTTGTTTCCTTTCTTGTTGATCGATGAGTCACTCAATTTATAAATTGAGATCACGACTTCTCTCTCAGTGCATGCTCCCTATAAGACTTTATCGCTTTCCTTTATTTCTTGTTGATCGATGAGTCACTCAATTTAGAAATTGAGATCACGACTTCGCTCTCATTGTATGTCCCCTATAGGGTAGTTTGCTAGACTTTCTTTGGCATGCTAACTTAGATAGGATCCCTCATTGTATGATAACATTAGGTTAGAGATAGGTTACTCTCCCTTGGATGTTTTCTTCCCTTTTTTTTTTGCATAATTGCATTTAAAACTAAAACTTCTTTTTCTTGGCAAATGTATAAAAATTCTAAGCATGTAAAAATTCTTTTCATGATAAAAAAAATACCAACCAATCCATTTATTTTCTCCATTCAGCTTTTCTCTTCTAAGAGCATGTTTAGCTCCTTTCCACTACAGGGTATAAGTCTCCAAAGATCGAGCAGCGGTGGAATGATAAAGTGCAACATTGTTCATTTAAAAAATAAAAACAAACAAAATATATGGGCGGAACTATGGCGCTCTGATTCCTTAAAGGGGATACGTAGGCATCTGGTCACGGGGCTCAGCCAAGCGAAATTTGTAAATATTTCCTTCTTTTCCCCGTGTTTTCTTTGAATACATTCTCTATTAGTTTATAACCCTTAAGAATTAGATTGAATACACCCTGTGATTAGAATAAAGAGAGTGGATCCTGTAGAGTACTATGGACGTGTGGGATGCTAATATCTTCCCCTCGCGTAATCGACTCCCTTACCCAATCTATCGGTCGCAAGACCTTGATTTCCACCTTTAGATTTTTCTTCGAGGATTTTCCTTTCCATTTTATGGGATAAATAAATACTCGGTGGCGACTTCATTAATTTTACCGCTACATTAACCATATAATTACATTCAAGAATCGTGCCCTATATTGCTCCATAGAAGTCCAGTTTCAGAGCTCTGCAACTCAACTTCAATAGGTAGATTCCTTCATTAATTCTTCAAAACTTTGATATCATTATGATGCTCTCATTGCCTTGGTTCTAGTCGCAACACTTACTTCTTACTGGAAACACGTTTTGACCATGAAATTTCAAATCCCTTTTCAAAACTTTCTTTCCAAATTGCTTGAGCTACAATTTATATAAATTTGGCGCGAGGGTGTGGTTGTCTTCATCTTGAAGAGACGAAGCGAATGGCATAGGTCAAAGCTTCTGATTTTACAGTTTGAGAGACTTGCAATTCACGTTAGCTGGAGGTTGAAGATGACCAACGTGTCATCTTCCAACTAATGATGGCACACCACTTGTTATTTTTGAATTCTGATTTAATAATTGATTCAGTGCTTTATTCATTAATAACCATGACATGCACAGTGCGCCAGATCCCTTGGATTTGATTACTAACGCGTTTTGACTCTTATCCAATGGTCCACATATTTTTGACTTTTATTTTCTTTTCTGTTTTTTTATATTTAATTGTTTTAAACTTCAAAAAATCATAGAAAATTCATTTTTAGTCCAAAAAATCTGAAAAAATTATGAAAAATATTTTTGATTATTCTCTTTCTGATTTTTATTTTTTCACAATTTAATTTTTTGCTTTGGTATTTTTTATAAATTACACTTTATTGGAATTATTTTAAATGTTTAAAAATAATTTTATGCATTTTTAAATTCTGAAAAAAATTCTGGAATGATCCAATGATATTGTGACAAATATTGGTGACCTTATTTTATTTTTGTTTCTGACTTTGCTATTTTTTTTAATCTTTTTTGGTTTATTTTACCCCTTTCTTTTAATTTTAAAAATAGTTTCTGACTTTAAAAAATTTCCAAAAAATTTATAAAATTATTTTAGTTCATTTCTGATTTTTCTATGGTTTTACTTTTATTTCTTGATTAATTTGGACATAGTTAATATTTTTCTCCTTTATTTCTCTTTTAAAACCTTTTTGTATATATATATATATATTAAAATGTAATATTATTTTGTGATTATTTTCTGGCTGATCTTGGATTAAATTTTTGATCATGAACTTTATTAACATTATTGGATCCATGGTGTTGAGTCTAACTCCACAAAAATGGATGAATGATTTTAATAATAGTTTGATTAAATTTAATCCAAAAGTGGTTTGTATATTCTCTTCCATCCCTCTTCATCTCATCCCCTTCTTATTGCACTAAATGTTGTTGGAGCATGATCTCTATATCATGTCTCAAAACAAATGGTGCATAGATTGCTATTGACCGACCTCAAAATAGGTGTGACTTCTATATAAGTCCACTTAAGATTGCTTAACATAGCGTTAGATTTTGTCCCGGTTCAAATAAATGATCATCTGTGGCCCAAACTTATGTTTGCAAGCCCAAGTATGTTAATTTGATCTCTTTGATCCAATAACCTTGAGATTCATTATGTGGAGGCTTTGGTTCTACCAATCCTCTAATGGATCTACAATACCTTTAGTCAACGCGGATCACTTAAACATCATTGATTATTAAATGATACTCATAAGGACTCCAAATGGATGATATACTTGACAAAAAGCAAATGCAACTTGTTGTGTGAAGGCTTTGGTGCTACTAATCCTCTAATGAGTTCTAAATATAAGTTTCAAGATGATCATCCAACTAACCACTAATCACTAATAATTGATTTTATTTTGTGTTTTTATTTTATGTTCTTTACTATATGCACCATTTACTTTTAGCATTTACATTTCATGCTATTTTTCATCTTTGCTCACTTGAGCCCCTTTATATTCTTGTCATTTTTTTATTTATTTTGCTCACTTGATATTTTCTTTTCTCTTAAAGACACCTAATAATCAACATAAACCCTAAAAATCTTTAATGATACTTGGACTATTTGGTTACTACCATTGGCATTATGGAGCATTGGACTTAGGATTAGAAACCTTGGCCTATGGTTGGAGACCTTGTGGTCTTATCTGATTATTTTGTCTGGAGCTCTTAAAGTTTACCTCAAGACATTGGATTTTTTGTTTATTTTGTGTGCAGGTTATTGTGATTACACCCTTTGTTTGTAATCTGGAATTCACATGTATACAATCGTTACTCTGCCCAATTTTTGTGAAGACTTAATACACTTGAAGTTTGGTTCTCTCAAGAGGTCTAGTACATTTGCTTGTTTGGTTTCAATCCAAATAATGGGAATTCTATGTTGGCTCATAATGTCAAGTATTGGCTTTTTGTTGGTTAGATGGTTCTTATCCCTATATTTTACCTTATGCTTTAGGATAGCCTCTTCTTCTCCTCCCATCTTCTTTAATTTCAAAAATCTTCTCCCTCCTTTTGAAAATTCTTCTTGTTTTAAACCTGAATTACTTTTATAATAAACTTGGACTTAGGTCCATGCATTTTCAAACATTTTCATAAATAAACTTAACAATACTTTGACATTTTTGTGAGAAGACTAAAAGTCAATCAATCTCATTTCAAACCATTTTGCCATTTTGGCTTTTATCTTTAAACTTTTCTTAAAAGATTGAACTCTTGTCAATCCTTGTAGTGATACAAACAACTATACTTCTATAATATGTAGTAAAGAGAGATATTTTTTACTTGGGTGTTGAGTGAGGCATTGTTGATTTTAAAATCCAAGCCATATCCTCCATTTTGAGATGATGAAAATTCTCCTTTCTCATGATTGTGGGTACTAGGTATGTTTTTCACACGGACAATGACGATGATGTTTTATCTCATAAAATTGACCAACAGATTTGTGTTTTAAAATTTTTAAAAGAGGAACTACGTGTACCCTGATCCCCTATTTCACGAAAAGGTGGTACGTAGGTGTGATACGGTGGGAGAACTGACTTGGGTTTTGCGTTTGTTTTCGCAAATGTTTCGGTTGAGCAAGAGTCGCCACAGACTTTTTATTTTATCCTAAGGAAAGGTTAAAAAGCACAACAAAAACCTTTGAGATGTTTTCTTGGGTTCGGGGGGTAGATTATAGAAAGGGAAGGTATTAGCACCCTTTTTATCCATGGTTATCCATGGGCTCTTAGTCACTTTCTTAGATCACTTGCCTTGCATTTTCAATTGTTTGAAATGGTGCTTTGTGTGTGGGTTTGAAAAATGTTTTGAAAAGAGGCCATTTATTGTGGCAACCTTTGTAATGACCCATGTTTGGATGTATACAAAGGTGTATATCTTTTGAAAAAAAGTTTTCAATGTTTTTTTGAAAGTTGTTTTGAAAGTGTGTTGTGATGTGTGGTTTTGAAAAATAGGCAAGTGTTTTTGTTTTGCAAGTTGGCAAGTAACTAAGAATTGTCTACCCCTAAATTTACTCAAAGGTTTTTCCTATGTTTTAACCCTTTTAACAATTTTGTTCCACCATTGTATTTGGTGGATAATCTTGTGTTTAGGATGTTAACGGGACGGGCGCGTGTCATCGTTTTAGACCATGATTGCGATGGTGCCAAGTGTCTTTGGTAACTTTTTCCTTTAAGGGACTTGATCATCTTTAGGCAACTTTCAAAAGCTTCATCGAGGGACTATGGTCATTTGATATTGTTTTGTTTTGCCAAAGACACTCAACATGAAACATGGCCCATTATTGAAGGCAACAAGTGGAGTAACCCTAGGGGTGCAAGTGTGATTGATGTTGTCCATTTTCATGCTTTTTTGTCTTTGAATTAGGTCAAGCTATTTGTTATTTTATTTTTGCATACAAAACCCTAAGTCTATCATGGCATATTTAGAAAGCTTTAAAATGCGGAATTAAAAGTCCTAAATTATTACACAATAATCATGGGAATGGGGGTACAAATGTTCAAATGGGGATGAGACTAAAACAGGAGAGTGGTATCCCAATATTTACAACCAAATTGAATCAATCGCAAATATAAAATGTATCAATGTACAAAAATAAACAAATGTGTATGTGTAAATGTATTTGTGTAAGTGTATATAATTATTTACAAGTGAAATAAAAATAAATAAAAAGGTTAACTTTGGATATTTTCATATTTAGGGCAAAACCCTAATTTTGCAAATAAATAGTATTTATTATTTATTATATACAATATTTATTAATTATACACAACAAATAAATGAAAGAAGTATTTTTTGTCAAAAAAAAAGTAATTTTTGAAGTTGAATATTAATAAAAATAAAAATGGTGTTTTTTATATTTATCCTAAATATTCTAATAAATATATAAGTATTTATATTATGTATTAAATATATTAAATATATACAAAAAAAATAAAATATTTATTATTTACAAAAAAAAGTATATTTTAAGAAAAATGTTTTCCAAAGATAAAATAAAATAAAATCAGAAAATAAAATGTATTTGTATTTATTTTTTAGTATTTAAATAAAAAGCAATATGTTTATTTACATGTATAAATTCAAATAAAACAAATAAAAATCCAAATAAAATGCAAAAATGGCTGAAAAATATTTTTAATATTTTTTATATTTTGACAAAAAATAAACAAGTCAGAAACAAAAAGAAAAAGTCAAAAATGATAAAAATAAAACACAATGGGCCAAGGGGGTGTATGTGGAAAATAGGGGTGTAAACAGAAAAAACAAAACTCAGGCCCAGCCCAAGTCTATCTTCTTCAACCTCCAGCCAGTTTTGTTTTAAAATTCGCGCGCTTCCTTGCTTCAACAACAACTCCTGATTCTTTGATTTTTAGCAAAAACTCACAACATAAACTATGTAGAGCATTAAATCACGAATCCATACATATAAAAAAGTTGTTCTAACTCTCAGAAATGAGAGAGAATTTCCTCTCCCCCAAATTTTAACCTAAGTTTTTTTCAATGTTCATGTCTTAAATTCTCTCAGCACACACAAAATAAATGGAAAGTGAGGATATGGGTAGCTTCAGGGCCATGAGTAGGACATGTTTCATTCATAAACCTAAGCCTAACTCTTCTTAGATTGAGAGATAGAAGTCCATGTTTTTACCTGTTCAGCTTGATTCGTGTATGACAATAGAGGTACTTTTAATGCAATGTGAGGACTTGTATAGCTTGCTTGAGATCCATGGATGCTTCTCCAATCTCTAGCTTGCTTTGAAATTGACTGAAACGAGCTATGGAAGTTCACCTGCAAAACTGAAAAATGAAAATGGCAGATGGGGTTAGGAGTGTTACAGCTGGTGTTTAGGGCTTGCAACAGTTTCAAGGGATGGTATGGAATGTGTTTGCAAGGTTATTAGCCAATGTGCACGAGTGGATTGAGTTGTGGACCTCAATCTGCAACAGGTGCCCTATTTTTTGCAAGAGGATGGTGTTTATGTGTTTGAGGAGGTATTGGAGGTGGTTGGCTGGTGTTTCAGGCTTGGTTTGATGTTTGGAAAATGCTCATGAAGTTTGTTTTGGCTTGGCTTGACATGAATGTGACTTGTTGTTCAAAATGCCAAGTTGGGTTACAAGCTTATGCAGGCCCCCTAAACATGCTGCAAAGTTTGTTCTTGATTAGTGGGATATGTCTATACTCTTGTGCCTAGAAGATATGCTTTGGTACTTCTTTGATTTGTGTTTGACATAAAGTTGTGCTTTACAAGAATAGATAAAAAGCTTTTTTCTAATTATGGCTTAATTCTTCATGTAATGACCAAATGAGCAAAATAATGCTAGAACACAATGGATTGGCATTTAATTATTGAGTGTAAGAAGGATTAGAGGCCTGTAATCTAGCTTGTACAAGCTGATTTCAAAAATGCCTAAGTTATGAACATGCATTTGGTCAAGAACAAAAGTGGATTTTGCCCAACTTTGCCAATTCGATTCTCCCTAACCACAAGGGTGTTTGATGAGTTCTTAGACAATTTGGAAATCTTGGAATGTGTACTACAATCCATCTTTGTAATTCAAGTTGAAATTCCAAGTGGAAGCATGTGAAAAGTGGTCATGAAGTTAGGCAAAAATCCTGCCTAAAATAGGTCAAAAAATTTCTAAGTTAAGAATGTTTTGCACCCTTATTCCAAAAATAATAACTTGAGATACAAGATTCTTTTGAGGAAACTTTGTGAATCAAAGTTGTATATTTTGCAATGGACTATAACTTTAATGTTTTGAGTTTTGTTTGAATCCAAATGTATCTTGATGAAAAGATGGGACAAAGTTAGGAAAAAATTAGGAATTTTCATAACTTAGAAAATTTCTAAGTTATGAAAATTCTTCATTTTAAACCCTAATTTGTAATTTTTGATTTCTTGATGAACAAGTTTCATAATTTGACATGTCTTGATGAAAAATGAATCTTGGCACTTGATTTTGACCAAAAAGTCAAAGTTTGACTTTTCAGTATACAGTCAAATTTTGCTCAGTTGACTGGAAAATTCATCTGTCAATCTTGTGCATTTGGAATCTTTTGAACTTGTTGAATGTGTCAAGACCATGTCATTGAGTCCTTGAGTCCATATGTGAGCTTGAATTGCCATTGGCTAGGTCAAACAGTCAAAAATTGCCTTTGTGTAGTCAAAACCCTAAAAATGACCATTTTGCCCTTTTGGTGATTTGATCCAATTTCTTGTGGAATTGTGATCCAAACTTGATCAAATGGTCCATATGAGTTCATAATGTTGATGTGGGTCAAAAATCATGAGGTTTGACTGTCAATTGACCACAGTTGACTTTTTCCCCAATACAACTGATTTCTAGGTCAACTGCCCAATTGACTGGGCAAAGATTGGAATCAAGGCTTGAAACTTGGTATGGATAAACTTGTGAGTCCCACTTGAAGCATGAAAGTCACTTTGGGCCTTTTAGGTCAAAAAATCTTTGTGCAAACTCAAACCCTAATTTGGGTCAACAATGCAAGGAGAAGTCTTGAGCAGAGCAAAACCCTAACTTGATCTTGAGCTCCAAGGGTCTTGTGGTGAGGAAATGTTGAAGAAATGGGAGGGAAAATTTTGGGGTACAACAGTAGGCACTAAAGATTCACAACCGCGGCGGGTGCAAAAATAATAAATATATTTCTTTTCTCAACTCCACCATCTGTTTTATACAACATATTTTATAGCCAAAATATACATATTTTTCAAAGAGGTACCTGCGGAGTACCCTAGATGTTTAGGGTGCTAATACCTCCCCTTTGCATAACCAACCCTCTTACCTTGAACCTTTACCCCTCTTTTTGGGTTACTCGCTCTTTTCCCATTCCTTTGGAAACAATAAAGCGCGGTGGCGATTTTGATTTTGATTTGTATAAGTCTAGTCAATCCAATGGCTTAGTCTTGAACATTTCTAACGCTACAGTATGTTGTAGGTGCAGGTGTAAGCGTAGACGTATATATAGAATTGGCAGGAGTACACATGTGCATGGACGCATGTGCAGACATAGACTTTGTGTTACAAGTGCAGGCATAGGCGCTGACATGTATATGGACGTAGACTTCGTGTAAAGACGTATAGACGTAGGAGTAGATATGCATAGATTTTGTATTGTTGAGTGCAAGCATAGGTGCTGACGTACGCGTGGGCGTAGACTTTTTGCATTGTGAGCATATATATAGGCGTAGACATGTGTATAGATTTTTTGTTGCAAGACGTAGGAGTAGCCATGTGCGTGGACGTGTGTATAACCCTCATATTGTGAGCGCAAGCATAGCCATGTGCACGGACGTAGACGTGGATTTTCTTTCAATATTTTCTAACCAAAATGTTTTTCCGATTGTTTTGTCAAATGCTTTTATTTTGTTAATCCCCCGAAATGGTTTCAAGACAATATCCACAAATAAGTCCGAGGAAAAGAAAAAAGCAATTTGAAAGATGGAAAGAAAGCAAATGTTTTATTGATATGCCTCTGAATGGGCGAGAGTACATGGTGCAATTCCTAGAAAGAGGTAATTACAGAAGGTTTTAAAACTGAAACGGCAATGAAAAATGATAATTGCTACTGCTGTTCCCCAATATCCTTTTAATGATCTTATCTCCTTTGCTTATGAGTTGAATGATTCAGATCTATCTCTCCCTTCGTGGTTCGTAGTCGCAGTTCTTAGATCATAGTCTTTTTGTTCTCTATTTCTTTGTATGAAATCCCTAACTTTTGCCTGGATTGCCCTTTCGGTTTTATAATCCACCGGGATAATTTTTTGTTTTATGCCCCTAATTTTTTCCTAGATCGCCCTTTAGGGTTTTCGATCCACCTAGACGCTCCTTTTTTCCCAAGTCGTCTGTTTAAGGTTTGAGCTTAACGAGCTTCTTATACGTAGTATTTTTTACTGCATCTGAGTTTTCTAGATGTGGTAGTTCTTCCCCATCCGTTGTTGTGGAGATAAGATTACCACCGGAGGATGCTGTTTTGACTACGTATGGACCTTCGTAGTTGGGGGGTCCATTTATCATGTGAATCGTGGCAAGGTAGCAGAATCTTTTTGAGTACTAGACTGTGTTGTGGTTCATTTTCTGAAGTACACTATTACTCATAAAGAATTTCGAGGCTAATTTCCATAAAGTTCGTTTGTCGATGCTGGAGGCATTTTCTGAATGTTCTTGTTTTTCGAGGCTTTTCTTGACGTCGTAAAACCAAGGCTTGTCATATGGTCCTTCTTTGATAGCAAGACTAAGTGTGGGATCTTGATTATGTCTATTTGTGATGTGCGGTTCGTGGTTTGACCCAGTTACCTCGAACATAGACGATATAGTTGCCAGGGCGTCTGTCATTTGATTTCCTTTTCGTGGGATGTGACTGAAAGTGATCTTTGCAAATTCCGTAGTCGGTTTCCAAAACATGATCCCGATATGGAATCAGTTTTGGATGCTTAGTATCTCGTTCACCATTGACTTGGTATATAGATTATGAGCATTCTTTGGAGAAGTCAATATTTCCCCTATATCGTGCCCCGATGCATTTGAAGCCTCATCTAATGTGGATACCCAATGTGCCCCTGGCTCAGGTTCTTCGTCAGATCTTGGTATTTCGTAGTTGCTTATTTTTACAACACTGTATGTATTTGACGTTGGCCTGTTTCTGTAGATATGCATAATAACTTGATCAACTTCTTTGTGGCTCCACTCTTTACATTTCCCCTTAGCTTGGTTTCTTCCAGGTCTTCCCATATGCTCAGATTAATGGTCTTAATAGCCTCTTGATATGGTTGTGTATTGTTAGCTTTTATTTTTATTTCCCTCGCCATTTTCTCAGAGAGTTCAAAATCTTTATCATCTTCCTCTTTAGCTTGGTTGATAGGAGTATCAAAATTATATCGTATTGCAGCAGTAGCATTATCAATGGTTTTGGGCATGAATTTGAACCTTTATCATGTTTTGGTGCAGATTTAGTATATGAATATTTGAAAATGTATGTGCAGAGAAAGTATTGCCATTTTTTAAATTTAAGATATAAATGCAAGAGAAAGACATGGATCTTGATTGAAAACAAAACATAACTTTTATTAATCGTAAATATTGTCTAAAACAAAATAGGGAAACCCTTACAAGCAACCCCTATGCCTCGGACTTGACATAGGTTCTTTCAAAAACAAGAAAAATTAATTAGGAAAGAAAAATATCTCAGGAATCTCCAAGGTCGTCCATCTTTTGAGTTTTTTCTCCTGAGGTGCATTCTTGGATGAATTCAGTTCCCCCTTTGATGTTGGCTTTTTTGAATATTTTTGCGCCATGTCTGTCATGCACTACTCCGTTGTTGACAAAAGTCTCTTGGATCGGAGGAAAATGTGCTCCGCCCTTCCGAGTAGCTTTATATTTTTATTCAGGGTATTGTCTCAACTAGACTATCTCCTGGTCCCTTAGCCTTTGTAGAGTTCTTTTGAAAGCTTCATTGTATTCTAGCGGGAGTCCACATCCCAACGGATATTCTTTCAGCTTGTTCATTGGGGTTTTTGCTTGTCTTCTTGCCCCAGAGTCAGTGACTACTTCAATTGCATTTATTGTCAGCCCATCGTGCAATGGCGTAGGGTCTGATGTGATGTTGGGCTTCTCGAAAGTGATGTCTTGAGAATCCAACAAATCTTTCACCTTGGGCTTGAAATTTCAACACTGCTTTATGGTATGTCCAGGAGAATTAGCATGATACTTGCATCTGGCGTTGTCATCGTATCTTCATGGGAGTGGCCCGACTGGAAGAGCTAGAGGCTTAAGTTCCACTAAGGATGCCTTAACTAGCTGTTGTAATAGCTGACTGGGTGGCATCGGGAGTGGATCAAATTTCCTGGGTGGCCTTCTGCCTTGCTACTTCCCTAGGGGGATCACTAATGGTTGTTGGTCCCTGGGTTGTGGCGCTACAACATTAATATCTCCCTCCTTTCCTTTGGTGAAGTTTGAAGCAGGCCGTTTTAAATTGTAGGGAGAATTTGATGGTCCCTGTTGTACCCTAAAATTTTCCCTCCCATATTTCTCAAAACATTTCAAGAAAGATCCTCAAGTAGCTCAAGGAAATCCAAGGGTTGACCAGACAAGCTCTCTCCTAAGGCAGTCTACCTCAAATTAGGGTTTCACATTGCATCAAGATACTTGAGTCCAAGGGATCCCAAATTCTCACCATTGTCCTAATATGTTCTCAAGGTCATCCATGTCAAGTTTCAAGCCCTACAAGAGAAAGTTTGCTCAGTCAATTGCTCAAAGGCCTGAAAATCGACTGTTCTAGGGAAAAAGTCAATTGTGGCCTACATACAGTCAAACTTCAAGATTTTTGGTCAACATTCTCATTTTGAAGTATTATTAATCATTTGATCAAGGGTTGATCATGATTCATCAAGGATTGCTCATAATTCATCAAGAACCAAAAGTTGCTAAATTAGGGTTTTGTAGGAAATGTCAACTCAACTTTTACCAAGCATAACTTTCTCATACTTCATTAGAAATGACCCATCCAAAGCTAATTTTGGAGAGGATGAAATGCACTACAATCCATATTCAGCTCCCAAGTTCAAAATATGCATTCACAAGAAGTTATGAATTTGGACATTATAGGTCATTTTGAAAAGTCAACAAAAATTGGCAAAAGTCAACTATGCCTCAAATTGCAATTTTTGCTAAATGGGCCTAACTTTTTGCACTTGTCTTGAGTTAGTAGCATGGTCCACGAGCCCTAGCTCTTTCCACTTGTCTTTATCTTATTTTTATTATTTATTTTGATTTTTATTTAAATTAAATCAATTTTAATCAAAACAAATCATGAAAAAATCTAAAACATTGAAACCTCAAGATATTGTGCATGTTTCAGGTCTTTTATCCAGTTGGCAAGTGATTGAAATCGTGCAAAGCCTTGGTGTGCACAAAAAGATTGAATTTGGCCTATTTTTTGAAGGATTTTTAAGTGAATCAAATCAAGATCAAAATCAATAATTGGCAAAGATTGAGATCATGTTTGCAACCCTAATCCAATCCTCAATACATAAGGAACATATGCAGACAATAATAAAAAGGTTAGAGAGGCACGGGAAGTCAGAAGAAACTTGAAAAAAACATAAAAAAGTACTTAGTCGAATTCATAGTTCCAGGCATTCTCAAGACCTTCTAGCCATCCCAATCGCTTCCTGGGATCATAAGCAAGCGAAACCAATCAAGAACGGGGATTTTTCAGCCCCATAACTCACTGTAAGTCAGCCACGACAATGGCTTTTTCTTGAAATCGAATTGCATAATTCTGACACTTATAGCATGAAATAATCATATATTCTTGCTCCTTGAAGCATTTGCAAACTATCCATAACATTTAATTGCGTTTTCATGGACTGTATTAGAGTTTGCCATTGTTAGGGTTTGTTGCTTCGATTTGGGATCTTTGTGTACAGGTGAAATTGGGCCATGAAAGGGGCACCATCACGCTCAAAAGGTCCAGACGAGTTTATTCATGGCCTTAAAAGTTATTTATCTCGCTTGTGTTTGATTTTGAGAATGGCAGGGTCTATAGCTATGGACAAATGGCCGTAGGTAAAAGTCTGTGACTTTTACCAACGGAGCAAGGAGGAAGATGATGGGATGGCAAGATCCCATTGCTTCGTTTAAAAATTCACGCGCTGAATTAGCATATTATGCTTTCTTAATATTTAATTGTTGTTTTGTCTTTGATATACTAGAAACACGCGCATCTCAGTTGGTGGCCAGGTGATGGGAAAATGCTTCAGGACCTGGGTTCGAATCCCAGGTCCCCCCATATTTCATGTTATTTTGCTTTAGTTGATCAGGCGTGCATACAAAGCCAAGAGACCACCATATGACCTTATAATCTAACCTGCCAAGTGCCCTGGAAGTCAGATCTGAAGGCCATCAATGAAGGAGCATCATAGGCCATGGTCAATGCAATGCATAGGATCCAGCAGGTCAACGTGGGTCAATCCCTTTTGGGCCCAAGATTTGCTATAAGCATTCCCAAAATCACTTTTCAGGCCCAATTTCTCTTTTACTTTTCTTTTACATTTTTCTTTATTAATTAATTTATTTATATTTTCTAACACAAATAATTATTCTTTTTATCAAAAATCATAAAAAAATTGTTTTTCACCCAATTAGATTTAGGTTTATTTTTTATCAAAAATTATTTAATTTAATTAGGTTATTTAACTTTAGGTAACTTTAATTGTTTTATGAATAAATTAAAAACAATTAGAAAATTAAGGTTTTAGTTTAAATTAATTCTTATTTCCTTTTTCTTAAAAATAACCAAAAACACAAAAATAGGCCATGAAAATTATTTTCTTTGAATTAATTCAATTATTAATTAATTTTGTATTTAATTTAAAAAACCTAATTCTTTTTTTCTTAAAAAATAATTAAAAACAACAAAAATAATTTTTCTTCCAATTAGGTTAGAAGGGGTCAAAACCCTAATTTCTTATCGTCCTTTATTTCCTCGCGCACGCTTTATTATTTTATTTTTCCATATTAATGTAATTGCTCACAAGTTGTAATAGATTAATTAGGACTTTTTCTTTTCATTTGTCGTTTTTTTACGGGTTTGTTTTTGGCTATGTAAATACCCGAAGCCTTGTAATAGTGTAACTTATTTTCCGCATTTTAAATTCCACAAATATTGACTGTTAGATGTATGAATAATAGGGATGCATGACAAAAATGTATGATTAACTTTAAAACAGTTAGCAAACCCTAAATGTGCAAAGATAATAAACTTGAAATTGAATCACTCGCACATGCGCACTCCTAGGTTACACTCCAACTTTGGTTGCCTTCGATAAACGGTCATTAGGTATATGATGCTTTAGTGGTCGCTCTCTTGTCTAAACAAAGATCAAAGTCCCGTTCGGAAAAGTCGCCTTGGAATGGTTGCCTCGGAATTGTTGCCTCGAATAATTGATCTAAGACATTAGGGTTACTATTAAGACGTCCTAACATTGCTTTAGTGATCGTACGTCCCTTTCGAATTGACCCTCAAAACTCCAACGACGATGCTACCTACTCACTAATAGTGGGATAGCGTTGTCTAAAGGAAACAAACTTAGAACCATTCTCTTTTTCGAGTAGGTAGAATCTTAAGTACTTGCTCAAACAAACAAACTCATTTTTCGCACTTACACTCCTTTCAAACAAAGTTTTCAAAAACACTTCGTAACACTCTTGAAGACAGAAGCAAGGGTTAAATCAAAGTCAAAATTTTTTTTAAATCAAACACACACAAGCAATTTTGAAAATGATGAGCAAGTACCTAAGAGCCCGTGGAAAACCACGGATAGAAAGGGTGCTAATACCTTCCCTTTCTATAATCTACCCCTCGTACTCAAAATCTCGAAAAAGGGAATTTTTCTGTGCTTTTTTCCTTTCCAGTTGGATAAAATAAAAGTCGGTGGCGACTCTTGCTTACCGCGACATTTTGAGAACACAATCGCAAAACGTAAACCATCATTCCTAAAACAGTCTCGGTTCTGCCACCGTATCACAGAACTGGCGACTCTGCTGGGGATCTAATAAGTGGGGTGTACCTTAGGATTAGTTCATCATATTGCTTCTATTGTTTGATTTGATTGCTTTATCTTTGTGGGTTTTGTATCGGAGTTACTATAGATCCTAACCCGGATCTGGGGGACACCTTTTAGGTAAGTAGCAATAAACTGTGAGGGAATTGTACGGCATAGACCGATACGGTTGAAGCAGTAGCTACGTTGATGTGGCACATTAGTTGGTACCGGTATCCCTTGTGGAGGAACAAGGTGAATACGGGGCTGCTATATGGGTCGTTAAGCATCAACTGACCTTAGAACCTATAATTTACCAACTTGGCCATAGGAAGTAGTGAGATAGTCGGCCCCGGCATAGAGCTGGGAACTGGTTGATACTCGATACTACACTCATTGAGACCATACTCTCGAGATAGTTCCGGCTGCAAGAAAAGATTGTGTAAGCTGAAACCATGACCAATGAAGGATGGTCAGTGATATTGAGAACCTCTAGAACCCGGTTACTATTATTAGGACAGGTTGAAACCAACTGAACTGCAAGAGGGTAGTACCAAGACTCCATGCAAGCCTGAAACTCAAGGGATATTGTGTGACTTGTTTGCCTTTACCATGTTTGTTACCTGCTATACCTGTTGTGTGTTTTATCATGACATCATGCATCATGACATAGCATGCATATTTCATTAGACTAACCATTTCAAAGACCGAGGGGATTTATCTTTGTTCTGTTTTACAGATTATGGCTTCCATACGCAAAAATACCATTCGAGTCAACTTCGTGCAAATCCCTACTCGGCTCAGAGAGTTAGTCTCAAAAGTTCCTGATACTTCTTCATCTGTTAGAAGACATGGTCATCTCCTTAGTTTGGTCACTTCAAAGTTGGATGAGCAGATGATGAGCGTCCTTTTCCAGTTCTTCGATCCAGTGCATCATTGTTTTACCTTCCCGGATTATCAGCTAGTCCCCACTTTGGAGGAGTTTTCTGATTTATTAGGCATATCCATCCTTGAGCAAATGCCCTTCATAGGTTTGGAAGAGGCTCCTAGACCAGAGGATATTGCCTTGGCTTTACACTTGAAAAAGGCTGATGTAGTGTCTAATTGGGAGACGCGGAGCAGTGTTAAAGGTTTCTTGGCCAAGTTTCTGATTGATCAAGCTCAACAGTTCTGGGATAACTTGGATTTTCAAGCTTTCGAAGACATCTTGGCTCTCCTCATCTATGACTTGGTTCTTTTCCCGAATCCAAATTCCTTCATAGATGTGAACGCAGTTAAGATCTTCTTGTCTCGTAATCCAGTACCAACTCTTTTGGGTGATATTCTACATGCTCTCTATACCCGTACTCTGTGAAGAAGAGGGATTCTCATGTGTTGCACGCCGCTGCTGGCGAGGTGGTTTATTTTGCACCTCCCCAAGTCTGTGTTGAAGAATGAGGAAGGTGTAGGAAGGGCTTACAGAATCATGTCCCTTGCTCATACGGACATTCTTTGGAGTTCTAAGGATATGGAAAGAGTAGCTATCATTGATCGATGTGGGGAATACCCTAATGTTCCGTTACTTGGAATTAGAGGGGGAATAACCTATAGTCCTTGTTTGGCTTTGAGACAGTTTGGTCGCGCTCGAAGAGACGGTCCTCATGAGCTACTTCTTACAGACATTGTCTTTGACTACAAGGAGGACGTTAAAGAGCATCGCTGAAGGTTTATACGAGCCTGGAGCATGGTGAACAGGTCTGACCCTCAAGAGTTAGGACTAAAGTCTTCTCTCCCTATGCAACCTTGTCTCCAGTGGGTTCAAGCCCGTGCTCAAAAGCTGTGAATGCCTTATGAAGCTGTTTTGCCGGTGATTGTAGAGCATACTAATGAAGAAGGTGTTCCTTATACGGTCCTCCATCCCTATATGCCTACTGATCTTGGGACATTGAAGAGTGTAAGTCTCAGAGTGCCTAAGAGGGGGGGGGGGGTGAATTAGGTATATAAAAATTTATTCGGTTTTATGAGAATACTTGTAGTAATTTTTGGTTAAGTGTTTGAAGGTTTTGATTATATCTTATCTTCTCTTGATTATGGTGATGAAAGCGATAAAAGCGGAAAAGTAAAGAACACGATGATATATCCTGGTTCCCCTCACAATCCGAGAGTACTCCAGTCCCCTTTCCAACACGAAAGAGATTTCACTATAGTTAGAATGATTGTACAGCCTATGCTTACTATCTAACCTATAGGGTGACCAAAGGTTCTTAACACCTTTAAGATCAAACAAACACTAATGTGAATGAAGAACAATCCTCTTCAAATCACAACACTTACTTCCAACAATCCTGGATAGTAAGGGAATAATTTCTTTAAGTAATACAATGATTTATTTGAAATATATGGAGAGCACTATCAATCTTCAATTGATCTTCTTCTTCAAGATAGAAACAATTCTCAAGCAATGATTATAAATGTTCACAATGTATGTATGAAACTTGTAATGATTTCTTAATGAAAGTGTATATGGTAAGTTTCACAAAATTATGAACACATGAAAGTTTAAGTGAAATTTTGAATGAATGAAAATTGTTAATATGAAGAAGGTTTTTTATTGTATATGAAAGTTATTGATTGATTTTTAAAATCTGAAAAACTGCACATTTTATAAAGTCACAAGAACCTCTTCATTCATGCCAATTCATATGAAAAGATGCAATGCATTCATGAAAGAGTACCACTTGAAAAATGTTCAAAAACCAAAAGAAAAGCTGCACTGGTTCGCTGGGAACCGGTTTCGACACAGGTAGAACCCGGTTCTTAGTGAACGTTATAAGTCAGATTTCAAAAATAACACGCAGGAACCGGTTCCCCTATTGGTACAACCCGGTTCCAGGTACAAATTCCAGGGACATGTTTTTTGAACAAGTTTGGAACCCGGTTCCCTGTTAGGGAGGAACCGGTTCCTGAAAGTTAATTTTCAAAAAAAAATTTTGAAAAAGATTTCTAACGTGGTTTTTCTTAAATGTAAACATGTTGGATATGTATATGATTATGAATGCATTTTTGTGAACATCTATATTCAAGATTAAGAATTATTTATACCATTTGACATTTGATGATTCTTCAATAATTCTTCTTCTAATCTTCAAGACTTTTATATGATGTTGATAAGCTTTTTGCACATCCTTTGAATGTTGATGTCCATGTTGTCTTCATCAAAAACTAATGCTTTAGATATGACTTGAGAAGCTTGCAATTACATTCTCCCCCTTTTTGATGATGACAACCAAGTCTTGAAAACGATTATTGAAAAGTTTATGTTGTTTTGTGTAGCAACAATGTTGAGCAAATGCAAGGCTCCCCCTAAATTGTAGGCTCCTCCTAAGTCCATGATTCTTTGAATTTCTTGGAGTGAGTATAATAGATATTTGGGCCTGCAATTTCTTTGAACACAAAACAACACATATGCATATTCTTCTCCCCCTTTGTTAACATCAAAAAGGATGGGGAAAAAGAGTGAAATAAATTCATTTAAAAATTTAAGACGAACAATATATACACACATATTTTATCAAATAAAAACATATAAAAGAAGGAGTAGAAGCAGAGTGTACTGAAACATAAAATTTTTGTTGAAGAAAAATTAAGACGTGCACCTTATTAGAAACATTTAGAGATCACCTTCATCCAAAATACCAAGCTCTCTTCGGATTTTGAAGAATGGTTCTCGAGCAAGCGGTTTTGTGAAGATATCTGCGAGTTGGTTATGAGTATCCACAAAAGTGACTTCGACATCTCCTTTAAGTACATGATCACGGAGAAAATGATGTCGAATATCTATATGTTTGGTTCTTGAATGCATGACCAGATTCTTTGTAATATTGATAGCACTTGTATTGTCGCATCGAAGAGGAATGCATCCGAGATCAAGTTCGTAATCACGGAGTTGTTGCTTGAGCCAAAGAATTTATGCACAACAACTACCCGCTGCTATGTATTCTGCTTCGGCCGTGCTAAGAGCAACACATGCTTGCTTTTTACAAGCCCATGATACTAATGCATTTCCAATAATGTGACAAGTACCACTTGTGCTTTTACGATCAGTTTTACAACCTGCATAATCCGCATCAGAATAACCAATTAAAGTGCAGATACTACCTTTAGGATACCATAAGCCGACATTGGTTGTTCCTTTTAGATACTTCATGATCCTTTTAACTGCCATGAGGTGTGATTCCTTTGGATTTGCTTGAAAGCGAGCACAAAGAAAAACACTAAACATGATGTCAGGACGGCTTGCCGTCAAATACAATAAGGAACCAATCATACCTCGGTATTTTGTAATATCAATTGGAGTACCGGATTCATCTTGATCAACATATGTACTAGAGCCCATTGGAGTATTCATTGCTTTACAATTGTCCATATCAAACTTTTTTAATAATTCTTTGCAATACTTAGATTGGTTGATGAAGATTCCATCTTCTAGTTGCTTGATTTGTAGTCCAAGAAAGTAGTTCATCTTTCCCATCATAGACATCTCGAATTCTCCTTGCATCATCAATGAGAATTCCTCACACAATTCTTTGTTAGTCGATCCAAAAATGATATCATCAACATAGACTTGAACCAATAAAGTGTTACTTTGGATTTTCTTAATGAACAAAGTTTTATCAACCTTACCCTTTTCGAAACCTTTTTCACACAAAAAATTGCTAAGTCTATCATACCATGCTCTTGGTGCTTGCTTTAAGCCATAAAGACCCTTTCTCAACTTAAAGACATGTGTAGGATGTTTGAAGTCTTCAAATCCCGGAGGTTGTTTGACATAGACTTCTTCATTGATGTATCCATTCAAGAATGTGCTTTTGACGTCCATTTGAAAAAGCTGAAAATTTAATGAACAAGCATAAGCAAGTAAAAGACGTATAGCTTCTAACCTTGCAACCGGAGCAAATGTTTCTTCAAAGTCGATTCCTTCCTCTTGATTGTAACCTTGGGCAACCAACCTTGCTTTGTTTCGAACAATTAGACCATTCTCATCAAGTTTGTTCTTAAACACCCATCGGGTACCTATGATGTGTTTACCACTTGGTCTAGGAACAAGTTCCCAAACTTGATTTCTCTCGAATTGATTTAATTCTTCTTGCATAGCAATAATCCATTGATCATCTCCTAAGGCTTCATCAACTTTGGTAGGTTCAATTTGAGAAACAAACGCCATGTTTAAGCAAGCATCTTTTAGATTCAATCTTGTTGATACTCCTTGGCTAATGTCACCAATAATTTTGTCAATAGGATGGTCTCTATGAGTTCTCCATTCTTTTGGTAGATCATTGATGTTTGAATCTTGTTGTACAAAGTTTTCTTGATTTTCCGTTGATTTCACAACTTGATCATTTGAAAGATCTTCCGGGGGTAAATCTATAGGATCATCATTATCACACACAACTACTTCCTCTTTGGAGGTGTTAGTTTCATCAAAAGATACATGCATAGATTCTTCAATAGTTAAAGTTCTTTTATTATAAATTCTATATGCTTTACTAGAAAGAGAATAACCAAGAAATATACCTTCGTCGGATTTCTCATCAAACTTACCGAGATTGTCTTTGTCATTGTTAAGAAGAAAGCACTTGCATCCAAAAATGTGGAAGTGAGCAATATTTGGCTTTCTTCCTTTGAAATATATGGAGAGCACTATCAATCTTCAATTGATCTTCTTCTTCAAGATAGAAACAATTCTCAAGCAATGATTATAAATATTCACAATGTATGTATGAAACTTGTAATGATTTCTTAATGAAAGTGTATATGGTAAGTTTCACAAAATTATGAACACATGAAAGTTTAAGTGCAATTTTGAATGAATGAAAATTGTTAATATGAAGAAGGTTTTTTGTTGTATATGAAAGTTATTGATTGATTTTTAAAATCTGAAAAACTGCACATTTTATAAAGTCACAAGAACCTCTTCATTCATGCCAATTCATATGAAAAGATGCAATACATTCATGAAAGAGTACCACTTGAAAAATGTTCAAAAACAAAAAGAAAAGCTGCATTGGTTCGCTGGGAACCGGTTCCGACACAGGTAGAACCCGGTTCTTAGTGAACGTTATAAGTCAGATTTCAAAAATAACACGCAGGAACCGGTTCCCCTATTGGTACAACCCGGTTCCTGGTACAAATTCCAGGGACATGTTTTTTGAACAAGTTTGGAACCCGGTTCCCTGTTAGGGAGGAACCGGTTCCTGAAAGTTAATTTTCAAAAATTTTTTTTGAAAAAGATTTCAAACAAGGTTTTTCTTAAATGTAAACATGTTGGATATGTATATGATTATGAATGCATTTTTGTGAACATCTATATTCAAGATTAAGAATTATTTATACCATTTGACATTTGATGATTCTTCAATAATTCTTCTTCTAATCTTCAAGACTTTTATATGATGTTGATAAGCTTTTTGCACATCCTTTGAATGTTGATGTCCATGTTGTCTTCATCAAAAACTAATGCTTTAGATATGACTTGAGAAGCTTGCAATTACAAAGAGGTCTTGGATCCAGTTAAAGGAAGAAAGGGATACCTACAGGGAGAAGTATCATGAGCAAGAGAGGAAGATCTTGAAGCTCACAAGGCAGCTTGAGAATGAAAGGACAATCAACGACTATGTCACCACGAAGGGAAAGCGACCATGGGATTTCTGATGTCTTTTATTGTTTCTAGTTAGATTTTCTTTTCAGTTTATTTCTTTTGTAACGCCTTGAAGGCATTGTTAAACATTTTTACACGCTTGAATCTAATAAAGTTTGTTTATTTCTTGGTTCGCAAATTTAAATCTCCCAAAGTCTTTGAAATCATTTCATACACATTTCATCATCATGCACCTCATCAAAGGTACCATTACAGGTTTCTCATCTTCTTAGCTGTTTATTTCAGTATAAAATGTCTTCTGAAACACCTACTGAGCAAGCCATCAAGGCTCTTCAAGCACATAATGCTCAATTCCAAGAGTTGTTCCAAAACTTGGCTAAAGGACAACAGGATTTGAAGACTCTTATCCTGAAAGAGAAGAAGAAGAAGAAGAAGAAGAAGAAGAAGAAGAAGGTGGTCCTCCTGAATATGGGTCACAAATTTGGGAATAGGTTGCGACAAGAAACTGATCTGTGTCATTCATCTGGAGGAGGAGAGAATCAAGAGGAAAAAAAAGGGTCCTAGTCCTGTGTTCTCTGATAATGACACTGATTTTGATGAAGAACAGTATCCTCCTGATGAGGATAGGTATAAGCAACTTGAAGACCGGTTGAGTGCAATGGAGATTCAGAAGATCCCTGGGTTGGACTTCAGAGATCTGGGACTGGCATCTGGGGTGGTGATCCCTCACAAGTTTAAAGCTCCTATCTTCGCTAAGTATGATGGAGTATCTTGTCCAAAGCTACACCTCTGCTCGTACGTCAGAAAAATCCAACCCTACACTGCTGATAGAAACCTGTGGGTTCATTTATTTCAAGATAGTCTGTCAGGGACTCAACTTGAACGGTTCTATCAATTGGAAGGAGCTAATGTCCGCAATTGGGAGGACCTTGCTGCTGCTTTTTACAAGCAATACCAGTATAACACCGACCTTTCTCCCACGCGTACTCAGCTTCAAAGTATGTCTATGGGTACAGGCGAAGGCTTTAAGGACTATGCTCAGAAATGGAGAGATCTGGCTGGAAGAGTCCAACCCCCTCTGTCTGATAAGGAGTTGGTGGACATGTTTCTTGGGACTTTTTCTGGTCCATTCTTCAATCATTTGATCGGTAGTTCATCAGCTGGGTTTACTGAATTGATTTTGACTGGGGAGAGAGTAGAGGCTGGTATCAGAAGTGGCAAAATACAGAAAGGTGTTTCATCAAGTGCAGAAAAGAAGCCTTTCAAGAAATAAGCTAGTGCAGTTTACAGCTCGAGGAGCCAAAACCGACCTGAACACCGCCAAGCAGTGGATGCGGTAGTAATTTCAAGACCCACTATTGCCCCGCAACGCAAAAATTAGCAAAGAGCAGAGAGACCGCAAAGGCAGTATACTCGGCTCAGTATGACCTTATCTCAAATTATGCCGCAATTGTTGAAGACTAACTTGATAAATCTGAGGGAAGCCCCAAAGAATCCCAGCACTACATCACCGATGTATAATCCAAATGCACGTTGTGCTTATCACTCTGATAGCCCAGGGCATGATACAAACAACTGCCGGGCCTTGAGGAATAAGGTGAAAGATTTGATTGAAGCTAAAGAAATTGAATTTGACGCTCCGAAAAAGCCTAATGTCATGACTGCTCCTATGCCCAAGCATAGAGTAAATGTTGTGGACGATGATTCATTCGTGACCTTTGTGGAAGACATTTCTACTCCATTGATGACAATAAAGAAGAATCTGTTATCGGACGGTTTATTTCCGGGCTGTGGCGAAGGTTGCCACCTATGTTCAATACTGCCTGCTGGTTGCCATTTATTGAAATCAGGTGTTCAGCGCCTGATGGATAACAAAGAGATCCTGTTCGAGAAAACGTTGACTCTGTTAATTCCTGTTGAAGATGTATCCATCATAACCATTTCCGCCAATCCTTCCAAGGCTTCCTCGAGAAAGCCTGTTAGGATTACATCTGTTCTGAGAGTTGCTCCATTGATCATTACTATTCCTGGTCCAATCCTATACACTTCGGATAAGGCTGTCTCGTGGCACTATGGGGCCGATGTGTATTATCATGGGATCAAACAAGGCTTGAAGGTTGAAGAAGCTAATACTGATGTCAGCAATATTGTCGGGTCTAGCAAGGTCACCCGAAGCGGAAGACTCTTCTCTCCTGAGATTTCCCCTCCAACTGTTCAAAATCCTGTTGCTATTCCATCTGCCAGTATATTAGCTACTGTCCCAATTCATATTCCAATTATCACCCCTATCGCCGAGTCATCTGACGCTCGGGGCAAAGAGATCACAGGTGAGCCTGCCCGAATGGAGGTGCCTAAGAAGATTGTTGTAGAAACCTCTAGACAGGAGATAGAGGAAATTCTGAAGATTATCAAGAAAAGCGACTACAACATAGTCGAACAGCTGGGGCAGACCCCGTCGAAGATATCCATGTTATCCTTATTGCTGTATTCAGAAGCCCATGCAAAGGCTTTAATTGCTTTCCTTAAAACAGCGCATGTGCCACAGGAAACATCTGCTGATCAATTCAAAGACTGTGTGGCTAGTTTGACCGCTGACAACGAGTTGGGTTTCTCCGACGCATATCTGACTGCTAAAGGAAGAAATCACAATGACGCTCTGCATGTTTCGATCGAGTGCAGGGGCACTACTCTGGCCCATGTACTGGTGGATATTGGGTCATCATTGAATGTTTTACCCAAGAAAGCGTTAGACCCGTTGGACTGTGAAGAGTTGGTTCTGAAGTCAAGTAATATTGTGGTTAGGGCCTTTGACGGGTCCAAAAGGATGGTGCATGAGGAGGTGGATGTCCCTGTTAAAGTTGGTTCCCAGACTTTCGCATCTACGTTCTACGTGATGGATATCCGACCATCTTATTCTTTCTTGCTAGGTTGCCCGTGAATTCATAAAGCTGGGGCAGTGACTTCTACGCTCCATCAGATGTTGAAATATCCAGTGAAGGGGAAGATTGTTACAGTACGAGGAGAAGAGGAGTACATGGTGAGTCATCTTAACTCCTTCCGGTATGTGGAGATGGATGGAGAGTTCGTTGAAACCCCGTGTCAAAACTTTGAAGAGGTCCCCCAGACTCTGGCGTCGATTGAAACTGTTGTTGAAGAACCTCCGATGAAGACGGCTTCCCTCAAGGATGCCAGGGCTGTTATTGAAAAAGGT
The DNA here is from genome assembly GCA_948472305.1 of Vicia faba. NCBI lineage: Eukaryota > Viridiplantae > Streptophyta > Magnoliopsida > Fabales > Fabaceae > Vicia > Vicia faba. The sequence continues at coordinate 1,579,097,191 of OX451738.1, read as the reverse complement.
GGGTGTGCAAATTAGGGCCAACTCCATGACTTCGCACATAAGACTGACAAATTTGGTTTGGGTTTTACTGCAGAAGCTCAAAGGGTTGTTCGGTGTGTGTGGATTGGAAGACCTCCCCTGCGTATCAGTAATCCGGAAGTGAATGCGATTGAAGATGATGAAGAAGAGTCAGAGTTTGACAACTGGATCTACCCGACTACCGACGGTGGATTAAGCAATTGGACAGCGAAGAACTTCGTGCCCGTTTCTTTTATTACACAGTAATAGACTTTTGTTTTGAAATTTGTAAAAGACAGTTTTAAACTTTATGGCCTGGTGCCTTATCCGAGGCACCGTGGATTTGTTTGTGAGGGCTTAATGTTTGTCATTCCCATATATCATCAATAAAGCATTGGACGTTTTCTTGCATTACAAATTTTGCGCTCCTTGTTTTTCTATCTTGCACTTTATTAAAACAGCTATTTGTCTTACACACACTCACATATCATAATGCAGATCCACATCCACTTTGGATCCCACTGATAACGAATCTTCTACTGCCAGTTATGACTTCGAATGTCCGATCAACCAAGTGGAGGATGAAGGTGAGGATGATTGCAAAGTGCCTGGGGAACTTGCTAGACTGTTACTACAGGAAGAGAGGGCCATACAACCCCATGAAGAGCCAGTGGAATCAGTAAATTTGGGTACGGAAGAAGACAAGAAAGAGGTCAAGATAGGTGCAAATCTGGAACCTAGTGTTAAGCAGCGGTTGATTCAAATGCTACGTGACTATGTTGAGATTTTCGCTTGGTCTTACGAAGATATGCCTGGGTTGGATACTGATATTGTGGTACACCGCTTGCCAACCAAAGAAGACTGTCCTCCAGTGAAGCAGAAAGTTCACCGAATGCGCCCAGAGATATCTGAGAAAATCAAAGCTGAGATCATGAAACAGTTTGATGCCAGTTTTCTCGCAGTTACTTCTTACCCGCAGTGGGTTGCCAATGTGGTTCCGGTGCCGAAGAAAGATGGTAAGGTGCGGATGTGTGTGGACTATAGGGATCTGAATAGGGAAAGCCCCAAGGATGATTTCCCACTCCCTCACATCGATGTTCTGGTCGATAACACCGCGTAACATAAGGTCTTCTCCTTTATGGATGGTTTTTCTGGTTACAATCAGATTAAGATGGCTTCCGAAGACATGGAGAAGACAACGTTCGTTACACAGTGGGGTACCTTTTGCTACAAAGTCATGTCATTTGGATTGAAGAATGTTGGGGCAACATATCAGCGATCCCATGGTTGCTTTGTTCTACGACATGATTCACCATGAGATTGTGGTATACGTTCATGACATGATTGCAAGGTCCCAGACTGAAGAGGAACATCTTGAACATCTCCAGAAGCTATTTGATAGGTTGAAGATGTACAAGCTAAGGTTAAACCCGAACAAGTGCACCTTCGGGGTAAGGTCTGGTAAGCTGATGGGTTTCGTCGTTAGTGATAAAGGTATTCAAGTGGATCCTGCAAAGCTGAAGGATATACAGGAAATGCCAGCTCCCCGAATGGAAAAGGAAGTCAGAGGATTTTTAGGACGTCTGAACTACATTGCCCAATTCATTTCACATTTGACCGCTACTTGTGAGCCAATCTTCAAACTACTGAAGAAAGATCAAGTCGTAAGGTGGAATGATGAATTCCAGGCCGCTTTCGAAAGGATCAAGGAATATCTCCAAGAGCCACCCATTCTGATGCCTCCGATTGAAGGAAGACCTTTGATCCTATACTTGACAGTACTCGAAAATTCGATGGGGTGCGTGCTGGGGCAGCATGACGAGTCTTGCCGAAAAGAGCATGTTATTTACTACCTTAGCAAAAAGTATACCGACTGTGAGACCCGATACTTACTGCTTGAGAAAACTTGATGCGCTTTGGCATAGGATGCTCGCTGGCTGAGACAGTATATGCTGACTCACACTACTCTATTGATATCAAAGACGGACCCAATCAAGTATATCTTCGATATGCCTGCCTTGTCCGAAAGAATACCAAGATGGAAGATGATCTTGACTGAGTATGACATCCAATACATAACTCAAAAGGCAATCAAGGGAAGTGTGGTGGCAGATCATTTGGCGCATCAGGCCGTGGATGATTACCAGTCTATGAATTTCTAGTTTCTGGATGAGAGCATCATGTTGGTGACCGACTGTGAAAAACATGGGCCGGATGAAGGACCTGAGGAGGGATCCCAATGGTCTATGTATTTTGATGGAGCTTCAAACGCGTTGGGTAATGGCATTGGTGCCGTAATCATATCTCCTGAGGGTTGTCACACTCATTTCACCGCCCGATTATGTTTTAACCGCACCAACAACATGGTGGAGTATGAGGCGTGCATTATGGGCCTTCGAGAAGCTATCGCCTAAGGATTAAGTTCTTGAGTGTGTCCGGAGATTCCACTATCGTGATCAGTCAAATTAAAGGCGATTGGGATACGAAGCACCCAAATCTTGTTCCTTACAAAGAGTATGTATTGACGTTGCTTCCATATTTTGAGGAGATAACCTTTGAACATTTCCCCAGGGAGGAGAATCAGTTAGCGGACGCGCTAGCTACTATGTCTTATATGTTCAAGGTCAGGTGGGACAACGAGGCTCCCTAGATTACCATTGATAGGTTGGACGAACCCGCACATTGATGTGATATCGAGATTGAGGAGGTAACAGATAAACCCTGGTTTCACGAGGTAAAGAGGTATCTTGAGGCTCAAGAATACCACGAGGGTGCATCTGTTAATGACAAGAAGTTTCTGAGGAGGTTCGCGGTGAAGTTCTTCATCAGTAATGGTATCCTTTACAAGCGTAACCATGATTCAACCTTACTGAGATGCGTGGATAAGGACGAGGCAGAAAGGATCATGGAGGAGTTACATGAAGGTACTTTCGGAACTCATTCGCGTGGACACACCATGGCAAAGAAGATCCTTCGGGCAGGATATTTTTGGTCCACTATGGAAGCTGATTGTTATCACCATTCTCGGACTTGTCATAAGTGCCAAGTCTATTCTGATAAGGTGCATATACCTCCAGTCCCTCTGAACATCTTGACGGCACCTTGGCCTTTTGCGATGTGGGGCATCGATATGATTGGCGAGATCAGACCTATTGCGTCCAACGGGCATCGTTTCATTCTGGTGGCTATTAATTACTTTATGAAGTGGGTTGAGGCAGCTTCCTTTGCTACAGTGACCAAGAACGTTGTGGCACAGTTTATTTGGCACAATTTGATCTGTCGATACGGTGTACCAGAGAGGATCATTACAGACAATTGTATAAATCTCAATAATATGATGATCACCGAGCTCTGCAAGCAATTTAAGATACAACATCATAACTCTTCTCCTTATCGGCCGAAGATGAATGGGGCTGTTGAGGCGGCTAATAAGAACATTAAGAAGATTATGCAGAAGATGACGGTGACATACAAAGATTGGCACGAGATGTTACCATTTGCTCTTCATGGGTACCGTACCTCAGCACAGACTTCAACAGGGGCAACACCCTACTCTTTGGTGTATGGCATGGAGGCAGTCTTACCCGTTGAGGTCCAGATACCCTCTCTTTGGATTATGAAGGATGCAGGTTTGAGCAAGGACGACTGGATCTAGACCCGGCTTGATCAGTTGAACTTAATTGACAAAAAGAGACTTACTGCTATTTGTCATGGTCAGACGTATCAAAAACGAATGATCAAGGCATTTAACAAGAAAGTCAGACGACAAGAGTATCAAGTTGGGGATTTGGTGATCAAACGCATCATACTACCTCAAGGTGATCCTAGGGGCAAATGGACCCCTACATACGAAGGGCCATTTATGGTAAAGAACATTTTCTCAGGAGGAGCTATGATCCTAACCACCATGGATGGTGACGACCTTCCTCACCCCATCAATGCAGACATAGTGAAAAAATACTACGCCTAATTAAAGACCCGCTAGGTTGACTGGCCTAGACAAAAATAAGGGCTTCCCAGCGAACCAAAAGGGTTCGGGAAAAAATAAGGGATGAAAATGAAAAATATGTACACCCGGCAAGTCGAATACCTGAAAAGGCGACTTGGGCAAAAAAGGGTATCCCGATGGACTGAAAACCCGAAAGGGCGGTCCAGGAAAAAATTAGGGATTAAAGCATAACACTATGTCTCATTGGATCATCTTGCAACCAGACTTCGGTATCGACTATCAAGCTCGGACAACACTAATCAATCTGATCTACCTTCAACCAAGTAGCAAAGTGATTAGATGCTCGAGGATATAAAGGAAATAGCAGAGTTGGAACCCAGTGGGATTGTTCATATAGCTATTTTTCTTTGTTTTACACAAACTGTATAAACTCTATTATCCGACAGCGTTCTCTTACTAGGACGTCAGCCTCTTGTACAAAAACGCCTATTTACAGGCCAACCTCAAAATCAATACAATTCATTTTCACAAAGAAATTTCAAATTGTTTTCTTTTTCTGTTTTGTTTGGCAAGAACGTCCAATGTTCATTTTTGATATATGCATTTGACAATAATTGCTGCTCATAAATATTTACATGCGAAACAAAAGACGTCTACTCGTAATATCAGGAACAGGGGAAAATAAGAAATGTCCAAGCCTTACAGTTGCTCTGTCCACCAGGTATAGGGATAGATCTAGCTAGAGAATATGACTAAAGGTACATTCACTCCCCACAGAGCAAAAGATATCTAAAAATAGTGGTTCTCCCCAAGCAGATTTCTCTATCACCAGTACTAGAAGATTATCTATAACGGAGTTCATTTCTTCCACAGACAGAAACTTTATCCCCGACAGAGTTCATCATCGCAAGCAATGGTGATTCATCCCCAGCCGAGGTTATTTCTCTGAATCAGCTGATCTTCTAGCAGAGCATCTCTTTCCCACAGAATCATTTTCTCGTCAGTTTATTCTCCAGCAGGATTATTCTCACAATCATCTTCGGTCGTTATCCCCAGCGGGCGAAACTCTTTTGCTCCAGCAGCAGTCCGAGATTTATTTTCCCCAGCTAGAGAACATCACAAACATTTGTATATCCATACATCATGACATATGCATACGCATCATACAACACAATCTCATTTATTTTGAGAACATCATTACTCGATACATGCCATGCATTACATACGACTAACCTTTACCATTCAGGAAAGATACAATCAAATTCTCACCAAATTCAAGCTATGAAGCCCGGATTCGACCGGATAGTACCTTGATCTCTACAACATATTGTGAAGCCCGAATTCGACTGGATAACAATATCAAACACCGCGAAGCCTGGATTACGACCAGATAGTGGTTTATATTTAAGCTATGAAGCCCAGATTCAACCGGATAATAGTTTAATCCCCAGCAAGCCGTGAAGCCCGGATTACAACCGGATAACAGCTCAGCAAGTTACTGTGAAGCTTGGATTATGACCAGATAGCAGTGCGAGACACCATGAAGCCTGGATGCGACCAGATAGTGGTATATCATAAACACAAGCCGTGAAGCCCGGATTACGACCGGATAAAAGCTTAACAAGTTATTGTGAAGCCTGGAATCAAACAAATAGCAACACAAAACCATGAAGCCTGGATTATGACCAGATAATGGTAGAAGACGTTGTGAAGCCTGGATTACGACCAAATAGCATCCAAAGACACCATGAAGCCTGGATTCGACCAGATAATGGTATATCTTTAATGCAAGTCATGAAGCCCGGATTCGACCGGATAGTATCTTGATTTTATCCGAACACCATGAAGCATGGATTCGACCAGATAGTGGTATAAAACATCGTGAAGCCTAGATTACGACCAGATAACGATAAAAGGACTGAAGCCTGGATTACGACCAGATAACAGTTCAAGACACTATGAAGCTTGGATTTCGACCAAATAACAGTTTACCTGGATAAACACTAAGAAGCCCGGAGTCGACCGGATATTAGTGTGCCCTAAACTCAAGTTAAAGCCCGGATGTGACCGGATAACAACTTAATTCCTTCTGAAGCCTGGATTATGACCAGATAAGAATCAAGAAATGGCGAAGCTTGGATTACGACCAAATAAGAAGTAAGGTATTGTGAAGCCTGGATTACGACCGGATAACAGTACAAGACGCTGCGAAGCTTGGATTTCGACCAAATAGCAGTTTACCTGGACAATTACTAAGAAGCCCAGAGTCGACACGATATTAGTGTGCCCTAAATTCAAGTTGAAGCCCGGATGCGACCGAATAATAACTTAATTCCTTCTGAAGCCTGGAGTACGACCAGATAAGAATTGAGAAATTGCGAAGCCTGGATTACGACCGGATAGCAAGTTTAATCTCATCTCCCCAGTAAGTCACTGTAAAGCCTGGATTACGACCAGATAGCAGTCGTTCTTATCACTATGAAGCCTGGATCACGACCAGATAGTAGTTCACTTTCACCTCCTCGACTAAGAGACGATTCCCCAGTAGAATAACGGACGACCGAAGCTCCTAAAATTCTATTTCTCCCAAGACAGAGATCAGCATTCCCCAGCGTAGTCTTCCTTAACAACAAGTATACTTACTCTCGCTAAGGAATCTCTTAGGCGATCGACACCCCTCGGATGGCATATTTAAGCCCATCTCCCGGCATTAATTTCTAAATGGTATCTGTAAGCCCATTCCCAACGTCACAAGACAAGTACCACTTCATGTGAGTGCAAATTTCTGGGCACTTTAGTATTCAATCCTCTTCCACCTTCGGATCACGAAAGGCAGAAAAGTCAATCTACATCCTCAGGTTTAAGAAGATTGAACAGGGGCAGCTGTTGTACCCCAAAATTTCCCTCCCATATTTCTCAAAACATTTCAAGAAAGATCCTCAAGTTGCTCAAGGAAATCCAAGGGTTGACTAGACAAGCTCTCTCCTAAGGCAGTCTACCTCAAATTAGGGTTTCACATTGCATCAAGATACTTGAGTCCAATGGATCCCAAATTATCACCATTGTCCTAATATGTTCTCAAGATCATCCATGTCAAGTTTCAAGCCCTACAAGAGAAAGTTTGCTCAGTCAATTGCTCAAAGGCCTGAAAATCGACTATGCTAGGGCAAAAGTCAACTGTGGCCTACATACAGTCAAACTTCAAGGTTTTTGGTCAAAATTATCATTTTGAAGTAGTATTCATCATTTGATAAAGGGTTGATCATGATTCATCAAGGATTGCTCATAATTCATCAAGAACCAAAAGTTGCTAAATTAGGGTTTTGTAGGAAAAGTCAACTCAACTTTGACCAAGCATAACTTTCTCATACTTTATGAGGAATGACCCATCCAAAGCTCATTTTGAAGAGGATGCAATTCCCTACAATTCATCTTTATCTCCCATGTTCAAAATATGCACTCACAAGAAGTTATGAATTTGGACATTATAGGTCATTTTGAAAAGTCAACAAAAACACCTTTTTTGTCAAAGCTTCATACATGAACATGGAATACCAATTTGATATGAGACCAAAAGGGTTGCTTAGAGGACATCTCAAGCTTTATAAAAAGTCAAAGAACACCTTCAGAGAGTCAAAATTGAGTAAGTTATGCATTGGTGAAGTTGACCCTTTTTGCAAAATTGTCAAAAGTCAACTATGCCTCAAATTGCAAATTTTGCTAAATGGGCCTAACTTTTTGCACTTGTCTTGAGTTGGTAGCATGGTCCACGAGCCATAGATCTTGCCACTTGTCTTTATATTATTTTAATTATTTATTTTGATTTTGATTTGAATTAAATAAATTTTAATCAAAACAAATCATGAAAAAATCTAAAACATTGAAACCTCGAGATATTGTGCATGTTTCAGGTCTTATATCCAGTTGACAAGTGATTGAAATCATGCAAAGCCTTAGTGTGCATAAAAAGATTGAATTTGGCCTATTTTTGGAAGGGTTTTTAAGTGAATCAAATCAAGATCAAAATCAATAATTGGCAAAGATTGAGATCATGTTTGCAACCCTAATCCAATCCTCAATACATAAGGAACATATGCAGACAATAATAAAAAGGTTAGAGAGGCACGGGAAGTCAGAAGAAACTTGAAAAAAACATAAAAAGTACTTAGTCGAATTCATAGTTCCAGGCATTCTCAAGACCTTCTAGCCATCCCAATCGCTTCCTGGGATCATAAGCAAGCGAAACCAATCAAGAACGGGGATTTTTCAGCCCCATAACTCACTGTAAGTCAGCCACGACAATGGCTTTTTCTTGAAATCGAATTGCATAATTCTGACACTTATAGCATGAAATAATCATATATTCTTGCTCCTTGAAGCATTTGCAAACTATCCATAACATTTAATTGCGTTTTCATGGACTGTATTAGAGTTTGCCATTGTTAGGGTTTGTTGCTTAGATTTGGGATCTTTGTGTACAGGTGAAATTGGGCCATGAAAGGGGCACCATCACGCTGAGAAGGTCCAGACGTGTTGATTCATGGCCTTAAAAGTTATTTATCTTGCCTGTGTTTGATTTTGAGAATGGCAGGGTCTGTAGCTATGGACAAATGGCCGTAGGTAAAAGTCTCTGACTTTTACCAACGGAGCAAGGAGGAAGATGATGGCGTGGCAAGCTCCCATTGCTTTGTTTAAAAATTCGCACGCTGAATTAACATACTATGCTTTCTTAATATTTAATTGTTGTTTTGTCTTTGATATACAAAAAACATGCGTAACTCAGTTGGTGGCCAGGTGATGAGAAAATGCTTCAGAACTTGGGTTTGAATCCCAGGTCCCCCCATATTTCATGTTATTTTGCTTCAGTTGATCAGGCGTGCATACAAAGCCAAGAGACCACCATGTGACCTCATCATCCAACCTGCCAAGTGTCCTGGAAGTCAGATCTGAAGGCCATCAATGAAGGAGCATCATAGTCCATGGTCAATGCAATGCATAGGATCCAGCAGATCAACGTGGGTCAATCCCTTTTGGGCCCAAGATTTGCTATCAGCACTCCCAAAATCACTTTTCAGGCCCAATTTCTCTTTTACTTATCTTTTACATTTTTCTTTATTAATTTATTTATTTATATTTACTAACACAAATTAATTATTCTTTTTATCAAAAATCATAAAAAAATTGTTTTTCACCCAATTAGATTTAGGTCTATTTTTTATCAAAAATTATTTAATTTAATTAGTTTATTTAACTTTAGGTAACATTAGTTGTTTTATGAATAAATTAAAAACAATTAGAAAATTAGGGTTTTAGTTTAAATTAATTCTTATTTCCTTTTTCTTAAAAATAACCAAAAACACAAAAATAGGCCATGAAAATTATTTTCTTTGAATTAATTCAATTACTAATTAATTTTGTATTTAATTTAAAAAACCTAATTCTTTTTTTCTTAAAAAATAATTAAAAACAACAAAAATAATTTTTCTTCCAATTAGGTTAGAAGGGGTCAAAACCCTAATTTCTTATCGTCCTTTATTTCCTCATGCACACTTTATTATTTTATTTTTCCATATTAATGTAATTGCTCACAAGTTGTAATAGATTAATTAGGACTTTTTCTTTTTATTTATCGTTTTTTTTACGAGTTTGTTTTTGACTATGTAAATACCCAAAGCCTTGTAACAGCGTAGCTTATTTTCCGCATTTTAAATTCCACAAATATTGACTGTTAGATGTATGAATAATAGGGATGCATGACAAGAATGTATGATTAACTTTAAAACAATTAGCAAACCCTAAATGTGCAAAGATAATAAACTTGAAATTGAATCACTCGCACATGCGCACTCCTAGGGTACACTCCCACTTCGGTTGCCATTCGGTAAACGGTTATTAGGTATATGATGCTTTAGTGGTCGCTCTCTTGTCTAAACAAAGATCAAAGTCCCGTTCGGAAAAGTCGCCTCGGAATGGTTGCCTCGGAATTGTTGCCTCGAATAATTGATCTAAGACATTAGGGTTACTACTAAGACGTCCTAACATTGCTTTAGTGATCGTACGTCCCTTTCGAATTGACCCTCAAAACTCTAACGACGATGCTACATACTCACTAATAGTGGGATAGCATTGTCTAAAGGAAACAAACATAGAACCATTCTCTTTTTTGAGTAGTTAGAATCTTAAGTACTTGCTCAAACAAACAAACTCATTTTCACACTTACACTCCTTTCAAACAAAGTTTTCAAAAACACTTCGTAACAATCTTGAAGACAGAAGCAAGGGTTAAATCAAAGTAAAAAAAAATTTCAAATCAAACACACACAAGCAATTTCGAAAATGATGAGAAAGTACCTAAGAGCCCGTGGAAAACCACGGATAGAAAGGGTGCTAATACCTTCCCTTTCTATAATCTACCCCCCGTACTCAAAATCTCGAAAAAGGGAATTTTTCTATGCTTTTTTCCTTTCCAGTTGGATAAAATAAAAGTCGGTGGCGACTCTTGCTTACCGCGACATTTTGCAAACACAAACGCAAAATGCAAACCAGCATTCCTAAAACAGTCCCGGTTCTGGCCACCGTATCACAGTCCCCCTCATATCTTCCCACTTTTTATCCCGATCTCGATTATTTCTCCGATGGTTACTAGGTATGAGAACCCCGGAGAGATACTTCTAACCATCATCTCATAATATATCCCGTGCAAAGTTCCCATGAACGTGTCTACTAACTCCTTGTCTAACAATGGTGGTTGCACACGGGATGCCAATTCCCTCCATCTCTGAGCATACTCCTTGAAGGACTCTTCTTTCTTCTGGGATAAATTCTGGAGTTGCATGCGGGTAGGCGCCATGTCCAGGTTATATTTGTACTGCTTTAGGAAATAATTAGCAAGATCTGCCTAGGTTCGAATATGCGTTTGCTCCAATTGCATATACCAGTCTGAAGATGCCCCACTCAAGCTATCTTGAAAATAGTGAATTATCAGCTTCTAATCGTGGGCATGGGCATGCATCTTCCTGCAATACATGTGAAGATGATTTCTTGGGCAAGTGAGCCCCTTGTATTTTTCAAAGTCAGGTACTTTAAACTTTGGTGGAATCACCACATCAGGAACTAGTCCCATTTCGAGAGCGTCTACTTCGAAAGCATCGAAAACCTCCATAACTTTTAGTCTTTCCTCCAGAGCTTTGTATTGGTTCATTGCTAGTGGGTTATCAACAACATGAGTACCAGTCGTCTTTGAGGGCACTTGGTTGGAATCCTTTGGGTCGTGGTATCCGTATTTCATGTCCCAGTAGTTGTTTGCATTATTGGTTGGAATCTGTAGGGTATGAGATGCCCCTGCTTTTGGCAGCGGTGGGACAAACCCTTAAGTTTCAGCTTCTTGTTGGGCCATGACGGACTTTTGGAGTCATGCCTCTAAATATTTCCTTAGTTGGTGACCGCTTGATGCACCAATAGTCTGGGCTACTTCTTCGAAAGTTGCCCTGGGAATCTGGTCTTGCCTGTCAATAATGTTTTTCAAATCTAGAAGAACTTGACTCAGATCCCCTTTTATTGAAGTGACATCACCCTTTAATTGGTCGAGATCCTCTTTGAATGCAGCCTGAGTTTCCTCGATTTTCTCCATTGCATTCTGTTGGTAGGGCCTTGTTTTATATGGAGGCCAAGGAGGTGGAGACCTTCTTCTACCAATGGTTCAACTGGAGAGATGTTTTTGAAAATTGAGTTTTGACATGATATGCAGGTGTTCATGAATGCATGCATGCAAATGAATGTGCATGAATACGAAAGGGGTTGACTGTCTTATTCACTTGGGTATGTATCCGTATTTTGATTATTATTTTACTTAGCGACTATCTTGAAAATAGATACGCAAATGAGATATGGAAACAAAATGCCTTTATTGAAAGTAATGTAATTCAGATATTGAAAAATATTACGATCTTAAACCAAAACTTTATTTGCGTGAAATCAAGCAAAAAAGGAAATAAGTCTTCTAGGTGCGCCTGCGGATACCTGATCTTGAAACCATCCCCTATTGCTGGACGAATCTTGAGAAAGTATTCAGCACATTATTTCCCTTTTGTGACCATGATTTCAGACATGTTTGGCGTGTTGACGCGAGCAAGTTGTTTCCTTCGACATCCATTTTTAAAGACAGTCACCGAGATCTTGAGTTTATTATTATCTTTTATAACCCCTATGAATAAGACAAATGTAGGGTGACGAATATATGAAATGCATGAATGCGTGGGTGTAAGGTTGAGTGACGGGATTTTGTGATAAGTACCCCTAGAAGGTAGGTTCCTTAATTTTGAGCTACGGTTGTTTTGCCCTCCCAAAAGCTGGCTTCCTTAAGGGTGTCCTGAATAGTACAAGAGGGAAAGGGAACAAGGGCCTCCCTTGGATGGAGCCTCTTTACGGACTGCGACTTTCGTCTCAAAGTCGTGAAAGGTCTCGTCATGAGATTTTAGGTTAAGGCCATTACAAAGAGTCATGGGTGACCTTCCAAAGTCCTACTCTTCAAGAGGATATCTCTCGATAAGTATTCCTTTTTCGTAAGTCCACCGACTCTAGGCGAAGTCGTCACATAAACTCGTAGAAATGATGTACCCCCTAAGCTAATAGACGAACCTTCTTTCTAAGGGTTATATGGAAAATAATTTTGAGATAGAAAATCTTGCCACGCAGTCAATATATGATGATAAGAGAAATTGACAATAAATAAATGCGATAAAGTAGATAAATGCAACAGATAAATAAAGAAAATAAAAATAAAAACCCAAAAATACCTAAATCTAGGGTTAAGGAGAGTCGCCAACTGTTGCGGCTAGTTTTTAAATCAGAGCCGCCACTATTAGTTTTTATCCTAAGGGAAGGGAATCTAACAGAAAACCCTAATTCACAAAGATTCTGGGTTTCAGACTCAATTAGGCGAAAGGGATGTGTTAGGAAACTTTCATCTACCTTTTTTACAAGGATATTAGGTTCTAGGTTTAGGTTTGGGGTAAACAGGATTTAAGTTTTAATTAGAAAGACTCGCCACGATTTTTGAGCATATGCCTACGTATCCTCTTATGAGGAATCAGAGTCCCAATTCGTAGTTCGTATGGGGTTCGTGTTTTTTAGGGGTTGCAAACGTATTTTGAATCACCTCGCACTTGTTCGGGAATAGTAATTGTGGAGATTTTGACTGAATGCGCAGTAAGCCAAAACCAGTTTGAAACCCTTTTGCAAAAATAGTTGATTAGTTAGTTTATTGCGAAAAATAGTTTGATGATTTGTCTGTGTTTTTTAATCCTATTAATTGTGAAGATCTTGATTAATGCATGAGTAAAAAATATTTAATGCAAATATATAAAAATAATGAATGAGTTCTTAAATAAAATTTATTTAAAGGATAATGATAAATAATATAAAATTAATATTAACAATAACCATTATTAATATAAAAATAAATAATAATGATAATAATAAGAAAATAATCAGAATAATAAGAAATAATAATAATAATAATAATAAATAAAAAATGGGAAAAATATTGAATTTAAAATAGGGGGTGCATTCTAAGTTGAGTAGTAAAAGGATTGGGGTGCAAAAAGTCAGGGCTTAGGCCCAATATGCAGTTTTGGAGGGGGGTGTATTGTTGTTCGCGTTTCAGAAATTTCGGCAAGCGAGGGTGTAAAAAGTGATTGGGCTTAGGCCCATTGCGCTTGGAAGGAGAGGCTGGTGCACTCTAGTGTGGCAAAGGAGTATGGCCTATGGTGCAGACTTGGCCAAATGGCCGTCTAATCTATATCGCGCGGTCAAGATTGAGGGAGCATGCTAACTATACTACGCGTATCGCACATGATTATAACGGAAACATAACTTTGTTTTCTAACAATTTTCATTTCATTATTGCCTTACAGTAAGCCCATTATCCCCTTCTCTCTTCTCTCTCGTGTGACACAACCTCTCTTCTTCCTTCATCTCAGCCCTAATCTACCTACCACCCACCGGCACCGATAACCGAATCTATACCACTGTGAATTAATCCCACACCAAAAAAAAAGAAAAGCTAATGCATGTTACCCCTTAAGCGATTTTCTTGTTCTGCTTCATGAATTTCGTCTGATCTGGGCGCTGACTCTTCTTCTTCTTCACTTTTTGTTGCAGGTTGGAGTTGGCGCGGCGGCGGATGATGGAGTTGTCAGCGATGGTGAAGCCGGTGGCTAGCGGTTAGCAAGGGAGGTCGATTAGGGTTTCGGAGATCGAAACCCCAATCGGTGTTTGGGTCTTCCTCTGTTCAAGGTCTTCTCCTCACTCTGTAAAAAATATTTTCTGTATATCGTCTTTCCCCGTCTCTTTTTCTCCTTCCTGTAATCGTACCCCCTCGTTACTATTCTCTATTTTTTGTCCTTTCCGTCAAACCTCCTCCCCCCCTCCCCCTTAGTTTTCTGTATTTATAGCTTTAGGGTTAGAAATTTGTTACAGTTTGTTAGCCTTAGATTTAGGGATTAGGTTTATGGTGATTTCTGTAATTGATTCATTGTAAGATTTTTTCCAGATTTTGCTTAGATTTGATTTTGGAATTTTGCTGTAATTTGATTTGTAAATTTTGGATTCTGTAATGTAAATCTGGATTTGATACTGTAATATGATTTTGTTGTAATCTGATTTGATACTGTAATATTGTAATATTTGATTTAATTTATTGTTGTTTTATAGATTTTTACATTAGATGTTTAAGCGCATATCCTGGGATGATTTGTACAGTGGATGTTCTTTATTGAAATGTGCATGATTTTCTTGGTTGATTGATACAATAAGCATTATCTCCAATACTGGGTCATGCGCTGTTTAGCCTTATTGGGTCTTCAATGGCGCGGTTTGTCTTATCCAGCAACATACCTTGCAGCAAACACTATATAACCTGGCCCAATTTATTATTTTCAAACAACCTTAAACGACCTTAAATAAAACTTAAATAATATATGTTAATAATATAAGTAAACTCTATTGAAAATCTTTTTAATAAAACAATATTATGAAAAAAAGTTCCCAGCATCGCATTGCATTCTCTTTTAATATATATATTCTTTTTATTAAATAGTAATAGCAAAGGGTTTAATAATAATGCCTTTTTTCCTTTAAAACAAAACAACAATAAGATATCAAATGAACTGCTGAGTTTTAATGGACTTATGACTTGCACACCCCATCCCTTTTTGTTAGCAACAGCCAAAACGTTAATGGGCCCAATTCTGATGGGCTTGCATATTGTAATTTAAACCTCCCTTTTGCTATTTAACAAACTTCAGATGGGCGCTGGATTCATATGGACTTGAAGTTTTCACCCCCTTTCTTTTACTAATAACACTAAAATGGATTTCATTAATTAAACTTAATTATTAAGTACTAGCAAATTAAACATAAGTGGACTTAATAATTTCATGCTTAATAATTATTATCTCTTTTTCCTTTAAAATAAATCCCTATTTTCGAATTGCATGGGCCGTTGGCCAACATGCCTCACGAATGTTAACAGATACACGAGTCTTCCTGATTTAGAAATCCCCTGTTGTACCCCAAAATTTTCCCTCTCATTTATCAAGATTATTCTCACAAGATCTCTTTGACTCAAGACTGGATTAGGGTTTGGTCAGCTCAAGACATCTCATCTTACATTGTTGACCCAAAATTAGGGTTTGAGTTTGCACAAGCATTTTTGGACTACCAATGCTTCATATGACTTTCAAACATCATTATGGACCCCTAAGATTACTCATGACAAGTTTCAGGCCTTGAACCACATTTTTGATCAGTCAATTGGACAGTTGACCTAAAAATCAGTTGTATTTAGGAAAAAGTCAACCATGGCCAATTTACAGTCAAAATTCATGATTTTTTATCCACATCAACATTTTAGACTCATATGTATCATTTTATCAAGTTTGGATCATAATTCCTCAAGAAATTTGATCAAGTCATCAAAAGGGCAAAATGGTCAAAATTAGGGTTTTGACTGAGGAAGGGCAATTTCTGATTTTTGACCTAGCAAATGACCAATTGATTTGAAGCATGATTTCAAGGGTTCATTTGTATCATCTTTAACTAATAGCATGGTTCAAAACATTGCAATTTCATTGGGTTGACAGATGAAATTTGCAGTAAACTGATCAAAAGTCAATTGTATACTGAAAAGTCAAACTTTGATTTTTTGGTCAAAATCAAGTGCCAAGGATCATAATTCATCAAAACATGTCTAAATGTGAAACTTGTTCATCAAGGAATAAAATATTGAAGATTTGGTTTTAAAATTTGAAATTTTCTTAACTTAGAAATTTTTCTAAGTATAGAAAATTTCTTATTTTTTCACAACTTTAAGCCATTTTTTCACCATGATACAAGATGATTCAAAGGAAATTCCCAACGTGAAAGTTGTAGATCTCCATGAAATCTACAACTTTTATTCACACATTTTTCCTTAAAGATGCTTGGATCTCAAGATATAATTTTGTGAATACATGCCCATGAACTAAAATAACTTAGTGAAATTTTGCCCTAATTAAGGCAGGTTTTGACCCAACTTCATGGCAATTTTTCACCTAGTTACAAGAGGAATCTTGAAATGCATTTCAAAGATGAGTTATATAGCACATTGCAAGCTTTCCAAAATGTCCAATAACTCCTTGAGATCATTTTTGAGTAGGGAGAATCGAAGAGATGAAATTGGTGATTTCTCACTTTGATTTCAAGCCATTTCATGAAGAACAAAATCCAAATTTGAACCTATGCTGCCTAATCCATGCTTTACAGGTCCCAAACTTGTTTATCACTCCATAATTTAATTCTTATTTAGTTGACACAGCCTTAATCCAAACCCAAGGGTCTTTGTCCAAGCTTTAATTCCATAAATGGCACAAAGTTGCCATTGCCATTTTGGAAAAGCTTAACTTTTGCAACTTTTCAATTCTTGAGCATTGGACCTGTCTTCTCTGCACACACAAGTCCTGCAAACCTAAAGCAATTTGTGTAGAGAATATACCAACTCCAAGCAGGTCAGTACAAGCATGAGGAGACTTGTCTCATCACTTTGCTTAAAAAGCAAGAAAGTGTGCAAAAAGCCTACAACTCAAAAATATGTTGAAGAGCTGACTTGAAAACTTTTCTATACTAATACACAAATACATTAAAACTTAGAACACGATTGAAAAAGGCCTAAAACACTCCAAAACTCCCTCTCACCAAAAACCTGTCAAAAACTTGCAGTTTGAGCATAAGCATAGAAATCCACAAATTGGATCGTGCATTTCAAGTTTTAATCATTTAAACACTTTACCTACCTCATATCTAAGTGATCCAAACCATCATCCCTGCACTGTAACTCCTCCTGCTTCATCTGCCATTTTTGTTTTCCAAGCTTGCAGGTTGACTTGGATAGAGAGTTTCAGACACTTTCAAAGCAAGGTAAGGGTTGGAACACACTCAGGGAGGTTCAAGAAAGCTAAAGGAATCTTCAGGCCTTCATAAATCTCACTCAAACTCCATTCATGATCTCAGATGAAAGAGGTAAGAACTCCAACTTTTATCTCTTCATACAGACATCTATTGGCCATGATTTGTGAAAGAAAAATGTAGATATTACAGTGCTGAAGCCAACCATGTGCATAGATTTCATTTATGTTCATTATGTGTAGAGAATTTTAGAGTTCAAATTTCTGTAAAAATTAGGTTTAAAATTAGGGCTTTCAAAATTCGTTTTAATCTTTGATTGTTAGTTTCCATAAGTTACATGTTTGAAATCGTGGGAATGAGTACTATCATTTTCATGTTGGAAGTTTTCATTTTCATGGAGAAATGAGAAAGATACAGGAGTTCTGGCCAGCTTAAGGAAGAAGACGAAGTATAGGGCAAAGGAAGTTGTTTATGTTATGTTTTTATTGTTTCATTTGAACTAACAGATGTACATCCACCCCAGTGGCAAGGCAGCACGCTGAAATTGCTAAGGTCATTGGTTCGAGCCTTGGCGCCTGCCTTTTGCCTATTTTCTCACATTTTTTTGTCATTTTTCTCACTATGCAGCGCTGGGCTTTTTGTTCCATTGTGCTTATGATTTTTTTCTAAAGCTTACCCTCTGTTTGCTTGCAGCACCCCTGGCCCATACATTTTATTTATTTGTTTTATTTTCTTTTTTATTTTATTAAATATTTTCTTAAATACATAAAAATCGTGAAAAATATAAAACATGATAAATTTTGCATTTTTTTGTTTATTTTATTTTATTTTCACATGAAAAAATATTTTTATTAAACTATATATTAATTATTTATTTCTTAAATAAACTTGTAAATATAATAGAATTAGGTTAACTATTTTATTCCTTTTTTTATTTCATACTTGTAAATATTTATTTTTGATATGTAAAAAGACTAAACATTTTTTCATAAAATATTATTTATTATTTTCAATACAAAAATACACAAAAATAATAGTTAATGAATCTTGATTTTCTTTTAACAAATTAAAATTAGGGTTAATCAAAAACTTTTTTCCTAAAAAAATAATTTTTCTTTCTTAATTAATTTAAGTTCAATTTTGGTTTATTTATTAGGCTTAGATTAAAACTTCTTTTCACATAAAAATAAAACAAAGATTATTTTTTGCATATACATACCATTGCGCATTTAATTTATATTGTATCTCATTGATTCAAATATTTGTACAATTTCGATCTGGTTGTAATAGCTTAATTAGATTTACATTATTGTAAATCCCCATTCATAATTTGTATCCCCCTCCCATAAAAATGTTGTAATAGCGTAGTAATCTTTAAATTACGCAATTTACCGCTTTTATATACCATGCTAGTAATCTGGGTTTGTATGGCAAGATAAAAACAAATCAAATAGAAAACCCTAAATCCAAGACAAAATCAAAGCATGAAAATAACACACTTGCACACAAGCACCCTTAGGGTTTCTCCACTTGGTTCCCTTATACAAAAATGGTCATATTATGCATGCGAAATATCTTGGCAAAACAAACAAGTATAAGATCATAGTCCCTCGATAACGCTATTCAAAGTTGCCTTACAAGATGATCTTGGTCCCTCAAAAAATGCTAAGATACTTTGCAATATTGCTAATCATGGTTATACGATGACCCGCGCCCGTCCCGTTTACATCCAAAGATAGGGTTGCTTACCAAATCAATGTTAAGACAACAATGTCAAAGGAATAGAAAATGCATAAGAAAGACATTTGAGTAGGTAGATTACTTCTAGTTACTTGCTCTATTTTCAAACAACTATCCTTGCTATTTTCAAAACAAACACACACATTTCCAAACATTGAAAATATTTTCAAAAAGACAAACATCTTTGTATACATTCTTACGAACGAGAATCATTACAAAGATTGCCTAAACAATGGCCTCTTTTACAAAATACCTTCAAAACCACACCAAACACAATTTCAAACAACAAAAGCAAGTGATCTAGCAAGTAACTAAGAGTCCATGGAAAACCATGGATGAAAAGGGTGCTAATACCTTCCCTTTTCATAATATACCCCCCGAACTCAAGAAACAATCTCAAAGGTCTTTCCTGTGCTTTTTCACCTTTCCTTTTGGATAAAAGAAAAGTCGGTGGTGACTCTTGCTAACCGCAACATTTGCGATAAAACGCAAAACCCTCAAGTCAGTTCTCCCACCGTATCACAACCCCATTTTCGCGAATTAAAATACACCCCTAGTCTTGGATAAAGATGGGCCAACAGATACAGTTGTACCATCCTTAGTCAAAAAAATAAAATTATCAAGGTAGGACAAATTTGGGGTACGACACTGACCGTGACAGACAACCGCAAGTCTTTTTCGTCAATCATATTCAACTAGTATAGCCTGGTCTGAATCCACTCGTCTTCGTCTAAGTCTGCATCTTTCATAATTCTCAGAGAAGGAATATGAACTTCGACAGGTAGGAAGACTTCCATACCATAGACCAGAGAGAATGAGGTTGCCCCAGTTGAAGTTCGTGGTGAAGTGTGATATCCATGAAGAGCAAATGGTAACATCTCGTGCCAGTATTTATAAGTCACAACCATATTCTATATGATCTTCTTAATATTCTTGTTGGCGGATTCCACTGTTCCATTCATCTTTGGTTGATATGGAGAAGAGTTGTGGTGCTTGATCTTAAATTGCATGCAGAGTTCAGTGATCATAGTGTTGTTGAGGTTAGTACCATTGTCCGTGATGATTCTGTCGAGGATGTCATACCGACAAATGTGGTTATTCCTAATTAATCGAGCTACCACATTCTTAGTGACAGAGGCGAACGAGGCTGCTTCAACCCATTTTGTGAAGTAGTCGATGGCAAAGAGAATGAAGCGATTCTCGTTAGAAGCAATAGGCTTGATTTCTCCGATCATATCAATTCCCCATATTACGAATGGCCAAGGAGAAGTCTTGACATTCAAAGGTACCAGAGGAACATAAACTTTATCAACATAGATATGGAACTTATGACAAGTCCTCGAGTGGTGGTGATAGTCGGTTTCCATAGTCGACCAAAGTAGCCTGCTCTCAAAATATTTTTAGCCATAGTATGTGAAGATGTGAAAACCACAAGAAGGGGGGTTGAATTGTAAAACTTAAATCAAATGAGCAGACAACACTGTATTTTTATCCTGGTTCGTTTGATCTCAAACTACTCCAGTCCACCCGTCAAGGTGATTTCGCCTCTCTCCAACGAGGTCTTAATCCACTATATTCAAAAGAATACAACAACTACTTTAACAACTGTTAAAGCCTTCTTGAGTATAACCACAACTCGGTTTATCTCAAGGGAATTTCTTTACAAAGAATTGAACAAATAATGTGTTTGATGTTTTCTAAAAAAACAGTATACCACAACTGTGATAATACACAAAGTTAAGCTTAGAATAAAAACGGAATTGCTAATGCTTTTTAGTAGGCGTGGTTTGAAGGCTTAGCAAAATGTATGAGTACGTGCGTTTTTGTAGGCGTGTATATGCGTGCATCTTTTCTCACACAGACTTGTTTATATAGCCAAGGTAAAGATACGTTGTTGTCCATAATGAACTTTCAATGATAATAACGTTCTTTCCTTTTTGAGAAGATCTTGTCTTTGAATAAAGTCGTTGGTAATTAATCTGTCTTGAATGCTTAGTAACGTTTCAGAGTGTTCTCTGCTTATGGTAATCCGAGTGTTATTGGCTTTAACTGATGTTGACGCTTCTGAGTGCTGATGACTTGGTAAGGATCTTGATCAGAGTCAGAGTATTTTATGCGCATATTCTGGTCATCAGGCTTCAGCGTATGATCTGGTAACTTCAGCGTGTAGCACATGTTATTGATCTTCTGATGCTGACATATCTTTTGATCTTCTGATGCTGATATGATCTTCTGATGCTGATTCCATCAGAACTTCTGTAAACACAGAACATAATTTTAAGTAGCATATATATCCTATATATATAAATCTTACAATTTATTTATTCTTGTATTTTGTTATCATCAAAACTCTAATTGAGGGTTGTAGAGTCAAACTATGTTCTAACAATCTCCCCCTTTTTGATGATGACAAAAACCAGATTTTTTCAATTAAAAGTAAAGAATAAAAGGTATCAGAGATTAAAAAAAATTAACGAATAAAAGGTATCAGAGATTAAAAATAAAGAATAAAAGGTATCAAAGCTAAGAAGAGAAAACTCCCCCTGAATTGATTACTTCCCTTTAATTCCAAGAGACTTTGAGCATAAGAACTTTACTGTACTTTACTGTATCTTTCGTCAGAATTTTGTACCTGTTCAAGCTTTTCAGAAGAAAGAAATTCAAATAGATCAGAATGTCAGAATGTTTGAGACTTATGTCTGAGTAATCCGTTATTGAAAAATACCATTCTTTCTCCCTCTTTTTGTCAGTTATCAAAAAGCACAAATAATCAGAGCTAAAATGATCAGAGCTAAAATGCGTTTATATTAAAAACAGAAGCAATGATAAGTTCAGAACATGTAAGAATATTACAGATAAACAAGTTATAAAAACAACAAGGAAATTTCTAAGAAGGAGGAGGAAGTCGTGTGAACAAAGCCTCCAACATACTCTTGATTTGGGTGTTGGTTTCCTGTTGCTGAGTTAACATGTTCGCTATTGCATCAATTTTGGTGTCCTGCTTATCCATTCTTTCATTCATCAGCATATCAGATCTTTTCAAGTCTTCAAGAGTCTGCCTGTCAAGGGAGGAAGCTTGAGGATCTTCAGAAACAAGATGCTTCTCAGAGCTTTCAGCAATATCTTCTTCTTGACCCAAGTCTTCAGCTGGAATCATCTGTTCTTCTGACTCTGGTTGATGATGTTCAGACCAAGGAGCATTGTCCAGCGGGATAACTTCTTCCTTAAGCAGCTTGCTCAGAACTGGACCTTCAATTTCTTTCAGCAGATTGCTGAAGTTCTGTTGAGCTTGTCCATAGCTCTGTTCTTGCAACTTAAAGGTTTCAAAGCATACCCATCTTCTGAACTTTGTCCATAGGTAGTCTAATGCAGCAGGATCAACCAGTTCCAGACTTGCTTGTTTCAGAGAAGTGATCCACTTCTGTACTTCTGTTTCAAAGTTCAATATGCTGGAACCAACATTTGGATGTTTTGGTTTTGGGATATCAGTTTTGTTGGTTATTGCAGCAAGGCGTTCAAGGACTGTTAAATCAATGACAGTCTTGTTGTGGTAATCTGAATTATCTTTTGGTGAGGGAGTGGGAGAGTCAGGAATTATGATTGGACTTGATGGGGAATTTGGTGGAGTTAATTCTGGTGAATAGGGAAGTTGAGGAATATTCACGATGGTGCCAAAGGGAAATTGAATGGCCAAAGGTACTGGTTCAGGGGATTCAGAGGGTTGAGCCTCAGAGGTTTGAATCTCAGGTTGTGGAGATTGTTCAGGTTGAGGAGAGGGTGGATTAATTTTTGGTTGAGGAGATGAAGGTAGTGGGATTTCTGGTTCTGGAGAGAGTGGAATTTCTGGTATTGGTGAGAGGGGAATTTCTGGTTGTACTTCTGTGTGGGTTTCAGGATTTGGATTATCTGGTATGGGAGCAGAAATATGTTGGTCTATATCAGAAAGAACTTTTTCAAGTTCTTGTTGGGTTTCAACGATATTTGGATTTTGGGGTTGGGAGCGAGATCTTCTTAGAGTTAATGATTCTGAGGGATCAAAGTCAAGGTCAAAATCATCGAAAGTTTGAGGTGTTGGGTTTTCAGATGGAGTGGGTATTGGGATAGATATTGATACAGCAGTTGAATCTAAAACAGTTACAGAAGAAGGATTACCTTTCTTTTTAGGAGTCCGCTGAGATGATCCTTTTGCTTCAGCCTTCCTTTTATTTGTCTTCTTCAGAACAATCTCTGGAGCCTT
Organism: Vicia faba; assembly: GCA_948472305.1. Classification (NCBI taxonomy): domain Eukaryota; kingdom Viridiplantae; phylum Streptophyta; class Magnoliopsida; order Fabales; family Fabaceae; genus Vicia; species Vicia faba. Next base: position 1,579,073,825 of record OX451738.1, on the reverse strand, counting down.
CTGCTGAAGATCTTGAATATTCAGATTTGGTGTTGTACCATCAGCCTTGCAAGCATCCAGATATCTGAGTATGATTTCAGGTTTAGAGTCAATTTCTGAGAACAGTGGGAAGTCATCCAGAGGGAATCTTCTGCTGGAGATTGCAGCAAAAGGAGTGACGCTGGGCTCCTTCTTGATGTTCTCTATCAACTTCATTTTCTTCAGATTTTTGGCATTCAGCTGTTTGCCAACAGTAGCTTCCAAAGTGCTGATTTCTTGAGCCTCTGTCAGATGATCAATCAGCCTATTCTCTGTCAGAATATCTGATATCAGTCTTCCTAAGGGTATCCAATCCCTTTTTGTACGTTCCTCTTCTCTTGTTTCTTTAACACTTGTTCTGAGATGGTTGAACAAAAGATGAGCCAGATTTATCTTGACCTTCTGAGAGATGAAATAGATCAGAAACTGCTGATCAATATTAATGTAATCAGGAGAGCTGGTAGGCTTCCTGTGGTTAAAGCAGCCCATAATGATCTTGGCCCAAATTCTGTGTTTGTCTTTCAAGTCCCTTATCTATCTGGAGGGAAGCCCCAGAGTAAAGATCTCCCTTGCAATTAGGGCAGCATCTGCACATCTTTCTGCCATGTCAATGCAACGAACACCACCACCATTGTACCCTATTAAACGTGCAATGAGGTCTTCAGTGATAACAATCTTCTTCCCCGTGATGTAAGACGTGACTTGATGATTGGAAGAAGAAGCGTGAATCCAAAATTCCTTTACCAGAATAGGAAATGTTGGACCCACCAGTCTGTCAAAATACTTTTCCCAGCCTTGAGCTTTAACCTCTTCAGATAGATCAAACCCATTCTCCTGAAGGCTGTTGAAATCCACGATTAATTCTGACAGAACCTCTAGGTTTTTGATTGGAGTTAGAAGCGTTCTGTAAGGTTCTTCGTATTGTTCAGATGAAACAGTTTTCTGGGAACCTGAAGAAGGAATGCTGGAAGAAGCCATTGTTCACACGAAGGTTTTTGTGAAAAAGATTGAAAGGGTTTTTGAGAAAGTAAGAACATTGAAATCAGAATTATTTAGAGAAAATGAAAGTGACGGTAAAAGAGGGTATATGGTGTGAAGTGTGTTTAAATAGATTTCTAAAAGGTTTTGAAAACATAAACGTCAAGAGAGAGAAATTAATAATGATTATTAGCATTTAATGATAGCTGATTTTAGCGGATTCAGAAAGATATTTGGAACGGTTACCCATGACATGTGTCTCAATGCATTCAATCTGCGCTTTTGCCTTTTCAAAAACGTGAACGCGTGTTCAGCCTTAGAAAATAGCTGATGACTGGATGACACTTGTTTGCTTGAGTGAACAACACATCTCTATCCTGGAAATTAAGTGCTCAGATCTTCATGGATAGATTCTGATACAATCTGCACTTCTAAAATTCTGAAAGAAGATTGATCAGAAGTTCACAAAAAAATAAACAAAGTTCTGAAGGTTAAGATATGGAATCAAAATAGTTTTATTCTGGGCAGAGCTTCATGCCGAGATGTTTCAGAATGAAGTTGAACCTATCTTCAGAAAGTGGTTTTGTAAAAATATCAGCCCATTGATGGTCTGTGTTAATAAATTTAAAATTTAAAATCCCTTTCTGAATATAGTCCCTAATAAAATGATGTTTTATTTCTATATGCTTAGCCCTAGAATGTAAAATTAGATTTTTGCTGAGACAAATAGCAGAAGTATTGTCACAGAGGATAGGAATGTTACTCTAAAATATCTGGAAGTCCTCAAGTTGAATTTTCATCCAGAGCATTTGTGTGTTGCATCCAGCTGCTGCTATGTACTCAGCTTCTGCTGTTGATAGAGCAATTTTGGATTGTCTTTTGCTGGACCAAGAGATCAGATTTTCTCCCAGAAACTGGCAGCTTCCAGAAGTGCTTTTACGTTCTACTCTGTCTCCAGCAAAATCAGCATCACAGTATCCTACTAAGCTGTAATCACTTGATTTTCTATAAAACAGACCCAGATTAGTAGTACCTTTCAGATACTTGAAAATTCTCTTAACTGCTGTTAAGTGAGATTCTCTAGGATCTGATTGGAATCTAGCACAAATGCATACACTGAATAAAATATCAGACCTTGAAGCCGTAAGATAGAGAAGAGAACCAATCATACCTCTGTAGACCTTCTGTTCTACCTTTTTACTTACCTCTTCTCTTTCCAGAATGCACATGGGATGCATTGAAATCTTTGATGGCTTACATTATGAGAGATCAAATTTCTTCAGAAGTTCTCTGACATATTTGCTCTGATGAATGTAAGTTCCTTCTGGGGTTTGATTAATCTGAATGCCCAGAAAGAATTTTAGTTCCCCCATTAGGCTCATCTCAAATTCTGCCTGCATACACTTAGCAAACTTTCTTCCCAGAGAAGGTTTAGTAGATCCAAATATGATATCATCAACATAAATCTGACATACTAAAATGTTATTCTTAACTGTCTTACAGAATAAGGTTGTGTCCACTTTCCCTCTGGTGAAATCCTTTTCTAACAGGAAGTTACTTAGTCTTTCATACCAAGCTCTGGGAGCTTGTTTCAGACCATAGAGTGACTTTTTTAGTTTGAAAACATATTCTGGATTTTTGGAACTTTCAAAACCAGGGGGTTGGTGCACATATACCTCTTCTTCTATATATCCCTTTAAGAATGCACTCTTAACATCCATCTGATACAGAGTGATGCCTTTATTAACAGCAAATGAGATTAAGAGTCTGATAGATTCTAACCTGATGACTGGAGCAAAGGTTTCTGCATAGTCTATCCCCTCTTGTTGACTATAACCTTGTGCTACCAATCGTGCTTTGTTTCTGATGACTTCACCTTGTTCGTTCAGTTTGTTTCTGAACACCCATTTTGTTCCAATGACGTTGAATCCTTTTGGTTTAGGAACTAGATCCCATACGTCGTTTCTTGTGAATTGATTTAGCTCCTCTTACATTGCTAGAATCCAATCATTTTCCAGAAGTGCTTCATCAATGGTTGTTGGTTCAATTAGAGAAACAAGTCCCATGAGGGATTCTTCAGAGTTTCTGAAGCTAGATCTTGTTCTGATTAGATCTTCCTTTCTTCCTAGGATTGTTTCTTCTGGGTGATCCATGCTGCTTCTTGATGGTATTTTCTGGAGTTGATCAACAAAAGGTTCTGGATTGCTTGCAGTGCCTCTTTCTGATGTTGAGGGAGTGTCTTTGTTAAGAGCTTCTAATGACTTGTCTTCAGTACATGTGAATTCAACTTCCATACCTGCAAGTAATTCATTTTGCTTTGACTTTTAAGAGTCAAGCTTATCATCAAAACGAACACTGATTGACTCTTCCACAATTTGTGTCTCTGTATTGTATACTCTGTACCCTCTTGAGCGTTCAGAGTATCCTAACATAATACACTTTTGTGCTTTAGAGTCAAACTTGTTCAAATAATTTTTTTGTATTCAAGATAAAACAAGTACATCCAAATGGATGAAAATAGGAAATGTTGGGCTTTCTGTTCTTCCACAATTCATATGGAGTCTTTTCCAGAATAGGTCTTATGGAGATTCTATTCTGAATGTAACACACTGTGTTTATTGCCTCTGCCCAGAAGATCTTAGCAACGTTAGTCTCGTTGATCATGGTTCTGGCCATTTCTTGCAATGTTCTGTTCTTTCGTTCTACAACTCCATTTTGCTGAGGAGTTCTAGGACAAGAGAAATCATGCAGAATGCCTTTGTCATTAAAAAATGATTCAAAATCTTTGTTTTCAAACTCTCCACCATGATCACTTCTGACTTTGACGATTCTAAGATCCTTTTCATTCTGAACTTGGTTGCAGAAGGTGACAAACACAGAGTGTGACTCGTCCTTGTGTCTTAAGAACTTTACCCATGTCCATCTACTATAGTCATCTACGATTACTAACCCATACTTCTTGCCACTGACTGAAGCAGTTTTAACTGGTCCAAATAAGTCAGTGTGCAGAAGTTCTAATGGCTTAGAGGTGGAAACAATGTTTTTAGATTTGAAAGCTGGTTTTGCAAACTTTCCTTTCTGACATGCTTCACACAGAGCATCTGAATTGAACTTCAGGTTAGGAAGTCCTCTGACCAGATTGAGTCTGTTAATATGAGATATTCTTCTCATACTAACATGTCCCAATCTTCTGTTCCAGATCCATTACTCGTTGTTAACAGACAGAAGACACTTTACATTCTGACTTTTTAGTTCAGAAAGTTTTATTTTATAAATGTTGTTTCTCCTCTTTCCATTAAATAGGATAGTCCCATCTTTCTGACTAACAACTTTGCATGAATTTTGATTAAAGATTATATCATAACCGTTATCACTTAATTGACTTATGGATAACAGGTTATGCATTAATCCATCTACTAATAAAACATTACTTATAGAGGGAAGATTTCCATTACCTACAGTTCCAGAGCCAATGATCTTTCCTCTCTGAAGTTAGAGAAGCTGAGAAGTTAGATGTTAAACTGGTAGATTCAGTGGTTGGGATCGATCAGTCTGAGAATAATGATTTTAAGCTAGATGCGCAAGGTGTGTTGAGGTTTCATAATCGGATTTGTATTCTTGATGATGCTGAGATGAAGAAAGTGATACTTGAAGAGAGTCATAGAAGTAAGTTGAGTATTCATCCAGGAGCTACAAAGATGTATCAAGATTTGAAAGGTTTGTTTTGGTGGCCTAGGATGAAGAGTGATGTGGCTCGGTTTGTGTATGCATGTTTGACTTGTCAGAAGTCGAGAGTTGAACATCAGAAGCCAGCAGGGTTGATGCAACCGTTAGAAGTCCCAGAATGGAAATGGGATAGAATTTCAAAGGACTTTGTGACGGGGTTACATAATACTTTAAGAGGACATGATTCGATTTGGGTGATTATTGATAGGATTACGAAGTCAGCTCATTTTATTCCTATTAACATCAGTTTTCCTGTGTCGAAGTTGGCTGAGATTTACACTGGTGTGATTGTGAAGTTGCATGGTGTTCCTTTGTGCATTGTGTCAGATAGAGATCCAAGATTTACTTCTGATTTTTGGAAGAGTTTGCAAGAAGCGTTGGGTTCTAAGTTGAGATTGAGTTCACTGTATCATCCTTAGATAGATGGCTAAACTAAACAGTCGATTCAATCGTTGGAAGATTTGCTGAGGGAATGTGTTCTTGAGCAGGGAGGTTCGTGGGATACGTATCTTACGTTGATAGAGTTCACTTATAATAATAGTTACCATTCTAGTATTGGGATGGCACCTTTTGAGGCATTGTATGGTCGAAGATGTAGAACTCCTTTATGTTGGCATGAATCTAGTGAAAGTGTAGTACTTAGACCTGGCCTTGTTCGTGAAACTACTGAGAAGGTGAAGTTGATTCGAGAGAAGATGAAAGCTTCCCAAAGTAGACATAAGAGTTATCATGACAAGCGGAGGAAAGATTTAGAATTTCAAGCTGGTGATCATGTGTTTTTGAGAGTTACACTTGTGACTGGTGTTGGGCGAGCATTGAAGTCTAAGAAGCTCACTTCTCGTTTTATTGGACCATATCAGATTTTGGAAAGAGTGGGGAATGTTGCTTACAGAGTGTCTTTACCGCCTAATCTTTCGAATTTGCACGATGTGTTTCATGTGTCGCAACTTCAGAAGTATATTTCATATCCATCTCATGTGATTCATTTGGATGATGTGCAAGTATAGGATAATCTTACGGTGGAGACGATGCCTATTGGATCGTGGATCGTGAAATAAAGACTCTGAGGGGAAAAGAGATTGCTTTGGTTAAAGTGGTTTAGCGAGGCTCCTACCCTGAGTTGTTTGATTAAGGTAAATTTTCGAGGACGAAAATCTTCTAAGTGGGGAAGAGTTGTAACGCCCGTAATTTATTTAACTATTTAATTAAATTATTTTGGAATATTTGTGAAGATATTGTTGTGATTAATTGGATTTAATTATTTTATTAAGTGGAGAAATAATATTAGAAGTATAATATTATTTGATGTGGGCTTGTTTTAAAGGAATAGAAGTAATAAGGGGGTGTGTTAGTTTTAAGCCCAATAAGGAATAAAGAATAATAGGTTATTTTATTATTGTTAGAAGGAATAGAAAGAAGAAGCAGTAGAAGAATAAGGGTTTGAGAGGAAGAACGTGAAGCTGTTGGAAAAGAGGAAAAACGGCAGAATAGGAATTCAGCTGGAAGTTATAGAGCGACCTTCAATCCAAGGTAAGGGTGGGGTTCTAACTCTATAATTGGGTTCATGATAATTAATTTGTGGGGTTAGAGGTGATTGTTGTCTTGTTCATGAATTGAATGTATATGATGTTGTACAATGGAAATTGATGATTGAAAGATGAATAATGATGTTCCGGTGTTGTTTAATTGACGTAGAATTATAGGATAATTGTAAGTGATGATTATCTATGATTAGATTAAGTTTTTTGGGCTTAAAGTATAGAACCCGTAGTGAAAATGCAGAGAAAATTGCAGAAAATATGCAGGACAGAGCAGTATGCATCGACCCCAAACATGATGTGTCGATACATGAAGGTTTAGAGACTCAGGATGCATCGACACGAAGAGGTTTTGCATCGATACATGAGGACTTTTAGACTTAGGATGAGTCGACACGTAGGAGCATGTGTCGATACATGATGTGTGTTATACTCAGGATGAGTCGATACAAGAGAGGATGCGTCGACTCATGTTTCGAGTTTAGTGCAGTACGCGTTGATCCAAGGAGTTATGCATCGATACATGTTGTCTGGTTTTTGGCAGAATCGTTTAGAGAATATTGTAACGTGAGTTTTTGGACTCCGTTTGAGGTGTCGTTCGAAGCATTGAATAGCTAACGCGATGAGCTTTATTCTTAAGGATTAAAATGAGGAATAGTAAGAATAACCATAATATTTGAATTAGTTACCGTGTAGATCATTGTGTTAGTTTTTATGCAGAATGATGAAGATGAGATGCTTATAGGATGCTGTTTGATTTGTAACAGTAGGATTAATAATAATAATGATGTTGTGATACGGTGGCCAGAATCGGACTATTTTGAAATGCTGGTTTGCGTTTTGCGTTTGTGTTTGCAAAATGTCACGGTAAGCAAGAGTCACCACCGACTTTTATTTTATCCAACTGGAAAGGAAAAAAAGCACAGAACAATTCCCTTTTTTGAGATTTTGAGCACGGGGGGTAGATTATAGAAAGGGAAGGTATTAACACCCTTTCTATCCGTGGTTTTCCACGGGCTCTTAGGTACTTGCTCATCATTTTCAAAATTGCTTGTGTGTGTTTGATTTGAAAAAGTTTTTATTTTACTTCGACTTAACCCTTGCTTCTGTCTTCAAGAGTGTTACGAAGTTATTTTGAAAACTTTGTTTGAAAAGAGTGTAAGTGTGAAAAAGTTTGTTTGTTTGAGCAAGTACTTAAGAAATAATCTACCTACTCGGAAAAAAGAGAATGTTTCTGTTCTTGTTTCCTTTAGACAGTGCTATCCCACTATTAGTGAGTAGGTAGCACCGTCGTTGGAGTTTTAAGGGTCAATTCGAAAGGGACATATGATCACTAAAGCAATGCTAGGACGTCTTAGTAATAACCCTAATGTCTTGAGATCAACATTCGAGGCAACAATATCCGAGGCAACTATTCCGAGGAAACTTTTATGAACGAGACTTTGATCTTTATTTTAGACAAGAGAGTGACCGCTAAAGTATCCTATACTTAATGACCGTTTACCGAAGGCAACCGAAGTGGGAGTGTACCATAGGAGTGCACATGTGCGAGTGATTCAATTTCAAGTTATTATCTTTGCACATTTAGGGTTTGCTAACCGTTTTAAATTTAACATACATTCTTGTCATGCAACCCTATTATCATACATCTAACAGTTAATATTGTGCAGAAATTAAAGTGCTGAAAGTAAAGCTACTCTATTACAAGGCTTCGGGTATTAATTACATAGCCAAAAACCCCGCTAAAACGATAAACAAATGGAAAAAGTCCTAATTAATCTATTACATCCTATGAGCAGTTACATCAATATGGTAAAAACAAATAAAGCGAGCGCGATGAGTTAAGAACGAGAAAAGTTAGGGTTTTGACCTTGTCTAACCTAATTAAAGGAAAACTATTTTTTGATAGTTTTTGATTATTTTAAGAAAAAGAATAAGGTTTTAAATTAAATACAAACCTAATTACTAATTAAATTAAATTAAATAATTAATTTTTGACCTTTTTTTTTGTTTTTGGTTTTTTTAAGAAAAGAGAAATAAAAATTAAATTAGACAAAAACCTAATTCTTCTAATTGATTTTAGTTTATTTATGAAAAGAATTAAAGTTATCTAATAAATTAAATTAACTAACTAAATTAATTTTTTATAAAAAAATAAAACCTAAATCTAATTTGGGTGAAAATTATTTTTATGATTTTTTTTATAAAAAGAATTAATTTTGTGTTAGTAAAAATGAATTAACTAAATTAATAAAGAAATATAAAAGAAAAGGAAAAGAAAATTGGGCCTGAAATAAGTAATTTGGGGGGTGTGAATAGTAGCTTCTGGGCCCAAAACAAGCTGACCCATGTTGACCTCCCTAGATTCAGTATTGCATGCTTGACTAAGGCTTTTGGTGGATCATCATATGATAGCCTTCAGATCTGGCTTCCTGGAGATCCAATGATTGAGCTTTGAGGGTACATGGTGGTCTCCATGCCTTGTATGCACGCCTGATCAAGCAATGAAAAATAACATGAAATATGGGGGGGACTTGGGATTCGAACCCAGGTCCTGTAGCCTTTTCCACCGCCTCTTAACCAACTGAGTTGCGCGTGCTTATTGTACATGGAATAATAGTAATGGATAATATATAATAATGTGAGTTAGTGGGGGGAAAAATAAAAAATGCCCCAGAATTCAAATGGAAGAATGAGATGGAGCCACACATGTCGTCTTCTTCCTCTCTCCGTTGGTAAAAGTCATAGACTTTTACCTACGGACAAACATCCATCACTACAAACCCTGCACATTGCAACATCACACACAAGCATGATAAATGGAATCTAAGGCTGTGAATCAAGTCGCCTTGGCCTGCTGAGTATCATGGTGCCTTTCTTGTGGACCAATTTCACCTGTATAAAAAGATCCTAAATCCAGACCAAGAACCCTAGCAATGGTGGATTCTGATATAGTCAATGAAAACGCAATTAATTACCACCACAAGATTGCAAACATGTTAGGGATTCAGAATATGTTATTGAAACATGATAAATATGCAATAATAACAAGATTGGATTCTAAAAATAATGGAAAACTGTGGACCACTTACAGTGAGTTCTAGCACGCGAGGATCCTTGTTTCTGATTGCTATGGCTTCCTTGCAGTCCCAGGAAGTGAATGGGATGGCTTATGAGTCTTGAAAACGTCTGGAAGTGTGAAATCAGATCACCACTTTCTAGGAATTTGTTTCAAGTTTGGTTCTACCTTTGTGCGCCTCCAAACCCTTGTTGTTTTTGGCTGCAATTGTACAATATATACCATTGATTAAATTAGGGTTGCAATTGTGATCTCAATCTTTGTCCATTATGATTTGTTATCTTGATTTGATTTCCATGAAATTCCTTCCAAAATAGGCCAAAGTCAATCTTTTTGTGGCCACTTATGCCTTGCACGAATTGATTCACTTGCTAGCTGGATATGGGACCTGAAATGCGCACAAAATCTTGAGGTTTGAATGATTTGGATATTTTTATGATTTAATTAGATTTAAATTAATTTAATTGGAATAAAAAATCAAAATAAATAGTAAAAATAAGATAAAGATAAGTGGAAATAGCTAGGGCTCGTGGACCATGCTACCAACTCAAAACAAGTGCAAAAGATTGGGCCCATTTAACAAAAATTGCAATTTGAGGCATAGTTGACTTTTGACAATTTTGCAAAAAAGGTCAACTTCACCAATGCATAACTTCCTCCATTTTGACTCTTTGAAGGTGTTCTTGGACTTTTTAGAAATATAAAGATGTCCTCTAAGCAACCCTTTTGGTATCAACTCAATTGAGTCTTCCATGTTCATGTATGAAGCTTTGACAAAAAAGGTGTTTTTGTTGACTTTTCAAAATGACCTATAATGTCCAAATTCATAACTTCTTGTGATTGCATATTTTGAACTTGGGAGATGAAGATGAATTGTAGGTAATTTCATCCTCTTCAAAATGAGATTTGAATGGGTCATTTCTCATAAAGTATGAGAAAGTTATTGCTGGTCAAAGTTGAGTTGACTTTTCCTACAAAACCCTAATTTAGCAACTTTTAGGTTTTGATGAATTGTGAGAAATCCTTGATGAATCATGATCAAACCTTGATCAAATGATTAATAATACTTCAAAATGAGGATGTTGACCAAAAATCTTGAAGTTTGACTGTATGTAGGCCACAATTGACTTTTCCCTTGCACAATCGATTTTTAGGCCTTTGAGCAATTGACTAAGCAAATTTCCTCTGCAAGGCTTGAAACTTGACATGCATGATCTTGAGAACATATTAGTACAATGGTGAGAATTTTGGATCCCTTGGACTCAAGTATCTTTATGCAACATGAAACCCTAATTTGAGGTAGACTGCCTTAGGAGAGAGTTTGTCTGGTCAACCCTTGGACTTCCTTGAGCAATTTGAGGATCTTTATTGAAATGTTTTGAGAAATATGGGAGGGAAAATTTTGGGGTACAACAGCTGCCCCTGTTCAATCTTCTTAAACCTGAGGATGTAGATTGGCTTGCTTGCCTTTCGTGATCCGAAGGTGGAAGATGATTCAACACTAGAGTGCCCAAAAATTTGCACTCGCACGAAGTGGTACTTGTCTTGTGATGTCGGGAATGGGCTTACAGATGCCATTTGGAGATTGATTGACGGAATATGGGCTTAAAGATGCCATCTAAGGGAGCTTCAATCGCCTAAGATATTCCTTAGCGAGACTCAGTATACCTGTTGTTGAGGAAGACTATGCTGGGGAGTGCTGGTCTCTGTCCTGAGAGAAATAGAATTTTAGGAGCTTCGGTCGTCCGTTATTCTACTGGGGGATCGTCTCTTAGATGAAGAGGTGAAAATGAACTACTATCTGGTCGTAATCCAAGCTTCATAGTAATAAGACTGACTGCTATCTGGTTGTAATCCAGGCTTTACAGTGACTTACTGGGGAGATGAGATTAAACTTGCTATCCGATCGTGATCCAGGCTTCACAATTTCTCAATTCTTATCTGGTCGTAATCCAGGCTTCATAAGAAATCAAGTGGTTATCTGGTCGCCTCTGGGATTCCATTTGATTTTTAGGCCTACTAATATCCGGTCGAATCCGGGCTTCATAGTAATTGGCCGGGTAAACTGCTATTTGGTCGTAATCCAAGCCTCACAGTGTCCCTCACTGTTATCTAGTCATAATCCAGGCTTCAGTGTCTTTTATCACTATCTGGTCGTAATCTAGGCTTCGCGATGTCTCATACCATTATCTGGTCGAATCTAGGCTTCATGGTGTTCGGAGAAATCAAGATACTATTCGGTCGAATCCGGGTTTCATAACTTGTATTAAAGATATACCACTATCTGGTCGTAATCCAAGCTTCGCGATGTCTTTGGCTGCTATCTGGTCGTAATCCAAGCTTCATAGAAATTTTTATTGCTATCTGGTTGTAATCCAGGCTTCGTAATAGCTTGCTAAGCTATTATCCAGTTGTAATCCAGGCTTCACGGCTTGCTGGGGATTAAACTATTATCCGATCAAATTCGGGCTTCATAGCTTAATGATAAACCATTATCTGGTCGAAATCTAGGCTTCGCAGTGTTTGATATTGTTATCTGATCGTTCTCCGGGCTTCACAATATGATGTAGAAATCAAGATACTATCCGGTCGAATCCGGGCTTCATAGCTTGAAGTTTGTGAGAATTTTGATTGTACCTTTCCTGAAAGGTAAAGGTTAGTCATATGTAATGCATGACATGTATCAAGCAATGATGTTATCAAAATAAATGAGATTGTGTTGTATGATGCGTATGCGCATGTCAAGATGTATGGACATGCAATGTTTTTTATGATGTTCTCTAGCTGGGGAAAATAAATCCCAGATTGCTGCTGGAGCAAAAAGTTGAATTATTCGCTCTTGTTGGAGATAATGATCAAAGTTGATCTGAGAATAAATTGGCGAGAGAATAACTCTGCTGGAGAATAAACTGGCGAGGAAATGACTCTATGGGGAAGAGATGCTATGTCTGAAGATCCGTTGATTTGGAGAAATAACCTTAGCTGGGGATGAATTACCGTTGCTGGTGATAATGAAACCTATTGGGGATTGAGTTTCTGCTTGTGGAAGAAATAAACTCCACTGGGGATAATCTTCCAGTGCTGGTGATAGATAAACACTGCTTGGGGAGAATCACTATTCTTAGATACCTTTTACTCTGCGGGGAGTGAATGTACCTTTAGTCATGTTCTCTAGCTAGGTCTATCCCTATACCTGGTGGACAGAGCAACCGTAAGGTTTGGAAGTTTCTTGTTTTCCCCTGTTTCTGATATTACGAGTAATCATCTTTTGTTCCGCATGTAAATATTTATGAGCAGCAATTATTGTCAAATGTATATATCAAAAATGAATATTGGACGTCCTTGCAAAATAAAACAGAAAAAGAAAAACAATTTGAAATTTCTTTGTGAAAATGAATTGTATTGATTTTGAAGTTGGCCTGTAAATAGGCGTTTTTGTACAAGAGGCTGACGTCCTAGTAAGAGAACACCGCCGAAAGATAGAATTTATACAGTTTGTGTAAAACAAAGAAAAACAGCTATGTGAACAATCCCACTGGGTTCCAACTCTGGTATTGCCTTTATATCTTCGAGCGTCTCATCACTTTGCTACTTGGTTGAAGGTAGATCAGAGTGATTAATGTCGTCCAAGCTTGATAGTTGGTACTGAAGTTTGGTTGCAAGGTGATCCAACGAGACATAGTGTTACGCTTCAATCCCTAATTTTTTCCTGGACCGCCCTTTCGGGTTTTCAGTCCGCCGGGATACCCCTTTTTGACCAAGCCGCCTTTTCAGGTTTTCGACTTACCGGGTGTACATTTTTTTTATTTTCATCCCTTATTTTTGCCCGAATCCTTTTGGTTCACCGGGAAGCCCTTATTTTTGCCTAGGCCAGTCAACCTAGCGGGTCTTTGATTATGCGTAGTATCTTTTCACTATTTCTGCATTGACGGGGTGAGGAAGGTTATCATCATCCATGGTGGTTAGAATCATAGCTCCTCCTGAGAAAATGCTCTTAACCACAAATGGCCCTTCATACGTAGGGGTCCATTTGCCCCTGGGATCACCTTGTGGCAGTATGATGCGCTTGATCACCAGATCCCCAACTTGATACTCTTGTCGTCTAACTTTCTTGTTAAATTCCTTGATCATTCGCTTTTGATACGTCTGACCATGACAAATAGCAGTAAGCCTCTTTTCATCGATTAAATTTAGTTGATCAAGTCAGGTCTGGATCCAGTCATCTTCACTCAAATCTGCATCCTTCATAATCCAAAGAGAGGGTATCTAGACTTCAATGGGCAGGACTACCTCCATGACATACACCAAAGAGTAGGGTGTTGCCCCTGTCGAAGTCCGCGCTGAGGTACGGTACCCATGAAGAGCGAATGGTAACATCTCATGTCAGTCTTTGTATGTCACCGTCATCTTCTGCACAATCTTCTTGATGTTCTTATTAGCTGTTTCCACAACTCCATTCATCTTCGGCCGGTAAGGAGAAGAGTTGTGATGCTGTATCTTGAACTATTTGCAGAGCTCGATGATCATCGTATTATTGAGATTTGTACCATTGTCCGTAATGATCCTCTCCGGTACACCATATCGACAGATCAAGTTATGTTGGATGAACCGCGCCACGACGTTCTTGGTAATTGTAGCAAAGGAAGCTTCCGCAACCCACTTTGTAAAATAATCAATTGCTACCAGAATGAAATGATGCCCGTTGGACGCAGTAGGTCTGATCTCGCCAATCATATCGATGCCACACATTGCAAAAGGCCAAGGAGCTGTCAAGACATTCAGAGGAACTGGAGGTATATGCACCTTATCAGCATAGACTTGGCACTTATGACAAGTCCGAGAATGCTGATAACAATCGGCTTCCATAGTAGACCAATAATATCCTGCCCGTAGGATTTTCTTTGCCATGGTATGTCCACTAGAATGAGTTCTGAAAGTACCTTCATGTAACTCTGCCATAATCCTTTCTGTCTCGCTTTTGTCCACACATCGTAGTAATGTTTAATCATGGTTACGCTTATAGAGAACCCCATTGCTGATGAAGAACTTCGCAGCGAACCTTCTCAAGAACTTCTTATCATTAACAGATGCACCCTCGGGGTACCCTTGAGCCTCAAGATACCTCTTTACCTTGTGAAACCAAGGTTTATCTGTTACCTCTTCAGTCTCAATGTCACGGTAATGTGCGGGTTCTTCCAACCTCTCGATGTTAATCTGGGGAGCCTCATTGTCCCACATGACCTTGAACATAGAAGACATGGTAGCTAGCGCGTCCGCTAACTGATTCTCCTCTCTCACAAAGTGTTCAAAGGTTATTTCCTCAAAATGTGGAAGCAACGTCAATACATACTCTTTGTAAGGAATGAGATTTGGGTGTTTTGTATCCCACTCACCTTTAATATGACTGATCACAAGAGAAGAATCTCCGAACACACTTAAGAACATAATCCTTAGGTCAATAGCAGCTCGAAGGCCCATGATGCACGCTTCATACTCCGCCATATTGTTGGTGCAGTTGAAACATAGTCGGGTGGTGAATGGAGTATGACAGCCCTCAGAAGATATGATCACAGAGCCAATGCCATTACCTAACGCGTTTGAGGCTCCATCAAAATACATAGACCATCGAGATCCTTCCTCAGGTCCTTCATCCAGTCCAGGTTTTTCACAGTCGGTCACCAACAAGATGTTCTCATCCGGGAACTCGAAATTCATAGACTGGTAATCATCCACCGCCTGATGTGCCAAATGATCTGCCAAAACACTCCCCTTGATTGCTTTTTGGGTTGTGTATTGGATGTCATACTCAGTTAAGATCATCTACCATCTTGCTATTCTTCTGGACAAGGCAGTCGTTTCGAAGATATACTTGATCGGATCCATCTTTGATATCAATAGAGTAGTGTGAGTCAGCATATACTGTCTCAGCCGGCGAGCAACCCATGCCAAAGCGCAGCAAGTTTTCTCAAGCAGTGATTATCGGGTCTCACAGTCGGTAAACTTTTTGCTAAGGTAGTAAATATCATGCTCTTTTCGGCCAGACTCGTCATGCTGCCCCAGCACGCACCCCATTGAATTGTTGAGTACTGTCAAGTATAATATCAAAGGCCTTCCCTCAACTAGAGGCAATAAAATAGGTGGCTCTTGGAGATATTCCTTGATCCTTTCGAAAGAGGCCTGACATTCATCATTCCATCTTACCACTTGATCTTTCTTTAACAGCTTGAAGATTTGTTCACAAGTAGCAGTCATGTGCGAAATGAATCGGGCAATGTAGTTCAGACGTCCCAAGAAGCGTCTGACTTCCTTTTCCATTAGGGGAGTTGGCATTTCCTGTATAGGCTTCACCTTTGCAGGATCCACTTGAATACCTTTATCACTAACAATGAAACCCAGCAGCTTACCGAACTTTACCCCGAAGGTGCACTTGTTCGGGTTTAACCTCAGCCTGTACATCTTCAACCTGTCAAATAGTTTCTGGAGTTGGTCAAGATGCTCTCCTTCCGTTTGGGACCTTGCAATCATGTCATCAATGTACACCTCAATCTCATGGTGAATCATGTCATGGAACAAAGCGACCATGGTGCGTTGATATGTTGCCCCAACATTTTTCAATCCGAACGGAATGACTTTGTAGCAAAAGGTGCCCCATTGCGTAACGAAAGTTGTTTTCTCCATGTCTTCGGGAGCCATCTTAATCTGATTGTAACCAGAAAAACCATCCATAAAGGAGAAGATCTTATGCTGCACGGTATTGTCGACCAGAACATCAATGTGAGGGAGTGGGAAATCATCCTTGGGGCTTGCCCTGTTCATATCTCTATAGTCCACACACAATCGCACCTTACCATCTTTCTTTAGCACCGGAACCACGTTGGCAACCCACTGCGGGTAAGAAGTAACAGCTAGAAAACCGGCATCAAACTATTTCATGACCTCAGCTTTGATTTTCTCAGACATTTCTGGGCGCATACGACAAACTTTCTTCTTTACTGGAGGACAGTCTTCTTTGGTTGGTAGGCGGTGTACCACAATATTAGTATCCAAACCAGGCATATCCTCATAAGACCAAGCGAAGATCTCAACATAGTCGCGTAGCATTTGTATCAACCTTTGCTTGACGCTAGGCTCCAGATTCGCACCGATCTTGACCTCTTTCTTGTCTTCTTTTGTACCCAAATTTACTAATTCCACTGGCCCTTCATGGGGATGTATGGCCCTCTCTTCTTGTAGTAACAATCTAGCAAGTTCCCCAGGAACTTCATAATCATCCTCACCTTCATCCTCGACTTGGTTAATCGGATTTTCAAAGTCATAATTGGCAGTAGCACAGTCGTTATCAGTGGGATCCAGAGTGAATGTAGATCTGTATTATGATATGTGAGTGTGTGTAAGACAATATCTGTTTTAATAAAGTGCAAGATAGAAAAGAAAAACAAGGAGCGCAAAATTTGTAATGCAAGAAACGTCCAATGCTTTATTGATGATATATGAAAATGACAAATAATAAGCCCTCACAAACAAAGCCAAAGTGCCTCGGGAAAGGCACCGGGCCGTAAAGTTTTAAACTGTCTTGTTACAAATCTCAAAAACAAAAGTCTATTATTGTGTAATAAAAGAAACGGGCACTAAGTTCTTCGTCGTCCAATTGTTTAATCCACCGTTGGTAGTCGGGTAAATCCAGCTGTCGAACTCTGACTGTTCTTCATCATCTTCAATTGCATTCACTCCTGGATTACTGATGCACAGAGGAGGTCTTCCAATCCGCGTGCGCCGAACAACCCTTTGAGCCTCTACAGTGAAGCCCAAACCAAACCTGTCAGTTTTATGTGCAAAGTCAGGGAGTTGACCCTAATTTTCACACCCACCTTTTTCAACAACAGCCCTGGCATCCTTGAGGGAAGCCATCTTCATCGGAGGTTCCTCAACAATAACTTTAGTCAACGCCAGAGTCTGGGGGACCTCTTCAAAGTTCTGACACGGGGTTTTGATAAATTCCCCATCCATCTCTACATAGCGAAAGGAGTTAAGATGATTCACCATGTACTCCTCTTCTCCTTGTACTGTAACAATCTTCCCCTTTACTGGATATTTCAACATCTGATGGAGCGTAGAAGTCACTTCCCCAGCCTTATGAATCCACGGGCGACCCAGCAAACAAGAATAAGATGGTCGGATGTCCATTACATAGAATGTAGATGTAAAAATCTTAGAGCCAACTTTAACAGGGACATCCACCTCCCCGTGCACCATCCTTTTGGACCTGTCAAAGGCCCTAACCACAATATTACTCGACTTCAGAACCAACCCTTCACAGTCCAACCGGTCTAACGCTTTCTTGGGTAAAACATTCAATGAGGACCCAGTATCCACCAGTACATGGGCCAAAGTAGTGCCCATGCACTCGATCGAGACGTGCAAGGCATCATTGAGATTTCTTCCTTTAGCAGTCAGATCTGCGTTGGAGAAACCCAACCCGTTGTCAGCGGTCAAACTAGCTACACAATATTTGAATTGATCAGCAGAGATTTCCTGCGGCACATGCACAGTTTTAAGGACAGCAATTAAAGCCTTTGCATGGGCTTCTAAGCACAGCAACAAGGATAGCATGGAGATTTTCGATGGGGTCTGCCCCAGCTGCTCGACTACATTGTAGTCGCTCTTCTTGATAATCTTCAGAATTTCCTCTATCTCTTGTCTAGAGGTTTCTACAACAATCTTCTTAGGTGCCTCCGTCCGGGAAGGCTCACCTATGACTTCTTTACCACGAGCGTCATATGGCTCGGTGACAGGGGTGATAATTGGAATACATACTGGGACAGTAGCTGATGTACTGGCAGATGGAATAGCAACAAGCTTTTGAACAGTTGGAGGGGAATTCTCGGGAGAGAAGAGCCTTCCACTTCTAGTGACCTTGCTAGTCCCAACAATATTTTTGATATCAGCGTCAGCTTCTTCAACCTAAGTCTTGTTTGATCCCATGATAATACACATCGGCCCCATAGTGCCACGGGATAGCCTTATCCAAAGTGTATGGGATAGGACCAGGAATAGTAATGATTAATGGAGAAACTCTTGGAACAGATGTAATCCTAACAGGCTTTCTCGAGGAAGCCTTAGAAGGATTGGCGGAAATGGTTATGATGGAAACATCTTCAACAGGAATCAACGGAATCAAAGTTTTCTCGAACAAGATCTCTTTGTTATCCATCAGGCGTTGAACACCTGGTTTCAATAAATGGAAACCAGCAGGCAGGATTGAACATAGGTGGAAAATTTCTCCACAGCCCGGAAATAAACCGACCAACAATAGGTTCTTCTTCACTGTCATCAACGGAGTGGAAATGTCTTCCACAGAGGTCACAAATGAATCATCTTCCACAGCATTTACTCCATGCTTGAGCATAGGAGCAGTCATGATGTTAGGTTTTTCCAGTGCGTCAAACTTAATTTCTTTAGCTTCAATCAAATCTTGCACCTTATTCATCAAGGCCCAGCAGTTATTGGTATCATGCCCTGGGCTATCAGAGTGATAGGCACAGCGGGCGTTCAGATTATATAGTGGAGATGTGGTGCTGGTATTCTTTGGGGCTTCCCTCATAGTTATCAGGTTGGTCTTCAACAATTGCGGCAGAATTTGAGATAAGGTCATACTGAGCCGAGTATACTGTCTTTGCGGACTCTCTACTCTTTGCTGATTGTTGTGTTGTGGGGCAACGGTGGGTCTTGATATTACTACCGCATTAACTGCTTGGTGTCGTTCAAGTCGATTTTGGCTACTCGAGCTGTAGACTGCACTAGCTTCTTTTCTGAAAGGCTTCTTTTCTGTACTTGATGAAACACCTTTCTGTATCTTACCACTTTTGATACCAGCTTCTACCCTTTCCCCAGTTAAAATCAATTCATTAAACCCAGAGGATGAACTTCCGATCAAATGATTGAAAAATGGACCAGACAAAGTCCCGAGAAACATATCCACCAACTCCATATCAGACAGAGGGGGTTGGACTCTTCCAGCCAGATCTCTCCACTTCTGAGCATAGTCCTTAAAGCCTTCACCCGCACCCATAGACATACTAGGAAGTTGAGTACGCGTGGGAGCAAGGTCGGTGTTATACTGGTATTGCTTGTAAAAAGCAGCAGCAAGGTCCTCCCAGTTGTGGACATTAGCACCTTCCAGTTGATAAAACCATTCAAATTGAGTCCCTGACAGACTATCTTGAAAGAAATGAACCCACAGATTTCTATCAGCAGTGTAGGGCTGAATTTTTCTGACGTATGAGCCGAGATGGAGCTTTGGACAGGATACTCCATCGTACTTAGCAAAGACAGGAGCTTTAAACTTGTGAGGGATTACCACCCCAGATGATAATCCCAGATCTCCGAAGTCTAAACCGGGTATCTTCTGAATCTCCATTGCACTCAGACGGTCTTCGAGTTGCTTGTACCTATCCTCAGCAGGAGGATACTGTTCTTCATCAAAATCAGTGTGATTATCAAAGACCACAGGACTAGGACCCTTTTCTTCCTCTTGATTCTCTCCTTCTTTAGATGAATGAGACAAATCAGCTTCCTGTCGCAACCTATTCCCAAATTTGTGACCCATATTCAGAAGGACCCCCTTCTTCTTCTTCTTTTTCTTCTCCTTCATGATGAGAGTCTTCAAATCTTCCTGCCCTTTAGCCAAGTTCAGGAACATCTCTTTGAATTGAGCATTATGTGCTTGAAGAGCCTTGATGGATTGATCGGTAGGTATTTCAGAAGACATTCTGTGCTGAAATAAACAGCAAAGAAGATGAGAAACCTGTAATGATACATGTAATGAGGTGCATGATAATGGAATACGTATGAAATGATTTCAAAGACTTTGGGAGATTTAAATTTTCAAACCAAGAAATAAACAAACTTTATTAGATCCAAACTTGTAAAAATGTTTAACAATGCCTTTAAGGCATTACAAAAGAAATAGACTGAAAGCAAATCTAAACTAGAAAAAACAACAAAATTAGAAGTTCCATGGTCGCTTTCCCTTCGTGCTGACATAGTCATTGATCTTCCTCTCATTCTCAAGTTACCTTGTGAGCTTCAAGATCTTCCTCTCTTGCTCATGATACTTCTCCCTGTAATTATCCCTCTCTTCCTTAAGCTGAATCCAGGATCTCTTTAATGCCCCAAGATCAGTAGGCATGTAAGGATAAAGGACTGTATAAGGAACACCTTCTTCATTATTATGCTCCACAATCACTGGCAACACAGCTTCATAAGACATCCCAAGCTTCTGAGCGCGGGCTCGAACCCACTAGAGATAAGGTTGCATAGGGAGAGAAGTCTTTGGTCCTAGCTCGTGACGGTCAGACCTGTTCACCATGCTTCAGGCTCATAAACCTTCGGCGATGCTTTTCGACGTACTCCTTGTAGTCAAAGACAATGTCTGTAAGAAGTAGCTCATGAGGATCGTCTCTCCGAGCGCGACCAAACTGTCGTAAAGCCAAACAAGGATTGTAGGTTATTCCCCCTCTAATTCCAAGTAGCGGTACTTTAGGGTATTCCCCACATCGATCAATAATATAAACACCTTCCATATCCTTAGAACTCGATAGAATATCCGTATGAGCAAGGGAAATTATCCTATAAGACCATCCTGAACCTTCCTCATTCTTCAACACGGACTTGGGGAGGTGCAAAATAAACCACCTCACCAACAGTGGCATGCAACACATGAGGGTCCCTCTTCTACGCGTCGTACGAGTATAAAGAGCATGCAAAATATCACCCAAGAGGGTAGGCACAGGATGGCGAGACAAGAAGATCTTAACCGCATTCACATCTATGAAGGAATCTGGATTCGGAAAAGAACCAAACCGTAAATAAGGAGAGCTAAGATGTCTTCAAAATCCTGAAAGTCCAAACTATCCCAGAATAGTTGAGCTTGATCCATTAGAAACTTGGCTAAGAAACCTTTAACCCCGCTTCGTGTCTCCCAATTATACACTACATCAGCCTTTTTCAAGTGTAAAGTTAAGGCAATGTCTTATGGCCTAGGAGTCTCTTCTAAACCTGTGAAAGGCATCTGCTAGAGGATGGATATACCCAACAAATAAGAAAACTCCTCCAAAGTGGGAACTAGCTGATAATTCGGGAAAGTGAAGCAGTGATGCACTGGATCGAAGAACTGGAAAAGCACACTCATCATTTTCTCATCAAACCTGGAGGTAATCAAACTAAGAAGTTGACCATGTCTTCTAATGAACGAAGAAGTATCATAAACTCTCGAGGCTAAGTCTTTGAGTTGAGCAGGTATTTGCACAAAGTTAACTCGAATGGTGTTTCTGCGCATGGAAGCCATGATCTGCAAAACAGAACAAAGATAAATCTCATCGGTCTTTGAAATGGTTAGTCTAATGAAATATGCATGCTATGTTATGATGCATGATGTCATGATAAAACACACAACAGGTATAGCAGATAGCAGACATGGTAAAGGCAAACAAGTCACACAATAGCCCTTAAGTTTCAGGCTTGCATGGGGTTTAGGTATTATCCTTTTGAAGTCCAGTTGGTTTCAACCTGTCCTAATAATAGTAACCGGGTTCGAGAGGTTCTCAATATCACTGACCATCCTCCATCGGTCATGGTTTCAGCTCACACAATCTTTTCTTGAGGCCGGAACTATCTCGAGAGTATGGTCTCAATGAGTGTAGCATCGAGTATCAACCAGTTCCCAACTTTACACCGAGACTGGCTATCTCACTACTTCCTATGGCCAAGTTGGTCAATTATCGGTTCTAAGGTCAGTTGATGCTTAACGACCCATATAGCAGCCTTGTATTCTCCTCGTTTCTCCACAAGGGATACCGGTACCAACCAATGTGCCACATCAACGTAGCTACTGCTTCAACCGTATCGGTCTACACCGTACAGTTCCCTCACAGTTTATTGCTACTTACCTAAAAGGTGTTCCCCAGATCTGGGTTAGGATCTATAGTAACTCCCAATACAAAGCCCTCAAAGGTAAAGCAAACAAATCAAACAATAGAAGCAAATATGATGAACTAATCCTAAGGTATACCCCACTTATTATTCCCCAGCAGAGTCGCCAGTTCTGTGATACGGTGGCCAGAACCGGACTGTTTTTAAATGTTGGTTCGCTTTTTGTGTTTGTGTTTTCAAAATGTCGCGGTAAGCAAGAGTCGCCACCAACTTTTATTTTATCTAACTGGAAAGGAAAAAAAGCACAGAAAAATTCCCTTTTTTTGAGATTTTGAGCACGGGGGTAGATTATATAAAGGGAAGGTATTAGCACCCTTTCTATCCGTGGTTTTCCACGGACTCTTAGGTACTTGCTCATCAATTTCAAAATTGCTTGTGTGTGTTTGATTTGAAAAAGTTTTTGTTTTACTTCGATTTAACCCTTGCTTCTGTCTTCAAGAGTGTTACGAAGTTGTTTTGAAAACTTTGTTTGAAAAGAGTGTAAGTGTGAAAAAGTTTGTTTGTTTGAGCAAGTATTTAAGAACTAATCTACCTACTCTAAAAAAAGAGAATGTTTCTGTTCTTGTTTCCTTTAGAAAGTGTTATCCCACTATTAGTGAGTAGGTAGAACCGTCGTTGGAGTTTTAAGGGTCAATTCCAAAGGGACATATGATCACTAAAGCAATGCTAGGACGTCTTAGTAATAACCCTAATGTCTTGAGATCAACATTCGAGGCAACAATATCCGAGGCAACCATTCCGAGGCAACTTTTCCGAACGGGACTTTGATCTTTATTTTAGACAAGAGAGTGACCGCTAAAGTATCCTATACTTAATGACCGTTTACCGAAGGCAACCGAAGTGGGAGTGTACCCTAGGAGTGCGCATGTGCGAGTGATTCAATTTGAAGTTATTATCTTTGCACATTTAGGGTTTGCTAACCGTTTTAAATTTAACATACATTCTTGTCATGAAACCCTATTATCATACATCTAACAGTTAATATTATGCGGAAATTAAAGTGCGGAAAGTAAAGCTACGCTATTACAAGGCTTCGAGTATTAATTACATAGCCAAAAAACCCGCTAAAACGATAAACAAATGGAAAAAGTCCTAATTAATCTATTACATCCTGTGAGCAGTTACATCAATATGGTAAAAACAAATAAAGCGCGCGTGATGAGTATAGAACGAGAAAAGCTAGGGTTTTGACCCTGTCTAACCTAATTAAAGGAAAACTATTTTTTGATCGTTTTTGATTATTTTAAGAAAAAGAATAAGGTTTTAAATTAAATACAAACCTAATTACTAATTAAATTAAATTAAATAATTAATTTTTGACCTATTTTTGTGTTTTTGGTTTTTTTAAGAAAAGAGAAATAAAAATTAAATTATACAAAAACCTAATTCTTCTAATTGATTTTAGTTTATTTATGAAAAGAATTAAAGTTATCTAATAAATTAAATTAACTAACTAAATTAATTTTTTATAAAAAAATAAAACCTAAATCTAATTTGGGTGAAAATTATTTTTATGATTTTTTTTTATAAAAAGAATTAATTTTGTGTTAGTAAAAATGAATTAACTGAATTAATAAAGAAATATAAAAGAAAAGGAAAAGAAAATTGGGCCTGAAATAAGTAATTTGGGGGGTGTGAATAGTAGCTTCTGGGCCCAAAACAAGCTGACCCACGTTGACCTCCCTGGATTCAGTACTGCATGCTTGACTAAGGCTTTTGGTGGATCATCACATGATAGCCTTCAGAACTGGCTTCTTGGAGATCCAATGATTGAGCTTTGAGGGTACATGGTGGTCTCCATGCCTTGTATGCAAGCTTGATCAAGCAATGAAAAATAACATGAAATATGGGGGGGACCTAGGATTCAAACCCAGGTCCTGTAGCCTTTTCCACTGCCTCTTTATCAACTAAGTTGCACGTGTTTATTGTACATGGAATAATAGTAATGGATAATATATAATAATTTGAGTTAGTGGGGGGAAAAATAAAAAATGCGCCAGAATTCAAATGGACGAATGAGATGGAGCCACGCATGTCATCTTCTTCCTCTCTCCGTTGGTAAAAGTCATAGACTTTTACCTACGGACAAACGTCCATCACTACAAACCCTACACATTGCAACATCACACACAAGCATGATAAATGGAATCTAAGGTTGTGAATCAAGTCGCCTTGGCATGCTGAGCATCATGGTGCCCTTCTTGTGGACCAATTTCACCTGTATAAAAAGATCCTAAATCGAGACCAAGAACCCTAGCAATGGTGGATTCTGATATAGTCAACGAAAATGCAATTAATTACCACCACAAGCTTGCAAACATGTTAGGGATTCAGAATATGCTATTGAAACATGATAAATATGCAAGAATAACAAGATTCGATTATGAAAATAATGGCAAACTGTGGACCACTTACAGTGAGTTCTAGCGTGCGAGGATCCTTGTTTCTGATTGCTATGGCTTCCTTGCAATCCTAGGAAGTGAATGGGATGGCTTATGAGTCTTGAAAATGTCTGGAAGTGTCAAATCAGATCACCACTTTCTTGGAATTTTTTAAAGTTTGGTTCTACCTTTGTGCTCCTCCAAACCCTTGTTGTTTTTTGCTGCAATTGTACACTATATACCACTGATTAAATTAGGGTTGCAATTGTGATCTCAATCTTTGTCCATTATGATTTGTGATCTTGATTTGATTTCCATGAAATTCCTTCCAAAATAGGCCAAATTCAATCTTTTTGTGCCCACATATGCCTTGCACGAATTGATTCACTTGCTAGCTGGATATGGGACCTGAAATGCGCACAAAATCTTGAGGTTTGAATGATTTGGATATTTTAATGATTTAAATTAATTTAATTGGAATAAAAAATCAAAATAAATAGTAAAAATAAGATAAAGATAAGTGGAAAGAGCTAGGGCTCGTAGACCATGCTACCAACTCAAAACAAGTGCAAAAGATTGGGCCCATTTAACAAAAATTGCAATTTGAGGCATAGTTGACTTTTGACAATTTTGCAAAAAAGGTCAACTTCACCAATGCATAAATTCCTCAATTTTGACTCTTTGAAGGTGTTCTTGGACTTTTTAGAAAGATCAAAATTTCCTCTAAGCAACCCTTTTGGTCTCATCTCAATTGAGTCTTCCATGTTCATGTATGATGCTTTGATAAAAAAGGTGTTTTTGTTGACTTTTCAAAATGACCTATAATGTCCAAATCCATAACTTCTTGTGAGTGCATATTTTGAACTTGGGAGATGCAGATGAATTGTAGGGAATTGCATCCTCTTCAAAATGAGCTTTGAATGGGTCATTTCTCATAAAGTATGACAAAGTTATGCTTGGTCAAAGTTGAGTTGACTTTTCCTTCAAAACCCTAATTTAGCAACTTTTAGGTTTTGATGAATTGTGAGCAATCCTTGACGAATCATGATTAACCCTTGATCAAATGATTAATAATACTTCAAAATTAGGATGTTGACCAAAAATCTTGAAGTTTGACTGTATGTAGGCCACAATTGACTTTTGCCCTAGCACAGTCGATTTTCAGGCCTTTGAGCAATTGATTGAGCAAATTTCCTCTACAAGGCTTGAAACTTGACATGGATGATCTTGAGAAAATATTAGGACAATGGTCAGCATTTGGGATCCCTTGGACTCAAGTATCTTGATGCAACATGAATCCCTAATTTGAGGTAGACCGCCTTAGGAGAGAGTTTGTCTGGTCAACCCTTGGACTTCCTTGAGCAATTTGAGGATCTTTCTTGAAATGTTTTGAGAAATATGGGAGGGAAAATTTTGGGGTACAACAGATGTAATATTACAGAATATTAGTATGTAGAGATTTGGTGATTTAGAAGTAAGCCTTAGTTTATTAACTGATTATAGGCAATATCTTGTTGTAGGCCTATGGCCAACGTTGTGAAGATGATGAGTGTTGTTGTATTAAAATACGGCTGAATTGTTGATGAGATGATGATAATGAGATTTTGTTTGATGGAATATGTTGTATATATGATGTGTAATGATTTATGATGAATTATGTTGATGAAGAGATGATGAGATGATTTTGAGATGTAGGCCTTTGGCCAACGATGGTGTTGTATTGAGATGTTGTCAATTATGGTGTTGTTATTACATTCATGATTGTGTCGCATACATTGCATTTTGAGATGGAGCTTATGCTCGTTGAGATGGCCTTTATTGGTGAATATTGAGATGAAGGCGTATGCCTTATTGATGCCTCTATTAATTGGCAAATTTTTGAGATGGGAGTTCTGCTCCAATGGTACCACATGCATTTGCATAATGTTGAGTCGCATTATATGATTGCATAAAGAAGTGTGTATTGATGTTGTGAATGTGTATTATTGTTGATTATGAGATGAGAAGTGGTGACATTATATGATCTAATTTAATATATTAATTATCATACGCTTTATTATATTGTTAGATACCTCACCCCTTATGTTTGAATGTTGCCCTTATGTTGGTAACGTGCAGGTAATCGAGAGTGAAGGTTGTATACCTTCAATAGTTCGATTCGATGTCATTGCTCTGATATGTAACACTCGGGGGGGATGAACGCTTGTTGCTTTAGATTGTTGATTAAATTCCGTCGTTGAACTTTAAGTTGATTATGGTACTCATATGCTGGCAGTCGAGGCTGATGACTGGTGGCTAGAGACTTGTTAGAAGTGGGAAGCTGCAGGTGAGAATGTCACTTGGGTTGTGTTCCGTAGGGAACTTTTGAGGAAGTAATTTCCTGAAGATGTTCGTGGTAAGAAGGAGATTGAGTTCCTTGAGCTGAAGCAAGGAAATATGTCGATTGTTGAGTATGCTACCAAGTTTTTTGAGTTGGCTAAGTTTTATCCGCATTACGCTGAGGCAGATGCTGAGTTTTCGAAGTGTATCAAGTTTGAGAACGGGTTGCGCCCGGAGATCAAGAAGGCAGTTGGATACCAGAAGATTTGTGTCTTTGCTAATTTGGTTGATAGTTGCAGGATTTATGAGGAGGATAATAATGCTCATTACAAGATTATCAGTGAGAAGAGGGGTAAGCACCAACAAAATCGTGGTAAGCCTTATGATACCCCAGCTGGTAAAGGTAAATAGAAAGTTGCTCAGAGTCAGAGGACTAGTGGGGGAGATTCTCCTGCTGGTGTGGTTTGCTTTAAGTGTGGAAAACCTGGGCACAAGAGTAATGCGTGCACTACTGAAGTGAAGAGGTGTTTCCGTTGTGGCAAGAACGAACATGTTGTATCTGAGTGTGAACTTAAGGATGTGATTTGTTTCAATTGTGGAGAAGAAGGGCACATTGGTAGTCAGTGTCCGAAACTAAAGAGGGCTCAGACAAGTGGTAAAGTGTTTTCTTTGGTTGAGGATCAGACAGTTGTCGAGGACAGACTTATCAGAGGTACATGTTTCATTAATAGTACTCCTTTAATTACTATTATTGATATCAGTGCTACTCATTGTTTTTTTGTTGCTGATTGTGTTGAAAGATTGGGTCTTATGTTGTCTTCTTTGAATGGAGAAATGGTCGTCGATACTCCAGCCGAGGGGTCAATGACTACTTCTTTTATGTGTTTGAAGTGTCCCTTGTTGATCTTCGACAAAGATTTTGCTGTTGATTTGGTTTGTTCACCGTTAAGAGATTTGGATGTGATTTTGGGCATGAACTGGTTAGAGCATAACTTTGTTCATATTAACTGTTATGACAAGTCTGTGAGGTTTTCTACTCCTGAAGAAGAAGAAGATAGTTTGTTGTCTGCTAGATAGTTGAGGAAGTTGATGCAAGAGGGAGTACAAATGTTCTCGTTGATGGCGTCACTATCTGTAGAGACTCAAGCTATAATTGAGGAATTGTAGGTGGTGTGTGAATTTCCTGAAGTTTTCTCTGACGACATTCCTGATGTACCGTCGGAGAGGGAAGTTGAGTTTGCGATTGATCTTGTACCTAGTACCAGACCCGTGTCTATGGCACCATACAAGATGTCGGCATTTGAATTGTCAGAGTTAAAGAAGCAATTGGAAGAGTTACTTGAGAAGAATTTTGTAAGACCAAGTGTATCGCCATGGGGAGCTCCAGTGTTGTTAGTAAAGAAGAAATATGGAAGTATGAGGCTTTGTGTTGAATATAGACAGTTGAATAAAGTGACGATTAAGAACAAGTATCCGCTTCCAAGAATAGATGACTTGATGGACCAATTGGTGGATGCTCGTGTGTTTAGTAAGATTTATTTGAGGTCGAGTTACCATCAGATTAAAGTGAAGGATGAAGATATCCAGAAGACGACTTTGAGGATGCGTTATGGACATTATGAGTATTCGGTGATGCCTTTCGGTGTTACTAATGCGCCGGGAGTATTCATGGAATACATGAATCATATCTTTCATACTTATTTTGATCGGTTCGTAGTGGTGTTCATTGATGATATTTTGATTTACTCTAAGTCAGAAGAAGAGCATGCAGAACACTTAAGGGTAGTGTTGCAAGTTTTGAAAGAGAAGAAGTTATATGCAAAGCTGTCCACGTGTGGATTCTGGTTGAAGGAGGTTATTTTTCTTAGTCATGTGATTTCAGGTAGTGGCATTGTTGTAGTCCATCGAAGGTTGATGTTGTGTTGCAATGGGAAAATCCAAAGTCAGCTACTGAGATTATGAGCTTTTTGGGATTAGCTGGTTATTATAGAAGGTTTATCAAACGGTTTTCTAAGTTGGCACTTCCGTTGACTAAGTTGACTTGTAAAGGTAGAGCTTTCGTATGGGATGTTCAGTGCAAAGAAAGATTTACGGAATTAAAGAAGAGGTTGACGTCGGCTCCGATTTTGACGTTGCCTAATCCAGGAGAGCCTTTTGTGGTGTATTGTGATGCTTCTGAGATGGGTTTAGGAGGTGTGCTTATGCAGAATGGTAAGGTAGTTGTTTATGCGTCAAGGAAGTTAAGGACTCATGAGAAGAACTATCTTACGCATGATTTGGAGCTTGCTACAGTTGCCTTTGTGTTGAAGGTTTGGAGGCATTATATTTATGGTTCTAGATTTGAAGTGTTTAGAGACCATAAGAGTTTGAAATATTTATTCGATCAGAAGGAGTTGAATATGAGGCAATGAAGATGGTTGGAATTGTTAAAGGATTATAATTTCGGTTTGAATTATCATCCAGGAAAGGCGAATGTGGTAGCTGATGCGTTGAGTCGAAAGACTTTGCATATGTCAACAATGATGGTTAAAGAGCTGGAATTAATTGAGCAGTTCAGAGATATGAGCTTAGTTTGCGAGGTTACGTCGCAAAGTGTTATGTTGGGTATGTTGAAGATTAATAATGAATTTTTAGACAGTATCAGAGAAGCTCATAAGTTAGATGTTAAACTGGTAGATTTGATGGTTGGGATCGATCAGTCTTAGAATAATGATTTTAAGCTAGATGTGCAAGGTGTGTTGAGGTTTCGTAACCGGATTTATATTCCTGATGATGCTGAGATGAAGAAATTGATACTTGAAGAGAGTCATAGAAGTAAGTTGAGTATTCATCCAGGAGCTACAAAGATGTATCAAGATTTGAAAGGTTTGTTTTGGTGGCCTGGGATGAAGAGTGATGTGCCTTTGTTTGTGTATGCATGTTTGACTTGTCATAAGTCGAGAGTTGAACATCAGAAGCCAGCATGGTTGATGCAACCGTTAGAAGTCCCGGAATGGAAATGGGATAGCATTTCAAAGGACTTTGTGACGGGGTTACATAATACTTTAAGAGGACATGATTCGATTTGGGTGATTGTTGATAGGCTTACGAAGTCAACTCATTTTATTCCTATTAACATCAGTTTTCCAGTGTAAAAGTTGGCTGAGATTTGCACTGGTGTGATTGTGAAGTTGCATGGTGTTCCTTTGTGCATTGTGTCAGATAGAGATCCAAGATTTACTTCTGATTTTTGGAAGAGTTTGCAAGAAGCGTTGGGTTTTAAGTTGAGATTGAGTTCAACGTATCATCCTCAGACATATGGCCAGATTGAACGGACGATTCAATCGTTGGAAGATTTGCTGAGGGCATGTGTTCTTGAGCAGGGAGGTTCATGGGATAATTATCTTCCGTTGATAGAGCTCACTTATAATAACAATTACCATTCTAGTATTGGGATGGCACCTTTAGAGGCGTTGTATGGTCGAAGATGTAGAACTCCTTTATGTTGGCGTGAATCTGGTGAAAGTGTAGTACTTGGACTTGAACTTGTTCGTGAAACTACTGAGAAGGTGAAGTTGATTCGAGAGAAGATGAAAGCTTCCAAAAGTAGACAGAAGAGTTATCATGACAAGCGAAGGAAAGATTTAGAATTTCAAGCTGGTGATCATGTGTTTTTGAGAGTTACACCTGTGACTGGTGTTGGGCGAGCGTTGAAGTCTAAGAAGCTCACTTCTCATTTTATTGGACCATATCAGATTTCGGAGAGAGTGGGGAATGTTGCTTACAGAGTAGCTTTACCGCCTAATCTTTCGAATTTGCACGATGAGTTTCATGTTTCGCAACTTCGGAAGTATATTTCAGATTCATCTCATGTGATTCATATGGATGATGTGCAAGTACGGGACAATCTTACGGTGGAGACGATGCCTGTATGGATCGCGGATCGGGAAATAAAGACTCTGAGGGGCAAAGAGATTGCTTTGGTTAAAGTGGTTTGGCTAGGAGCTTCCAGAGAAAGCATGACTTGGGAGTTGAAGAGCAAGATGCGAGGCTCCTACCCTGAGTTGTTTGATTGAGGTAAATTTTCGAGGACGAAAATATTCTAAGTGGGGGAGAGTTGTAACGCGCGTAATTTAATTAATTATTTAATTAAATTATTTTGGAATATTTGTGAAGATATTGTTGTGATTAATTGGATTTAATTATTTTATTAAGTGGAGAAATAATATTAGAAGTATAATATTATTTGATGTGGGCTTATTTTAAAGGAATAGAAGTAATAAGGGGGGGTGTTAGTTTTAAGCCCAATAAGGAGTAAAGAATAATAGGTTATTTTATTATTGTTAGAAGGAATAGAAAAAGGAAGAAGTAGAAGAATAAGGGTTTGAGAGGAAGAACGTGAAGCTGTTGGAAAAGAGGGAAAACGGCAGAACGGGAATTCAACCATAAGTTATAGATCGACCTTCAATCCAAGGTAAGGGTGGGGTTCTGACTCTATAATTGGGTTCATGATAATTAATTTGTGGGGTTAGAGGTGATTGTTGTCTTGTTCATGAATTGAAATTATATGACGTTGTACGATGGAAATTGATGATTGAAAGATGAATAATGATGTTCCGATGTTGTTTAATTAACGTAGAATTATAGGATAATTGTAAGTGATGATTATTTATGATTAGATTAAGTTTTTAGGGCTTAAAGTATAGAACCCGTAGTGAAAACACAGAGAAAATCTCAGAAATTATGCAGGACATAGTAGTATGCGTCGACCCCAAACATGATGTGTCGATACATGAAGGTTTAGAGACTCAGGATGAGTCGACACGAAGAGGTTTTGCATCGATACATGAGGACTTTTAGACTCAGGATGAGTCGATACGTAGGAGCATGTGTCGATACATGTTGTATGTTAGACTCAGGATGAGTCGATACAAGAGAGGATGCGTCGACTCATATTGCGAGTTCAGTGCAGTACACGTTGATCCAAGGAGTTATGCATCGATCCATGTTGTCTAGTTTTTGGCAGAATCCTTTAGAGAATGCTGTAACGTGAGTTTTCAGACTCCGTTTGAGGTGTCATTCGAAGCGTTAAATAGCTAACGCGATGAGCTTTATTCTTAAGGATTAAAATGAGGAATAGGAAGTATAACCATAAGATTTGAATTACTTACCGTGTAGATCACTGTGTTGGTTTTTATGCAGAATGATGAAGATGAGATGCTTATAGGCTGTTGTTTAATTTGTAACAGTAAGATTAATAATAATAACAATGTAATATTACATAATATTAGTATGTAGAGATTTGGTGATTTAGAAGTAAGCCTTAGTTGATTAACTGATTATATGCAATATCTTGTTGTAGGCCTATGGCCAACGTTGTGAAGATGTTGAGTGATGTTGTATTACTGTACCGCTGAATTGTTTATGAGATGATGTTAATGAGATTTTGTTTGATAGATTATGTTGTATATATGATGTGTAATGATTTATGATGAATGATGTTGTTGAAGAGATGATGAGATGCTTTTGAGATGTAGGCCTTTGGCCAACGATGGTGTTGTATTGAGATGTTGTCAATTATGGTGTTGTTATTACATTCATGATTGTGTCTCATACATTGCATTTTGAGATGGAGCTTATGCTCGTTGAGATGGACTTTATTGGCGAATATTGAGATGAAAGCTTATGCCTTGTTGATGCCTCTATTAATTGGAAAATTTTTGAGATGGGAGTTCTTCTCCAATGGTACCACATGCATTTGCATAGTGTTGAATCGCATTATATGATTGCATAAAAAAGTGTGTATTGACGTTGTGAATGTGTATTATTGATGTGATTATTGTTGATTATGAGATGAGAAGTGGTGACGTTATGTGATCTAATTTAATATATTAATTATCATACGCTTTATTATATTGTTATATACTTCACCCCTTCTGCTTGAATGTTGCCCTTATGTTGGTAACGTGCAGGTAATCGAGAGTGAAGGTTGTATACTTTCAATAGTTCGAGTCGGTGTCATTGCTCTGATATTTAAAACTCGGGGGATGAACGCTTGTTGCTTTATATTGTTGATTAAATTCTGTCATTAAACTTTAAGTTGATTATTATTAAATTGTGTTGTTTCGAAGTTGCTGTAATGATGACAAAGATGTTATTAAGAATTCCGCTGCGTAGATGTTGAATTATTTAATTAAAGTTGTTATGATGATGGTTCATCCGATTTTTTAAAGTGTTATATAGCCACGATGAATGCAATGAGTTTTTAATTATGAATTTGTGGCATCCCGATTCGTTTGCATGAATGATTTTATAACTCTGATTTATTTATATAATTGTCGGGGTAGAATTGGGGTGTTACAGATGTCTTCCAGCTCGAGCGCGACAAACAGCCCTTTGACCTTTTGCAGTAAAGCATAAATCAAACTTATCAGATTTGTAGCGGATATCGGGAAGCTTACCCCAAATTGTGCAACCACATTCTTCTATAGTAGCTTTGGCATCTTTCAAAGAAGCCATCTTTTACGGAACCCTGGTAGTCTTTGGAATGGCAGAAACATCTTCAACAGCAGCAGGGGAAATCACTTCAAAAGCTTGGCAGGGAGTCTCAATGAATTCTCCGTCCATATCCACGTACCAGAATGAATTTAGGTGGCTGACCATGTACTCCTCTTCTCCGCAGACAGTAACAATCTTTCCTTTCACAGGATATTTTAATTTCTGGTGCAAAGTAGAGGTGACAACACCTGCCCCATGGATCCAGGGGCGTCCCAATAGACAAGAATAAGTTGGCCGGATACCCATCATGTAGAAGGTAGATTCAATGATCTGTGATCCCACTTTGATATGAAGCTCCACTTTTCCATGTAACATTCTTTTGGTTCCGTCGAAGGCCCGAACTATAATGTCGCTGGGTTTCCGCACAACCCCTTCACAATCGAGTCTATCAAGACCGCCCTTTGGCAGAACATTCAAATAAGAGCCAGTATCAACTAACACATGAGTCAACATAGTGTCATGCATTCAATGGATACATACAGGGCCCTATTATGGTTTCTCCCCTTTGGAGTCAGGTCAGCATCGGAGAATCCTAATCCATTATCAATCGTTAAGCTAACAACATAACTTCCAAATTGATCGGCAGAAATCTCTTGTGGTACATGAGCAGTCTTCAAAAATTTCATTAAATATTGTGCATGGGCGTCATAACACATTAGTAAAGATAGCATGGAGATTTTGGACGGGGTTTTCCCCCGCTGTTCAACAATTTTGTAATTGCTTCTGCGAATGATCTTCAAAACCTCATACATTTCTTATCCAGAGGTATCCTTGACTGTAGCTTCATTTGGTGCCTCTGTTCGGGAAGATTTGTATTATTATACTAATAACACTAAATTATTATTAATTATTATTATCATTAATACATCATGCAAAATCCTTCGTACATCGTTTATACAACACTGATACATTCATTCGCAACATTTTGCATTACATCACATACAACATACGCACACATCAGAATTCCTCCAATAAAATATTTGTATACTGCACTAAAAATTATTACCACATCGTAGAAAATATTTTTAGCTTTTCGTAGGTTCAAAAGGCGCATCAAACGGACACCCGAGTAAAAAGTTATGGAGTTTTAAAGTTTTCAAAAATGTTGTCAAACAGTCTAACGAATTATGTAAAGTGCAGTACGAAAACTTTTTTTTCTCAATTCCAAAAACACAAACTTCATGAAATAATACACAATCAGACATCCAATTATCATTTCTATCAACATACATTAATTACCACACAATTCAAAACATCAATTCATCGATTATAGTCAATTTCAACGGATTAAATCAACAATCTACACCAATTCATCATCATCAATCATCACACATACAAACCCCATACATATCAAATTCACACAAAGAGATTATAGTACATAACTTAACTCTACCATAACTCACCATCATACAATCCCTTATAGAGTTATAACCCCACTCTTACCTTGGATTGAAGGTTGTTCTATAACTCCATGATTGACCTAGCTTTGCCTCTTTTCCTATTCCTCTTCTCGGTAACTTCTCATGTACTGCTCTAAGACTCTTCTTCATCTTTTAATTAACCTAATTTCTATTTAACTTAATCTAATAATATTATTATTCGATTGAGCTTAACAACATACCCCCATATTACTACTTCTAACCATAAAAATAGGCCCAACACAACTAACCTTATATCATCTTAATATTATTAATATTCTACAATTCTAATATTATTAATAATATTATTTCTACAACTTAAATCAACCAATTTATTAAATAACCACATAACAACTTAAATCGAGATTTCACAACATCATTCAATTTTATAAATAAATTCGAAAATATTTAATTTAATAATTAATTAAATATCGGGCATTACAACTCTCCTCCACTTAAAATATTTTCGTCCTCGAAAATTTACCTTGTTCGAACATTTCAACTTATCACTACAACATAAACAACAGTTAGAACTCAAGTTAAAAATACACGATTGTTAGACAAAACTACGACTCGACAACTTGGTCGGACGGACCGACTCGCTCTCATACCAACTCTGTAACACCATAATTCTACTCGACAATTATTATATAAATTAGAGTTATAAAAATTCCACAACTAAATCAGGATGCTACAAATTGAACTCAAAACAACAACATTTATTACAGATACATAACACATTAAACATGGATGAACCAATAGCAATATAAATTAATCTTTTAAAACCAACAACTTCCATAACTACACATCGGAGTCAAATATTCCACTTAAAGGAATATAACATCTTTATCCAACTAAAACAACTTCAAACAACTTAAAGTGCAACAACTGAATAGTAACAATAAAATAGCAAGCGTTCATCCCCCCGAGTGTTACGTATCAGAGCAATGACACTGACTCGAACTACTGAAGGTAAACCACCTTCACTCTGGACTACCTGCACGTTACCAACGTATGGGTAACATTCAAACAGAAGGGGGGGGGGGGGGGGATATCGAATAATATAATCAGATGTATAATAATATTGCGTTAAAATTAGTCTATGCAAAATCACCACTTTACAACTTTAAACAACATCAAAGAAACATAATAATTAATACATCAACAAGATAGCTCAATATGCAATGTGAAATGCAACTTATTATTATGCATATGCATGTGGTACCAGCGGAGCAGAACTCCCAACTTAAAAACGGAGCAGAACTCCCAACTTAGAAATTTGTCAATTAATAGAGACATCAACAAGGCATAAGCCTTCAACTTAATTTTTGCCAATCCAGACCAACTTACAGAGCATGAGCTCCCAACTCGATATGCTATGTATGCGACAACAAATGAAACATAAAAACAACTACAACATCAACCATTCAACAACAACACAACAACAAGACACGTCGATAACATTTCAACAACAACTTAACAACAACGACGCAACAACAACCATTTGACAGCAACTTAACAATAATTCAATACTGGCGATAAGTCTACAACTTAGCAATAATTCAACACTGGTCATAAGCCTACAAATTAACAATAATTCAACACTGACCATAAGCCTACAACTTAGGAATAATTCAACATTGACCATAAGCCTACAACTTAGCAATAATTCACATTTTTCAACAAAGAATACAATACAATGAGTCAACTAAAATTTACTACAAATAAACTGTATAATTATTCAGACAATTACGACTATTTCCAGTTAATTAATTATCTAAATTCTTATTTCAAGTTACAAAACTTCTACAATATTATTATACTAATAATACTAAATTATTATTAATTATTATTATCATTAATACATCATGCAAAATCCTGCGTACATTGTTTATACAACACTGACACATTCAATCGCAACATTTTGCATACATCACATACAACATACGCACACATCAGAATTCTTCAATTAAAAAATTTGTCTACTGCCATCAAAATTATTACCACATTGTAGAAAATATTTTTTGCTTTCCGTAGGTTTGAACGGCGCGTCAAACGGACACCTGAGTCAAAAGTTATGGAGTTTTCAAGTTTTCAAAAATGTTGTCAAACAATCTTACGAATTATGTAAAGTGCAGTACGAAAACCCTTTTTTCCCAATTCCAAAAACACAAACTTCATGAAATAATACGCAATCAAATATTCAATTATCATTTCTATCAATATTCATCAATTACCACACAATTAAAAACATCAATTCATCGATTATAGTCAATTTCAATGGATTAAATCAACAATCTACACAAATTCATCATCATCAATCATCACACATACAAACCCCATACACATAAAATTCACACAAAGAGATTATAAAATTACATAACCTAACTCTACCATAACCCACCATCATACAATACCTTATAGACTTAGAACCCCATCCTTACCTTGGATTGAAGGTTGCTCTATAACTCTACGATTGACCTAGCTTTGCCTCTTTTTCTATTCCTCTTCTTTGTAACTTCTCACGTACTGCTGTAAGACTCTTCTTCATCTTTTAATTAACCTAATTTCTATTTAACTTAATCTTAGAATATTATTATTCTATTGAGCTTAACAACATACCCCCATATTACTACTTCTAACCATAAAAATATGCCCAACACAATTAACCTTATATCATCTTAATATTATTAATATTTTACAATTCTAATATTATTATTAATATTATTTCTATAACTTAAATCAACAAATTTATCGAATAACCACATGACAATTTAAATCGACATTTCACAATATCAACCAATTTCATAAATAAATTTGAAAATATTTAATAAAATAATTAATTAAATATCGGGTGTTACAACTCTCTCCCACTTAGAATATTTTCATCCTCGAAAATTTACCTTATTCGAACATCTCAACCTATCACTAAAACATAAACAATGGTTAGAACTCAAGTTAACAATACTCGATTGTTAGACAAAACTACAACTCGACAACTTGGTCGGACGGACCGACTCGCTCTGATACCAACTTTGTAACACCCCAATTCTACTCAATAATTATTATATAAATCAGAGTTATAAAAATTTCACAACTAAATCAGGATATTACAAATTCAACTCAAAACAACGACATTCATTACAGATACATAATACATTAAACTTGGATGAACCAACAGCAACATAAATTAATCTTTTAAAACGAACAACTTCTATAACTACGCAGCAGAGTCAAATATTCCACTTAAAGGAATATAACATCTTTATCCAACTAAAACAACTTCAAACAACTTAAAGTGCAACAACTGAATAGTAACAATAAAATAGCAATTGTTCATCCCCCGAGTATTACGTATCAGAGCAATGACACTGACTCGAACTACGGAAGGTAAACTGCCTTCACTCTGGATTACCTACATATTACCAACATATGGGTAACATTCAAACAGAAGGGGTGAGATATCGAATAACATAGTCAGATGTATGATAATATTACATTAGAATAAGTCTATGCAAAATCACCACTTCACAAATTTAAACAACATCAATCACAACAAAACATCAACAAAACATAATAATTAATTCATCAACATGACAACTCAATATTCAATATGAAAAAATGCAACTTGTTACTATGTATATGCATGTGGTACCAGCGGAGCAGAACTCCTAACTTAAAAATGGGGCAGAACTCCCAATTTAGAAATTGAGCAGAACTCCCAACTTAGAAATCTGCCAATTAATAGAGTCATCAACAAGGCATAAGCCTTCAACTTAATTTTTTCCAATCCGGACCAACTTACAGAGCATGAGTTCCCAACTTGATATGCTATGTATGCGACAACATATGAAACACAACAACAACTACAACATCAACCATTCAACAACAATGCAACAACAATGACACAATGACAACATTTCAACAACAACTTAACAACACCAACGCAACAACAACAACAATAACAATTTGACACCAACTTAACAATAATTCAATATTGGCCATAAGTCTACAACTTAGCAATAATTCAACATTGGTCATAAGCTTACAAATTAGCAATAATACAACACTAGCCATAAGCCCACAATTTAGCAATAATTTAACACTGAC
The DNA here is from genome assembly GCA_948472305.1 of Vicia faba. NCBI lineage: Eukaryota > Viridiplantae > Streptophyta > Magnoliopsida > Fabales > Fabaceae > Vicia > Vicia faba. The sequence goes on along the minus strand of OX451738.1, from coordinate 1,579,034,731 downwards.
CATAAACCTATAACTTAGCAATAATACACATTTTTCAACAAAGAATATAATACAACGAGTCAACCAAAATTTACTACAAATAAATCGCGTACTTATTCGGATAATTACGACTATTTCCGGTTAATTAATTATCTAAATGCTTATTTTTAGTTACAAATCTTCTACAATATTATTATACTAATAATACTAAATTATCAATAATTATTATTATTATTATTATTAATACATCATGCAAAATCCTTCGTACATCATTTATACAACACTGATACATTCAATCGCAACATTTTGCATTACATCACATACAACATACGCACACATCAGAGTTATTCCATTAAAATATTTGTCTACTTTCATCAAAATTATTAATACATTGTAGAAAATATTTTTAGCTTTCCATAGGTTCGAACGGCGCGTCAAACGGATACCCTAGTCAAAAGTTATGGATTTTTCAAGTTTTCAAAAATGTTGTCAAACAGCCTTACGAATTTTATAAAATGCAGTACGAAAACTCTTTTTTCTCAATTCCAAAAACACAAACTTCATGAAATAATACGCAATCAAACACCGAATTATCATTTCTATCAACATACATCAATTACCACATAATTCAAAACATCAATTCATCAATTATAGTCAATTTCAACAGATTAAATCAACAATCTACACCAATTCATCATCATCAATCATCACACATACAAACCCCATACACATCAAATTCACACAAAGATATTATAGAATTACATAATGTAACTCTACCATAACCCACCATCATACAATCTCTTATAGAGTTAGAAACCCACCCCTACCTTGGATTGAAGGTTGCTCTGTAACTCTACGATTGACCTAGCTTTGCCTCTTTTCCTATTCCTCTTCTCTGTAACTTCTCACGTACTGCTCTAAGACTCTTTTTCACCTTTTAATTAACTTAATTTCTATTTTACTTAATCTAATAATATTACTATTCTATTGAGCTTAACAATATACCCTCATATTACTACTTCTAACCATAAAAATAGGCTCAACACAATTAACCTTATATCGTCTTAATATTATTAATATTCTACAATTCTAATATTATTAATAATATTATTTCTACAACTTAAATCAACAAATTTATCAAATAACCACATAACAACTTAAATCGATATTTAACAACCTCAACCAATTTCATAAATAAATTTGAAAATATTTAATTAAATATCGGGTGTTACAATTGTAACACCTGAGGCCAAAGAAGGCAGGGGGTGATTACACCGCATGTAACACTCGAGGCCTGAGAGGGCTAAGAGTGGTTGCCACATCGAAATGAGAGGGATCCTGAGAATGTTCAGGTATGAGACTGCATAGTTAAAGGAATGCTTATAAGAATTAATTTGTACTACATGTACCAACAAGATGAATCTTCTTTTCGGTAGCTCATTCATAAGAACTCCATAGTTAAGTGTGCTTAACTTAGAGCAATTCTGGAATGGTGACCTTCTGGGAAGTTTCCCGGAAAGCGTGTGAGTAAGGATAAAACACGCTGAAAAGACCCGTGTTGGTTTGTGGGGTCAGTCGATAATCATGAAGGCAGTCTGGGCTGGTACAAATGGTATCAGAACAATATATCTCTCAGTACGATGTGGTTCGAGGACGAACCATGCAGAAGCTGGTGGACATGTAACACCTGAGACCAAAGAAGGCGGGGGGTGATTACACCGTATGTAACACTCGAGGCCGGAGAGGGATGAGAGTGGTCGCCACATCAGAATGAGAGGGATCCTGGGACTATGCAGGTATGAGACTGCATAGTTGAAGGAAAGATTATAAGGATTAATTGGTACTACCTATACCAACAAGATGCATCTTGTTTTTGGTAGCTCATTCATAAGAACTTCATAGTTAAGTGTGCTTAACTTGGAGAAATTATGGGATGGGTGACCTTCTGGGAAGTTTCCCAGAAAGCGTGTGAGTGAGAATAAAACACGCTGAAAAGATCTGTGTTAGTTTGCAGGGTCAGTCGGTAATCTTGAAGACATCCTGCGAATTAAAGGCTCTATCATTGGCTCTTTGCCTCGAGCTTTGGCAGTTGTCTTGGTAATTGTGACTTGAACAGGTGGAGAGATTTTCGAGGAGAAAATCCTTCCACTTCTAGTGGTTTTGCTAGTCCATAAAATATTGTCAATGTTGGGATCAGCCTCTTCATCATCTTCATCAGACAACTCTGGTTTAACACCATGGTAATAGACATCAGACCCATAATTACATGGAATAGCTTTCTCCAAGGAATATGGGATGGGCCCGGGTGTTGTAATGATTAAAGGAGCAGATTTTAGATTAGCAGTAATTCTTACAGGACCCTTGGAAGTGATCTTGAAAGGAGTACCAGATATGACCGACAAATCTCAGCATACAGAACTTTCTCAATCAAAATTATATGTTCATCTATCAGGCGTTGAATGCCTTCCTTCAGTAACCTACAACCATTGGGTTGAACTGCACAGTAATAACATTCTTTAACATAATCCAGAAATAAACTGCCTTGTAGAAAATTCTTCTTGACTATTGAGATAGGATTAGCCACATCGCTTATGGAAGTAACATACATAACATATTCAATAGCACTTATGCCTTTTTCATGCTTAGGCATAGGTGCAATAATCACATCCGGAGTCTCCGGAGGGTCGAACTCAATTTCCTTGTTATCAATCATGTCTTGAATTTTGTTTTTCAAGGCCCAGCAGTTGTTGGTGTCGTGCCCAGGGCGGTTCGAATGATAGGAACATCTTATATTTGGATTGTATTTTGGAGATGTGTTGGGATTAGGAGGAGGATCCTGTAGTGTTATGAGTTCAGCCTTTAACAAATGTTGTAATGCTTGAGCCAATGGAATAATAATCCCGGTGAACTACCACTTCAGAGTGTCTGACCTACGCTGGTTGCCGTACTGTTGTTGTTGAATAGGTGCCAGATTAGAGATCAATACTGCCCTCACAGACTGATGATGGCCATTTTTACTATGACCGTTTGGGCCATAGACAACGTTGGTTTCTTTCTTGCCACTGAATGGCTTCTTCACAGTATTAAAAGATGTAGACATTGGAATCTTTCCGCTCTTGAGACCACTTTCAACTCATTCGCCAGTCAGAATCAGCTCAGTAAACCCTGATGAGGAAATCCCAATCAGAAAATTAAAGAATGGACCCGTCAGAGTTTCCATGAACATATCCACTAATTTCTGGTCATTCAAAGGAGGTTTCACCATTCCAGCTAGGTCCCTCCATTTTTGTGCATACTCCTTAAACCCTTCATTTGATCCCATGGACATGTTTTGCAATTGTACACGAGTCGGCTCTAGGTCAGCATTATATTGATACTGCTTGTAGAAAGAAGCAGCCAAGTCTTCCCATGTGTGAATGTTGGTTCCTTCCAGCTGGTAGAACCATTCAAGTTGAGTACCGAACAAACTTTCTTGAAAGAAATGGACCCATAATTTCCTATCAGCAATGAGGTTGGATTTTTTGAACATACGATCTCAGATAAAGTTTAGGACAAGAGACCCCATCATATTTAGAAAAGACAGGGACCTTGAATTTGTGAGGGATGACCACCCCCGGGACCAGACCTAACTCTCCAAAATCCAATCCAGGCACTTTCTAGATTTCCACAGTTTTGAGTCGGTCTTCTAACTACTTGTATTTGTCATCTGCAGAAGGATATTGTTCGTCGGAGTAGTATTCATCCTCATAAACCTGATTATTTCTATCTTCACCACTGACACTTCTGCCATTCTCCTCTTGGTTGTCGTCTTCGTTAGAGGAAACACCATTCACTCGAACTGGTTGAGAAGGACCTTTGAATCTTCTCCCACATGTTGAGGATAACAGCCCGCTTCTTAGTCTTCTTTTTCATGGTGAGGAGTGCCATCATCTCTTGTTTCCCTTAGGCCATATTTAGAAGAGTCTCTTGAAATTATGCATGCTGAGTTTGGAGTGAAGGGGTAAGAAAATACTTAGAAGGGGGGGTTGAATAAGTGACTCTTTTTGTTTTCAAAACAAAGCTCAACAATAATGGAATGACACAGTTATTTTTATCCTGGTTCGTTTGAACTCAAACTACTCCAGTCCACCCGTCAAGGTGATTTCTCCTTTCTCAACAAGGACTTAATCCACTATAATCAACTGATTACAAACACACAACAATTGTTGTGACTAACAATGCACAAGTAATCTTACAAGTGACTAACACCACTAAGACTTAAATCTAGTCCTAGCCTGCTTGAGAAATCTGACCAAACTTGGTCTCACAAGGAACAATTACAAGAGTTTAATCTTTACAGATAGTGAAATAAAGTTTGCTTCTAATCAAGCTATATCACAACTGTGATTTTTTCACTTAGAATAAATTGCACAAAGTGTATGAACAAAGAGTTTGTGAGCCCAGAATCTTTTACGTAGTTTCTTGCTTCCTTTTTAAATGTAATTCATTTTTTGGCTTGCAATAAATGTCCTTCTATTTATAGTAAGAACAAAATGACCGTTTCTTCCTTCAGAAAAGTGGAGAGCATTAAATGCTTGCGTGTTTCTTTGCACTATTCCATTTTCCAAGAAACTAGCTTTAGGCACTTGAGTGCTTGACGCCGTTTTTGCATTAATGAGTAAACGACAACTTGTAAGAACATGTTTCCTATGCTTGACAAGACAAGTTCATTTGTATCAGAAAACGTCTTGATTTCAGAACATGCTTTACTTCATCTTCTAGGCATTGCTTTGCCTGCTAAGAACTTGATCAACACTTTCTTTCAAGTAATCTTCTGAGTAAGGAAACCTGCTAAATGTTAGAAGATATATTTAAATAAAATGTCTTACCAGAGTCAGCAGGTGCACTTAAAACAAAAAGGTTCTTTCATTAAAGAACTTCTTCATAATTTTTTTGCTTAGCACTTCAGAATGCTTCTTGTCAGAACATTATCTAAAATAGTCAAATACGTTCATCAGAGTGTAAGTTATCTAAAATATAATTTATTGTTATCATCAAAATTCTGAGATAGACCAGAACTAATCTTGTTCTAACAATATCCCCCTTTTTGATGATGACAAAAATTATTCAAATATAGAAATGAAATATGATAAGAGATAATAATCTCCCCCTGAAATGAATATTTCTATATATAAAATTTCTGAGATTATTTATCAGAGCAAAAAAATCTTTTTGGATTTCTTTAGAACTTCTTTAAGAAGATAATGTGTAGCTGGAATATTCTTTCAGAGTTAAAAGGATACCTGCAAGAAAAAAATTCTTTTGCACAAGAAAAAAATTTGTATTTTGTTAGAGTGTCTGAGACTTTAGTCCCATAACTATTAAACAGTGATTAGTTCAAGAATACACATTTTCTCCCCCTTTTTGGCATAATCAAAAAGTGTAAAAAAAATGAAGAGCTGAAAAGTTTTCATAAAAAAAAATATTCAGAAGTACAAAACAACAAACTAAAGTCAAGAAACAGAAAGACACAAGGATTTCTTAGTAACAAGAGCCGTCAGAAGATTCTTGATCTCAGAGGCAGATTCTTCTTGTTTCATCATCCAGTTCTTGATTTCTTGATTTGTTTGGTCTTGCTTATCCAAGCGTTCATGTATGACTTCATTATCCCCCTTGAGCTCTTTCAGAGTGTCCATGATAAGTGAGGTAGGAGCAGAGGATGACGAAGCTTCAGCAGAAACAGGCTTAGAAGCAGCAACCATTGAGTCAGAATGCACGAAGGTTAAAAGCAGAGTGCCCAAATCTATTGCAAGAGTTGGCACTGGTTCAGGTTCAGCCTTAACAGAAGGTTGATTCAATAGAACAATAGCTAGAGGGTTTGAATCTTCAGAGGATTCTTCAGATTCATCTTCTGATATGTCCATCATATTAGCTGGTGTATCAACAATCATTAACGAAGACTTCTTATTCCAAATGTCAGCAACTTCTGTCTTGAAAGCATGCAGATGTTTGGAAAAGTTGTCCAGAACCTGAAAGTGGCATAAGTCCTGTAGCTTCAGTGACTCAGCATTAAAAGTTCTTCTGAAGGTTTCCTATAGAAGATCGGTTGCAGTTGTGTTCACGCTTCTGGAGCAATCTTCTTTCAGCAGATTCAACCATTCTTGAACATCTGTTAAAAAATTCTGAAACAATGTATTCACATCTGGCTGAACAGGTTTTGGGACAGACTTCTTTAAAGTTTTGTTTTTCAAGAATTGTAGAGATTCATAATCCACTACAGTTCTTAAAAAGCTAGCAGGTTCAGGATTTTTGGTAGGTTCAGGAGTGGCTGAATGATCAGGTTGGTCAACAAAGTTAGGTGGTGCTGATAGTTCATGAGGTTCAGATGATTCAACAGTTTCAGGTGGTTCAAAAGGTTGTTGTTTTGGCATATGAGGGGGTGAGAGTATAGGTGAGTTTGGTGTTGTGTGTTATGGTGAAGTAGGTGGAGTTACATCAGGTCAAATTATTATTGTATTATCAGGAGTGGGAATGGGGTTTTGAGGTTGTGGTCGATCCATAGCAAAAATGTTTTCAGATGGTAAGTTGAAAGGAGGCTTTATAGTGGCCAGAGGTTCATTTATCCCTAGAATTCTCCAAAAGCCAGCATCATACCATCTAGTGGGTATGGGTGATAGAGATCCGGGAGGAGGTCTTGAAAAACGTTCAGCATGAATGGGTTGAAAAACAAATGGTTCAGGGGGTTCTGAGTGTGAGGGTTCTGATTGAGAGGGTTCTAATTGGGTGTCAGAGTGTTCATCAGAGTCAAAATCACTCAAATCTGATAAAACTTGATTTTTATGAGGGTTGTCAGCAAGGGAGTCAAATGGTAAGGTCAGGTCAATATCAACATCTATATATCCTATGGTTTTGAAGGGTTCAGCAGATGTAGATACATTGACATAATCATAAATAGTGATAGTTTCAGCGGGTTTACCTGTCTTCTTTTTCTTCTTCTGAGGAGTGGCAGAAGGTCCTTCTACGGCTTTTCTCTTCAAATATTCCTGGAGAACAACATCTGGAGCAGCTTGATTTCTTCCTTGGAGCCAAGCTGGATCAATAGGTGTTCTAGTCTCTTTGCAGATTTCAATGTAGTGCAGGATGATACATGGATGATCTCCTGAGTTGAACAGAGGAAAATCAGCAATATGTATCCTTCTCCTCTTCACAGCAGTTGACACATACGGAGTTGGTTCCACCAACAGCTTTTCAATTATTTTCCTTTTCAGTAAATTCTTCCCAGTCATAGTCTTACCACAAGTAGGTTCTAGCTCCCCCAGAAGATTGGCTTCATCTAGGTGAGCAATCAGACCATTCTCAGTCAGAATGTCTGATATTAATCTACCCATGGGAATCTAATTCCTTTTGGATTTGGGTTTTTTCATCCTTTCAGCTTCCCTAGTCTCTTTTACATGATTCCAGAGATGTTCAAACAACAAATAAGGCAAATCAATTTTTACATTTGTTCCAAGGCAGAACAATAAGTATTGTTGATCAGCGTTAATGTAATCAGGAGAGCTGGTGTCCTTCCTATGGTGAATACATCCATGAATAATCCTTGCCCAAATATTGTATTTATCTTTCAAGTCCCTGACTTTTGAAGATCCTTGGCCATTTGTGAAAATCTCTGAGTAGACCCTTGACATTTATATCCTTCCACTTGGCACACCTGTAACTCCAAGTCCTTTAAACCCTAGCAACTTTCTGATTTGATTTTTTGTAATGGATATTTCCTTACCCATTATGAAAGAGAGAATAACCTTAGGGGTTGCAATAGTATGTATCCTGAATTCCTTCACCAGATGTGGAAAGACTGGACCAATGAGATGATCAAAAAAGTTCTCCCAACCTTGAAACTTAACAGCAGGGAACAAGTCAAAACCATTTTCTCTTAGATTCTCAAAGTCTACCATTATCTCACTTAAAACTTCCAAATTGTCTACCGGAATGAGAGTTGTTCTTTCAGGCACTATGTATTGCTCAGAGTGGGTAGAAGAAGAAAAAGCCATTGAAGTTCTTTAGAAATAAGAGTTTGAAGAAAAGGGTTTAAGAGAAAAAGTACAGAAACACTTGAGTTTGAAAGAGACGGTAAATAATGAAAAAGGGTTTTTCAAAAAGTATTTATATGAAAAAAAATTTAGAAATAGGTTTAGGAATAAGATTAAAAAAGTATTTAAGAAGAATTTAAAATTAATTTAAAAACGAATTTAAAACAAATCTCATCATTATGTGCATTTAATGATTTTGCTAAAAATAAGGGGAAACGTGAGATTATGGCTAATCATTAACAGTTACCTAGAACGTCATCAGTAGCTTTTGCACGCGTGACCTTTCAGAAACACACCACGTGTTCATCTCCTGAAGGATACATGTAACAGCTGTTTGTTCTAATGAATTTATGAACTATACTTAGAAATGAAGCGTTAGAACATTTCAGAACTTTTCATATAGCTTTTGTTGCAACTTCTCTTCTAACTTCTGAAGAGTTGTTAATCAGAGCATTCATTTCAGAATATTCTGAAGTCAAACACAGAAGATAAATATTATTTTATTCAAGACATAATTCCATACAAATATTTTTCAAAATGAAATTAAATCTATCTTCTGAAAGGGGTTTGGTAAAAATGTCAACCCATTGATGGTCTATTTTTACAAAAATTAAGTTTAAAATTCCCTTCTGAATATAGTCCCTTATAAAATGATATTTAATTTCAATATGTTTGGCTTTAGAATGTAAAATTGGATTCTTAGAAAGACAAATAGCAGAAGTATTGTCACAGAAGATAGGAATATTACTTTCATAAAGATTGAAATCTTCTAGTTGACTTTTCATCAAAATCATCTGAGAACTACATCCAACATCAGATATATATTCAGCTTCTGTGGTTGAAAGTGCAATTGTTGCTTGCTTCTTGCTGTACCACGAGATAAGATTGTCACCCAGAAACTGACAGCTTCCAGAGGTGCTCTTTCTTTCAATTCTATCTCCAGTAAAGTCAACATCACAATAACCTACTAGTCTGTAATCTTGTGATCTTTTGTAACATAAACCCAAATTAGTAGTACCTTTCAGACACCTAAGAATTCTCTTAACAGTTGTTAAGTGAGATTCTCTAGGATCTGATTGGAATCTAGCACACAAGCACACGCTAAATAGTATATCAGGTCTAGATGCAGTCAGATAGAGAAGGGATCCAATCATACCTCTATAGAGCTTCTGATCTACCTTTATACTTACCTCATCTTTACCCAGAATGCAGGTTGGATGCATAAGTGTCTTGGCATCTTTGCTTTCTGACATCTGAAATTTCTTCAGAAGTTCTTTAACATACTTTGTCTGATGTATGAAAGTACCTTCTGGAGTCTGGTTGATTTGAATTCCCAGAAAGAACTTCAATTCTCTCATCATGCTCATTTCAAATTCTTTTTGCATGGTCTTAGCAAATTCTTTTCCAAGGGAGATATTAGAGGTTCCAAAAATTATATCATCAACATAAATTTGACAAATTAAAATATCATTTTTAAATGTCTTTCTGAAAAGAGTTGTGTCCACTTTCCCTCTGGTAAAATCTTTTTCTAAAATAAAATTACTCAGACGATCATACCAAGCTCTGGGAGCTTGTTTTAAACCGTACAAAGAATTTTTTAATTTAAAAACATGTTCTGGATGTTTTGAATCATTAAATCCAGGAGGTTGATGGACATAAACTTCTTCTTCAATATAGCCATTTAGAAATGCACTTTTAACATCCATTTGATATAATGAAATGTTATTTTGTACAGGCAAAGGAATTAGTAATCTTATAGACTCTAACTTGGCGACTGGGCCAAAGGTTTCATTATAATCAATTCCTTATTGTTGACTATAACCCTGTGCAACCAGTCATGCTTTGTTTCTGATTACCTCTCCTTGCTCGTTCAATTTGTTTCTGAAAACCCATTTGGTTCCTATAACATTGAATCCTTTGGGTCTTGGAACTAGATTCCATACATCATTTCTGTAGAATTCATTGAGTTCTTCTTGCATTGCTAAGATCCAATCATTATCTTTCAGAGCTTCATCAATGGAAGTTGGCTCAATCAGAGAAACCAAACCAAACAAAGATTCTTCATTGATTCTCAGAGAGGATCTTGTTCTGATGGGATCTTCTTTTCTTCCAATAATTACGTCTTCTTTGTGAGCTGAAGATATTCTAGGAAACCTTTTCTGAGTGGGTTGATCAGAGATTCTGAGGTTGTCCAGAGCATTGTCAAGAGGATGATATTCTGAGTCTTCCTTTGCTTCTGAGTCTTTCTTTGCTTCTGAAGTTTCAGAGTTTGAGGGATGATCTTCTGTACCTACAGAAAAATCAATTTTCTTTGGCTGTTGTTGGCCAAGCTTATCATCAAACCTGACTTTGATTGATTCTTTAACAATCAGAGTTTCTGTGTTGTATACTCTATAGCCTTTTGAGCATTCAGAATATCCAAGAAGGAAACACTTTTGTGCTTTAGAATCAAACTTGTTCAGAGTTTCTTTGGTGTTCAGAATAAAACAAGTACATCCAAAAGGATGGAAATAAGAAATGTTGGGCTTTCTGTTTTTCCACAATTCATAAGGAGTCTTTTCAAGAATAGGTCTTATAGAGATTCTATTCTGAATGTAACACGTTGTGTTCACAGCTTCTGCCCAAAAGTGCTTGAAGCTACCGGCAGAAAACAAAGAGCTGCCACCGAACTTTATTTATCCCGAAGGAGGGGGAAATATCGATAAAACCAAAAGGGGATGGATAAGATGATCTTGCGACCAAAAGAAAGGGTAAGGGAGTCGGTTATGTGAGGGGAAGGTATTAGCACCCCTCACATCTGTTGTACTCAATGAGATCCATTTTGTTTGTTTGACTTAAAGGGTGTGTTTATCTACAACTATGCTTGCTAAAAGGGAGATGGATGGTTTTTGATTATTGCGTTCGTGAGGGTTTCGCGACCCTTTGCCTACGTATCAAATGAAGGAATCAGAACACCGTAATTCCTCTAGAAAAAGGTTGGTTTGTTTGTGTTTTTTAGTGGGCGATGTTAACGCACGCATTCTAGCGATAGGCACGGCCGGTATCGCGGTAGAACGGAGATAACATGCCCCTCGGGGAGTTTTGATTGGTTGAGTGTTTTTGCAAGCTTTAAAATAAATTCAAGTAATGATTAAGTGTTTTGGATTTTTTTGATTTGTTTGGTCAAAATGAGTGGGAGTGATATTTCTAAGACACAACGACCTAATGTCGAAGTTTCGACTTAAAAGGGGTGGGTTTTAAAATTACAGAGATATTTAAATACAAATAGAAGAGAGTGTATCTAATCATCTAAAGAAGTTATTTGACCTAAATTAAAAATTAAGATTTCTTACTAAAATAATTCTAAACTAACTACAAATTCTAAGGTTGCTAATCTAAAACAAAAAAAGTTCCAAAGTTACTAAACTAAATCTAAATCAAATAAAATTATAAAAATAATCAACTAATTCTAAATCAAATAAATTATAAACTTATTAAACTAATTCTAAATAACTAAAATTCTAAAGTTAACTAAATAAAATCAAATAAAATTCTAAAGTTATTAAGTTAAACCTAAACTAACTAAATTCTAAAATTATGAAATTAAAACTAGACTAATTAAAATTTTAAAGTTGTCAAAATACTTCTAGACTAACTAAAAACTATTGAAAATGATTCTAAACTAAAATAATATTCTAAACCTACTAAATTAATTCTAAAATTAAGCTAATTAATAAAATTATCTTGTTAAAATTATATATTCATCTCTAGAAACTAAATAACCTAAACTAAATAGAATTAAGGAAACTTAATGAAATTAAATTAAATAGTATGGGGTGGGATTTGAATTCTGGGGTTAGGCTTGGCATTAGGGGTTAGACCCAGAACAACATTGAAAGAAACAAAGAAGAAGCCCACACTTTTTTTAGCAGCAACAAGAAAAAAAAGGTTTTGATGCATTTGAACCGGGTCGGGTTGCCATAAGGCCCAAATGGCCTCTATCACTCAACACAAGAACAAAGAAACAGAAACACTAATGACTAAGGAGGCGCGGTTGCAAACTGGTTTTGGGGAAAATCCAACATTAAACTTTCAATACTCTCTGATTACCGATAAACTTCAAACGACAAACACGAACACCCTTCTCTCTCACTCACATGACCTCTCACTAACCTTTTTCTCATACTCTCACTTCAATCACCGTCCTTCTCGCTTCATTGATTCTCTTCATCATCTACAGATCAAGCTTTAACTCCGTATCCACCTTCGCCGCTCAACAACCTTGCAACTTACAATAACCCCTCGACGGAATGCAATCTTCGTTCTTCAATCTTCAACAATCAACAACGAAACTGAGTTTAGCGGTGGACGGAAGGCGTTTGTGTTATGGACGTTGAATCGTTAGGGTTACAGTGATAGTTTGTGGAATATGTGGTTCTGGGATAATGTTGACGAGCTAGTTATGAGGAAGAATTCTGGTTTGATTGAAGGTTAGGGTTTGATTGAAGCGGGGCCAGAAGCAAGCGTGAATGGAAAGTTCGAAAGGGTGTTCTTGAACTGGGATGAGGCGGATGGAGATGACGTTGCTGAGTTATCTGTGAGATTCTTGAGAAAGTTAATATCAAAATCCAAAGAAAAGATTATGTCGTAACCTAAAGGTACAGATTCTTTTTACTACTCTTCCCATTTTTTACTTCTGCCCTATGTTTTTTACGTTACTCTCTGGTTTCAGCGTCTTTGCGATTAACAAAGACAATATTCCTAATGTCAGGATTATGATTCAAAGGGAAACGACACAACAACATAATGATTCTATTCTATTCATACAAACATCAATATAACTCTTCAAAGTAATTGAAGGAAGGAAGGGTAGACTAACCTGGTCAGAGCCCGGATGCCGGTGAGAGAAAATAAAGAAAACTTGGTAATACTGTCATTCTTATTTCCTCATATTCTCTTTCGCCTCATTTTATATGTTGTAATGTCGTTCTGTAACTTTCTGCAGCTATTGTATGAAGCTTAATAAATTTCACTCTGGGTTATGCAGAGGTTTAAATGGATGGTGGCTTCTTCTGTTTTGTTATGTTTGGAAAGGGTGTTGATGAAAGGGATGAATGAAGCTAGATTTTAGTATGAAATGTTAACTGTGTTGAGGTATTGATGGGGTGAAGTTGTAGGTAAGGTTAAATGGTGTTTTGTTGCAGAATGGTGTTTTTTGTTGCAGGGTTTTTCTTGTTGGCGGGTTTTATGTATTTGGTTTTGTTTGTTATGTCTCTTGGAAAAATTTGTTCTCTCCTTTCTTCTCAGACAACCATCCTTGTTATCATGAGAACGGGTGGAAAATTGGAGGGAGTTTTATGAATTTGAATATGTTTGGCAAACTGATTTTGGTCATTAGGGTGCAGGTTCTGTTTTTGTCCATTTTGGTGTTAGGTTTGGATTGACAGGCTGGGAGTTTTTTTGTAGCTTGTAATCTCAGTTTTTTGGACAGGGTTGTGCAGACTGCTATAGACTGTCTTGGCATAAGCTTTTGACAAATTTTTGTAGCAGTGAGTAACAAAGCTTTGTTTCTTGGTTTTGGGACTGTTTTATATGCAGGTGATATCTTTCTTTTCCTCTTTCATCTCTCAATGACAAAAGCTTTTGTGCTTTTTCTTTAAAATTCTGAAAGGTTGGCTTATTTGGAAAATGATGATGCTATGGGTATTTTAGCTGCTAGTCTTATGTTTGACTTGTTTCTTTTTATTGTTTGCTTTATCCTACTGCACATTTTGCCTTGTGCATTGCCTGTTGTGCCATTTATGTTGCTTCCTATTTTGGATAATGCTGCATGTTTGCTTTGTTAATTGGCTTGCGGCTGCTTGCTTCATGTTTTGTCATAGCGGAGTCGCCTTTTGCTTTGACTTGTGACTTGTTGCCCTGGCTGTTTGTGCGCTGGGCTTGCTTGCTTGCCATGCTACTTTGGCTTTTTCCATTGTGTGTTTTGCCTTGCACGCTGTATGTTTTGCAATTTTCTTTTCTTCTTTCTTTTCTTTCTTTTCTTTCTTTTTGTGAACCAAAGAGAAAACTCTTTGTGATTTGCAATTTGGAAGAAAACTTAAAACATGATAAAAACATCTCCCTATTTAACTGATTCCAAAAGGCCAACCCTCATGATGACGTAGCAATCAATTAACTCTTTATTTGAATTTTTCATGTTTTGATCGCTAACCCTTTTCTTTTTCTTGTTTCATGAGCACACATATTGGATGATTTGAAGCGATATCGAATGATGAAAGTACCAAGGCGAGGTCAAATGACTTGAAGAGGAAGACTTGAGGAAACACCAATTTTTTCTTTTTCTTTGTAATCAAAAGAATGTAATTTGTATTCCATACTGTAATGCATTTTCCATTACGCTTTGTAATCAGTCCAAAAAATGTAATGAATACGAAAGCTTGAATGATATATTCTTTTTTGAGTGAATTTACTCGTATGGAAATCAAACAACTCTCGATCTTGTTTAAATTCTGAAATTCTTTTTTTTTGAATAATTCGAACCCACATCTCAATATAATAACTTGAATCTCAAGAAATCCTGAATACTTATTATAACTCGTATTCCAAACACAACACGCGCCTTCTGAATTTATTTCCTCTGATTAATTCGAAACCCACAACACTGGTTGCTTGAACCTTAATCTTCAAATCATGCTTGAAACACGCTTGCGCTTCTCGAACAGAACTCTGACTTTGACATTCAAACCCATAATAACTTGAAACTTAAACAACAAAAACAAGCCCTGATTGTTATGAACCTTTATCCTCATTTTCCGAAGTGCTCGAGCTCCACATTTTCCAATTCAAACTCCAAATTCTCGACTTAATGGCTTAGAGACTTAAAGAAGAAACTTGAAATGCGAGGAGGTGGAATTCTTGACCTAACTCACTGAGCTCTGAGCCATCCTCGAGGCAGGCGAAAGAAACATCTTCTCATAAACAAAAATATGAAAACCCTAGCATCCTGACCGGCACCCAAAGAGAAATCAACCCTAATCCAAGCTCTGAGGAATTTGAGCGAGAACCAGCCCTTGTAACCTGACGACACAATTCATTCCATGATCCGCTAATCGAGAACCAAATGTGCTTCCTTTTTAGATGATAAGAAAACCTCAAAACATGATTAGACGTAAAGAGGGCGCAACCCTAAAACTTTAAACCAAAGCGCCTGATTCCCTGAGACGCGGGATATGAAACTGACTGAAAAATAAAATGATGCAAGTGGAATGCAAAGTTCAAAGCCAGACAAGAATAAAGAGATAGGGAAAATTTGGGGTACGACAGCTGCCCCTATTTAATCGTCTTAAACCCGAAGGCGAGATTGGTGTCAGCCTTTCGAGAGTTCAAGGTGGAAGATGATTAAATACCAGGACCCGAAACTTGCCCTAGAGAGATGGCGTGAGTGTTATTCACTGGTGTGAATGTCTGCTTGGGGAAAGACAAACTGGTCTTCTGGTGGACTGATCCTAATGGATAAAACATGGTTGAAAAAAGGGAGCTTGTACTAGGGTAACGGTACCAATACAAGGTTCTTGAGGGAGTAGGCGGTAAAGTGACTGAAAGGATATGGTTGACGATGTCGTGATGACTGAAGGTAAGAAACTTAAGGATAACCCGAAGATAAAGTTTGTGGAAGACTTAAGACCCTAAGAATATGGCGCAACGGCAAGATCTACGGACGATCTACGGCCCTAAAAACATAACGCGACGGTAAGTTCTACGGACGATCTACGACCTTAAAAGATAACACTATGGTAAGATCTACGGACGATCTACGACCCTAAAAGATGATGCGATGGTAAGATATACAGACGATCTACGACCTTAAGAGGATGAGAGGGTAGAGTCTACGGACGACCTATGACCCTAGAAAGATAAAGCGACGGTAAGATCTATGGACGATCTACGACCTTAAAAGATGATGCGATGGTAAGATCTACGGATGATCTATGACCCTAAAAGAGATGATAAGAGGGTAAAGTCTACGGACGGCCTACGACCCTAAAAGATGAAGTGAAGGTAAGATCTATGGGCGACCTATGACCTTAGAAAGATGATGCGACGGTAAGATCTACGGATGATCTACGACCTTAAAAAGATAACACTATGGTAAGATCTACGGACGATCTACGACCCTAAAAGATGATGTGAAGGTAAGATCTACGGATGATCTACGACCCTAAAAAGATAAAGCGGTGGTAAGATCTACGGACGAGCTATGACCTTAAGAGAGATAAAGTAAGTATTGAGAGTTGGGGGGCATGACGCACTAAAACCCTGGTTTATTTTAGTTAGTAGTGTAGTAACAGATGTTAACTGGGAATTATGAAGATGAAATTTTGGTGAGGATGTTTTGTTGATTTGGGATTAATCTGGCTCATGCTTCATATGCATTTGAAGTGTGACATGATGATCCATGGATATGCTATGCGTTTTGGGGATGCAATGCAGTACGTCGTGATGATTATTGTGTGCAAGGTGTCAAAAACTCATTGGGATCTATTGCTTGTCATCTTGAGGTACCAACATGGACTGGTGCTTAAAATTTGAGAAGAAAGAATTAGCCTCGTCGAGTTCACTGGGGAATAAATCTTACTGAGGAGAAATGACTTGATCTGACTTCCTTCATGTGTTGGACTTTGTGAATAACTGAAAAGAGACGTGGATCTCAACCAATTCCCCAAGTCTCTCCGTGCGGGAGAATCGGGCGCTCAGTCAATTGTAAGGAGGCGACGAGGATGAAAACTTGGTCAAGGTGACCGTTATGACTTGCTACCTGTACAGAAGAACGAACGCCTGAACGCCACAACATTCCCTTGGGATGCCTTCATATCCATGTAATGTAGTGTTTCAAATCTTAGCTCTTGATTATTATTGACTTATTGTTTTCAATGCAATGCTTAACAAAGAATTTAAATCACGATTCGCATACGAAAAATAAAGTAAAAGAACATAACAAAGATTTTTTAATGGAAGGGCAAATTTTTATTAATGAGTTTGGACCGTGAATGGGCATTCATACATAGAAACAGCTCCTAAATGAGGAAGTTGAGGAAAAGAAAAGAAATACAATGGGTAAAACGGCAATAAGAAAGTCTCGAATTTCCATTAAAATTGATATTGCTATAGTTGTCGCATCCTGGGCCATCCTAGTGCCGTGCTTCCAAAGGATAATAGCTAGATCGATCCATCCCGCATTAGGAGAGTGTACGTGAAGAGTCTTCAGACTGCAGTCTCTCGCTTTTCTGTCCCTAATTTTTGTCTGGATCGCCCTTTCGGGTTTTCAATCCACCGGAACACCCATTTTTGCCTAAGCCGCCCTTTTGGGTTTTCGACTTAGCGGGTTATTCTTCTTGTTTCTTTTTTTAGCCCTAACTTTTGCCTAAGCCGTCCTTTTGGGTTTTCGACTTAGCGGGTTCTTTTATGCATAGTATTTTTTGACTGAGTCTGAATTGACTAGAAGCAGAACATCTTCCCCATCCATGTTTGTCAGGATTAGAGCACCTCCTGAGAAAGCTTTCTTCATGAAGTACGGTCCCTCATAATTGGGAGTCCAATTGCCTCTTGGATCAGTGTGGATTGGGAGAATCTTTCTTAAGACCAGGTCACCTGAGTGGAACTCTCAAGGCCGAATCTTATTGTCAAATTCCCTCTTGAGACGCTGTTGGTATAACTGACCGTGACAAATGGCTGCCAGGCACTTTTCTTCGATAAGATTGAGTTGGTCGAGTCTCGTTTGAACCCATTCTGCTTCATCAAGTTTAGTATCCATCAGAACCCTTAAGGAAGGAATCTCCACTTCGACCGGGAGTACCGCATCCATACCATCGACTAGTGAAAATGGAGTTGTCCCAGTGGAAGTACGCACCGAAGTTCGATATCCATGTAGGGCAAAAGGCAACATCTCATGCCAATATTTGTATGTTCTCACCATTTTCTGGACGATCTTCTTTATGTTCTTGTTAGCGGCTTCGACTGCCCCATTCATCTTTGGCCGATAAGGTGACGAATTATGGTGCTCGATCTTGAACTCTTCACACATTTCCTTCATCATCTTGTTGTTGAGATTTGACCCGTTATCAGTGATGATCTTGTTAGGAGTTCCATACCGGCATATGATTTCTCTTTTGATGAAACAAGTGAATACTTGCTTGGTCACATTCTTGTACGAAGCCGCTTCCACCCACTTGGTGAAGTAGTCAATAGCAACGAGGATAAACCTGTGTCCATTTGAAGCGCTCGGCTCGATGCATCCAATCATATCGATGCCCCACATTGTAAAGGGCCATGGTGAAGTCATCACATTCAAAGGAGTGGGAGGAACATGTATCCTGTCTGCGTAAACCTGACATTTATGGCACATTTTGGCATATACACAACAGTCACTTTCCATTGTCATCAAGAAATAACCTGCTCGTAGGATTTTCTTGGCCATGGAATACCCACTGTCATGAGTCCCAAAAGAGCCCTCATGTATTTCTCGTATAATGGATTCTGCTTCGTGTCTATCCATGCATCTGAGCAGAACCGAATCATAGTTCCTCTTGTACAGAACGTCTCCTGACAATAAAAACTTAGATGTAAACCTTCTGAGAGTCCGCTTATCACAAATCGTAGCACCTTCGGGGTACTCTTGCTTCTCAAGATATCTTTTGATGTCGAAATACCACGGCTTTTCGTCTGATACATCTTCAGTTATAAGACAATGAGCATGGAAAATATGTGTTGGCTCCTTGTAACGACAGATCCTTATACTGGGTGCATGATTCGGGTAATTGACTTTGAACATTGCTGCTAAAGTGGCCAGAGCGTCTTCCAATTGATTCGCTTCTCTAGGAATGTGCTCAAACGTGACTTCATCGAAAGCGGGTAACAACTCAACAATGTAATCCCTGTATGGAACTAAATTAGGGTGCCGTGTATCCCAATCACCCCGTACTTGATGTATCACTAAGGCATAGTCCCCATAAACTTCAAGAATCTTGATCTTCAAATCAATGGCGGCTTCAAGGCCCATCACACAAGCTTCGTACTCAGCGACATTATTCATGCGATCAAAACATAATCTGGCAGTGAAGGGTATGTGAGTGCTGCGTGGAGAGGTCAGAACTTCCCCAATACCGTGAACCATAGCATTTGACGCACCATCGAACGTGAGAGTCCATCGCTCCCCTAGTTCAGGTCCTTCATTGTCATCAAGTTTCATAATATCCTCGTTTGGAAAGTCAAACTTCATGGGCTGATATTCTTCCAATGGTTGGTGAGCGAGATGATCAGCAAGAATTCTACCTTTGATGGACGTTTGTGTGACGTACTGGATGTCATACTCAGACAAAAGCATTTTCAACCGAGCCAATCTGCCTGTAAGTGTTGGTTTCTCGAAGATGTACTTTATCGGATCCATCTTAGATATCAGAAGTGTAGAATATGTCAACATATATTGCCTCAAACGTCGGGCTGCCCACGTAAGAGCACAAAAAGTCTTCTCAAGTAAGGAATACCTCGATTCACAATCAGTAAACTTCTTGCTCAAATAGTAAATGGCGTGTTCTTTTCGTCCAATATCATCATGTTGTCCGAGCACACAACCCATAGAGCCTTCAAGCACAGTCAAATACATAATGAGAGGTCTCCCAAGAACTGGTGGTATGAGTATTGGTGGTTCTTGAAGATACTGCTTAATCTTCTCGAAAGCTTCTTGAAAACTCTCATCCCAGTGGACATCCTGATTCTTGCGTAACATTTTAAAGATGGGTTCACAAGTAGCAGTAAGATGGGAAATGAACCCGGTGCGATCGGTGGATTTAGAACTGACTGTTTAACGCTGGTTCGCGAAATTTCGCAGAAGCAAGAGTCGCCACCGTCTTTTATTTTCTCTAACATGGACAGGACAAAAGCACAGCAAAAGTCCTTATGAGATAGTTTCTCGGTTCGGGAGGTAGATTTATAGAAAGGGAAGGTGTTAGCACCCTTTCTATCCATGGTTATCCATGGGCTCTTAGATACTTGCTCATTGTGTTTTCAAAAGTGTTTTCTTTTCAAAGTGTGAGTGGGTTTTGAAAAAGTTTCGTTTAAAGATTTCAGATCGACTCTTGTATCAGTCCTCAAGAGTGTTTGAAAAATTGTTTTGAAAGCTTTTTGAAAGTGTCGGTGTGAAAAGAGTTTTTGATTTGTTTTGAATAGAGCAAATATCTACGAGTCATCTACCTACCCTAAGGAATTAGGCTGTGTAAATGTCCTTAAGGTAGTGCCATCCCACCATTGAGAGGTAGGTAGCACCACCGTTGGAGGTGTTCGGGTCAATTCGTTTGTAGGGACAATATGATCAGCAGAGTAATAGGAAGACACCTTAGAAGCTACCCCCATGCCATGTTCATGGACATGAGGACTTACTAAAACATCCTCTACTCGACGACCACGTTTCGAGGGGCAAGGCAATAGTGAGGCGTACCCTAGGAGTGGTGTGTGAATTGTGTGTCAATTTCAGTTATTATTTATCTTGATCATGCATTGAGTGTTCTACGCTTTGATTTTATTTTTGTCATACATTATTTCATGTGGTTATTAACAGTTAAAAGGTGCGGGAAGATAAAAGTCCTACGCTATTACAAAGGCGCGGGTCTACATCGCCAAATTAGACCAAGACCCGATTTGAATAAATAAAATGCAGAAAGTAAATATCTAATTAATCTATTACAAGGCTTTGGGGCAAGTACATAAATTTCACAAAGAAAAATAAAATAAACGCGCGAAGAGAAAATTATATTCGAAGGTGCGAGGGCGTTGGACCCTTTGAGGAAATTAAATCGAAATTATTAAATTAATTAAATTAAATAAAGGAAAGGACTTATTTTTTATGTTTTTTGTATTTATGAAATTAAAGAGAATACAGAAAATTAATATTGAAAGAAACCTAATTCTAAATGGCTTTTAATTATTAAAAAAAAAGAATGTTTAAGTTGTAACCTAATTTAACCCTAATTATTTAAATGGCATATTTATTTACAAAAATAATTAATAATTAAATATGGTGAAAAAGGAAAAAAACAATAAAAGTATAAAAACCCTAATTTCAACCTTTTTTAGTTTATTCAAAACAATATTAAAATTAAACCTAAAATTAAACTAATTAGTTATTAGAATTTTATTTACAAAATATTGATTAAAAAAAATAAATGAACATATTTTTATTTTTTATAGTTTCTGATTTTTTTTGTATTTTTATGTTATAAAAAATTAATTTGTGGAATTAAATAAACAATTAATATAATTAAAATAAATGAAAGAAAAGAAAAAAGAAGAGAAGAAAATGCAAACAGATGGGGGTGTTGACCCAAATTGGAGGTTTGTTGTGAGTAATCTGGCCCATGAAATGCAAGCCCATTTGACTTTTCAGACTTGCGTGTGGAGGCATTGACTGGTGTGTACCCTGGGAGATTTTGAAGCATGCTCTTTGCAAATCTTGAAGAATATGGGAGGGCAAATTTTGGGGTACAACAGTTGCCCCTGTTCAATCTTCTTAGACCTGAGGATGTAGATTGGCTAGCGTGCCTTTTGTAATCCGAAGGTGGAAGATGATTGAACACTAGAGTGCCCAGAAATTTGCGCTCACATAGTAGTGTGATGGTGGGAATGGGCTTATAGATGCCATTTGGAGATTGATGGATATGGGTGGTTACTACCTCAACGGGACGGTGAGAGAACCTTGGACGATTACTACCTCAACAGGAACGCTGAGAGAATCTTGGGGCGATTACTACCTCAACAGGAACGCTGAGAGAACCTTGGGGCGATTACTACCTCAACAGGAACGCTGAGAGAACCTTGGGGCGATTACTACCTCAACAGGAACGCTGAGAGAATCTTGGGGCGATTACTACCTCAACAGGAACGCTGAGAGAACCTTGGGGCGATTACTACCTCAACAGGAACGCTGAGAGAATCTTGGATGTCTTCTACTGGGATAAGAATCAGGGAGATCTTAGGGTCGATCTGACTGAACCGGAGAAGGCCTTTGACTGGATAAGAATCAGGAAAATCTTAGGGTCGATTTAACTGAACCGGGCAAGGTCTTGGAATATCTTCAACTGGATAAGAATCAGGGAGATCTTAGGGTCGATCTGACTGAACCGGAGAAGGCCTTTGACTAGATAAGAATCAGGAAAATCTTAGGGTCGATTTAACTGAACCGGGCAAGGTCTTGGAATATCTTCAACTGGATAAGAATCAGGGAGATCTTAGGGTCGATCTGACTGAACCAGAGAAGGTCTTAGAATCTTCAACTGGATAAGAATCAGGGAGATCTTAGGGTCGATCTGACTGAACCAGAGAAGGCCTTTGACTGGATAAGAATCAGGAAAATCTTAGGGTCGATTTAACTGAACCGGACAAGGTCTTGGAATCTTCAACTGGATAAGAATCAGGGAGATCTTAGAGTCGATCTGACTGAACCAGAGAAGGCCTTTGACTAGATAAGAATCAGAAAAATCTTTAGGAGTCGATTTAACTGAACCAGAGGAGGTCTTGGACATAGCTAAGAACTTAATTGGATCTTTCCTGAAAGGTAAAGGTCAGTCATATGCAATGCATGATATGGATCGAGCAATGATGTTCTCAACATAAATGAGATTGTAAGGTCATGATACGTACGTGCATGCTATAATGTATAGAAATGCGATGTTTATGAATGTATGTTTTTGTCTAGGAAAGTAAATCCTTGACGGGTGCCGGGAAGTTGAATCCTGGGCTGATGTTGGAGAATAGATCTTTGCTTCCGCTGGGGATGATGGTTGCAAGAATACTGGTAGGAGAAGATAACTCCGTTGGGGGATAAACTTGATGAAGAGATTACTCTGTGGGGAATAACTACTCTAGCGACCTTGCTGAGGAATAATACTCTGTGGGGAGAGAGATACTTTGCTGGGATGTTGATGGTAACTTCGCTGGGGATACCATTAATATGTTGGAAGTGTTAATAGACTCCGCTGGGGATAGGAAGACTTCGTCGGGGACGATATTTCCGTGGCTTTTGGCTGAGGATAACCCAGTTATATCCTGGTAGGGAAATAACCTTTGAATAAAGCCGGGAGACGCGTTCGTGCTCTGCGGGGAAGAAGCTTCCAGAATCTACTGGGGATAAGCTTCCTGCTGGGGAGATGATTCAAACTTTCCTGTGGAAATCTTGATGGGACTCTCCTGGGGAAATTTTGAGATGTATTGGGGAAGTGACTCCATTGAATGTTTGATATACCGTGGGGAACAATCTTTAGGTCAAGACTGCCGGGGATGCTTGTTTAAGAATATCTGTATATCGTGTTGGGGAATGTTGAGATCTGCGGGGGTACCCAACTTCCTTAAGGCTGATTGCATAGCTTTGCTTGGGGAGAGTGCATTGACTTGCTGACTCACTCTCTGGGGGGTTAAGATATACTGGTTGTGTTCTTCAGCTGAACCTACCTTGGTACCTTGGTGGACAGAACAATTAGATCGCTTAGACCACTCATTATTGCCCCTGTTTCTAATGTTACCTGTAATTAATCCTTTATTTCGTATGCAAATATTTATGAGTTAGCAATTATCGTCAAATGCATATATCACAAATTGAACCTTGAACGTTCTTCGCAAAACAAAACAGAAAAGGAAAACAATTGGCAATTTTAACTGAAAAGTGTATTTATATTGATTTTTGAATTTGCCTGTAAAATAGGCGTTTATGTACAAGAGGCTGACGTCCTAGTAAGAGAATGCCGCCGAACAAAAGAGTTTATTCAATTTGTACAAAGGGAAAATAAAATAGCTGTGTGAAAAGAATAATCCCATTGGGTTCCAACTCTGCTATCGCCTTTATATCTTTGAGCGTCTCATCACTTGATGACCTAACCAAAGATGAAGCTGATTGATCAATGCCGTCTGAACTTGATGTAGATACCGGATTCTGGATGCAAAGTGATCCAATGAGACATAGTATTACGCTTTATCACTAACTTTTGCCTGGACCGCCCTTTCGGGTTTTCAGTCCACCGGGATACCCATTTTTGCCCAAGCCGCCTTTTCAGGTTTTCGACTTGCCGGGTGTACAGATTTTTTCATTTCATCCCTTCATTTTGCCCGAACCCTTTTGGTTCGCCGGGAAGCCCTAATTTTTGCCTAGGTATGTCAACCTAGCGGGTCTTTTTTCATGCGTAGTATCTTTTTACTATGTCTGCATTGGCGGGGTGAGGAAGGTCATCACCATCCATGTTGGTTAGAATCATGGCTCCTCCTGAGAACACATGCTTAACCATAAATTTCCCTTCATACGTAGGGGTCCATTTGCCCCTTGGATCACTCTGAGGAAGGATGATACGTTTGATTACCAGATCCCCAACTTGATACTCTTGTGGTCTGACCTTTTTTTTAAATGCCCTGATCATCCGTTTTTGATACGTCTGACCATGACAAATAGCAGCAAGTCTCTTTTCGTCAATTAAGTTTATCTGATCAAGTCGTGTCTGGATCCAATCATCTTCGTTCAGATCTGCATCCTTCATTATCCGGAGAGAGGGTATCTGCACTTCGATCGGTAAGACTGTCTCCATACCGTAGACCAAGGAGAAAGGAGTTGCCCCGGTTGACGTCCTTGCTGAGGTGCGGTACCCGTGTAGAGCAAACGGTAACATCTCGTGCCAATCTTTATAAGTCACTGTCATCTTCTGCACGATTTTATTAATGTTCTTATTCGCTGCTTCTACAGCCCCATTCATCTTTGGCCGGTAAGGAGAAGAGTTGTGGTGCTGTATCTTGAATTGCTCGCAGAGCTCAGTGATCATCTTGTTATTGAGGTTGGTACCGTTGTCAGTAATAATTCTTATAGGGACGCCGTATCGACAGATCAGGTTATGCCGAATGAACCGTGCCACGACGGTCTTGGTTACCGTAGCGTAGGAAGCTGCTTCAACCCACTTCGTGAAGTAATCAATCGCTACCAGGATGAAGCGATGCCCATTGGACGCTGTAGGTTTAATCTCGCCGATCATATCTATGCCCCACATTGCAAAAGGCCAAGGTGCAGTCAAGACATTCAGAGGGACTGAAGGAACATGCACCTTGTCTGCGTATACCTGGCATTTATGGCATGTCCGAGAGTGTTGGTAACAGTCGGCTTCCATGGTGGACCAGAAATACCCTGCCTGAAGGATCTTCTTTGCCATAGTGTGTCCACTGGAATGTGTTCCGAAGGTCCCTTCATGCAGCTCTGCCATGATCCTTTCTGCTTCAGTCTTATCCACACAACGCAGTAAGGTCGAATCATGGTTTCGCTTATACAGGATGCCGTTGCTAAGGAAGAACTTCGCTGCGAACCTTCTCAGAAACTTCTTATCGTTGACAGACGCACCTTCAGGATACTCCTGAGCTTCCAAATATCTCTTCACCTCATGGTACCAAGGTTTCTCAGTCACCAACTCAGTTTCAAGATTACAACAGTATGCCGGTTCGTCCAGTTTCCAGATAATGATCTGGGGAGCCTCATTGTCCCATTTGACCTTGAACATAGAAGACATCGTAGCTAGCGCGTCCGCCAACTGATTCTCCTCTCTTGGAAAGTGTTCAAAGGTGATCTCTGTGAAGTGGGGGATCAATGTCAACACATATTCTTTGTAAGGAATAAGATTCGGATGTTTCGTATCCCACTCTCCTTTGATCTGATTGATCACGAGAGCGGAATCTCCGAAGACACTCAGAAACTTGATCCTTAAGTCGATCGCAGCTTGGAGACCCATGATGCACGCCTCATACTCCGCCATGTTGTTGGTGCAGTTGAAACATAGCCGGGCAGTGAGTGGAGTATGAGTGCCTTGAGGGGATATGATCACAGCGCCGATACTGTTACCCAAAGCGTTGGAGGCTCCGTCAAAGTGTATAGACCATCGGGATCCTTCCTCAGGTCCTTCATCCGGTCCAGGTACTTCACAATCAGTCACTATCATGATACTCTCGTCAGGAAATTCAAAGTTCATTGACTGATAGTCGTCTACTGCCTGATGTGCCAAGTGGTCTGCCAATACACTTCCTTTGATGGCTTTCTGAGTCATGTACTGGATGTCGTATTCTGTCAAGATCATTTGCCATCTTGATATTCTCCCAGACAGAGCAGGCTTTTCAAATATGTACTTTATAGGATCCATCTTTGAGATCAACAAGGTAGTGTGAGTCAGCATATACTGTCTCAGCCGGCGAGCAGCCCATACCAAAGCGCAGCAAGTTTTCTCGAGCAGTGAGTATCGGGTCTCACAGTCGGTAAACTTTTTTCTAAGGTAATAAATGGCATGCTCTTTTCGGCCAGACTCGTCATGCTGCCCCAGCACACACCCCATTGAGTTGTCAAGTACTGTCAGGTATAGTATCAAAGGTCTCCCTTCAACCGGTGGCATAAGAATGGGTGGTTCTTGGAGATACTCCTTGATTCTGTCAAAAGCGGCCTGACATTCATCGTTCCAACATACTACCTGATCTTTCTTCAGCAGCTTGAAGATTGGTTCACAGGTAGCGGTTAGGTGCGAGATGAATCGAGCAATGTAATTCAGGCGTCCTAAAAAGCCTCTGACCTCTTTCTCTGTCTTAGGAACTGGCATCTCTTGAATAGCTTTAACTTTGGCAAGGTCCACTTGAATACCCTTATCACTCACGACAAAGCCTAGCAACTTTCCAGATCTAACCCCGAAGGTGCACTTGTTCGGGTTCAACCTCAGCTTGTACAACTTCAGACGGTCAAACAACTTCTGCAGATGGTCAAGGTGTTCTTCCTCAGTTTGGGACCTTGCGATCATGTCGTCAACATACACTTCTATCTCGTGATGGATCATGTCATGAAATAAAGCAACCATGGCACGTTGGTAGGTTGCCCCAGCATTCTTCAGTCCAAAAGGCATGACCTTGTAGCAGAAGGTGCCCCACTGAGTAACGAAGGTAGTCTTTTCCATGTCTTCAGGAGCCATCTTGATCTGATTATAACCTGAAAAGCCGTCCATGAAAGAGAACACCTTGTGCTGAGCGGTATTGTCGACAAGGACATCAATGTGAGGTAGAGGGAAGTCATCCTTGGGGCTGGCCCTGTTCAGATCCCTGTAGTCAACACACATTCTGACCTTACCATCCTTCTTCGGTACCGGCACCACATTAGTAACCCACTGAGGGTAAGAAGTCACTGCAAGAAAACCGGCATCAAACTGCTTTATAACCTCGGCTTTAATCTTCTCAGACATCTCTGGACGCATACGGCGGACCTTTTGCTTAACCGGAGGGCAGTCTTCCTTGATAGGCAAATGATGGACCACAATGTCGGTATCTAACCCAGGCATGTCTTCGTAGGACCAGGCGAAGATCTCCACATAATCATGTAACATCTGAGTTAACCATTGCTTCATGCTGAGCTCTAGGTTGGCACCAATCTTGACTTCCTTCCTATCTGTATCAGTACCCAGATTTATTATTTCCACTGGCTCTTCATGTGGTTGAATTGCCCTCTCTTCCTGGACTAACAGTCTTGCAAGCTCGCCAGGCACTTAGCAATCATCTTCACCTTCGTCTTCGGCTAAGTTGATCGGATTTTCGAAGTCATAACTGGCAGTAGCAGAGTCGTTACCAGTGAGATCCAGAGTGGATTGAAACCTGTATGGGTGAGTGTGTGTAAATACAATTGTTTTGCAATATATAAAGAAAGGAAAGAAAGAAAAGGAGCATAAGATTTGAAATGCGAGAAAACGTCCAAGGTCTTTATTCATGATATATGAAATGACAATTAATATGCCCTCACAAATGAAGCCACGGTGCCCCGGGTAAGACACCGGGCCATAGAGTTTTAATTCATTGTTTATTACAAATAACAAAAACAAAGGAGTTTATTACTGCGTAACAAAAGTAATAGGAGTATGATCTTTAGCAGTCCAATTGGTCAATCCACCATCAATCGTCTGGTAGATCCAGCTATCAAACTCTGACTCTTCCACTTCATCTTCATCCCCAATGGCATTCACTCCTGGATTGGTAATGAGCACAGGAGGTCTTCTGGTCCTTGCCTTGCGCACAACCCTCTGAGCCTCTGCAGTAAAACCCAGTCCAAACTTGTCAGTTTTAAGAGTGAAATTAGGGAGCCTGCCCCAGTTAGCACATTCACCTTTCTCGATTACGGCCCGAGCATCCTTCAGGGAAGCCATCTTTAAAGGAATATCCTCTTCAACCACTGTTTCTGCCGCTGCCAATGTTGGAGGTACCTCTTCAAAATGCTGAAAGGGGGTTTCAATAAACTCCCCGTCCATCTCAATATATCGGAAGGAATTCAAATGGCTCACCATATACTCTTCCTCTCCCTGCACAGTGACAATCTTCCCTCTGACAGGGTACTTGAGCTTCTGATGTAGGGTAGAGGTCACTGCCCCAGCTTTGTGAATCCAAGGTCGACCCAGTAAACAGGAATAAGATGGACGGATATCCATCACATAGAAAGTTGAGTCGAATACTTGAGAACCCACACGAATAGGAATGTCTACCTCTCCATGAACCATCCTCTTAGAACCATCAAAGGCTCTGACAATGATGTTGCTAGGTTTCAGCTCCAGGCCCTCACAATCCAACCGGTCTAAGGCCTTTTTGGGTAGCACATTCAGGGAAGAACCGGTGTCCACCAACACGTGCGCAAGAGTAGTGCCCCTGCATTCTATAGAGACATGCAGGGCATCATTGTGGTTCTTTCCCTTAGCAGTAAGGTCAGCATCCGAGAAACCCAAACCATTGTCAGCTGTCAAATTGGCCACGCAATCAGTAAACTGGACTGCAGATGTCTCCTGTGGAACATGAGTCGTCTTGAGAAATGAAATCAAGGCCTTAGCATGGGCCTCTGAGCACAGCAACAAGGAGAGCATAGAGATCTTGGATGGGGTATGCCCCAGTTGTTCAACAACATTAAAATCGCTCTTCTTGATTATCTTGAGAATTTCCTCCATTTCTTGCTGGGAGGCTTCAACATTCACAGACTTTGGTGCCTCCATCCGGGCAGGCTCATCATCAATCCCTTTGCCCCGAGCATTAGATGACTCGGTAGCAGGGGAAGCAACTTGATCAGAAATGGGAACAAGTGCACTTGCAGGTGTTATAACGAGAGGTCTTCGAATAGCTGGTGGCGCAATGTCAGGCGAGAAGAGCCTACCACTGCGGGTAACTTTGGCTGGACCAGTGATATTGCTGATGCTGGTGCCAGTGTTGAACTCTTGCTTTATACCATGTACATACAAATCTGCCCCATAGTGCCATGGGACGGCCTTATCAGATTCATAAGGGAGGGGCCCCAGAACAGTAATAACAATGGGTGCGCCAGTCATGATTTTAATCGGCTTCCTCGGGGGAGCCTTGATCGGATTACTGAAAATTGTAACAACAGATACTTCTTCCATAGGAACAAACGGAACGGCGGTCTTCTTGAACAGAATCTCCTTGCTGTCCATCAGGCTTTGGACGCCTAACTTCAGCAAAGGACAACCAGAAAGGGAAACAACACACAAAAGGCAATCTACGCTACATCCCGGAAATAAACCGGCCCGCAGTAGGTTCCTCTTAACAGTTATCAGAGGAGTAGCTACATCATTCACAGAAACGGCATACACATCTTCATTAATGGCATTCACTCCATGCTGGGGCATAGGAGCAGTCACCACATTTGGCCTCTCAGGCGCCTCAAATTGTATCTCCTTTGCATCAATAAGGTCCTGCACTTTATTCCTTAAGGCCCAGCAGTCATCAGTAGAGTGCCCCGGGCTATCGGAGTGATAAGCACAATGGGCATTTGGATTGTACTTGGGAGAGGCAGTATTCACAACCTTTGGGGCCTCCCTGACAGTCACTAGGTTGGTGGACAACAACTGCGGCAAGATTTGCGATAGGGTCATACTTAGACGGGTAAACTCTCTTCTAGGTCTTTCAGCCCTTTATGGATTGGTTTGCCGAGGAGCGGCAGCAGGCTTTGCAATCATCACCGCGTTGACAGATTGGAGGCGTTCTGGTTTCTCTTGCCTCCTAGGCCCATACACAACACTGGCCTCTTTTTTAAAAGGTTTCTTCTCAGAACTCGAAGACGCACCTTTCTGAATTTTACCGGATTTCATTCCAGCCTCTATTCTCTCCCCAGTCAGAATAAGATCAGTGAACCCTGCAGACGAATTACCGATAAGATGATTGAAAAATGGCCCAGATAGGGTCCCCAAGAACATGTCTACCAACTCCCGGTCAGTTAACGGAGGCTGCACCCTGCCAGCCAGATCCCTCCACTTCTGTGCATACTCTTTAAAACCTTCGCTTGATCCTAGCGACATACCCTGGAGTTGGGTACGTGTAGGAGCAAGGTCGGTATTATATTGATACTGCTTGTAAAAAGCAGTAGCCAACTCCTCCCAGTTACGAACCTTGGTTCCATCCAGCTGATAGAACCATTCGAGATGAGTCCCTGAAAGACTCTCCTGGAAGAAGTGGATCCACAAGTTCTTGTCCACTGTGTACGGTTGAATCTTCCGCACATAAGATCTGAGGTGTAGCTTGGGACAAGACGCCCCGTCATACTTGGTGAAAGATGGTGCCTTAAACTTGTGAGGAATGATCACACCAGTAGATAAGCCCAAATCTCCGAAATCCAGCCCAGGCACTTGTTGGATCTCCATAGCGTTCAGTCTGTCTTCCAACTGCTTGTACCGGTCTTCAGCAGGAGGATATTGTTCCTCATTGAAGTCAGTCTCGTTGTCAGAGACTACCGGACTAGGACCTTTTCCCCTTGGGTACTGCTCTTGCCTACAGACGAACCAGCTTCCTCATTCTGCAGAGTGTTGCCAAACCTTCGGCCCGTGTTGAAAAGAACAGTTCTCTTCTTCTTCTTCTTCTCCTTCTTCAGGAGTAAAGCCTTCAGCTCTTCTTGGCCTTGAGCCAAACCCATGATCAGCTCCTGAAATTGCGCGTTCTGCGCCTGAAGGGCCTTGATAGACATCTCGGTTGATGATGAGTCAGGGTTCATGATGCTGAAATAAACAGCGAAGAACAGTAAGCAACCTGAAAAGAAGAATACCTGCTATGCACATGATGAATGGAATGCGTATGATTTATGTTTTCAAAGACAATCGGGAATCAACTTTGTAAACAAAAAGGAACACACTTCATTAGATTCAACTTTGAAACTTAAATTGTTCAACAGGTTGCCCTTAGGCGTTACATAAAATGGAAATACTGAAAAGGGAAATAAAACTATAAAAGAACATTCAGAGCTCCTCATTGATCCCAGGGTCTCCTCTTCTCAGTACGAATGTAGTCATTCAGAGCTCGCTCATTCTCCAACTGCTTTGTCAGCTTCTGGATCTTCAATTCCTGCTCATTGAACTTTTCCCGATACGAATCCCGCTCTTCTCTCAGTTGCGACCAAGACCTCTTTAATGTCTCATAATCAGTGGGTATCTAAGGAGGGAGGACAGTTGGAGGAGCCCCATCTTTGTCAGGATACTCAAGAGTGACGGGTCTGACAGCTTCGTATGGCATACCTAATTTCTGAGCACGGATGCGAACCCATTTGCAGTAGGCTTCCATAGGTAGAGAAGTCTTTGGCCCCAACTCTTGTGGGTCAGCTTTATGAACTCTGTCCCAAGCCTTGATGAACCTACGACGCAGCTGGTTACTATCCACCTGAAACTCAAAACTGATGTGAGGCACCAACATCTCATGAGGCCCTGCTCTTCTGGCCCTTCCAAACTGACGGAGAGCTAGACATGGATTATATGAGATTCCTCCTTGAGTACCAATCAAAGGAACATTAGGGTATTTTCCGCAACGGTCAATAACAGCTACCTCATCCAAACCTCTGAGAGTCCAAATGATGTCCTTATCAGTGAGAGACATTAACCTATGAGCCCAACCTCTTCCTTCTTGGTTCTTCAGCACGGACTTAGGGAGGTGCGAAATAAACCACCTCACCAACAAAGGGATACAACACCACAGGGTTCCTCGTCTTCGGGCAGTACGAGCATAAAGTTGTTGCAGTACGTCACCCAAGAGAGTGGGCACAGGATTCTGAGACATGAAGATCCTTATGGCAGTGACATTGATGAAGTTGTCAGGATTAGGAAACAAGACTAGCCCATAGATTAAGAGAGCCAAGATGTCTTCATATGCCCTAAAGTCAAAGTCATTCCAGAAACTGTTAGCTTTACCAATTAGAAACTTGGCCAAGAAACCCTTAACTCCGCTTCTAGTCACCCAGTTGTCCATTACTTCTTGGTGGGTCAAGGGGAGAGCTGCAGCAACCTCCTCAAGCCTGAGGGACTTTTCCCAACCAGTGAAGGGAGTCTGATCCAAGATAGGGATACCAAGCAAATCAGAGAACTCTTCCAGGGTAGGGACCAGCTGGAAGTCTTGAAAGGTGAAACACTGGTACAGAGGGTCATAGAACTGGGTCAGGACACTCATCAACTGTTGATCCCGCTTTGCAGTGACTAAACTAAGAAGAGAACCATGCCTCTGGATGAAGGAAGTGGTATTTGGAATCCTGCTAACCAACTCTTCAAGCAACTCAGGTGGGTGAACAAAGTTGAACTGGATAGTATTCCTTCGCACAGGCATCATGATGTCCTACAAAACAGAGCAAAGGTGAAACCCTCTTGTCTTTGAAATGGTCAGTCCTTATGCAGGATGCATGTAATGCTCATGATGTTATGATGTTATGATAAAGCACACCACAAATATTTACAAAGGCAAACATGATAAGGCACACAAGTAACACAAGACCAGCCCTTAAAGTTTAGGCCAGCGTGAGGTCTAGGTATTACCCTCTTTCAGTTTGTTGGTTCATACCTGTCCTATCAAAAGTAACCGGATTCTTAGAGGATCCCAATATCATTGACTACCCTTAATCGGTCATAACTCCAGCATCGTAATCTTTTCTTGCGGCCAGAACCATCACGAGAGTTTAGCCTCAATGGGCGTAGCATACTGCTACTGTTCTAATGGCCAAGTTGTGTCATTTAAGGTTCTAAGGTCTGTTGGTGCTTAATGACTCCTCAGAAGACCCATATTCTCCTCGTTGCAACACAAGGGATATCGGTACAGATCAAGGTGCCACACCAACGTAGCCACTGCTTCACCCGTGTCGGTCTACGCTGGATAGGTCCCTCACAACTTATGCTACCTAAACAGGGTATCCCCAGATCCGGGTTAGGATCTATGTAACTCCGATGCAACCCACAATTTAAAGCAAACAAGTCAAAGCAATTGAAAACACAGTTATGAACTATCCTAAGGTACACCTCACTTTATAAAGTCCCTAGCAGAGTCGTCAGTTCTGCGATCGGTGGATTTAGAACTGACTGTTTAACGCTGGTTCGCGAAATGTCGCAGAAGCAAGAGTCGCCACCGTCTTTTATTTTCTCCAACATGGACAGGACAAAAGCACAGCAAAATTCCTTATGAGATAGTTTCTCGGTTCGGGAGGTAGATTTATAAAAAGGGAAGGTGTTAGCACCCTTTCTATCCATGGTTATCCATGGGCTCTTAGATACTTGCTCATTGTGTTTTCAAAAGTGTTTGCTTTTCAAAGTGTGAGTGGGTTTTGAAAAAGTTTAGTTTAAAGATTTCAGATCGACTCTTGTATCAGTCCTCAAGAGTGTTTGAAAAATTGTTTTGAAAGCTTTTTGAAAGTGTCGGTGTGAAAAGAGTTTTTGATTTGTTTTGAATAGAGCAAGTATCTACGAGTCATCTACCTACCCTAAGGAATTAGGCTGTGTAAATGTCCTTAAGGTAGTGCCATCCCACCATTGAGAGGTAGGTAGCACCACCGTTGGAGGTGTTCGAGTCAATTCGTTTGTAGGGACAGTGTGGTCACCAGAGTAATAGGAAGACACCTTAGAAGCTACCCCCATGCCATGTTCATGGACATGAGGACTTACTAAAACATCCTCTACTCGACGACCACGTTTCGAAGGGCAAGGCAACAGTGAGGCGTACCCTAGGAGTGGTGTGTGAATTGTGTGTCAATTTCAGTTATTATTTATCTTGATCATGCATT
The DNA here is from genome assembly GCA_948472305.1 of Vicia faba. Taxonomy (NCBI): domain Eukaryota; kingdom Viridiplantae; phylum Streptophyta; class Magnoliopsida; order Fabales; family Fabaceae; genus Vicia; species Vicia faba. Next base: position 1,579,000,606 of record OX451738.1, on the reverse strand, counting down.
GAGTGTTCTACGCTTTGATTTTATTTTTGGCATACATTCTTTCATGTGGTTATTAACAGTTAAAAGGTGCGGGAAGATAAAAGTCCTACACTATTACAAAGGCACGAGTCTACATCGCCAAATTAGACCAAGACCCGATTTGAATAAATAAAATGCAGAAAGTAAATATCTAATTAATCTATTACAAGGCTTTGGGGCAAGTACATAAATTTCACAAAGAAAAATAAAATAAACGCGCGAAGAGAAAATTATATTCGAAGGTGCGAGGGCGTTGGACCCTTTGAGGAAATTAAATCGAAATTATTAAATTAATTAAATTAAATAAAGGAAAGGACTTATTTTTTATGCTTTTTGCATTTATGAAATTAAAGAGAATACAGAAAATTAATATTGAAAGAAACCTAATTCTAAATGGCTTTTAATTATTAAAAAAAAAGAATGTTTAAGTTGTAACCTAATTTAACCCTAATTAATTAAATGGCATATTTATTTACAAAAATAATTAATAATTAAATATGGTGAAAAAGGAAAAAAAGAATAAAAGTATAAAAACCCTAATTTCTACCTTTTTTAGTTTATTCAAAACAATATTAAAATTAAACCTAAAATTAAACTAATTAGTTATTAGAATTTTATTTACAAAATATTGATTAAAAAAAATAAATGAACATATTTTTATTTTTTATAGTTTCTGATTTTTTTTGTATTTTTATGTTATAAAAAATTAATTTGTGGAATTAAATAAACAATTAATATAATTAAAATAAATGAAAGAAAAGAAAAAAGAAGAGAAGAAAATGCAAACAGATGGGGGTGTTGACCCAAATTGGAGGTTTGTTGTGAGTAATCTGGCCCATGAAATGCAAGCCCATTTGACTTTTCAGACTTGCGTGTGGAGGCATTGACTGGTGTGTACCCTGGGAGATTTTGAAGCATGCTCTTTGCAAATCTTGAAGAATATGGGAGGGCAAATTTTGGGGTACAACACCTGGCTATGTAATTCAGCCTTCCAAGGAAACCTCGTACTTCCTTTTCATTTTTCGGCGCCGACATATCTTGTATTGCTTTTACTTTGTCTGGATCTACTTCGATTCCTCGTTGACTCACGATAAAACCAAGTAACTTGCCCGGCCGAACCCCAAAGGTGCATTTGTTGGGATTAAGCCTTAACCTGAACTTTTGCAAACGATCAAACAACTTCTTCAAATGAACCAAATGTTCTTCCTCAGTCTGTGACTTCGCAATCATGTCGTCCACATACACCTCGACTTCTTTATGAATCATGTCGTGAAAGAGAGTCACTATAGCTCGCTGATATGTCGCACCAGCGTTTTTAAGACTAAAAGGCATGACTTTGTAGCAAAAGGTACCCCAAGGAGTTGTGAAAGCTGTTTTATCCATGTCTTCCAGAGCCATCTTTATCTGATTGTATCCAGAGAAACCATCCATAAAGGAAAACACCGAAGAATGAGCAGTATTATCAACCAATACATCAATATGAGGCAACGGAAATCATCCTTCAGGCTTGCTCTATTCAAGTCTCGGTAGTCAACACATATACGTACCTTACCATCCTTCTTAGGTATGGGCACAATGTTAGCAATCCAAGGCGGGTAATTTATCACAGATTGGAAACCTGCTTCGAGTTGTTTCTGAACCTCTTCTTTGATCTTCAAGGCCATGTCGGGTCTGGTCCTTCTTGGTTTTTGCTTTACAGGAGGACATTCTGGCTTGAGTGGCAATTTGTGCATTACTATATCAGTGTCTAATTCGGGCATGTCTTCATACGACCAGGCGAAGATGTCAGCATACTCTTGAAGCAATTCAATCAACCCCTTCTTTTCTTCACTTTGCAAGGCGGCCCCTATCTTGACTTCTCTCTTTACCTCTTCAGTACCGAGATTGACGACTTCTGTTTCCTCTTGATACGGCTGGATGACCTTCTCTTCCTGTCTCAAGAGCCTGGCTAGTTCTTCAGGGACTTCACAATATTCCTCATTATCTTTGTTAGCATGATCAACTGAATTCTCAAGGATATAAGGAGCCATAGCATTATCATTTCCAACGGAGTCCGAGACGGATCTGCATGATTGATGATTTTATGTTTTAGTTTTAGAAAGTGCAAAGGAAAATTTAGAATAAGAAAAGAAAAGTATTGCCATTTTTATTTTGAAAAAGTAAAAGCAAAAGAAAAGACAGAGAACAAAATTGTATGCGAAAGTGTGATTTTTCATTCAATGTTAAACGAAGATTGAAACATAAGGGGCCCCTTCTACAAGCTGTCAGTATGCCTTGGGCAGGACATACGACTTAAAATGGAAACAGAAAATTACACATCAAGGATAACAACTTCAGGGATGTCCATGGCAGTCCAATTGCTGAGCTCCTGGTCCGGTGCAACTTGATAGATAAATCTTGAAATATCTTCATCGTCACCTTCAACATCTGTGGAGAGTACCTGTCCTTCCTTGCTCACACCAGCACTAACGAACACTTCAGAAATTGGGAGAACCTGCTGCCCTTTGAGAGGAACCCAACCAGCTCGCATGGAGGAGGATGGCTGATACCCAAGACTGAAACGATCTTTCTTCGCTGGAACTTCAATCAATTTGCCCCAACTTTCACGGGGAGGTCTAGCTTCTATGAGGGCTTTGGAATCCTTCAAAGAAGTCGGGGGTATCTCATACTTCTTACATTCCACGACGGGGACTTTGTCAACAGTAATAATTTCTAGAGCTTGAAAGGGCAACTCTTGTACCTCGCCTTCCACTTCCACGTAACGGTAGGTAGTCAAATTATTAATCACTGTGTCTTCTTCCCCGCAAACGACGAAAACTTGGTCATTCGCAATGAACTTCAGGCGTTGATGAAGAGTATATGTCACAGCTCCAGCCACATGAATCCATGGACGACCCAAAAGGCAAGTATAGGATGGAAGAATGTCCATAACATAGAATGACAAATAGAAAGTGTGGGGACCAATCTTGACGGGCAAATCAACTTCTCCATCCATCGATCTTCTCAAACCATCAAACGCTCGAACATTTAGAGTGGAGGGCCTCATCATTACTCCGTCCATATTCAGCTTAAACAAGGTAACCTTAGGCATCACATTGAGTGAAGAACCTGTATCCACCAAAACTCGAGATAAAACAGTGTCCAAACACTTCATAGAAACATGCAGCGCTTTATTGTGGGCTCTGCCTTCAATTGGGAGTTCATCATCGCAGAAACCCAAACAATTTCCTACAGCAATATTGGTGACTATTCCTTCAAACTGGGCCACAAAGATGTCTTGGGTAACATGAGCAGAACATAAGGTCTTCAATAAGGTGTTGCAGTGAGCCTCTGAACACAAAAGAAGAGATAATATGGAAATCTTAGATGGTGTCTGGTTGAGCTGGTCCACTACTTTGTAATCACTCCGCTTGAGAATTCTCAAAAGTTTCTCCGCTTCTTGTCCTTCAGAAAGTCCGGGTTGATTATCCATTTCTTGCTTTCCCTTAGCCTTAGCTAGAGCTTCACTTTTAGTTTTCTTAGGAGGTGGGGGTGGAGGAGAAAAGATCTGACCACTGCGAGTCATGTTACTTGTTCCCGCAATGTTGGTAACATTCTTGTCACCTACCGAAGGGCACTCATACCTCTTTCCATGAATGTAGACTACATTGTACTCCCATGGAACTGCCTTCGAGTCGCTGCTTGTAGGAGGAATAGGAGCTTGAATCATTATGGGGGTAATAGGAACCTGAATTGTTAAAGGAATACTGGGGGTGGCTGAAAAACTTCTCGGATAGTAGGGGATTTCCAGAACATCAATTTCTTCTTCTCGGAATACTTTCTCTATCTGTAAGACACCTTCATTGATCAATTGTTGGATGGTCATCTTCAACTCAGCACACTCTTCTGGTTTGGAAGAACAAGTTAAGTAGAAGTCATGGAGTTCTTGTAGCACTCCATGTTTCAACAAAAGTTCTTTGACAGTTTCCAAAGATATCTTAATTTCGTCAACCTTTGATACCAAAACCCGTTCATTAACTTCTTCAATAGCATGGATTGTTCCCCCTGGATGAGGAGGCATGGGATTATTTTGGATATTCGGACCAATAGGGTTGAAGTTGATGGCTTTCGCATCGATGATATCTTTAACTTTGCACTTGAAAGCTCTGCAATTTTCAATGGTATGGCTTGGGGCACCAGAATGGAATTCGCAATGAGAATTAGTATCATATCCCCTAGGGAGAGGATTTGGCGGTGGACCGAGTTCGCGCAATTGAACCATTTGACTAGCAAGTAACTGTGGGAGAAGCTGAGCGTAGGACATCAGAATGAGATCAAACCTTCTTTCAGGGGCTCTCTGTCTTGGAGGAGCTCTTGGGCCTTGGAGATGTTGATTTGGTTGTTGATAAGTTGTAGGAGGTGCAAACTGTTGTTGCGGGACATAATGTGGTTGCGGAGGGAAAGGTCGTTGTTGGTCCATCCAAGGTGCTGGAGTTGTAGCAGCGTATACTTGCGGAACAAACTGGTTGGGAACAACAACAGGTGTAGGAAAATAAGGGAATCAGACTTGAGGAAATGTGGGAGCTCTTCCTTGGTTGACGGTGATGGAACTGGTCTCGCCCTCTTTCTTTTTGACAAAACCCTAAAATGGTTTCTTATTAATGCCTGCATTGTTGTTAGCATTATTAGGAACACCTTGAATCATTCCAGCCTTAATACACGTCTCAACATGTTCACCGATGATGACCATATCTGAAAATGAAGTAGAAGTGCTACTGAGCATATGCTGGAGATAAGGGCCTCATAGAGTACCCATAAACAGATCAATCAACTCGCTATCCAAGAGAGGAGGTTGGACCCTTGCAGCTAGCTCACGCCACCTCTGAGTGTATTCCTTGAAAGACTCTTCAGACTTTTGCACCATCCCCTGGAGATGAGTACGACTTGGAGCCATAACAGTATTGTAATGGTAATGTTTCAGAAAAGCATCGACAAGCTCTCCCCAAGTACCGACATGGGATCTCTCCAATTGCATATACCAATCCAAGGATGCCCCTGTCAAACTGTCCTGAAAGAAATGCATGAGAAAAGGTTCATTTCCAGCATAAGCCGCCATCTTGCGACAATAGGAACGAAGATGTGTCTCTGGGTAAGAAGTGCCTTTGTACTTGTCAAACTCTGGGACTTTGAACTTGGCAGGAATGACTACCCCAGGCATGAGGCACATTGCAGCAGTGTTGAATCCGGAAGCCTTGATTCCTTCCATGGCTCTAAGTCGCTCTTCAAGGGCATGATACATTTTCGCAGTTTCGGAAACCTCGGCAGCAAGACTCACTTGGGGTTCATCGAGATCAATAACATCATGATGATCGTCGACATCATTCCTAGGAGCACCAGTAGGAGTCTCAACATTAGCATTGTCATTTCTCCCATTAGCAGAAGTGGAATGAGCGGCAGTAGTAAGCTTGGAAACACTTTGGTGTAGTTCTTCTTGACCCTTAATCACGGCATGTAGAGTTTCCATGAGTTGATCCTTACGGGTACCCATAGTGTCCATATCCCGACGGAGTGCATTCTGATTTTCTTCGAAAAGATCCACTAGCCTTTGCTAGTTGCCTCTGATGCGGTAAGGGTGTAGATGAGTCGTCTTTACTGTTTACTGGATTCTGAGAAAGGGGACCCCAATGAGTTTTTGTTGTGAAAAAATGAATGCATGGTAATATGAATGAATGTTGTATCTTCATTTCTAATGAGACCCAAAGACTCGTCTATCTTTTTAAAATTTCCCTTTTGAAAAGTTATATCAACAAGACTTGTCTTTGGATTTCTCTAGATATGAGATATATATATATATATATACATGATGATGTGATGTTATGGTATGCTATGGAATGAAGTCTCAACTCCACATATTCTTGATAACCATTGCGTAGTCCGTTTCACAGGCTGAAAGTAACAGGATCAAAAGTTCGACGTCACAGGCATTGAGTCAAAGTAACCACCCACGAGGTATGTACTAGGGGTTTATCACCTGCCGAACAAGGTTCTAAAGAGTTCTCGAAGTCTACGCTCTTCCTTTGGATATTACCGACATCCCAATTACTTGGTAATCAGTAATATTCGCAGGAAAAACTCGTCCGAGCATAATATCGCGTGACAACTACTTCTGAATTACTCCATTACAGTCTTCGCATTGCACCTAAAAGGCCAAGATGGGTTAATGATTCTACGGCTCTCAGCTTCTCGAGCTCCCAGGTCGAAAGCAACGACGTCTTCCCGATTACTCGGTAAACATCATTACATTCAAGGGGACCTCCACTGAGTGGGGGATTCTCATGCCTCCTTCTTCGGGATTACTCCCTCAAAGTTAACATGATTATACCGCCCGTCCTAATCCTATGTGTAACCCAAGTCCGGGTAGAGGACTTATCAAAAGTAGTCACCAAACCCAACATCATAATGTATCTAGAATATATGAGTAGCAACAAATATGCAATATATACAAAAGAATAAATAAAGAAATAAAACAGTAAAGCAAGATAAAGAAAATAAATAAACACCCAAAAAGACACGTAAACAAAACTAGGAGAGACTCGCTAAAGATCCCCAGCAGAGTCGCCAGCTGAAGCTACCGGCAGAAAACACAGAGCCGCCACTGAACTTTATTTATCCCGAAGGAGGGGGAAATATCGATAAAACCACAAGGGGATGGATAAGATTGTCTTGCAACCAAAAGAATGGTAAGGGAGTCGGTTATGCGAGGGGAAGGTATTAGCACCCCTCACATCCGTTGTACTCAACGGGATCCATTTTGTTTGTTTGTCTTAAAGGGTGTGTTTATCTACAACTATGCTTGCTAAAAGGGAGATGAATGGTTTTTGATTATTGCGTTCGTGAGGGTTTCGCGACCCTTTGCCTACGTATCCAACGAAGGAATCAGAACAATGTAGTTCCTCTAGAAAAAGGTTGGTTTGTTTGTGTTTTTTAGTGGGCGATGTTAACGCACGCATTCTAGCGATATGCACGGCCGGTATCACGGTAGAACAGAGATAACATGCCCCTCGGGGAGTTTTGATTGGTTGAGTGTTTTTGCAAGTTCTAAAATAAATTCAAGTAATGATTAAGTGTTTTAGATTTTTTTGATTTGTTTGGTCAAAAAGAGTGTGAGTGAGATTTCGAAGACACAACGACCTAATGTTGAAGTTTCGACTTAAAAGGGGTGGGTGTTAAAATTACAGAGATATTTAAATACAAATAGAAGAGAGTGTAGCTAATTATCTAAAGAAGTTATTTGACCTAAATTAAAAATTAAGATTTCTTACTAAAATAATTTTAAACTAACTACAAATTCTAAGGTTGCTAATCTAAAACAAAAAAAAAAGTTCTAAAGTTACTAAACTAAATCTAAATCAAATAAAATTCTAAAAATATTAAACTAATTCTAAATCAAATAAATTATAAACTTATTAAACTAATTCTAAATAACTAAAATTCTAAAGTTAACTAAATAAAATCAAATAAAATTCTAAAGTTATTAAGTTAAACCTAAACTAACTAAATTCTAAAATTATGAAATTAAAAATAGACTAATTAAAATTTTAAAGTTGTCAAAATACTTCTAGACTAACTAAAAACTATTGAAAATGATTCTAAACTAAAATAATATTCTAAACCTACTAAATTAATTCTAAATTTAAGCTAATTAATAAAATTATCTTGTTAAAATTATATATTCATCTCTAGAAACTAAATAACCTAAACTAAATAGAATTAAGGAAACTTAATGAAATTAAATTAAATATTATGGGGGTGGGATTTGAATTCTGGGGTTAGGCTTGGCATTAGGGGTTAGACCCATAACAACATTGAAAGAAACAAAGAAGAAGCCCTCACGATTTTTTTAGCAGCAACAAGAAAAAAAAGGTTTTGATGCATTTGAACCAGGTCGGGTTGCCATAAGGCCCAAATGGCCTCTATCACTCAACACAAGAACAAAGAAACAGAAACCCTAATGACTAAGGAGGCGCGGTTGCAAACTGGTTTTGGGGAAAATCCAACATTAAATTTTCAATACTCTCTGATTATCGATAAACTTCAAATGACAAACACGAACACCCTTCTCTCTCACTCACATGACCTCTAACTAACCTTTTTCTCATACTCTCACTTCAATCACTGTCCTTCTCGTTTCATCAATTCTCTTCATCATCTACAGATCAAGCTTCAACATCGTATCCACCTTTGCCGCTCAACAACCTCGCAACTTACAACCACCCCTCGACAGAATGCAATCTTCGTTCTTCAATCTTCAACTATCAACAATGAAAATGAGTTTAGCGGTGGACGGAAGGCGTTTGTGCTATGGAGATTGAATTGTTAGGGTTACAGTGATCGTTTGTGGAATATGTGGTTCTGGGATAATGTTGACGAGCTAGTTACGAGGCAGAATTCTGGTTTGATTGAAGGTTAGGGTTTGATTGAAGCGGGGCCAGAAGCAAGCGTGAATGGAAAGTTCGAAAGGATGTTCATGAACTGGGATGAGGCAGATGGAGATGACGTTGCTGAGTTATCTATGAGATTCTTGAGAAAGTGAATATCAAAATCCAAAGAAGAGATTATGTCGTAACCTAAAGGTACATATTCTTTTTACTACTCTTCCCATTTTTTACTTCTGCCCTGTGATTTTTACGTTACTCTCTGGTTTCAGCGTCTTTGCGGTTAACAACGACAATATGCCTAATCTCAGGATTATGATTCAAAGAGAAACGACACAACAACATAATGATTATATTCTATTCATACAAACATCAATACAACTCTTCAAAGTAATTGAAGGAAGGAAGGGTAGACTAACCTGGTCAGAGCCTGGATGCCGGCGAGATAAAATAAAGAAAACTTGGTAATATTGTTGTTCTTATTTCCTTATCTTCTCTTTCGCCTCATTTTATATGTTGTAATGTCATTCTGTTACTTTCTGCATCTATTGTATGAAGCTTGATAAATTTCACTCTGGGTTATGCAGAGGTTTAAATGGATGGAGGTTGCTTCTGTTTTGTTATGTTTGGAAAGGGTGCTGATGAAAGGGATGAATGAAGCTGGATTTTAGTATGAAATGTTAACTGTGTTAAGGTATTGATGGGGTGAAGTTGCAGGTAAGGTTAAATGGTGTTTTGTTGCAGAATGGTGTTTTTTGTTGCAGGGTTTTTCTTGTCGGTAGGTTTTCTGTATTTGGTTTTGCTTGCTATGTCTCTTGCAAAAATGTGTTCTCTCCTTTCTTCTCAGATAACCATCCTTCTTATCATGAGAACAGGTGGAAAATTGGAGGGAGTTTTATGAATTTGAATATGTTTGGCAAACTGATTTTGGTCATTAGGGTGCAGGTTCTGTTTTTGTCCATTTTGGTGTTAGGTTTGGATTGACAGGCTGGGAGTTTTTTTGTAGCTTGTAATCTCAGTTTTTTGGGCAGGGTTGTGCAGACTGCTATGGACTGTCTTGGCATAAACTTTTGACAAGTTTTTGTAGCAGTGAGTAACAAAGCTTTGTTTCTTGGTTTTCGGACTGTTTTATATGCAGGTGATATCTTTCTTTTCCTCTTTCATCTCTCAATGACAAAAGCTTTTGTGCTTTTTCTTTAAAATTCTGAAAGGTTGGCTTATTTGGAAAATGATGATGCTAGGGGTATTTTGGCTGCTAGTCTTATGTTTGACTTGTTGCTTTTTATTTCTTGCTTTAGCCTGCAGCATGTTTTGCATTGTGCATTGACTGTTGTGCCATTTATGCTGCTGCCTATTTTGAATAATGCTGCATGTTTGCTTTGTTAATTGGCTTGCAGCTGCTTGCTGCATGTTTTATCATGGCGGAGTCGCCTTTTTCTTTGGCTTGTGACTTGTTGCCTTGGTTGTTTGTGTGTTGGGCTTGCTTGCTTGCCATGCTACTTTGGCTTTTGTCCATTGTGTGTTTCGCCTTGCGCGCTGTATGTTTTGCAATTTTCTTTTCTTCTTTCTTTTCTTACTTTTTGTGAACCAAAGAGAAAACTCTTTGTGATTTGCAATTTGGAAGAAAACTTAAAACATGATAAAAACATCTCCCTATTTAACTGATTCCAAAAGGCCAACCCTCATGATGACGTAGCAATCGATTAACTCTTTATTTGAATTTTTCATGTTTTGATCGCTAACCCTTTTCTTTTTCTTGTTTCATGAACACACCTATTGGATGATTCAAAGCGAGATCGAACGATGAAAGTACTAAGGCGAGGACAAATGACTTGAAGAGGAAGACTTGAGGAAACACCGATTTTTTCTTTTTCTTTGTAATCAAAAGAATGTAATTCGTATTCCATATTGTAATTCATTTTCCATTACGCTTTGTAATCAGTCCAAAAAATGTAATGAATACGAAAGCTTGAATGATATATTTTTTTGAGTGAATTTACTCGTATGGAAATCAAACAACTCTCGATCTTGTTTAAATTCTGAAATTCTTTTTTTTAATGATTTGAACCCACATCTCAACTTAATAACTTGAATCTCAAGAAATCCTGATTACTTGTTATAACTCGTATTCCAAACACAACACGCGCCTTCAGATCAAAATCTCAAACAAAACAAAATGAATGCTTAAGAACTTATTTCCTCTGATTAATTCGAAACCCACAACACCAGTTTCTTGAACCTTAATCTTCAAATCATGCCAGAACCACGCTTGCGCTTCTTGAACAGAACTCTGACTTTGACATTCAAACCCATAATAACTTGAAACTTAAACAACAAAAACGAGCCCTGATTGTTATGAACCTTTATCCTCATTTTCCGAAGTGCTCAACCTCCACATTTGCCAATTCAAACTCCAAATTCTCGACTTAATGGCTTAGAGATTTAAAGAATAAACTTGAAATGCGAGGAGGTGGAATTCTTGACCTAACTCACTGAGCTCTGAGCCATCCTCGAGGCAGGCGAAAGAAACATTTTCTCATAAACAAAAATCTAAAAACCCTAGCATTTTGACCGGCACCCAAAGAGAAATCAACCCTAATCCAAGCTCTGAGGAATTTGAGCGAGAACCAGCCCTTGTAACCTGATGACACAATTCATTCCATGATCCGCTAATCGAGAACCAAATGTGCTTCCTTTTTACCTGATAAGAAAACCTCAAAACAAGATTAGACGTAAAGAGGGCGCAACCCTAAAACTTTAAACCAAAGTGCCTGATTCCCTGAGACGCGGGATATGCAACTGACTAAGAAATAAAATGATGCAAGTGGGATGCAAAGTTCAAAGCCAGAAAAGAATAAAGAGATAGGGAAAATTTGGGGTATGATAGTGCTTTGCCATATTAGTTTCATTGATCATGTTTCTGGCCATTTCTTGTAATGTTCTATTCTTTCTTTCTACAACTCCATTTTGCTGGGGAGTTCTAGGACAAGAAAATTATGAACAATACCATTTTCTTTAAAATACTTTTCAAAATAATGATTTTCATATTCACCACCATGATCACTTCTGACTTTTATGATTTTAAAATCTTTTTCGTTTTGCACTTGAGTAAAAAGTCAATAAACACAGAATGTGACTCATCCTTGTGTTTTAAAAACTTTATCCATGTTCATCTGCTGAAGTCATCAACAATGACCAATCCATACTTCTTGCCTCTGATGGATACAGTTTTAACTGGCCCAAACAGATCAATATGAAGTAACTCTAATGGCTTAGAGGAAGAGACAACATTTTTGGATTTAAAGGAAGGTTTTGAAAATTTTCCTTTTTGGCATGCTTCGCACAGAGCTTTTGAGTTGTACTTCAGATTGGGAAGTCCTCTGACTAAATTTAATTTATTTAGTTGAGAGATTTTTCTAAGACTGACATGTCCCAATCTTCTGTGCCATACCTATTGCTCATTGCTAAAAGACAAAAGGCATTTGACGTTTTGAGATTTAAGATCTGATAAATCAATTTTATAAATGTTGTTCTTTCTCTTGCCAGAAAAAAGGATTGATCCATCTTTTTGACTTATAGCTTTACAGGAGTTTTGATTGAAGATAATGTCATAACCATTGTCACTTAATTGACTTATGGACAATAGATTATGAGCTAATCCTTGTACTAATAAAACATTAGAGATAGAAGGAAGGTTACTGTTTCCAATGGTTCCAGAACCAATAATATTCCCTTTTTGATTACTTCCAAACTTCACGACTCCTCCAGCTTTAAGTTCCAGGCTTTGGAACATAGACCTTTTTCCTGTCATGTGTCGTGAGCACCCAGAGTCCAGGTACCATGACTGGTGTCTCAATTGAGTTGTTAAGGACATCTGCAACAAATATTATTTTATCCTTAGGTACCCATATCTTTTTGGGTCCTGTTTAAAGTTCTGTTTGAACTTTGGGTTAGCATAAGAGTTTCCAGAATGTGATGTATATTTTATATCATGTGAGTGTCCAAACTTGAATTGTTTATTCAGAGGTTTGTAAGTGAAAGTCATTTTAGAAACAGGTTTTGGTATGTATGTCTCCTTCCCTTTGGGAGGTTCATATCCAATTCCTCTTCTATTTTTCCCACTAACTCCATAGATTATTGAAGCCATTTTGCTTCTATCTATGCTTTTAGCTAGGAAAGTTTGAAAACTATAGTCATATTCTTTCAGAATATCTTTTGAACTAGACACAGATTCTGAACTAGAAGTTTTTTGAACATTTTGAATTTCTTCTTTAAGTTTAAAATTATTTTCTAAGAGTTCAGATTTTTCTGCTTCATGTTTCTCAATATCAGATGCAAGACTCTTCTTGAGTTTCTTGTATTTGATTTTGAGTTTACTATAGTTTTCCAGAAGTTCTGATACACTAACAATAAGTTCATTTCTAGTGAATTCAGAAAATACCTCTCTTGGTTCTGACTCACAGTCTGAGTCATCTGCTGTGATAGCCATTAGAGCTAGGTTGGCATTTTCATTTTTAAAACCAAATTCATCTTCAAAAGAGTCTGAGTCATCCCAGGTTGCCATCATCCCTTTCTTCTTACCAAAACTTTTCTTTGGTTTTTCTTTTTGAAGCTTTGGACAATCACTTTTGTAGTGACCAGGTTCTTTGCATTCATAATAGATAATCTCTCTTCTGTTTGACTTTTTGTGTCCAGAAGATTCAGGTTTATCTTTTGACTTTTTTAAGTTTCTGAACTTCTTTTGTCTGTGCTTCCACAGATGATTGATCCTTCTGGAGAGCAAGTGTGGTACGGTGGGAGAACTGACTTGATGTTTTGCGTTTGTGTTTGCAAATGTTGCGGTTAGCAAGAGTTGCCACCGACTTTTCTTTTATCCAAAAGGAAAGGTAAAAAAGCACAGGAAAGACCTTTGAGATGTTTTCTTGAGTTCGGGGGGTAGATTATGAAAAGGGAAGATGCTAGCACCCTTTTCATCCATGGTTTTCCATGGGCTCTTAGTTACTTGTTTAGATCACTTGCTTTGCTTTTGAAATTGTTTGAAATGGTGCTTTGTTCGTTTTGAAAGTATTTTGAAAAGAGGCCATCGTTTAGGCAATCTTTGTAATGATTCTCGTTCGTAAGAATGTATACAAAGATGTTTATCTTTTGAAAAATGTTTCAATGTTTTTGAAAGTTTGTTTTGAAATGTGCGTGTTTGTTTTTTGAAAGTAGCAAGGATTGTTTTGAAATTGAGCAAGTAACTAGGAGCTATCTACCCTACTCAAATGTCTTTCTTGTGCACTTTTTATTCCTTTGACATTGTTGATTTATCATTGATTTGGTAAACAACCCTATCTTTGGATGTTAAACGGGACGGGCGTGGGTCATCGTATGACCATGATAGCAATGTTGCCAAGTATCTTAACATGTTTGAGGGACCAAGATCATTTGTTTAGGAAACCTTTTGATAGTGTCATCGAGGGAATATGATCTTATTTTGTATTGTTTTTCCAAGATACTTTGCATGCATACCATGGCCATTTTATTTTAGGCAACCAAGTGGAGATACCTTAAGGGTGTTTGTTTGCAAGTGTGTTTTATTGCATGCATTTTTATCTTGAATTAGAATTTTCTATTTCATTGATTTTATCTTGCCATACATATCCTAATTGCTAGCATTTCCATTTGAAAGCAATAAAAATGCGGAAATGTAAAATCCTACGCTAATACAATATTTAGGGGGTGGGGGATACACACTTGTTAATGGGGAATCCAGCGAGAAAAATAAAGAAAAATAACAAGGGGAAGAAAAAGAGAAAGAGAGAGAGGGCTAGCGCGCTACTGAGAGGAAGTCAGAAGTTCTGACCCAGGCCTGCTGCAGGATATCAACCTGTTAGTGAAAATGTATGAGTCAGAACTTCTGACTCTGGTGCGCTGCAAAATAGAAACCTGTTAGTGGGGAGGTCAGAAGTTCTGACTCCCATGCGCTGAAAAACAAAAATTTGTTAGTAGGGAAGTCAGAAGTTCTGACCCTGCTGGGAACACACAAAAAAAAATAAGAAGTTCTGATATCATTGATAACAAAACAGGTCTCGGAAGTGCTGGCGTCAAAGTCAGAATTTGGTTTCCCGCTGTGCTAGTCAGAACATCTACAATTTGATTATTTCTCCCCAAAACAGAAAACATGCCTAAGGCACTTTAAACAGGTATGATGGCGCCTCAGAAGTAAAGGGAAACAGAAACAAAAAATCAGAGGAAAGTATGACTTTGCTAATTCTGACTCTGAGTTTCAGTTTCTTCAGGATAGTTCTGAACTGATTCGTTCTCCACTTAAGCATGCAGAGGCGTAAAAATCTCAGAACATAAACAACATCAGAAGCATGATATTTGCATTGTGTTTATTTTGCATGCAAATCTGGTGATGCTTAGCAACATGGTGAGAGTCAGCAGGTGCTTACCTTGTTGTTGGAAGAAAACTTGTGAATTGGAGCTTGCTTTAGCTCTGATGGTGTTCTGGACAAATTTTTTGTATGAGTGGAGGAGGGTATATATATGTAGTCAGAAACTGTATGGGTGTTTTCTAGTCAAGAAGCAAATTGGGTACAAATTAAGTTTGGAGGCAGGAGGTTCAAAGTTATGAAACACTATGAATTTTGGCAGAGTTTCACCATGTTTTCTGGTTAGAATTTTTTGTTCCTCTTCTAGCAATTTTTCTGGGTTTTTTGGACCGACCTTTTTAGTGGACAATGGTGCTCTATTTATAGGCAAGGCTTTGTGGATTTTTAAATGTTTAAGTGGCGCCAATACCATGCAATAGGTGTTGACTTGCTCTTGAAGGAAGTTCATGAAAAGTTGTGATGATGGGCAGCTTTTCAGCCTAGGCTGGAACAGTAAGCGAGGATTAAGGAAAAGTGACACCCATAGGCAAAAAGTGGCGCATAGATCCATGCCTAAACCTGCACAAGGAGGTTACTATGCCACACGTGGAAAGACCCCTTGAATGAATGCTCAAAAGTGGTTGTGAGCATTAATGAGCATTAAATGATGATGAGATTTGTCAAAATCAGAAATCTTGTAATAGGGGATTTGGCATCATTGCCTAAAACCTGAGCCAGCAGTTCTGCTTCACCAGAAAGAAATGAAAACCAAGCTCTGACCTTGGCCTTCTACTGCCTCAGCAAATTCTAAGGAATCTCTAGACTTTCTAGCATGTTCCTTGGATTTGCTTCTGAAAATCATGGACTTAGAGATTTTGTTTCAGTGTAACACCCAATCTTCTGACCCCTTCATTTTCTGATTCCAGCATGTTCTGAAGGAGCCTTCAGGATTCTTTGCTTTCTTTGCATTCCTCTAGAAAACTCTGGCTGAACTAGCGTAACTGCTGAAAGAGCCATGTTCTGTTTGAAGATTACGTGCTGAACCACGTTTACAATCTCTAACTGAGTTGGTGTAGCTGCTGAAGAGCCACCTTCTAACTGAATGTTATGTGCTAAGCCAAGTTTGCAACTTCTGACCATTTCTGCCTGGAGGTTGGTTCAGAAGTTCTGAAGTGCCATTTTTCTTAAACATTTTAGAAAAATTCTAGGTATTTAGAATTTAACTTTTTCAAGGTAAAAATTTGACTTTGAGTTTGCAACTGATCACTTTGCTCTTGTAAATGGTTTACTTGGAAAGGAATGATAATTTAGGGCTTGGATTTGTTTAAGGGAAACTCTTAGAATCCAGGATGATTTCCTGAAGAATGAGAGGGCAAATTTTGGGGTACAACAGCTGCCCCTGTTCAATCTTCTTGAACCTGAAGAGTTAGATTGGTGAGCTTTGTCGTTCATGACTCATAGGTAAAAGACGATTGGACATTAAAGTGCCCGTAAATTTGCACTCGACAAAGTGTAGTTGAGGGAATGGGCTTAAAGATGTCATTTGGAGAGGTGACAGAGTCTTGTTGGAGATGGGCTTGTAGATGCCATCCAAGAATGTTTGTTGAATTGTAAGTTGTAAGCCAAAAGAACAAGTATCAAAATGGTGTTCGTGTTTGGAACGTATCTGAGCTGTATCTGGAGACTGAATCGGTATGAGAAACAGAATAACATTCGTGTTTGGAGCGTATATGAAATGTATCTGAACTTGAAATCTGAATGAGTATCAGAATGGCCTCCATGTCTGGAGCGTATCTGGACTGTAATCTGAATACGTGACAGAATGACTTCCGTGTCTAGAGTGTATCTGGACTGTATCTAAACTTGAAATTTGAATGAGTATCAGAATGGCCTCCGTGTCTGGAGCGTATCTGGACTGTAATTTGAATATGTGACAGAATGAATTCCGTGTATGGAGTGTATCTGGACTGTAATCTGAATACGTGACAGAATGACTTCCGTGTCTGGAGTGTATCTGGACTGTAATCTGAATACGTGACAGAATGACTTCCGTGTCTGGAGTGTATCTGGACTGTATCTGAAGGTTTTATTTGAATGAGAAATAGAATGGCTTCCGCGTCTGGAGAGTATCTAAGCTGGGGAAAATTAGAATAAGTGACAGAATGGCAACCGTGTCTGGAGCGTATCTGGACTGTATCTGAAGTTTGAATCTGAATGAGTGACAGAATGGCATCCGTGTCTGGAGCGTATCTGAACTAGAAATTGAATTAAGTAACAGAATAACTTCTATGTCTGGAGTGTATCTGTACTATAACTTGAAGTTGAAATCTGAATGACTGACAAAATGGCATCCGTGTCTGGAGCGTATCTGGACTGTATCTGAAATCTTTGAACATTGTTAATGATAGCTGTTAATCTTATCCTGAAAAGGGTAAAATGTTAGCTGAAGCACAAAGTTATGTTGCATGAAATGTATGATGCAATATATGTATTTATCAATGTTTATGATATATGGATGTAATGTATGTGCATGTAAGCTGATCTGCTATATTGCTGAGGAAAATAAATCCTTGACAGTTGTCGGGGAAAATAAATCCTTGACTGCTAAGGGTAAGAAATCCTTGGCGACTGTTGGGGATGTAAGGATCCTCCCTGTCTTGAAGTTGGAGTATTGACAAAAGTCTGTTGCGAGCAATGGCATATATTTCCTGAGTAATCTGCTTGGGAAATCCATAGAACTTTGATGACTTCTACTGGGCATTAGGAATGAGAATCTTCATTCTGTTGGGGAGCAATGAAAACTTTGGAGACTTCACTGGGGAATTAAGAATGAGAATCTTCATTTTGTTGAGGAGCAGTGAAAACTCTGTGGGGAAGAAGGCTTACTGTTGAGGAGTAAGTTCAGGAGTTTGGGTTGTCTGCCACTCTACTGGGGATTTATCCTAGGTTGGGGAGAGAAAGAAGTTAACTGTTATCTGGTTGATTTTCAGACTTCAAGACATCTTGCTGGGGAATTTGGAGAAACTTAAAGGTTTCCACTGGGGATTGATAGTTTGAAACTTTGGCTCCGTTGGGGATCGGGAGTTTGAAGTTTTAACCCTGATGGGGATTAAGGGTTTGAAATTTTAGCTCCGTTGGGGATCTAGATGATGCACTGTAGGGATTACTCGTGGAATGGCCTAAAGACGTTTTCCTATCCTTTCAGTCTGTCAGTAATTATTCTTTTCCATCCCGTTTATTTGTAAACAGTAATTATGTTCAAATGCATATGTTCATCAATGAATCATTGGAAGTTTTTGCAAATAAAAACACAAGTGTAAAAGAAAAAGGCAAATAGTTTTTGTACTTTGAAAGAGATATCTTTGTATTTACTTTGAATAAGTATTTTGTACAAAGGAGACAAACATCCTAGTAAGAAAATGGTGTCATAAAAAAATGAGAAAAATTTTATACAAAGAAAGATAGCTATGTGTATATAAAAAATCCCATGGGGTTCCCATTCCGCTATAGCCTTCGTATCTCCGAATATCTTGTCCATTTGTTGCTTCGTCCGAAGATGATTGGATTGATCAGAAGCTCAGAGTTTGTCAGTGAAGAGATTGTCCTTAAAGTGACCCGACGAGACATAGTCATATGCTTTAATTCCCTAACTTTTTCCTGGACCGCCCTTTCGGGTTTTCAGTCCACCGGGAAACCCTTTTTTTCCCAAGTCGCCCTTTCGGGTTTTCAACTTGCCGGGTGTACAGATTTTTATATTTTATCCCTAATTTTTGCCCGAACCTTTTTGGTTCGCCGGGATGCCCCTGTTTTGCCTAGGTGTGTCAACCTAGCAGGTTTTTTATGCGTAGTATCTTTTGACTATG
The DNA here is from genome assembly GCA_948472305.1 of Vicia faba. Taxonomy (NCBI): domain Eukaryota; kingdom Viridiplantae; phylum Streptophyta; class Magnoliopsida; order Fabales; family Fabaceae; genus Vicia; species Vicia faba. Next base: position 1,578,981,955 of record OX451738.1, on the reverse strand, counting down.
TCTGCATTCGCAGGGTGCGGAAGGTCGTCGCTGTCCGTGGTGGTTAAGATCATTGCCCCACCAGAAAAGATGTTCTTGATTACAAATGGTCCTTCGTAGGTAGGAGTCCATTTTCCCCTGGGATCACTTTGTGGAAAGATAATGCGCTTGATCACTAGATCCCCGACTTGATATGTCTGGCGTCTGACTTTCTTGTTGAAAGTCTTGATCATCCGCTTTTGATACGTCTGACCATGGCAAACAGTAGTAAGTCTCTTCTCGTCAATTAAGTTTAATTGGTCAAGCCGGGTCTGGATCCAATCATCTTCACTTAAACCAGCATCTTTCATGATTCTCAAGGAGGGAATCTGAACCTCGATAGGTAAAACAGCCTCCATGCCATAAACCAAAGAATAGGGTGTTGCCCCAGTTGATGTGCGAGCCGTGGTTTGGTACCCGTGGAGAGAAAACGGTAGCATTTCATGCCAATCCTTGTAGGTGACTGTCATCTTTTGTATGATCTTTTTGACATTTTTGTTTGCAGCTTCGACTGCACCATTCATCTTTGGCCAATAGGGGGATGAATTGTGATGTTGAATCTTGAACTGTTCGCACAAGGCAGTGATCATAGTATTGTTAAGGTTTGTACCGTTATCAGTGATGATCCTTTCGGGGATACCGTACCGGCATATAAGGTTCTGCTTGATGAAGCGGGCAACAACATTCTTAGTGACGGATGCGAAAGAAGCCGCTTTGACCCATTTGGTGAAATAGTCAATGGCCACCAGAATGAAGCGGTGTCCATTGGATGTTGTAGGCTTGATCTCTCCAATCATGTCGATTCCCCACATAGCGAAGGGCCAAGGAGCTGTTAAGACATTTAGAGGAACCAGAGGAACGTGTACCTTGTCTGTATAGATTTGACATCTATGGCAGGTCCAGGAGTGTTGATAACAGTCAGCTTCCATGGTAGACCAGTAATAGCCTGCCCGTAGAATCTTTTTAGCCATCGTATGCCCGCTAGAGTGAGTGCCAAAGGTGCCTTCATGCAATTCAGCCATGATCTTTTCAGCTTCAATTTTGTCCACACAACGGAGCAGAATAGAATCATGATTGCGCTTGTACAGGATGTCATTACTTAGGAAGAACTTAGCTGAGAATCTCCTTAAGAACTTTTTGTCGTTGACTAAAGCTCCTGCTGGATACTCTTGATCCTCGAAATACCTTTTGAATTCATGAAACCACGGCTAGTCCACTACTTCTTCGGTGTTAATCTCGTGACAATGTTCCGGTTTGTCCATTCGTTCAATGGTTATTTGGGGAGCCTCATTATCCCAGTTAAGTTTAAACATGGATGACATCGTAGCTAGAGCATCTGCTAGCTGATTTTCTTCTCGCAGGAAGTGCTCGAAGGTAATCTGCTCGAAATGTGGTAACAATGTCAAGACATGTTCTTTGTAAGGGATGAGGTTTGGATGCTTAGTGTCCCGCTCTCCTATGATCTGACTGATGACCAAAGCTGAGTCCCCAAACACATCTAAGGATTTGATTCCCAAGTCTATGGCAGCCTTGAGTCCAAAGATGCATGCCTCGTACTCTGCCATGTTGCTCGTACAGTTGAAGCAAAGTCTGGCAGTGAAAGGATTATGGAAACCTTCTGGGGATATGAGTATCGCGCCGATACCGTTGCCAAGTGCATTGGATACCCCATCAAAGTACAGGGTCCATCAGGATCCTTGTTCAGGTCCGTCATATGGTCTGATCTCTTCAACATTGTCCAATGTCATGATGTCTTCGTCAGGGAAGTCAAACTTCATGGATTGATAATCTTCTACATCTTGATGAGCCAGATGGTCAGCTAGCACTCTCCCCTTTATAGCTTTTTAAGTCGTGTACTATATGTCGTATTCGTTTAAGATCATCTGCCATCTAGCTATTCTTCCAGATAGAGCAGGCTTCTCAAAGATGTACTTTATCGGATTCATCTTAGATATCAGCAAAGTGGTATGAGTCAACATATACTGCCTTAGCCGGCGAGCATCCTATACCAAAGCGCAACAAGTTTTCTTGAGCAGTGAATATCTGGTTTCACAGTCGGTAAACTTTTTGCTAAGGTAATAAATGGCATGCTCTTTTCGGTCAGACTCGTCATGCTGCCCCAGTACGCACCCCATTGAATTCTCTAGGACGGTCAGATACATGATTAGCGGTCTTCCTTCGACGGGTAGCATCAGGACAGGAGGTTCCAGCAAATACTCCTTGATTCTATCGAAAGCAACTTGACATTCTTCGTTCCATCTGACTACCTGATCTTTCTTCAACAGCTTGAAGATTGGTTCACAAGTAGACGTTAGGTGAGAAATGAACCTAGCAATGTAGTTTAGGCGTCCCAAAAAACCTCTGACCTTCTTCTCAGTGCGAGGAGCAGGCATTTCTTGTATAGCTTTGACTTTGGAAGGATCAACCTCGATGCCTTTGTTGCTTACAATGAAACCTAAGAGTTTACTGGACCAGACTCCGAATGTACACTCGTTTGGGTTCAATCTGAGCTTGTACTCCTTCAACCTGACAAACAGCTTTTGCAAGTGATCAAGGTGTTCTTCTTCAGTTTGTGATCGGGCTATCATGTCATCTACGTAGACCTCTATCTCACGATGTATCATATCATGAAACAAATCTACCATGGCGCGTTGATAGGTTGCCCCGACATTCTTCAGTCCGAATGGCATCACTTTGTATCAGAATGTACCCCACTGTGTGACAAATGTAGTTTTCTCCATGTCCTCAGGTGCCATTTTGATCTGGTTATAGCCTAAGAATCCGTCCATGAAAGAAAATACTTTGTGCTGAGCTGTGTTGTCAACCAGGATGTCAATGTGTGGAAGTGGAAAATCATCTTTAGGGCTGGCCCTGTTTAAGTCTATATAATCCACGCACATTCTCACTTTTCCGTCTTTTTTAGGTACGGGCACAATGTTAGCAACCCATTATGGATAGGAAGTAACAGCCAGAAATCTAGCATTGAACTGTTTCATAACTTCTGCTTTGATCTTCTCTGACATGTCAGGTCTCATGCGGCAGACTTTATGTTTCACTGGTGGACAATCTCCTCTTATGGGTAGACGGTGGACCACAATGTTTGTATCGAGTCCCGGCATGTCTTCGTATGACCAGGCGAAGATCTCAACATAATCATGTAATAGCTGAATTAGGCGCTCCTTAACACTCGGCTCTAGATTGGCACCTATCTTGATTTCCTTTCTTTCTTCCTCAGTACCCAAGTTGATTGTGTCCAACAACTCCTCATGAGGTTGAATTGCTCTTTCCTCTTGCTGTAGTAATCTGGCCAATTCCCTTGGCACCTCACAATCTTCCTCACCTTCGTATTCGGCTTGGTAGATCAGATCTTCAGAGTCACTGAAGGCTATAGTAGTATCGTTACCTATGGGTTCCGGAATGGAAGGGTACCTGCATTTGTGAGTATGGGTGTGTGTAAGGGTATAGCCATCTTAAAAAAACAAAATGTAAAAGAAAGACAATGAGCATAAAAGGTTTATATGTGAAAAAACGTCCATGATTCATTGAATGACATATGTAGATGAAATAAAAACCCTTACAAATGGACCGTTATGCCTCGGGTAAGACACAAGGTTGAAAAAGTACGAATTGTTTGTGAATTATTACAGATCCAACAGAAATGGAAAAGATAAATTACTGTGGTATGAAAGTAATCAGAACAAAGTCTTTTGCTTCCCAGTTGCACAGTCTTCCGCTGACAGTAGGAAATATCCAGTCTTCCAAGCTGCCCTCCTCTTCACTGTCCTCTAGTGCATTAACCCCTTGGTGGCTGATCTTCACAGGTGGCCCTCCGGCACGGGCGCGGCGCGCAGCCTTCTGAGCAGTCGCAGTAAACCCCAAGCCGAACTTGTTTGATTTGTAAGGAATGTCTGGAAGCTTCCCCCAGATGGTGGATCCCCTTTCTTCCACTACTGCTCTTGCATCCTTGAGAGATGACATCCTAGGTGGAGGTCTTGAGGACACCTTCTTGGTCGCCGCTATTTCTTCAGAGACTTCTTCAAAATGTTGTAAAGGGGTCTCTATGAATTCTCCATCTAACTCCACATAACGGAAGGAATTCAGATGACTAATCATATATTCCTCTTCCCCATGGACAGTTATAATCTTCCCTTGGACGGGGTACTTGAGCATCTGATGCAAGGTGGAGGTGACAACTCTGGCATTGTGGATCCAGGGGTGTCCCAACAGACAGGAATAAGAAGGACGGATGTCCATCACATAGAATGTCGAGTTGAAAACATGAGTTCCCACTTTGATTGGGATGTCTACCTCTCCATGGACCATCCTCTTAGATCCATCAAAAGCTCTGACCGCTATATTGTTGGGCTTTAAAGTTAGCCCCTCACAATCCAACCTATCAAGGGCTTTCTTCGACAAGACATTCAGAGATGACCCAGTATCAACCAAGACATGAGCTAAGGTTGTTCCTCTACACTCCACTGAGACATGTAGTGCATCATTATGTTTTCTCCCTCGGGGTGTCAAGTCAGCATCGGAGAAACCTAGGCCATTGTCAACTGTTAAACTGGCCACACACTCTTGGAATTGATCCACATACGTCTCTTGTGGCACGTGTGCTGTCTTCAGAAACTTGACCAAAGCTTTAGCATGTGCCTCAGAGCAAAGCAGCAATGCTAACATAGAGATTTTGGAGGGGGTCTGCCCCATCTGTTCTACCACATCATAATCACTTTTCTTAATGATCCTCAGGATTTCTTCCATCTCCTTCTTGGATGTCTCAGGAATGACTAGTGATTGAGCCTTCGTCAAGACAGGCTCCTCTTGAGCATTCTTTCCTTTACTCTCGGCAACAGAAGTAGGGATAGGAATTTCATTGTCATTGTTGGCGGGTACACTTGTAGGTACAATCACAGGGGTAATCTTCAGAGTGGCCATGGGTCCAAAGACTGCTGTTGGAGGAGCAATCTCTGGAGAAAATATTCTTCCACTATGGGTAACCTTGCTTGTTCCGGCAATGTTATCGATATCGGGATTATCCTCCTCAGAGCTTTCTTCTTCAACAGTTTGTTCAATCTGTTTAATACCATATTAGTAGATTTCTCCACCATAGTTCCATGGTACTGATTTATCTAATTTATAAGGGGCTGGCCCGGGAATTGTTATCTTCAACGGAGTAGTCATTAGAGCAGATGTAATCCTAACAGTTTTTTTATGAACCCTGGAAGGATTGGCGTATATGGTTATTATTATAACTTCTGGAACTGGAATTGGTGAAATAGGAGCTTTCTCAAACAAGATTTCTCGGTTATCAATCAATTGTTGGATTCCTTTCTTCAACAGAGGGCAGCCAAATGATGAGGACATGCAAATACGGCAATCTTGGTCACAACCTGGGAACACCCCAGCTTTCAACAAATTCAACTTGATGGTTAGGAGAGGAGTTAACAGTTCATCCACAGTAGAAACAAACAGATCTTCCTCCACAACATTGGCATTGTGTCCATGCCTCGGCATTGGGGCGGAAATAACATTCGGTTTCTCAGGCACTTCAAACTCAACTTCCTTCGCGTTTATCAGATCTTGAATCTTATTCTTCAGAGCCCAACAGTTGTTGGTGTCGTGCCCTTGACTTTCAGAATGGTACGCGCATCTGGCGTTGGGATGGTAGTGAGGAGAAGTAGTGTTAGGATTTTTTTGGGCCTCTTTTAGAGTGGCCAGATTCAACTTCAAGAGATGTGGTAGCACTTGGGCTGGAGTCATGTTTATCTTGGTGAATTGCCTTACAGGCCTTTCCACCCTTTGCTGGTTAGTTCTCGGCTGGTCTGATGTAGGCTTCGGAATCATAACGGCCCCCACTGTTGGTCGGCACTCGGTCCTTCCCTGATTTCTCTGAGAATACACAGTAGATACTTCCTTTCTTCCCGTGAAGGGCTTTTTCACAGCTGTTGAGGTAGACATGTCCTTCTGAATCTTCCCATTTCTTATACCAGCCTCCACTCTTTCGCCAGTTAGAATCAATTCGATAAACCCTACAGAGGAACTCCCAATCAGATGATTGAAGAAAGGACCTGATAGAGTTCCCAGGAACATGTCCACCAACTCCCTCTCAGATAGAGGGGTTTGCACCCTTCCGGCTAGGTCTCTCCATTTTTGCGCGTAATCTTTAAAGCCCTCATTGGAAACCAAGGCCATACTCTGTAGCTGAGTACGGGTTGGCGCCAAGTCGGCATTGTATTGATACTGTTTATAGAAAGCAGCTGCTAAGTCTTCCCAATTGTGAACATCTGCCCTCTCCAACTGGTAGAACCAATCAAGTTGCGTTCCTAATAAACTGTCTTGGAAAAATTGGACCCACAGGTCTTTGTCGGTAGAATGTGGTTGAATCTTCCCGACATAAGATCTGAGGTTCATTTTAGGGCAAGACACCCCATCATACTTGGCAAACAGTGGCACTTTAAACTTTGGAGGGATTACAATTCCTGACACCAACCCCAACTCCTCAAAATTTAGCCCTGGTACTCTCTGGATTTCCATAGCAGCTAGACGCTCTTCCAAGTTTTTGTATTTGTCATCGGTCGGAGGATACTGCTGTTCAGAGTAGTCCTCTTCTTCCTCTTCCTCTGCTTCAGAATCCGTTGGCACTACCGTTCCTTTTCCTTTTCCTTCCCCCTCTTCAGATGTTGATGGGAATTCCAAAGTCCGTCTGGCTTGTCCTTCAAACCTTCTGCCCATGATAACCACACCGGCTCGCTTCTTCTTATTTTTCTCTTTCTCCTTCTCTAGCAGAGTCTTGAGCTCCTCCTGCCCCTTGGCTAAGGTCAAGAGTAGCTGTTGAAATTGTGAATTCTGAGCTTGCAAATCTTTGACCGTTTGTTCAATATCCATCTTGCTGAAACAAACAGCAGAGAGATGAGGAAACTTGGTGTGAAGACCTGTTTATGCATATGATGAATGATATGTATTCATGTAATGCTTTCAAGGATTCAGAAACTCAAATTTTTTTTAAACAAAAAAGAAACACACGTCAATTAATAAAATAGAATTGTTAGTACATCAATGCCCCTTGGGAAAAATAATACAAAATTCTAAGGTAAAAAGACGTTGCACATCCTCTTTGGTGCAATGTAGGTGTTGAGAGTCTGCTCTTCATGAAGTAGCCGAGTGAGTTCCAAAACCTTCTTCTCGCTTGCGTAGAATTGAGCTTCAAAAGTATCACGCTCTCCTTTAATCTGTATCCAACTCCTTTTTAGATCTTCGAGTGATGTTGGCGTGTCAGGATGTAGGATGATGTATGGAACCTCTCCTTCCTTAACAGGCTCTATAATCACTGGGAGGATAGAGGGATAAGGCATCATAAGACTTTGGGCCCGGGTTCGTATCCACTTGAGGTAAGGCTCAAGAGGGATGGAATTCTTGTGTCCCAGAGTCTTGCTATCTACCTTTTTGGGCATCCTCCAAGCTCGGATGAACCCTTGTTGGAGTCCTTGGTCGTCCTTGTCGAAGTCAAAAACCAATCCTTGAATCAGCATATCATGTGGGTAATCCCTTCGGGAATAACCAAACTATCTTAGAACTAAACATGGGTTGTAGCTGATGCCTCCCCTAATGCCAAGTAGAGGGACATTAGGGAATTCACCACAACGGTCGACGATGATAACATTCTCTTTGGATCGAGGACACCAATGAATGTCTGAATGTGTAAGAGTCATCAATCATTGTGACCACCTCAAACCTTGCTCATTCTTCAAGACTGATTTGGGAAGATGAGAAATAAACCATCTTGCAAGGAGAGGAGTGCAACACATGGGAACACCTCTTTTCCTCATTGTTCGAGTGTGAAAAGTGTGGAGGATATCCCCAAGCAATGTAGGCACCGAGTTGCGAGACATGAAGATTTTGACAGTGTTCACATCTATGAGTTGGTCAGGGTTAAGTAACAAGACAATCCCATAGATGAGAAGAGCTACAATCTCCTCAAAATCTTGCAAGTCTAGAGAATTCCAACAACTTTGGGCCTTCTCAAACAGAAACTTTGACAAGAAGACTTTGACACCACTTCTAGTTTCCCAATGTGTTGTGACATCAGATGAGTGCAAGTGCAGGGCTTGAGAAATATCTTCTGGATTTGGATCTCTTTCCTTACCATTGAAACTTAGTTGATTGAGAATAGGAATCCTCAGGAGTTGAGAAAATTATTCCAAAGTGGGCACAAGCTGGTAGTCAGGAAATGTGAAGCAATGATTCAAAGGGTCAAAGAACTGGAAGAGAACTTTCAGCATATCCTTCTCTGTGTTGGTGGTGACCAAGTTGAGTAGATGACCATGTCTCTCAGTGAACGAAGAATTCTCAGGAATCCTTGAAGCTAGCTCCTTGAGTTGTGGAGGAATTCTTACAAGGTTGATTTGGATAGTTTTCCTGTGAAGTTAATCCATAACCTACAAAACAAGAACAAAGATGAATCTCCAAAATCCTTGAAATGGTTAGTGAATGCACATGATGCTCATGATGTCCATGATGTTATGCACAAGTATATATGTACAAGCAAATCACACAAGTTCCTAGTTTAGGCTTGCATGGGGTTTCATAGGTAAATACCCTCTTGAAGTTTAGTTGGCTCAACCTGTCCTAGAAATAGTAACCGGGTTCTAAGGAGCTCAATATCACTGGATTGTTTCCTTGTTCATTGTTTCAATTCAACCTCTTTACTGGAGACCGAAATATTCCAAGGAACCAACCCTCAATGAGTGTAGTATCGAGTATCTACAAACTTCGGACTGCACTAAAGCCGGTCATCTCACTACATCTTAAAAGGCCAAGTTGGTCAGGTAAAGGTTCTAGAAGTTCATTATTGCTTCATGACATCACTCAGCGGCCCCGTATTCTCTTTGATTGACTCAAAGGCTACCGGTACCCAAAAATATGTCGCACTAATATAGCTATTGCTTAGACCATGTTGGTATACCCCGCACAGTTTCCACAATGTATTGCTATTTACCTATAATGTTTCCCAAATCCAGGTAGAGGATTCAAACCCAAACAATAGAACCAAAATGTAAAGCATACAAGTCAAACAAGATAAGCATGTAAAGGTGATCTAAAACCCTAAAGTAACCCCATTTTTATTTAGATCCCCAGCAGAGTCGCCAGTTCTGTGGTACGGTGGGAGAACTGACTTGAGGTTTTGCATTTGTGTTCGCAAATGTTGCGGTTAACAAGAGTCGCCACCGACTTTTCTTTTATCCAAAAGGAAAGGTAAAAAAGCACAGGAAATACCTTTGAGATGTTTTCTTGAGTTTGGGGGGTAGATTATGAAAAGGGAAGGTGCTAGCACCCTTTTCATCCATGGTTTTCCATGGGCTCTTAGTTACTGTTTACCGTGGTTATTGGTAAACAACCGCTGATCTTCGAAATGGTTACTTATTTGGTTACTCGCAGGATCAATCAGATTGATCCTAAGACATGGTTGATTTTGGGGTTTTGATTAAGTTGGATAATGGTTAAATGACAAGAAAATAAAGAGGCTTTAAGTAAATTGCATGAAGAAGTGGGCTTGATAAAATAAAGGAAGGCTTGAAATAAAAGGCTTCGACGGGAAAAGTAAAGAAGAAAGCAAGTAAAGTTTCTGGAAAATAAATGACTTTGATTAATAAAAGTGGTGTTTCACACATACATTCTCAACAATTCTTTCTCACACGCTGGGTACTCGAATCTATATGAGTGACTTTGTATATAATCGTGAACACACGCGAAAAACTGCGTGAACTACTACTATTTATACTAAAACATCCCAAGTAACCGTCGGGCAGTTACACTGCTTCGAGATGACTCCACTTGGCACGTTCTCAGCGTTCGACGCTCCAGATCTTTGCACGTTGCACTTGGTAACCGCTGGGAACCGTTTTCCCTCCAAACGCTTGAATTTTAAATCGTTCCACTCTGAACAATCGAACACCTTCGTCGAGAAGCATCTTCGACGAAAAACACCTTCGACGTCGAAGGCAACCAAATTCTCCCTTGGAAGAAATCCTCTAAGTACATTGCCATCTTCCAATGGGCATTTCGACAGACCCAGCTGGTCGAAAACATCCTTCAGCTTTAATGGCTGACATTAATAAAAACAAGGGTGTCGAATTTAGGAGCCAACAGTTACTTGTTTAGATCACTTGCTTTGCTTTTGAAATTGTTTGAAATGGTGCTTTGTGTGCTTTTGAAAGTATTTTGAAAAGAGGCCATCGTTTAGGCAATCTTTGTAATGATTCTCATTTGGAAGAATGTATACAAAGATGTTTATCTTTTGAAAAATTATTCAATGTTTTTGAAGTTTGTTTTGAAATGTGCGTCTTTATTTTTTGAAAGTAGCAAGGATTGTTTTGAAATTGAGCAAGTAACTAGGAGCTATCTACCCTTCTCAAATGTCCTCGAATTTGGGGATTTCCCCAACTACTATAAATAGCGCCAAGTACCCATTGTGGGACTTTTTCACGCTACCTTGCCTTCAGATATTCCTTATTGCATACAAACTCTTGCAAACTTTGCAAACCACCTGTTCTTCACTTCATCTTCAACCTTAGTATCAACAATGGCGTCCGGTTCTTCCACCGCTCCTAGCGCTAACATCCCCTCTGGAAATGTTAAACCCAGGATTTTCTCCACTGCTCCCGTAGTTACTCCCACGGGCCAACGAAGGGTCCCTGAGCCCTTAGACATTGCTGTACGTGATGCTTATTCACGCCAACTCATGATTCCGGTTGGATACTCCAACCAAATCTTTGCCATGTCTGGCCCACTATACCCAAGCATTGCTGAAGCCATGAAGATCGAAAGCTACTTTCCGGTACTTGAAAAACTCAAACCGGTTGGATGCTCTAAGAAAGATGCAGAGGATAATGAAGATCCTGCTAAGGAGAAAATCGACCTTCGTTTCTTCAATAGAGGTGTTAGGGCTTTCAGGTCTAGCCCTAGCCTCACTCCTGAATATAGTGCTTGGCTGGAAAAAATGGAGAAACGCCAGGCTTCGATCTGGAAAGACATGGGGATATTCGACCTGGTTATGTTGTCGAAGACGGGTCTTAACTATTCCCCAGAAATGTTGATAGCTTCCTTACTCTTCTGGGATTACACCCATTTCACCTTCCATCTTCCCTGTGGAATGCTGACTCCCACGCTCTTCGACGTGGCCACCATCACTGGCCTTCGACCCACTGGGGACTATTTCGACCCAGAGGAAATGTCGGAGGATCAGATTGGATTCTCTGCCACAAAACCAACCTACACCACCTACATCAATCACTACCACGATAAGTCGACGGACGCTGTGTCGGATGTAGAGCATATCGCGTTTCTAGCCCTATGGCTGTCACGCTTTGTGTTTTGCACCAAGTCTTTACAGGTGACCAAGAAGATGGTCACTCTCGCCACCCAACTCCACCATGGCCAAAATATCTGTTTGGCAGAATTGATTTTGGCGAATCTGTACGAGTCGATTAGCAACGGAGCGACTCTTTTGAAGATCATCGAGAACAGAGCCAGTCTGCTGCTTGCTGGACCTTTTTGGCTGCTTCAGCTGTGGCTCAATGCCACCTTCGAGTCTTTCTTACCTCAGAAGACTCAAATAAATGAGCAGGCTCCGGAAATAGCAAACAGGTGCATCGAAGGCACCAGATTGGCTCTGCTGACCCCAACGGAAGATGGGCTGGAGCTTCAACAAACTTTTACAAACTTCGTCTTGATGTTTGCAAAAAGGAAAGAGTTTGCTTCGACCATGGCTCCCTTTGCTCGACGAAAGGTTGGTCCAGAGTGGTTCACGAGGCCACATCTTATGTCGTCAAGTGGTCCTCAGGTCGAAGAACATACAACAGTGTGGGAAGCATTTCTCACACCAAGAATAATGCCCCTGCGATTCAAGAGCTCCAAGACTCACTTGAGTCTAATCGCGTATCAACCAAACTTGGTGTCTCGCCAGTTTGGTATTATTCAAACACTTCCTTATCCAATTTTTCCCAGGGAGAAGTCTATGTTATACTTTTGCAACGACTACACTGAAGACGCTGCCACTAAGCATATCGGCAGGTATGCTGGTCGAACAGTTATTTCGTTGTTTGACTATCAGCTTAACTTTCTCTGCTCACCATCCTTCGAGGAGTGGTGGAAAAGTTACTACACTGAGGAGTTTTTCGACGAGAAGGACTTCGTGGACGAACTTCAGAAGTCTTTTGTTCTTGTCTTGGACAAAATAAAGAAATGTAAGTTCATCCTTCCAAATTAATTTGTCTTTCCCTTTCGACTGGTAGCCTGTTAATTATTTTGTCTACTTTCAGTTGTTTGAAAGCCTGCAGCCAAGAAGGCTGCAGAAGGCCATCAGGGAGGAGGCCCCTTAACAAAACCTCCACCACCGGCGAAAACTATAGCGCCGGCGAAGACCACAACAAACCAACAGGGGGAAGGCCCTTCGAAAAAGCCTTCTGCATCGGTAACCAGACTTTTATTATTTTCTTCTGGCTTTAACATTCTGACTTTCGATGAAGCTTCTAAATCGAACTCCAATTGGTTTTTTAGGCACCTTCACCCAAGAAACGACCAGCACTGACGGTCGAATCTGGGAGTGACGAAGAAGACGACTCTCCCCCTGCTCCTCTTAAAAGGCGAAAGCTGAAGAAGGACGTTCCTCTTCCTGAGACTCGAACAATCAGAATAAAGGTTGCTGGGAGAAAGCCCAGGCCACCTCCAGTAATTATTGAAGAGCCAACGGAGGAGGAACTAAATGTTCTTCTCAATAAACCTATCGAAAGCGACAATTCCAGCCCTGGGGCTGAAGCTCCATTGCAGGTAATCTCTTTGATCCCTTTTTAATTCAGGTGCCGATACCCACGTTCGATTATGTCTCTTTCTAACTTAGAAGATTCTTCTTCTTCTTTTTTCCAGGAAACCACTGAAAGCTCAGCGCCAAGGACTTCTGAAACATTGGACTCTGCTGAACTCAGTAGGCCACAAGAGAAAGACTTGGCGAACGATGAAGCCAATACTGAAACAAATGAAGCCAATGCTGAGACAGCAGAACAACCAACAGAAGATCCACAAACAGAAGAACAACAACCAAAAGAGATTCAGGTGGTTGATCTGTCGGAAGAACATCGTGACGAAGGGGACCACGGTGATGCTGGCGAAGAGGATCAAGGTGACGCTGGCGAAGGGGATCATGATGACGCTAGTACTGCCGAAGTCCAAGTCGAAGAGAGTCAAGTCGAGGCAAATGCTACTCAACAACCTCAACCCCAAGACAACGCTGTTGCAAAGGTTGTCACCTCAACAAAGCATTGGTCGAAAGAAGACTTAGAACTCTTGAAGCAAACTGATCATGTTGGCTATCTGAATGCCATCATCGAGAGCAAGGGAAGTTCGTCTGATATTAGTCAGGAGGCTTCTACTCTGTCGGGGAAGTCCACTGAAACTTCTCCTCTCGATGAGGCTTTGACGAAGGTTAAGGCTCAGTTCTTAAAGAAGGATTTGATGAAAGCTTTGGAGGGGGACCCTACTGCTCCATCATATTTGGGGGCTGTTTTGAATGCCGTAGACTTGCTAGCTGTGCCTCCGGAGGTTTCAGGCTTTATCATGGAGTTACACTCCATTATTGATCAAGTCTCAGCAGATTATCGGCGACAAAGGGGCTTTAATAGCCAGCTTGAAGTGTTATATGGCAAAAGCTCTTCTGCATGGACTGCTGTAGCAGAGACAACTTCTCGAATTGCGGAGTTGTCGAAGCAAAAAGCATCTAAACAAGAAGAAGTTGATGCCATAGATCGAGAGAATGCTTCCATAAAGGCGCAAATCGAAGAACTAGAGGCTAAGATGAATGCCAATACTAAGCGCAAGGAGGAACTTCTCTCGACTGTTCCAGACACCGAAAGTCAAGCTGAAATCACACAAGGCCTAGAATTTGTTGAGAAAGCTCAAGCCTTCGACGATCAAATTGCCAAGCTTGCCCAGGCGAATGCCTTGTGCAACAAAAGATTGGAGTTGCAACAAACTAAATACCTTCGACTCAAGGATTCCATCCCCTTCTGATTGATTCAGCCCTTTAACCATATATTTTAATATGTATTCGACAATATTGCCATTTTGGCTAATTTATAAAAAATTTCCATTTTGGCTTATTTATGGTTAATTTAGTCGTTACTTGTTATTTATTATTATCTCTTGGAGTATAGGTTTATACTTTTTCAAATATTTACCATTTACTCTCAGGAGCCTTTTATCTTCACCTAACTCTTCGACTTCATAAGCTCCACCAGAAAAAGTATGGATAATTCTGAATGGTCCTTCCCATTTGGGTGACCATTTTCCCATGCTTCGATCCCTTCGATCCATGGGAAGAATCACCTTCCAAACTAATTCTCCAGGCGAAAATGCCTTAGGTTTCACCTTTTTATTATAAGAGTCTTCTACTCTTTTCTTCTGAAGCCTTAGTAGGTCAAGAGCGCGCAATCTTTCTTCGTCTAAATCTACTAGTTCGTCTAACATCATATCCCAATAAATTTTAGAGGGAATATCATATTGTCTCTGAACCCTTGCAGATTGAAGACAAATTTCTGCTGGCAACACTGCGTCATGGCCAAAAGTTAGCCTATATGGTGTTGTACCTATGGCTTCTTTTGGGGACGTTCGACAGGCCCACTAGATCTGGTCTAACGTCTTATGCCAATTTTTTGGCTTCTTCCCAACATGCTTTTTTATCAAGCCAATCACTACTTTGTTCGCTGCTTCGACTTGACCATTTGCCTGTGCATAATAAGGCGTTGATGTTAGGAGTTTAAAGCCCGTTTCCTGAGCGAATTCCTGCATCTTTCGACCGGTGAAAACTGATCCTTGATCAGTAGTTATAGTCTCAGGGATTCCATATCTAAAGATAATGTTCTTTTGAATAAATTCAATGACATTTTCTTGGTCTACATTGACTAAAGGGATAGCTTCAATCCACTTAGTAAAATAATCAATGCCTACCAATATATACTTCTGGCTCTTTGATGATGCTGGTCGAATCTCTCCAATGAGGTCCAACGCCCATCCTCTAAAAGGCCAAGGTTTCACTATCGAGTGAAGTTCGCTTGCTGGTACATGTTGGATGCCTGTATGGACTTGACATTCTTGGCAACCTTTAGCGAACTCGACACAATCTTTCAACATGGTGGGCCAGTATAGTCCTTGTCGAAACAACAACCATTTCATCTTATGGCCTACTTGGTGAGCCCCGCATGCTCCAGCGTGCGTAGTCGAAAGGGCTATGTATGCCTCAGTTTCATTTAAGCATTTTAGCAATACCCCTTCAGGCGTCTTCTTAAATAACTCATTACCCATGAGTACGTAACTCAACGCCCTGTACTTTGTTTTTCGTTCTGTCGAAGCTACTGGATTTTGAAGATAATCCACAATGGGCTTCCTCCAATCTTGCTCTGACAAATTATCTATGAACGAAATTTTGAAGTTACTTTGATCAGCATATCCTAGTCTTGTCGATTCCAAGTCTGTTGGTGATAGACAAGTTGCTTTTATCTTTTCTCGAACTTCGATTTCTCTTTGTAATCTCGTTTTTGAAATCTTGTACCCAGATGCAATTTGTGCCAAGTCGTTGGCTATTTGATTTTCCAATCTGGGTATGTGTCGAATATTGACCATTTCAAATTTTTTCAATAAACGATTTGCTATCACGAAGTACATAATGAGATTTTCTCTTATGCATTTATATTCTTTTGTGACTTGCTTAATGACTAACTTTGAGTCTCCCATTATTTCGACTCGAGTTGCCCCCAATTCCAACAATATCTCAAGGCCAGTAATTAGAGCTTCATACTCAGCCTCATTGTTCGAACAAGAACCTGATATCTTGTACTTGAATGTTGTTGGGATTTTTTCTGGAGAGATAATCAAGACTCCTACTCCTGTTCCATCTTTATGGCTGGAACCATCGAAGTAGAATTTCCAAGGTTCTATCTCCACATAATTAATATTCTCAACTTGAATTGAGTGGTCGACTATAAAGTCTGCAACCACTTGTCCTTTCACTGCCTTAAGAGGCATAAAGGTCAAGGAGTATTCAGTTAATGCTAGTGCCCACTTTCTAATTCGACTATGCAAGATGGGTTTCGACAACATGTACTTGAAAACATCAAAATGAGACGAAACATACACATCAACTGGTTTTATATATTGCTTGAGTTTTGTACAAGAGAAATACAGACATAGACACAATTTTTCAACTTCGCTATATCTAGTTTCTGCATCGTTCAAAACTCTACTAAGATAGTAAATGGGTCTTTCGACTCCATTCTCATCTTCTTGGGCTAACATGCTTCCCAAAGTTTTGTCGGATGCAGATATGTACAATCTCATACTCCTATTGCTACAAGGAGGCACCAAAATAGGTGGCTTGGTGAGGTACCCTTTGATTTTGTCGAAGGCTTCTTGTTGCTCTTGCCCCCATTCGAATCCCTCTTTATTCAGTCGAAGTAAGGGTGAAAAGGCTTGAGCTTTCCCACTTAGGTTAGATATGAATCTCCTTAAGAAATTTATCTTGCCTAACAGAGATTGCAGTTCCTTCTTATTCGATGGCGCTTTCGCTTCCAGAATAGCCTTCGTCTTGTTCTGGTTGATTTCGATTCCTTTCTTGTGGACAACGAAGCCCAAGAAATCTCCAGCTTTCACATAGAATGCACACTTCAAAGGGTTCATCTTCAGACCATGTTCTCTCATTCTTTCGAATGATTGTCGAAGGTGGTCAATATGATTCTTCCTGGAAACAGATTTTATAACAATGTCATCAATATATACTTGCATAAAAGTGTTAATAAAATCATGGAAGATAGAATTCATTGCTCGCTGGTATGTTGCCCCAGCGTTCTTTAGGCCAAAAGGCATCACTACCCATTCGTAAGTGCCTAGAGCCCCAGGGCATCGAAAAGCTGTTTTCGACACATCCTCTTCAGCAATGAATATTTGATTATATCCTGAATAACCATCGAGCATACTCAGGTATTCATAGCCAGCGGCTGAATCGACTAGCATTTCCGCCACAGGCATAGGATATTCATCTTTGGGTGTAGCAGGATTCAAATCTCTGAAATCTATGCACACCCTCAATGTACCATTTTTCTTAATTACTGGCACAATGTTTGCAATCCATTCGACATACCTCGTAACGCGTATGAATTTGCACTTCAGCAGTCTTTCGACTTCCGTTTTGATCTTCGACAGTATTTCTGGAGCGAAGCGTCTTGGACTTTGCTTGATTGGCTTCTTCCCAGGTTTGATTGGCAACTGAAGTTCTACCAATCCTCTGTCGAGACCAGGCATTTCGTCGTAATCCCATGCAAAACAGTCCTTGAACTCTTTCAACAATTGGATTACTTCCAACCTAAGTTCTGGGTCAATTTTTGCGCTGATGTAAGTTGGCTTTTTCTTTGACCCTTCGCCTAAGTTGATTTCTTCTAAAGGATCTTGCGCTAACATTTTGATGTTGTTCGCCAAGGGGTCCTTTTCGAAGCCCAAAGGCTCATCGTCATAGATGGCGTCGAGCCTCTGTTCCTGCATTCCTTCTGGCATGATATCAGGAGGTTCTGGATCGAAATCCTTTCCAGGACCTGCAGCAGATAACTGTTGATCATTGGCCTGTGTGGCCATGTACTTTACTTCGGCTTCGAGAGCCGTTATCATCTTTGTTTCAGCTACGTAAGCCGAAATTCGCTTCAATGATTGTGACTCAGTCATTATCACTGAATTCACTTCCCCAACCAGTTGGTTGGATGTCAGTTAACCCACTGAAGTCTATGTGGGACAAGTCTTCTCTGTCCCATTGAAAACCTTGCTCAGGGTGCAGGTATAGGGAACAAAAAGTATTTGGCGCTGGCGCCAAGTCGAAGTCGGGTGTTGGACATGGCCCTATGTGAGCCAAGTTCTTGTCGAAGTCTTCCAGCCCTAGGTGATTCACTTCGCCCAGGTAATAGCTTTGATCCGCTTCTATGTTTTCGACCATCCCGTCAGGACGCCATAGCAGCAACCTCTGGTGCATTGATGATGGCACAGCTCCAACACCATGAATCCATTCACGGTCCAACAAAAGATTATAATTAGGTTTGGCCGATATGACCATAAACATCGTTGGTCGAAGGATAGATCCCACCTTGATATCCAGTTGGATCACTCCCATAGTGGTCCCTATGCCGCCTTCATAGTTCGACAGGACCATGTTGTGAGGCTTGATGTCCTCATCACTTTTGCCTATTTTCCTTAGCATAAAGTGAGGAATAATGTTGATGGTTGCCCCACAATCCACCAATATTTTATTCACTGTGGTTTCTTCGAGTTTAGCCCTTATAAATAAAGGCTTGAGGTGATTTTTCATCGCCTCTGTAGGTGGTTCGAAGAACCCATTTTGCTCCTCAGTAGTGCCATTATCCATGACGAAATAGCACACTGGCCTATGTTTGGCCATTTCTTGCTCCACTTCCCAATCACTTGTTTCGACCTCCACCTGTCGGTTGAACTCTCTGGGCAGCACTGAGACTATATTCACCATGATATCCAAAGTGTCATCAGACTCAGAACCATCTTCGTCATCAACTTCACCTTGGTTAGGCCAAACTAGCCTGTTGGTTACTGTCTCTCTTTCCAGAGGTTTCCTTTGCTTCCTTAGAGGAACATTTGAACTGGTTTCTGCCTTTGGTTCATTAGCAGCCTCCCTCTCAGCTTTTCGTCGCCTCTGGTATCTCCTCCATTGAGATCGAGACATGGGATTTTTCCCTTTGTAGTTGCTTGACACCTGTGTAACTTTAGGGGCAGCAACCTGAGGCTCTTTCTTTTGTGTTAAAGATGAACCTCTTGGCACATCGAAAGAGTGCCATCTTTCCTCGCCTGGCCTCTTTCGACCAGATGTTTTGTACCATGTATCTACTGGCACATTAGTTAGAGGCCTGAAAGTCAATGGCCTCTTTTCTTGGTTTGAACCTCTTTGGGAGGCTCTTCTGGGATCATGTCGAAGATCAACATTTTCCCTTCTCTTGTTTGCTGCTCTTACGCCTTGAATATGTTCAGCAGCTTTTTTGTCAAAGATCGAACTGCATCTTGGACACAGCATCACTTCTGACTTCTTTTTCTGGCATCTTTGCAGGAAATCTGCCAGATTTTCATTTTCCCGAGGGAAAGCAGTCTTGTTAGCTTGTTCTTGCCTCATGGCCTCCTCTGATGCTTTTGGTTCAGAGACTTCGACCATGTTGACATTCATGGTATCTTTGTTGGCAAGAGTCAACCGCTTCATTTAAATCTCCAAGTCCTCTGTCTGGCCTTGAACTGCGGCCAAGTGAGAACTGGGTTTTGTTCCAGATTTTTGGGCTCCAACTGTCTCCAGCTTTGGGCTTTCGACCGCTTTCTGAACCGCTTCAATTGTCTTTCTGGATAAATTCCCAGAAAAACTGCCAAAGATTGGCATGTTCACATGGTCCTTTGAGACTTCGACCATTGTGATTCCTGGCCTCTTCGACTAGCTTCTGGATGCCTCAATCACGTTCACCTCTGAAGGTTCAGCATAGTGGGCTTCAGCCTGCAACGGATTAGAGTCCACAGCCATGGGGGTCTTGTCAGCAAACTTCAACCTCCCTTCTTCGATAGCGTCTTCCACAAGATTCCTGAAAAGAAAACATTGAGACGTTTTATGGCCCAGAAAATTATGATATTTACAAAAGCCTCTCTTCTTTCTTTGATCAAGAGGAGGCACTTTTACCCCTGGGGGTACTATCATTTGGAAATCTTTTACAAGCAAGTCAAAGATCTCATCACATTTTGTAATATCAAAACTATAAGTCTTTTTGGGGAACCTATCGTTGGTCCTTTCTGGACCAGTGAGATTTTTCCCACTTGAGGGGACTAACAGTTTGCAAGAGTATGGTCGCCCTTGTTTTAGTTCCGCTAAATCGACTTCTCCTTCTTCGACAGTTATAGTTTCGTCGAAGGATTCTGGATCTTCGTCATCCATCTCAACATACGCTATCCTCTCTCTCTTATGAGTTTTCGTTGCCTTTGCTTTTTCAGCTTTCAGGCGTTCTACCTGTCGAACTCTATCGGCCAGTTGGGCCATGTCTCTCAGGTATTGAGTGTCTAACTTCTTCCTAATGGAATAATCTAAACCGCCTGCGGCTATTTCGACTAACTCATGTTCTGGCACTTGTGTAAAACATCTTGCTTTGAGCAACCTAAACCTATTTAGATATTTGTCTATAGGTTCAGTGAAATGTCTCTTTACACTGGCCAATTCTTTCAGGCTTATCTTGGTTTGCCCCATGTAGAATTGCTCATGGAACAATCTTTCCAACTGGGTCCAATGATGGATCGAATTGGGGGGGAGAGTTGTAAACCAAGTAAAAGCGTTCTTTGTTAAAGAACTTGGGAAGTACTTAATCCTCAGGTTTTCGTTGTTTGAAATATCTCCTGCTTCGATCAAGTATCTCGCCACATGTTCGACAGTAGATTCTATCGTGTCCCCAGAGAACTTAGTGAATTTAGGGACTTTACATCTAGGAGGTAAGTCTGTTTGTAACACGTATTCTGACAGCGGGGATGTAAAGTTGGGCCTTCGAAAGCCCATGTTCATCCCATTTTGAGTCATGATCCTTTCGATCATGGTTGCCAGATTATTTTCCAAACCCATGTTTTGATATTGGATATGCTGAACTACTTCGTCAGCATTTTGGTTTCTGTTAACTAACCTTACCTCTGGGGTTATTACCCTAGGTTCTTCGACAGGTTGCTCCAATCGTGCCCTAAGGTTTTCTTCGACAGGCTGTTGGACTTGGTTGATAGTGGTTTCTTCCTCTAAGAATACACCTTGGTTTCCCCTTATTTGCGCCCTTTGGGGCTGTCAAATAGGTTGGGGTACTCCAAAGAAATCAGCCAAACGCGTCATTTGCGCTGTCATCTGCTGATTCGATTGGGTAGTGTTTTGTATTAGAGGGTTCAGCACTGTACTTAAAGTTTGTGCCAACATTTGAACCATATCATGGTTGCTTTCGTCCATTTGTTGCCTCAAGACTGCTGTCGAGGCGTTTGTAAGGCCATGTGCTACTTGGGACGTTCCTCCTAAGAGTTGGGTCCTATTTCTATTCGCCATACCTACTCTAGAACCTTGGAGTGGCGAAGAGGCACTCACTAAAGGGTCTGAAAAAGTGGACGCAGCGTTCGTCAGGCTAGCCAAGTCAGAAGTTGGCATGCCATAGAGTGGTTCTCGATTATGACCGCCTGTCATAAATCCTGGGGGAACATAAGGCCTTGTGCCTAAATTTCCCCTTGGTGGGGGAGTTCCCAAAGGCACTCTGGGGCCTGTGAACGGAGGTAATGGCCCCGTTGTTGTGACCGTTACTGCTGGTGTTGAACCAGCGGTTATCGCTTCACTTACGGTCGGGATAACCGTTGCTCCCACATTCGTTTGTAGGATTTCGTTATTGTTTGGCGGATTCGCCATCTCTTCTCTTCTTCTGGCAGTATTGGTATCGTTAGTGTATATTCTACCACTTCTCAATAACATACAACACTCCTCGAAAAAGATGAGATTATGTTTAAAAAAGGTTAAACTTCAAAAATCAACACACAGTCCCACCAGGTGTGCCAATTTGTTTACCGTGGTTATTGGTAAACAACCGCTGATCTTCCAAATGGTTACTTATTTGGTTACTCGCAGGATCGATCAGATTGATCCTAAGACATGGTTGATTTTGGGGTTTTGATTAAGTTGGATAATGATTAAATGACAAGAAAATAAAGAGGCTTTAAGTAAATTGCATGAAGAAGTGGGCTTGATAAAATAAAGGAAGGCTTGAAATAAAAGGCTTCGACGGGAAAAGTAAAGAAGAAAGCAAGTAAAGTTTCTGGAAAATAAATGACTTTGATTAATAAAAGTGGTGTTTCACACATACATTCTCAACAATTCTTTCTCACACGCTGGGTACTCGAATCTATATGAGTGACTTTGTATATAATTGTGAACACACGCGAAAAACTGCGTGAACTACTACTATTTATACTAAAACATCCCAAGTAACCGTCGGGAAGTTACACTTCTTCGAGATGACTCCACTTGGCACGTTCTCAGCGTTCGACGCTCCAGATCTTTGCACGTTGCACTTGGTAACCGCTGGGAACCGTTTTCCCTCCAAACGCTTGAATTTTAAATCGTTCCACTCTGAACAATCGAACACCTTCGTCGAGAAGCATCTTCGATGAAAAACACCTTCGACGTCGAAGGCAACCAAATTCTCCCTTGGAAGAAATCCTCTAAGTACATTGCCATCTTCCGATGGGAATTTCGACAGACCCAGCTGGTCGAAAACATCCTTCAGCTTTAATGGCTGACATTAATAAAAACAAGGGTGTCGAATTTAGGAGCCAACAGTTACTTGTTTAGATCACTTGCTTTGCTTTTGAAATTGTTTGAAATGGTGCTTTGTGTGGTTTTGAAAGTATTTTGAAAAGAGGCCATCGTTTAGGCAATCTTTGTAATGATTCTCATTCGGAAGAATGTATACAAAGATGTTTATCTTTTGAAAAATTATTCAATGTTTTTGAAGTTTGTTTTGAAATGTGCGTCTTTATTTTTTGAAAGTAGCAAGGATTGTTTTGAAATTGAGCAAGTAACTAGGAGCTATCTACCCTTCTCAAATTTATTTCTTGTGCACTTTTTCTTCCTTTGACATTGTTGATTTACCATTGATTTGGTAAACAACCCTATCTTTGGATGTTAAACGGGATGAGCGTGGGTCATCGTATGACCATGATAGCAATGTTGCCAAGTATCTTAACATGTTTGAGGGACCAAGATCATTTGTTTAGGCAACCTTTTGATAGCGTCATCGAGGGACTATGATCTTATTTTGTATTGTTTTGCCAAGATACTTTGCATGCATACGATGGCCATTTTATTTTAGGCAACCAAGTGGAGATACCTTAAGGGTGTTTGTGTGCAAGTGTGTTTTATTGCATGCATTTTTATCTTGAATTAGGATTTTTCTATTTCATTGACTTTATCCTGCCATACATATCCTAATTGCTAGGATTTACATTTGAAAGCAATAAAAATGTGGAAATGTAAAATCCTACGCTATTACAATATTTAGGGGGTGGGGGATACACACTTGTAAATGGGGAATCCGTCGAGAAAAATAAAGAAAAATAACAAGGGGAAGAAAAAGAGAAAGAGAGAGAGGGCTAGCGTGCTGCTGAGAGGAAGTCAGAAGTTCTAACCCAGGCCTGCTGCAGGATATCAACCTGTTAGTGAAAATGTATGAGTCAGAACTTCTGACTCTGGTGCACTGTAAAACAGAAACCTGTTAATGGGGAGGTCATAAGTTCTGACTCTCATGCGCTGAAAAACAAAAATTTGTTAGTACGGAAGTCAGAAGTTCTGACCCTGCTGGGAACACAAAAAAAAATCAGAAGTTCTGATATCATTGATAACAAAATAGGTCTCGGAAGTGCTGGCGTCAAAGTCAGAACTTGGTTTCCCGCTGTGCTAGTCAGAACATCTGCAATTTGATTATTTCTCCCTAAAACAGAAAACATGCCTAAGGCACTTTCAGCAGGTATCATGGCGCCTCAGAAGTAAAGGGAAACAGAAACAAAAAATCAGAGGCAAGTATGCCTTTTCTAATTCTGACTCTGAGTTTCAGTTTCTTCAAGACAGTTATGAACTGATTCGTTCTCCACTTAAGCATGCAGAGGCATAAAAATCTCAGAACGTAAACAACATCAAAAGCATGATATTTACATTGTGTTTATTGAGCATGCAAATTTGATTATGCTTAGCATCATGGTGAGAGTCAGCAGGTGCTTACCTTGTTGTTGGAAGAAAACCTGTGAATTGGAGCTAGCTTTAGCTCTGATGGTGTTCTGGACAAAAAATTTGTATGAGTGGATGGAGGGTATATATATGTAGTCAGAAACTGTATGGGAGTTTTCTAGTCAAGAAGCAAATTGGGTACAAATGAAGTTTGGAGGCAGGAGGTTCAAAGTTATGAAACACTAGGAATTTTGGCAGAGTTTCACCATGTTTTCTTGTTAGAATTTTCTATTCCTCTTCTAGCAATTTTTCTAGGTTTTTTGGACCGGACTTTTCAGGTGAAAATGGTGATCTATTTATAGGCAAGGCTTTGTGGATTTTTAAACGTTTAAGTGGGGCCAATACCATGCAATAGGTGTTGACTTTCTCTTGAAGGAAGTTCATGAAAAGTTATGATGATGGACAACTTTTCAGCCTAGGCTGGAACAGTAAGCGAGGATTAAGGAAAAGTGACACCCATAGGCGAAAAGTGGCGCTTAGATCCATGCCTAAACCTGCACGAGGAGGTTACTATGCCACACTTAGAGAGACCCCTTGGATGAATGCTCAAAAGTGGTTGTGAGCATTAATGAGAATTAAATGATGATGAGATTTGTCAAAATCAGAAATCTTGTAATAGGGGATTTTGCATCATTGCCTAAAACCAGAGCCAGCAGTTCTGCTTCACCAGAAAACAACGCAAACCAAGCTCTGACCTTGGCCTCCTTCTACCTCAGCAAATTCTGAGGAATCTCCAGACTTTCTAGCATGTTCCTTGGATTTGCTTCTAAAAATCTTGGACTTAGAGATTATGTTTCAGTGTAACACCCACTCTTCTAACCCCTTCATTTTCTGATTCCAGCATGTTCTGAAGGAGCCTTCAGGCTTCTTTGCTTTCTTTGCATTCCTCTAGCAAACTATGGCTGAACTAGCGTAACTGCTGAAAGAGCCATGTTCTGTTTGAAGATTATGTGTTGAGCCACGTTTACAATCTCTAACTGAGTTGGTGTAGCTGCTGGAGAGCCACCTTCTGACTGAATGTTATGTGCTGAGCCAAGTTTGCAACTTCTGACCATTTCTGCCTGGAGGTTGGTTCAGAAGTTATGAAGTGCCATTTTTCTTAAACATTTTAGAAAAATTCTAGGTATTTAGAATTTAACTTTTTCAAGGTAAAAATTTGACTTTGAGTTTGCAATTGACCACTTTGCTCTTGTAAATGGTTTACTTGGAAAGGAATGATAATTCAGGGCTTGGATTTGTTTAAGGGAAACTCTGAGAATCCAGGATGATTTCCTGAAGAATGAGAAGGCAAATTTTGGGGTACAACAGCAAGGATAGTTCGTCTACTTCTGACGCTGATTCTTCAGAGTTTTCCTCTTCAGCCTGAAAAGCGTTAGTATCAAATTTCTCAATTG
The DNA here is from genome assembly GCA_948472305.1 of Vicia faba. Lineage (NCBI taxonomy): Eukaryota > Viridiplantae > Streptophyta > Magnoliopsida > Fabales > Fabaceae > Vicia > Vicia faba. The sequence goes on along the minus strand of OX451738.1, from coordinate 1,578,956,674 downwards.
ATTTAAGGGCTAGAGACTTACCTTTCTTCAAAGGCTCGTGCTCATTAAGTTCTATCTTTTGACTTCTGAGAGCGCTGATGAGTTCCTCCAGAGACACGTTGTTCAGATCCTTTGAAACTTTGAAAGCAGTGACCATTGGTGCCCCTGTTCTAGGTAAGCTTCTGATGATCTTTATAACATGATCTTCTTTAGTATATCCCTTTTTCAAAACTCTTAGACCAGCGATCAGAGTTTTAAACCTAGAGAACAGTGCTTCTATAGACTCACTTTCTTCAACTTTGAAGGCTTCATACTTCTGAACTAAAACCAAAGCTTTAGACTCCTTAACTTGAGCGTTTCTGTGATACGGTGGCCATAACCGGACTGTTTTGAAATGCTGGGACTCGTTTTGCATTTGTGTTTGCAAAATGTCGCGGTAAGCAAGAGTCGCCACCGACTTTTATTTTATCCAACTGTAAAGAAAAAAAAAGCACAGAAAAATTCCCTTTTTTGAGATTTTGAGTACGGGGGGTAGATTATAGAAAGGGAAGGTATCAACACCCTTTTTATCTCTGGTTTTCCACGGGATCTTAGGTACTTGCTCATCATTTTCAAAATTGCTTGTGTGTGTTTGATTTGAAAAAAAGTTTTTGTTTTACTTCGATTTAACCCTTGCTTCTGTCTTCAAGAGTGTTACGAAGTTGTTTTGAAAACTTTGTTTGAAAAGAGTGTAAGTGTGAAAAAGTTTATTTGTTTGAGCAAGTACTTAAGAACTAATCTACCTACTCGAAAAAGAGAATGTTTCTGTTCTTATTTCCTTTAGACAGTGCTACCCCACTATTAGTGAGTAGGTAGCACCGTCGTTGGAGTTTTAAGGGTCAATTCGAAAGGGACATACGGTCACTAAAGAAATGCTAGGACGTCTTAGTAATAACCCTAATGTCTTGAGATCAACATTCGAGGAAACAATATCTGAGGCAACCATTCTGAGGCAACTTTTTCGAACGGGACTTTGATCTTTATTTAGACAAGAGAGTGACCACTAAAGTATCCTATACTTAATGACCATTTACCGAAGGCAACCGAAGTGGGAGTGTACCCTAGGAGTGCGCATGTGCGAGTGATTCAATTTCAAGTTATTATCTTTGCACATTTAGGGTTTGCTAACCGTTTTAAATTTAACATACATTTTTGTCATGCAACCCTATTATCATACATCTAACAGTTAATATTGTGCGGAAATTAAAGTTCGAAAAGTAAAGCTACGCTATTACAAGGCTCCGGGTATTAATTACATAGCCAAAAAAACCCGCTAAAACGATAAACAAATGGAAAAAGTCCTAATTAATCTATTACATCCTGTGAGCAGTTACATCAATATGGTAAAAACAAATAAAGCGCGCGCGATGAGTTAAGAACGAGAAAAGTTAGGGTTTTGACCCCGTCTAAACTAATTAAAGGAAAACTACTTTTTGATTGTTTTTGATTATTTTAAGAAAAAAAGAATAAGGTTTTAAATTAAATACAAACCTAATTACTAATTAAATTAAATTAAATTAAATAATTAATTTTGACTTATTTTTGTATTTTGTGATTTTTTAAGGAAATAGAAATAAAAATTAAATTAGACGAAAACCCTAATTTTCTACTTGATTTTAATTTATTTACAAAGCAAATTAAAGTTACCTAAAATTAAATTAGCCAACTAAATTAATTTTTTTATGAAAATAAAACCTAAATCTAATTTTGATGAAAAAAGTTGATTTTATGATTTTATAAAAAAGAATTAATTTTGTGTTAATAAAATAAATTATTTGAATTAAATAAAAAAAATTAAGAGAAGAGAAAAATGAGAATGGGCCTGGTTAAACAGCAATCTGGAGGGGTGTCTTTAGCAATTCTGGGCCCAAAAGAAACTGATCCATGTTGACTTTCCAAGATTCCATGTTGCACTTGGACTTGGATGCATGATGGACCATCACATGATGACCTTTGGATTGAATCTGCTTCAGATCTAGTGGCTGCAAACTGATGGCACACGGTGGGGTCTTGGCCTGTACAAGCACATGATTACGCAAGGCAAAATATTATTGAAGAATATGGGGGACCTGGGATTCGAACCCAGGTCCTGTAGCTTTTTCCAACTGCCTTGTCACCAACTGAGCTGCGTGCTTTTGTTGTATACCAAATAAACAATAATCATTATATTAAAAACAAACAAAATAAAGAAACATCCGCGCGAAAATTCAAACGAGGCAATCAGGGGCTGCCACGACATCGTCGCTGTCCTCTCTCTGTTGGTAAAAGGTCACTGACTTTTACCTACAGACAAATGTTCTTAGCTATAAGCCAAAGATTTTCCAAAATCCTCCACAGGCACGATAAATAGAATCTAAAGCCACGAATCAAACCGCCTTGGCCTGCTGAGCATTATGGTGCCCTTCTTGTGGACCAATTTTACCTGTGTAAAAAGACCCTAAAACAAGACCCAAAACCCTAACAATGGTGAATTTCAATATAGCTTCCAAAAATGAAATTAAATGGTGCTGTTAGCTTACAAACATGCCAGGGATTACAAATATGCTCTTAAAACATGATGAAGATGCCAAAATAACAAGATTCGATTTTGGAAATAAGAGCAAATCGTGGACCACTTACAGTGAGTTCTAGCGCGTGAGGATCCTTGTTTCTGATTGCTATGGCTTCCTTGAGTGTCCAGGAAACGAATGGGATGGCTTAGGAATCTTGAAAACGCCTGGAAGTGCAAAATCAGATCACCACTTTCTTTGAGTTTTTTCAAGTTTGGTTCTCTTTCTACACGCCTCTAAAACTTGTTGTTTTTTGCTGCAAATGTACACTATATACCACTGATTGAATTAGGGTTGCAATTGTGATCTCAATCTTTGTCCATTATGATTTGTGATCTTGATTTGATTTCCAAGAAATTCCTTCAAAAATAGGCCAAAGTAAATCTTTTTGTACCCACCTATGCCTTGAACGAATTGATTCACTTGCTAGCTGGATATGGGACCTGAAATGTGCACAAAATCTTGAGGTTTGAATGATTTGGATATTTTCATGATTTAATTAGATTTAAATTAATTTAATTGGACTAAAAAATCAAAATAAATAGTAAAAATAAGATAAAGACAAGTGGAAAGAGCTAGGGCTCGTGGACCATTCTACCAACTCAAAACAAGTGCAAAAGATTGGGCCCATTTAACAAAAATTGCAATTTGAGGCATAGTTGAGTTTTGACAATTTTGCAAAAAAAAGTCAACTTCACCAACGCATAACTTCCTCAATTTTGACTATTTGAAGGTTTTCTTTGACTTTTTAGAAATCTGGAGATGTCATATAAGCAACCCTTTTGGTATCATCTCAATTGAGTATTCCATGTTCATGTATGAAGCTTTGACAAAGAAGGTGTTTTTGTTGACTTTTCAAAATGACCTATAATGTCCAAATTCACAACTTCTTGTGAGTGCATATTTTGAACTTGGGAGCTGAAGATGGATTGTAGGGCATTGAATCCTCTTAAAAATTAGCTTTGGATGGGTCATTTCTCATAAAGTATGATAAAGTTATACTTGGTCAAAGTTGAGTTGACTTTTCCTACAAAACCCTAATTTAGCAACTTTTGGATTTTGATGAATTGTGAGCAATTCTTGATGAATCATGATAAACCCTTGATCAAATGATGAATGATACTTCAAAATGAGGATGTTGACCAAAAATCTTGAATTTTGACTGTATGTCGGCCACAGTTGACTTTTGCCCTAGCACAGTCGATTTTCAGGCCTTTGAGCAATTGACTGAGCAAACTTTCTCTGCAAGGCTTGAAACTTGACATGGATGATCTTGATAACATATTAGGACAATGATGAGCATTTGGGATCCCTTGGACTCAAATATTTTGATGCAACATGAAACCCTAATTTGAGGTAGACTGCCTTAAGAGAGAGTTTGTTTGGTCAACCCTTGGACTTCTTTGAACACCTTGAGGATCATTCTTGAAATTTTGAGAAATACGAGAGGGAAAATTTTGGGGTACAACAGCTGCCCATGTTCAATCTTCTTAAACCTGAGGATGTATATTGGCTTGCTTGCCTTTCGTGATCCGAAGGTGGAAGATGATTGAACACTAGAGTGCCCAAAAATTTGCACTCGCATGAAGCGGTACTTGTCTTGTGATGTCGGGAATGGGCTTACAGATTCCATTTGGAGATTGATTGATGGAAGATGGGCTTAAAGATGCCATCTGAGGGAGTGTCAATCTCCTAAGAGATTCCTTAGCGAGAGTCAGTATACATGTTGTTGAGGAAGACTATGTTGGAGAGTGTTGGTCTCTGTCCTGAGAGAAATAGAATTTTAGGAGCTTCAGTCATCCGTTATTCTACTGGGGGATCGTATCTTAGTTGAAGAGGTTAAAATGAACTACTATCTGGTCGTAATCCAGGCTTCATAGTGATAAGACCGACTTCTATCTGGTCGTAATCCAGGATTTACAATGACTTACTGGGGAGATGAGATTAAACTTGCTATCCGGTCGTAATCCAGGCTTCTCAATTTCTCAATTCTTATATGGTCATAATCCAGGCTTCAGAAGGAATTAACTTGTTATCTGGTCGCATTCGGGCTTCAACTTGAATCTAGGGCACACTAATATCCGGTCGACTCCGGGCTTCTTAGTAATTGTCCAGGTAAACTGCTATTGGGTTGTAATCCAAGCTTCAGAAGGAATTAAGTTATTATCCGGTCGCATCCTGGCTTCAACTTGAATCTAGGGCACACTAATATCCGGTCGACTTTGGGCTTCTTGGTAATTGTCCAGGTAAACTGTTATTTGGTCGTAATCCAAGCCTCACAGCGTCCCTCACTGTTATCTGGTCGTAATCCAGGCTTCACAATGCTTTATACCATTATCTCGTTGAATCCAGGCTTCATGGTGTTCGGAGAAATCAAGATACTATCCGGTCGAATTCGGGCTTCATAACTTGTATTAAAGATATACCATTATCTGGTCGTAATCCAGGCTTTGCGGTGTCTTTGGCTGCTATCTGGTTGTAATCCAGGCTTCACAGAAATTTATATTGCTATCTGGTCGTAATCCAGGCTTCGCAATAGCTTGTTGAGATGTTATCCGGTCGTAATTCGAGCTTCATGGCTTGCTGGGGATTAAACTATTATCTGGTCGAATTCGGGCTTCATAGCTTGAATTTAAGATGAACCACTATCTGGTCGATTCCAGGCTTCGCGGTGTTTGATATTGTTATCCGGTCGTAATCCGGGCTTCACGGCTTGTTGGGGATTAAACTATTATTCGATTGAATCTGGGCTTCATAGCTTGAATTTAATATGAACCACTATCTGGTCGATTCCAGGCTTCACGGTGTTTGATACTATTATCCGATCGTTCTCCGGGCTTCACAATATGATGTAGAAATCAAGATACTATCCGGTTGAATCCGGGCTTCATAACTTGAACTTTGTGAGGATTTTGATTTTACCTTTCCTGAAAGGTAAAGGTTAGTCGTATGTAATGCATGCCATGTATCAAGCAATGATGTTCTCAAAATAAATGAGATTGTGTTGTATGATGCGTATGCGCATGTCAAGATGTATGGACCTGCAATGTTTTTTTATGATGTTCTCTAGCTGGGAAACATAAATCCCGGATTGTTGCTGGAGCAAAGAGTTGAATTCTTTGTTCTCGCTGGAGATAACGATCGAAGTTGATCTAAGAATAAATTGGCGAGAGAATAACTCTGCTGGAGAATACACTGGCGAGGAAATGACTCTGTGGGGAAGATATGTTATGTCTGAAGATCCGTTGATTTGTAGAAATAACCTTAGCTGGGGATGAATTACCGTTGCTGGCGATAATGAAACCTGTTGGGGACTGAATTTCTGCTTGTGGAAGAAATAAACTCCACTGGGGATAATCTTCCAGTGTTGATGATAAATAAACTCTGCTTGGGGAGAATCACTATTCTTAGATACCTTTTACTCTGCGGGGAGTGAATGTACCTTTAGTCGTGTTCTCCAGCTAGGTCTATCCCTATACCTGGTGGACATAGCAACCGTAAGGTTTGGACGTTTCTTGTTTGCCCCTGTTTCTGAAATTACGAGTAATCGTCTTTTGTTTCGCATGTAAATATTTATGAGCAGCGATTATTGTCAAATGCATATATCAAAAATGAGCATTGGACGTTCTTGCAAAACAAAACAAAAAAAGAAAAACAATTTGAAATTTCTTTGTGAAAATGAATTGTATTAATTTTGAAGTTGGCCTGTAAATAGGCGTTTTTGTACAAGAGGCTGACTTCCTAGTAAGAGAACGTCGTCGAAAGATAGAATTTATACAGTTTGTGTAAAACAAAGAAAAACAGCTATGTGAATAATCCCACTGGGTTCCAACTCTGGTATTGCCTTTATATCTTCGAGAGTCTCATCACTTTGCTACTTGGTTGAAGGTAGATCAGATTGATTAATGTCGTCCGAGCTTGATAGTTGGTACTGAAGTCTGGTTGCAAGGTGATCCAATGAGACATAGTGTTACGCTTCAATCCCTATTTTTTTCCTGGACCGCCCTTTCGGGTTTTCAGTCCACCGGGATACCCCTTTTTGCCTAAGCCGCCTTTTCAGGTTTTCGACTTGCCGGGTGTATAGATTTTTTCATTTTCATCCCTTACTTTTTCCCGAACCCTTTTGGTTCGCCGGTGTGATCGGTGGAAATAGAACTGACTATTTTGGAATGTTGGTTCGCGAAATGTCGCGGTAAGCAAGAGTCGCCACCGTCTTTTATTTTCTCCAACAAGGAAAGGACAAAAGCACGGCAAAATTCCTTTTCGATATGTTTCTCGGGTTCGGGAGGTAGATTATAGAAAGGGAAGGTGTTAGCACCCTTTCTATCTGTGGTTATCCACGGGCTCTTAGGTACTTGCTCACTATGTTTTCAAAAATGTTTTGCTTTTCTTGTGTTTGTGGGTTTTGAAAAAGTTTGTTTGAAAACTTCGATTTAACTCTTGTATCTGTCCTCAAGAGTGTATGAAGTGTTGTTTGAAAACTTTGTTTGAAAAAAGTGTAAGTGCGAAAAGCATTTTTGTTTTGAAAGAGCAAGTACCTGAGAACCTCTACCTACTCAAAAGAAATTAAGCTGTGTAAATGTCCTTTAGACAGTACTATCCCACTATTGAGAAGTAGGTAGCACCGTCGTTGGAGTTTTCGGGTCAATTCGATTATAGGGACATGTGATCACTAAAGCAATAGTAGGACGCCTTAGCGGTAACCCTAATGTCTTAGATCATTTTCCGAGGCAACCGTTTCGAGGCAACTTTGATCTTTAGACAGGAGGGCGACCTCTAAAACACCCTATACTCAATGACCACGTCGAGGCAACCAAGTGAGGCGTACCCTAAGAGTGGCATGTGCAAGTGTGTCAGGTTTCAGTTATGTTATCTTTGTACATGTCATGGTGAGCTACGATTGATTTTAGTTTGAGAGAGATCTTGCATAGCCTAATTAGCATACATCTAGCAGTTAATATTTGCAGAAAATAAAACTAAACTATTACAAGGCGTCGGGTATTTACATCGCTAAAAACAAACCCTTGAAAAAGTAAATTGCGGAAAATAAATAAAAGAAATAAAAAGGTCATAATTAAAGCTATTACATCCTCGGAACAATTACATGATATGGATCAAAATATGAATCGAGAATAATCACGCGCGCGAGAAAAATTGGATCGGAGAGTTTCTAGGGTTTTGACCCCTTTTGAGAAAGAAGGAAGTTTTTGTTATTTTGCACTTAATTAAATTAATCCTAAACTAATTAATTAATTAAATAAAAGAAAGATATTTTTTTGAGTTTTTTATGTTTTAAGGAAATAAAAATAAAGATGATGAAAATTGTCAAGAAACCCTAATTCTACATTAGTTTTAGATTTATTGTGAAAATATTAAAATTAACCTAATTAACTAAATAGATTAATTATGTTAGTGTTTATTTACAAAATAACTAATTAATGGTGAAATTAATTTTAATAAATAATAATAAAAAATATTATATTTTGGTTTTCTGATTTTATTATGAAAAAATTAATTTGGTTAATTAAATAATAATAATAGTTAATAATAAAAACAATTAAATAAATAAATATAAAGGAAGAAAAAAGAATAAACCCGGGGGGGGTGGCCCAAGTTAGGAGATGTCTTTGGCAATTTGTGGCCCAACAATATTCCAATCCGTTTGACTTTTGGGATTATCCATGCATGTGTTGACCAGGGACTATGGTGAGGATTCCACTCTTGTCCATTGGATTTCAGTTTGATGACATCTGGCGCATTGATTTTTGAGGTGTATGGTGGATAACTTTTGGAAAGCTACATGTAAATACCTGAAAAATAAAAGCAACAATGTTTTGGGGGACCTGGGATTCGAACCCAGGTCCCAATGCTTCCAGGCTAGCGTCCCTGCCACTACACCATCATGCTTCAATTAATATTGGAATAATAAATGTTTATTATATATGCAAACAAATTAATATGATGTAAAACAAAAAAAATACGCGCGCGTTTTCAAACTGTCCAACCACGTGATAACACATCATCATCTTCTTCTTTTTCCCTGTAAAAATAATATCAGATAGCGGGGGTTTTTAACCCCCACTAACCCCTGCCAGGAAAAATAGCGATTAGCATCACAACACATATAAATATTTTGCGAGGTATTGGGCTTGTTCGTCTGGGTCTAACGATTTCAACCATGGGTCTTATGAGTCCTAATTTTGCCTGGTTCAGAAAGCCCTAATTCAAAGCTCAAGAACCCAAGAAATTTGATCATGGTATCTTTTGATTCAGGGGGTTTCAGTTCAATTTAATTATACCGTTAGCTTCGTATGGTTCCTAGCAATGCAAAACAATTATGAAAACGTGTTAAATGCACATGAATCAAGCAATACGATTTTGAATAAAAGCGCCAAACCGTGAAACTGTAATCGGTGATTCTTTGAGCTTTGGTGCGTGAATTCAATTGCAAAACGTTCCTGACACTTCCTGCAATGTGTTTGAATGAAAAGCACGCCTTAAATTGGCCTGGAATGCAAGAACAGATTTTCAATTTTCTTGGAAATTCTTGAAACTGTATGGTTCTTTTCTGCAGCTTTTTCCACGTCCTTTTGATCAGGGTTTGCTTTCTTATGTATATGGGAAATAAATTAGGTCAAGAAGCTGGGCCAATATCCATTGCATTGATGATTGAATCCTTGATTGAAAAATCAAATATCCTTGATTTTCATGATTGAACAAAGTTGACAATTTTGGATTTTTTGTATCTTTGACTTGGTGCTCGAATTTGCCAGCATGTTTAGGTCCTATTTGCTTCACAAAAAGATTTAAAAAACAAATCTTCTATTTTCTCATAATTTAAATTGATTAAATGAATTAATATTAATTAAAAATCCAATTAATCAATAAAAATAAGAAAATAAATCCCATTAAGCTTGGTGGGTCGTGCGTAAGTCATGGATGATGTTTCAAGAAGAGATTTGAGGCCCATTAACAAAAAGAAGGTGTTTTAAGCAAAGTTGACTTTTGCAAATTCATGAAAATTTCCCAACTTCTCCAATGCACAACTTGCTCAATTTTGATCATATGACCATGTTCTTTGACATTTTGGAAATCTCTTGAAGTCCTCTAACCAATGCCTTTGGTCCCATGTCATTTGGATTTACCAATCTCAAGTTATGGCCTTTGACTCAAAGTGTACATTTGTTGACTTTTGAAATTGACCTATAATGTAAAAACTGGTAACTTCTTGTGAGAGCATTTCTTGAACTTGGAGTGTGAAGATGTATTGTAGGAAATTACATCCCCTTCAAAATGATCATTGGATGGGATTTTTCTGATGAACCATGGAAAAGTTATGCCCTGGTCAAGATACAGTTGACTTTTCTACTGTCCAAAAATAGTAACTTTTTGCATCTTGATGATTTCTGAGCTATTCTTGTGGAATCATGATCAAGACTTGATCAAATGATGATTGTGAACTCAAAATAAGATGTTGACCAAAAATTATGACTTTTGACTGCAAAATGACCATTTTGCCCTTGTAGTTGACTGTGGATCAAATGAGGCTTTTGACTGTGCAAATTGGCACTGTGAGTCTAGAAACTTGGCATGTAGGTGCTAGAGAATGTATATAGGCCTATGATACTTGATTGAACCATTGAGAACCTCAAATTCCTTGAAAGAACCAAAACCCTAATTTTGAGCTGGCTTAGGAAGTGATTTGACTGTCTACCTCTTGAGCAATCTTGAACAATTTGAGGATCATTCTTGACAAACCTTGAGGAATATGGGAGGGAAAATTTTGGGGTACAACAGTTGCCCCTGTTCAATCTTCTTAGACCTGAGGATGTAGATTGGCTTGTGTGCCTTTCGTGATCCGAAGGTGGAAGATGATTGAACACTAAAGTGCCCAGAAATTTGCACTCGCATAGCGTAGTATCGACAATGTGATGTCGGGAATGGGCTTACAGATGCCATTTGGAGATATGATGGATAGGAGGATGGGCTTATAGATGCCATCTGGAGATGTGACAAAATCTTGTTGGGGATGGGCTTATAGATGCCATCAGGAAATGTTTATTGAATTGTAACTTGGTAGGTTGAAATAAGGAACCTGTGTAGGGTTGCCTGATGATGAGTCCGTGTAAAACTGCATCTGAAAGAGAGGGAACCGGTGTAGGGTTGCTTGATGATGGTCAAGTAGATAGTTGTCCTGTCTGGTTTCAGGTATTAATCTACAATCAGTCGTCCACAGATATTTCCTAGCTAGTTACAGGTGTTGATCTGGAACTTGAAAAAGGTTGGCCGATGAGATAGTTGTCCTGGCTGGTTTCAGGTATTAATCTTTGACCTGAGAAAGAAAGATAGTCTTCCTGGCTTGTTACAGGTATTGATCTTTAGTCTCTTTATGTAGATAACTTTCCTGGCTTGTTACAGGTATAGATCTACAATCAGTCGTTCACAGATATTTCCTGGCTAGTTACAGGTGTTGATCTGGAACTTAAGAAAGGTTGGTCGATGAGATAGTTGTCCTGGCTGGTTTCAGGTGTTAATCTCTGACCTGAGAAAGAAATATAGTCTTCCTGGCTTGTTACAGGTATTGATCTTCAATCTCTTCATGTAGATAACTTTCTTGGCTAGTTACAGGTATAGATCTACAATCAGTCGTCCACAGATATTTCCTGGATAGTTACAGGTGTTGATCTAGAACTTAAGAAAGGTTGGTCGAGGAGATAGTTGTCATGGCTGGTTTCAGGTATTAATCTCTGACCTGAGAAAGAAAGATAGTCTTCCTGGCTTGTTACAGGTATTGATCTTCAGTCTCTTTATGTAGATAACTTTCCTGGCTTGTTACAGGTATAGATCTACAATCAGTCGTTCACAGATATTTCCTGGCTAGTTACAGGTGTTGATCTGGAACTTAAGAAAGGTTGATGGTAATCATCTTTTGATTGACCTTTTCCTGAAAAGGGCCAAACGTTAGTTGTATGCAATGTCATGATGTATGAGATGCATGATGTCATGATAAAATGAGGTCGTGTCGTATGCACTTTGTCATGCATGAAATGTTTATGAATGTATTTTCGTCTGGGAAAATAAATCCTTGACAAATGCCGGGGAGTTTGTTAAATCCAGGGCTGATGTTGAAGAGTAGAGTTCTTCGTTTCCGCTGGGGATGATGAACGAAGATGATTTCAAGAATAAACCGGTAGGAGAAGATGACTCCGTTGGGGGATAAACCTGGTGAAGAGATTACTCTGCGGGGAATTACTCTGTGGGGAAGAGATGCTTCGCTGAGATTTTAACGATAAACTCCGCTGGGGATTCCGTTGATAAGCTTTGTTGGGGATTTTGATTATGAACTCCGCTGGGGGATAGAAAGAACTTCGCTGGGGATGATCTTTCAGTTGCACCTTGCTGAGGATAACTCAGTTAGACTCTGGTGGAGATAACCTCTGAATATGACTGGGGAGATGCATTTGCATTCTGCAGGGGACAAGCTTCCAGAATCTACTAGGGAGATGATTCAACTCTGTTGGGGAAACTTTTTTAGACTGCACTGGGGAAATGGCTCCACTGGGGGTATCTTGTATTCCGCCGGGGAACAATCTTATATTTCGTTGAGGAATATTAAGACTGCCGGGGATGCTCGCTGGGGAATATATGTATACTCCGCTGGGAAATATTAAGACTTACTGGGGATACCCAACTTGTTCGGGACTGATGGTAGACTAACTCTGCTTGGGGGGAGAGTATTGCTGATTTGTTCATAGCTGCAAGTCTCAGTAGGGAGAGCTACCATTACTATCTTACTCTTGGGGAGTGAAGGTATCTTGGCCATATTCTTCAGCTGAATCTACCTTGTACCCGGTGGACAGAGCAGCTTGTGCAGTTCGGCCAATTCTTATTGCCCCAGTTTCTGCGGGAGAAGAAGGCCTATGAGATGCTTGATAACCGCCGATTGACAAATCTTCTTCTGGTAGGCAAGTGACGAGATGACGAGACATAGTCGTACGCTTTGATCCCTAATTTTTGCCTGGACCGCCCTTTCGGGTTTTCAGTCCATCGGGATACCCTTTTTTTCCCAAGCCGCCTTTTCAGGTTTTCGACTTGCCGGGTGTACAAATTTTTTCATTTTCGTCCCTTATTTTTGCCCGAACCCTTTTGGTTCGCCGGGAAGCCCTTATTTTTGCCTAGGCCAGTCGACCTAGCGGGTCTTTGATTATGCGTAGTATTTTTTGACTATGTTCATGCTCTCAGGATGTAGGGAGTTGTCACTGCTAGTAGCGTTGTGTTGCCATACTACCAGAAGATCTTCGTTGATCATGCAAGATTCGTTGCTGGCATTCGTATCCAATGCCCCAAGTGACTCGGATGGAGATTTGCCCCTGACTATTTGGAATTTTTGAGAGATTCTATGAATCTTGACTTGACTGCCCTAGATGATGGACAATGCCATGCCTCTTGATTGGAAGTGTTTTTCCACTTGAGGTGACTCTTTTTATTGAGAAGGTTTTTGTTCACTAGATATTCGTCGTGCGAATTTCTCTGCTATTTGAACAAATAGTCATATGCAAATAATGTTATTTTAAGAATGCAAAGCTTATGTCTGTCTTGAAGTTTTTTGAAAATGCAGTTTTCAATAAAACAAGTGAATTTTTGTAAAATGTGATGTCAACTCAAGATTTTACAGTAAGCCCTACAGGAGTCAGGATACCTTTTGTAACAGTATGCTTTGGAACTAACCCATGCTTCAGCTAGGGAATTTTAAGGGTTATAACGTGGCCTGGTTCACGGTTTAAGAAACAAAGGATAAAGGCTCAAATTTTATTTGTACCCACCCGTTCTTCGTGATGTTCTTCAATCCTAAACTCAGCTAATCGTGCATTAGATCTTGTTTGAGTCTTTGCTTTGATATACCAGTGATGGTTCGGATACTGACAGTTTATTTTGAACAGGCAGTCATTTTTTGTTGAGAGTTTATAGGACCTCTTCCTTTTTTATTGCGTTATCCCTATCTTTTCCTGAACTGTTTCTTTTTGTATTTACAGTCAGCGGGATGCCCCAGTTTTGTAAGTCTCCTTCATAGGTTTTGACTTATTGGGCTTTTGTTTCTGAGAGATAATGACTGCCTGTCCTTACGATTATTCGGAACCATCACTGTCTTTTGTTTTGGAAGAACTCCTTTGATGCCATTTATTGTGCACTTGGATCAACTGAGAAAACTACCCTGCCCCAGGTTATAATTAAGGGTTTTAATTTTTTTGCGAAAAGAAAAACTCCAACTTCTTTGGCTCAAAGGGGTTGACTAGGGATTATCTTCCTTATAACTCCACTGTTTAGGATTTGAAACAATGCATGTACCTCATCAGCGGGGTCTATTCAAAAGCATACTGTAACGATTTTGATATCATTTTCATCATCCTCCCTCAAAAGGCTTAAAAAAATTTTAATCGAGAGTTGAACATCACAAAAAAATGAAAGCAATTTGAATATAGTGAATACAAATGGATTGATTCAAAACAGACATATGTGATGCATTAATGAAATAAAAAGTTTGCCATGACAATAATTGTTTGAATAAGCAAAGAAAAATACAACTTCAGAATTCAAATGAACAAAAGTCTCTTAGTTTGAACTAGTCATCTCAGATGGAGAATTCTCAGCGGAAGATTTTCATCTCGCCATCTGGCACGAACTCCAGCACCCTTCCGTCAATCAGGTCTTGGATCTTGTTCTTCAGAGTCCAACAGTTGTTTGTGTCATGTCCCGGACTGTCAGAGTGGTATGCATGCCTTTCATTGGGATGATAGGTAGGAGCAGAAGTATTTGGGTTCCGGAGAGGAGCCTTTAACGTAATCAGCTCTGCCTTCAACATGTGTTGTAGCGCTTGACCCAGTGACATGTTGATCTTAGTGAATCGTCTTTTAGGCGCGACCTCCTTACGCTGATTACCCCGTTGATGCTGGCGAGGTTGTTGTTGGGTTTGAGACCCTGAAGCAAGCTGGGGAGCTTTTCCTTTGTCTTCTTGTCTCAAAGGAGGTTGAATGATGATTTGATCTTCAACCCTAGTTGTTTGCCCCACTTGGTTATTTTGAAGCAGCTTGTTGACGAGGACCCTGAGCTCTTCTTGTCTTTGAGCTAAGTCTTGAATGAGAGTCATCTGGCCCGCCAGCTGTCCCATCATCTGGATCTTCATTGTTTCTAACTCAATTTGTAGCCCTTCCAACTGATCATTCCTGACGCCTCCTGGATTCCCTAGGACCAAGCCCCTTGTGAGGAGAGATTTTATTTCTTCTTTCCCCTGGGATAGGCTCAAGAACATTTCTTGAAGTTGGGCATTTTGAGCCCGGAGATCTTGGTTGTCTGGTTGGAAAGCCATTGCTGAAATAAACAGCGAGAACATGAGAGACCTGTATCGGATGACCTGTTATGCAATGATATGTATGATATATGTATGCAATGTTTTCAAGGATCTCGCGGGGTAGACAAGAAAATTGTTAGAATTTGAATTTGGTAGCTCGGTTGAAGGAACTTCATGTTGCTGAGGGTCCTTCTTCAAGAGTCAAGCTCACCATATCGAGTGGGTCATAGCCCCTGACTCAAGTCACCATGTTTTGATCTCCAAACAACCTTGGCTAGAGGAAAATAAATCCCCTTTGCCCCTTGCTAGACAGTTGGTTCATCATGACCTGCATCACAAAACCTTGAGATCCTTGAAATGGGTTAGTCCTTATGCAGGATGCATGCAATGTTATGATGTTACGATGTTATGATAAAATGCACACCACAAGTATTCACAAAAGGCAAATATGGTAAAGGCACACAAGTCACACAAAAGATCCCTTAGATTTCAGGCCAGCATGAAGTTTAGGTACTACCCTCTTTCAGTTTCAGTTGGTTAAGACCTGTCCTAAAAATAGTAACCGGGTTATAGAGGATCTCAATATCACTGACTACCCTCAATCGGTTCGCTTTTGATACGTCTGACCATGACAAATAGCAGTAAGCCTCTTTTCATCAATTAAATTCAGCTGATCAAGCCGGGTCTGGATCCAGTCATCTTCACTCAAATCTGCATCCTTCATAATCCGAAGAGAGGGTATCTGGACTTCAATGGGCAGGACTACCTCCATGCCATACACCAAAGAGTAGGGTGTTGCCCCCGTCGAAGTCCGCGCTGAGGTACGGTACCCATGAAGAGCGAATGGTAACATCTCATGCCAGTCTTTGTATGTCACCGTCATCTTCTATACAATCTTCTTGATGTTCTTATTAGCTGCTTCCACAGCCCCATTCATCTTCGGCCGGTAAGGAGAAGAGTTGTGATGTTGTATCTTGAACTGTTTGCAGAGCTCGGTGATCATCGTATTATTGAGATTTGTACTATTTCCCGTAATGATCCTCTCTGGTACACCATATCGACAGATCAAGTTGTGTCGGATGAACTGCGTCACGACGTTCTTGGTCATTGTAGCAAAGGAAGATGCCTCAACCCACTTTGTAAAATAATCAATTTCTACCAGAATGAAACGATGCCCGTTAGATGTAGTAGGTCTGATCTCACCAATCATATCGATGCCCCACATTGCAAAAGGCCAAGGAGCTGTCAAGACGTTCAAAGGAACTGGAGGTATATGCACCTTATCAGCATAGACTTGGCACTTATGACAAGTCTGAGAATGCTGATAACAATCGGCTTCCATAGTAGACCAATAATATCCTGCCCGTAGGATTTTCTTTGCCATGGTATGTCCACTGGAATGAGTTCCGAAAGTACCTTCATGTAACTCTGCCATAATCCTTTCTTCCTCGCTTTTGTCCATACATCGTAGTAATGTTGAATCATGGTTACACTTATAGAAAACCCCATTGCTGATGAAGAACTTCGCAGTGAACCTTCTCAAGAACTTCTTATCATTAACAGATGCACCCTCAGGGTACTCTTGAGCCTCAAGATACCTCTTTACCTCGTGGAACCAGGGTTTATCTGCTGCCTCTTCAGTCTCAACATCGCAGTAATGTGCTGGTTCGTCCAACCTCTTAATGGTAATTCGGGGAGCTTCATTGTCCCACCTGACCTTGAACATAGAAGACATGGTAGCTAGCACGTCCGCCAGCTGAATCTCCTCTCTTGGGAAGTGTTCAAAGGTTATCTCCTTAAAGTGTGGGAGCAATGTCAGTACATATTCTTTGTAAGGAATAAGATTTGGGTGCTTCGTATCCCACTCACCTTTGATCTGACTGATCACTAGAGCGGAATCTCCGAACACACTTAAGAACTTAATCCTTAGGTAAATAGCTGCTCGAAGGCCCATGATGCACGCTTCATACTCCGCCATGTTATTGGTGTAGTTAAAACACAATCGGGCGGTGAATGGAGTATGACAGCCTTCAGGAGATATGATCACGGCGCCAATGCCATTACCCAACGCGTTTGAAGCTCCATCAAAACACATAGACCATCGGGATCCTTCCTCAAGTCCTTCATTCGGTCCAGGTTTTTCACAGTCGGTCACCAACATGATGTTCTCATCAGGGAACTCGAAATTCATAGACTGGTAATCATCCACGGCTTGATGTGCCAAATGATCTGCCAACACACTCCCCTTGATTGCTTTTTGGGTTGTGTGTTGGATGTCATACTCAGTTAAGATCATCTTCCATCTTGCTATTCTTTCGGACAAGGCAGGCTTTTCGAAGATATACTTGATTGGATCCATCTTTGATATCAATAGAGTAGTGTGAGTCAGCATATACTGTCTCAGTCGGCGAGCAGCACATGCCAAAGTGCAACAAGTTTTCTCAAGCAGTGAGTATCGGGTCTCCGAGTCGATAAACTTTTTGCTAAGGTAGTAAATAGCATGCTCTTTTTGGCCAGACTCGTCATGATGCCCCATCACGCACCCCATTGAATTGTCGAGTACTGTCAAGTATAAGATCAAAGGTCTTCCTTCAACTGTGTCATACCCAAATTTTTGACCTAAGATCCCTGCTTCATCTGCATTATTTTTTTATACACATCAAGGTCGCAGAATACGGTAGGTTTCGAATGTTTCGCTTTCGAGCTTTGACTGTGTAGAGATTACCGAGTGTTGTGAGCATTTCATTTTATGAATGACTAAACACTAATCAAGCACGAAGTGTATGTTTTGCTGTTTTGTTTTCATGTGCAGAAAATAGGTCTGAAAGAAGAGCATCAGACGTTGTACGTCGATCAGGATTTCGAGTCTTAGAACAGAAATGTTGTCGTTCGTTAATTTCCAAAAGACTGGTTCATCAAAGAATTTCAGAGAATTGTTCGTTTATTTCCACACTCTATCCAGCAAATGGTCTATGTTTTCTCCGAATATTTTTCAGGAAGAACAGTTGAAGTTCTACCGACTTTGGTTCATGTGTGTCTCACATTGTTCTAAAATACAAGAAGAAACAGGTTATACCGTCATTTTTGATTTCTTGGACCAAAAGTCATCTGCAAATTTTCTCACGGCGCGTGTTGAATTTCGCCGAAATGGGATAATTAAATTCAAAACCGTTCTAGAGGAATTTATTCGGAATTTCGCCGAAATGGGATAATTAAATTCCAAGTGATAATTAAAGAGGAGCTATCAAGAAATCTCATCCAAAAATATTCATTTATCGCATGAAATATTTATTCAAGATTATTCTTGTGATTATTTTGGTGAATCTACATCATGGTTATTCGGATACATGAAGCATTATTTCAAGAAGTTAGTGAGGAATTCTATTTAATTACATGAGGAATTCTATTTGATTACAAAATTAATCCATGTGATTTATTTGGATTTCTATTACAAAAGTGCAAGATTAAAGTCCAAGACTTGCATTATTATTTATTCATCATTCAACAATTCACCAAGTATTATTCAATTGTTTCCCAAATTTAAATGGAAGATCTTGAATTTTTATCAAGATATATCAAGATTCATGTTTATGTGAAGATTCAAGATTATTCATAACTACCAAAGAATGGAAAATATATTGAAGAATACATGTTTATACATGTCACAATTTATTTGAGTTTATTACAAGGTTGCAAAGAAGCTACAAGTGTGTACAAAGGTATTTTCAACATTAAAAAAAATTCAACAAAGTTAGTAATGTAGTCCACTTTGCAACTCATCTTCAAGCCCAATTTTGTTGTATTTTTTTGTTGGTCAACAATGCTCCAAACATCCTGGAAAAAAAAACAGCAAAGAGAGATGTTGTAAAATGCTACAAACAGTAAAAAATAGCAACATATAGCAGCTCCAAGTGCTGCCAAAATCTGCTCCAACCTGCATCAAAATAGCCACAGTTTGCATCAATATGGCTAAAATAATTTGTGTGAACAAAGCATAGAAACAACTTGCGAAAATAGTTCAAATCTCTACTGTTTTTCCCCCTAAAACCCCATATACTCCACTATAAATAAGAGCCTTTGTCAACACAAAAGGAGGAGAAGAAAAATTCAGCAGTTGAAGAAAACAGAAAAATTGGTGTTGTTCTAAAAAAATTTCAGCAAGTAAGAAAAAACAGAAAAAATAGAGTCTTTGTTCTAAAAATCCAGCAAGGAAGAAAGCATAAGCAAATTCAAGAAAACTTATCATTTTGTTAGAAGCCCCATCGGAGAGGCTCCGATAGGTATTATTCTTTTTCTCCTCTTTATCTACTGCTGCATATATTCATGCTTGAATCACTTGATGTACCATTTTTTTCTTTGCCATGCAATATTTGCCTTATCATTCTTTTCTTTGTTGTACTGTATTTGAGTTGAGTTGCTGCATGATTGTTAGCATTTAAACATGTTAGTATTCATAATATCAGTAATAATAACAAGTGTAATAAAAAGCTTACTTCTTCCGTCGCGTAATACCGATTTATCCCTTGCTGTCCAAAAATATTTGTTATCCATTTTGCTGTTACAAAATCTTAAAATCCAAAAACAATTTGTCCTCAAAATCCAAACACCATTTTGCTGTTACAAAATCTTTAAAACACCCTTGCTATCCAAAAATATTTGTTATCCATTTTGCTGTTACAAAATTCAAAACCATTTGTTGTTGCAAAAATCCAAAACATTTTTTGTTACAAAAATCCCAAAAAAAAACACAAGCTTGTTGTACAAAAAAAATCCTTATATACTAGCATGAAATCTGTCAAACAACACAAAACCATAAAGCCAGTAAATCTCAGAACTTGCTGTCAATCCAACACGTTAGCAATATATTTCTTTTTATTCCAACATCTCCTTTATTCTCTGCTGTGGTTTTCTTGTAAAAAAATCTTTTGTTAATAAAATATTAATACTGTAATGAAACAACTTTTAATATTTGTTGTTTTGTTATCAACATTCAAAGAAGAACTCGGCCCCTGTAAACTAATAGTTTTGAACTCACCTGCTCCGGCCACCTCCCCCATCCTCGTCTCCACCACCCTCACGGCCACCGCCCCCAGCCTGTCTGTTCCACCCAATTTTCCTCTTGATACACCACCAAACGCTCAACATACTAAACAAATAATGGATCCAATTTTGACGTGATAAGCGAAATCAATAGGAATATTGCAATAGAGAGAAGAAGGTTGGATCTGTAATGGAGAGAGGAAGGAGAAGAGTGAGTATGAGTGAGAGAGAGAAAGGAGAGAGTGTTCCGTTTGAGAGAGAGAGGTAGCGTTGTTTTTGTTTAAAAACCACTTTACTGTTTTTGTTGTTTTTATTAAAACATATAATATATTAATCCATTTCTTTCCCTCTTCCCAAAACTTATTAATAATAATAATATTATTTTGTTTTCCCCATGTGCCAGTACATCATAAGCTATGTGCCGCGCCTCCCTAGCTTTAAGTCCATGTTACTGTTTTGTTCTTTCATTGGAAAATAATAATATAAAATCCATATGTTTCCCTCTTTTCAATAACAAAGCATGTTAATAATAAATTTTGTTGTTCCATTTCCAATTCCTACAGCATAAGCACAGCGGCGCCCTTACTTAGCTTTAGGGTTACATGTTTTTTGTTCCTTCCCTTTCTTGACCCGGTGGCCCATTGGGCCTATTTTTTTTGGTCTGGTTTCATTACTTTTTCCCTTATATTTTATTTAAATCCTAATAATAATGAATAACAGCATGGTTTAGTTGGCTAAGCACATTAACAGCAATCTAAAAGACCCGAGTTCAATTCCTTGTTGGGTCATTTTTTCTGTCTTTTATTCTTTTAGCCATATTTCCCTTTTATTAAAACATACTTGATTATATATTAATTTACTTTGCTCTATAATTATTAATTATTATAAAAAACACATAAAAACATGCTTAATTAAAATTCATCTTTATTTAATTTTGTCAACATACCATTATTTTCTTTATTTTATTTTGTGTTGTTGTTTATTTAATTATTCAAAAATACATGTTTCATGATTTAATATTTGTTATGTGTTTAATTATTAAAAATATATGATTTCGTGATTTAATCTTCATGTACTTTTGATTATTTATGTAATCGTTAAAATGCATGCTAGTATGATTTAAATTTCATTAGTTAATTGTTCAATTGTAATTTTAATTAATCGATCGTTAATCTGTATATCTTCCGTCCGTCTCAAATCCAAGGGAATCGTTAATTTTTGTCGACTTCATGTCATCAAACACATCGTGCGAATACCTTCATTCATATTCCGTTTATTATTTTGTTAAAAAAACTTAAGATAATTTTCCAAAAATATTCAACCTTTCAAAACTCACACCTTTTAAGTCAAAACTTCGACGTTAGGTCGTCGTATCTTCGAAAACTCGTTCATACCCATTTTTGGCCAAACAATTTTTTTTTATCAAACAAATATTTTTAGTAAACAGATATTTCAAAAGGTTCCTATAGAATACTATAGATACATTGGGTGCTAATACCTTCCCATTGTATAACCAACCCCCGAACTCTAGACCTCTTTTCAAAACGCCTTGTATTTTCATTACTTTTAAAGTATTATTTTACATTGCATATTTTAGGGTTTTATTTTGCTCTTTTCCCTTTTCCCTTGGAAATAATAAAGCGCGATGGCGACTCTTGCTTTTATGAGACGAGTTAATTAATATCTCGATCTCCGATTTACCCTGCTACATTTTTTATCGCTATAGAAATGGCGACTCTGCTGGGGAAAGATTGACCTCTTGCTGGTCCATCCCTAAGTGGGTTAAGCCTAATTTGTCTTATCTGTTTTATTATTATTTGCATGTCTGTTTGATTATATGTTTATATTGGGGTTGTTTGGGTTTTTGCAAAGGACAAATCCTATACCCGGATTAAGTTACACTTAAGAATAGGACGGGCGATATAGTCATGTTAACTTTGAGGGAGTAATCCCGAAGAAGGAGGCATGAAATCCCCCACTCAGTGGAAGGCCCTTTTGAATGTAGTATTTGTTTACCGAGTAATCGGGAAGACATTATTATTTTCGACCTGGGATCCAGAGAAGTGAGAACCGTAGAACCCTAACCCATCTTGGCCTTTTAGGTGTAGCGCGGAGACTATAACGGAGTAATCCGGAAGTAGTTGTCACGCGATGCTACACTCAGATGAGTTTCTCTTGAGAATATTGCTAATTATTGAGTAATCAAGACGTTGGTAATATCCGAAGGAGGAATGTAGACTCCGGGAACTTTTAGAACCTTGTCTTGCAGGTGTGATTAAACTGTTAGTACATACCCTGGGGTGGGCTTTACCTCTGACTCCATGCTCGAAGCGTTGAACCTTTGAACCCCATCTTTTTGAACCTGTGTGTAACTATTGCATTATCATTCATCCATGCATCCATCAACATTTTTTGTAAAAACTTGTTTTTTCAAGGAACTTAAGAATGATTTTTGCAGACATCTCAGGTACTGTTATTATGGAGTTTGGAAGAAGAAACACTCGAAGTTATAGTTTTAAGGAGCCTGAGATTGAAGAGCTGAAGAGTTTGATTCCTAAGATCGAGAACCCGATGGAGTTTCAGAAGAAGTATGGGTCCATTATACCTCTCATGAAGCGCAAGATGAAGGAAGGCATCCTTAGTACGTTGGTCCAATTCTACAATCCTTTGTATCGATGCTTCACCTTTCCGGATTACCAGTTAATGCCCACCTTAGAGGAGTACTCCTACATACTTGGTTTGCCGATCATCGACTGTGTTCCTTTTTCTGGCTTAGAAGAGGAACCCAAATCTCACGAGATAGCGACCATCACCCACTTGAGGAAGTCGGAGATAGAGGAGAACATGATTACCAAAGGGGGAATCTGAGGCTTATCTGCGCAGTTTTTATTGAAGAAAGCTCGTCATTTCGCTGAGATAAAAGATATTATTGCCTTTGAAGACGTTTTTGCTTTACTCGCTTATGGCATATTCTTGTTCCCTAACGTTGATAAGTTTGTGGATATCAACGCCATCCGAATTTTCTTGATTGGAAATCCGGTCCCTACGCTGCTAGGAGATACCTACTACTCCATCCATCTTCGAAACTCTTATCAAGGAGGGATGATTATTTGTTGTGCACCATTGCTGTATCAGTGGTATGTTTCTCATCTACCTAGGTCTGATGTTTTCTAGGATCTCGAGAAGGAGCCGCGATGGGCGCCAAAAATTATGGCTCTCACCCATTTCGACATTGATTGGTATAATAGAGTTTACTATGACGTGAAGATCATCGATAGCTTTGGTGCTTTTCCTAACGTGCCTCTTCTTGGTACGAAAGGAGGAATTAGCTATAATCCTGTTCTCGCACGCCGTCATTACGGATACCCGATGAGGGACAAGCCGAACAACATCCATGTGAGTGACTTATTTCTACAAGAAGGACAAGATCATCAAGCAGCTAAGAAGGAGATCGAAGGAGCTTGGTGTCACATCCATAGGAAAGGGAGAGACATGTTAGGACATAAAGGTGTTGTTTCTTTGGAGCCTTACTTACAATGGGTTCGTGCTAGGGCTTGTGCTCTCAAGATGCCCTATAAACCCGAGAAACCTTTATTCCCTACTGTTGCATCATCATCTATTGATATCCTTATCGAGAACATGGGAGAATACCAAGGGAATCTGGCTAGGATGAAGTCCGAGAGAGATGCTTGGAAAGAAAAGTATAATATGTCGGAATATGAGAATCGGGTCCTGACTCGACAACTAAAGGAAAAGGAGGATTTGTTATTTATTCAAGACGGTTGGTTCATTGATCATGATGAGAAGCTTTGTAAAAAGGATGCTCTACTCAAGAAGTATGCTAGTGAAAGGAAGAGAAAGAAGGAAGATTCGGTAAGCGTTGCTCTTGTTCCTAATCCACAAAAGGAAATCATTGATCGACTGGTAGCTGAGAAGAAAGAGATAGAAGACTTTTATGAAGAGAAGATTAGGAAGCTTCAGTTACAGTTGGCATTTGGTCCTTCATCTGATGATTCTGAGTGATCTTTAGTTCTTAGTTTTATTTTATTACTGATGTCATTTTGTAAAACTCTGTAAAAGGGCTTCATGTTCCAAAGTTGTAATTTACTGCTTTTATTATTGGGTTGTTGTCCCGAAGTTGTAATTTATTGCTTTTTATTATTGGGTTGTTGTCCCAAAGTTGTAATTTATTTGTTTGTTATTCCAAAGTTGTAAGTTGTAATTTACCGCTTTGATTAATGAAATGAGTTTTTGTTGTTCCAAATTCCTTTACCATTGATGTGTGCAAAATTATCGAAGTTCCTTTAAAAAACTATCAAAACAAATGATCATTTGCATCGCATATCATGCATCATCCAACATTCCACTTCACATGTTTTCTAGAGTCTTATCCTTATTTCTTTTTCCACTCCGATAGATTGTCAAGCTATCTCATCGGTACGATACCCGAGCCAATCGTCAAAGGAAGATGGAAGATCTGGAACAGGAAAACCATGAGCTTCGTGAGGAGGTTGCTACCCTTCGTGTCGGATTGGAAAAGTTAACTGCGCTAGTGGAAAGCTTGATGGCTGCTCAGAATCAGCCATCGACTTCAGCTGCTGAGATTCAGACTTCAACTACTGTGGTTTCTAAGATTGTCACCGTTCCAATGTCTGTGACTCAAGTGAACTCTCTGCTTCAACATCATATGTCGAAGGGTTTTCTGTGGGGAATGCCTTATAACTTCATGCCAGAAGAGTATCAGCCTGCCGTACAATCCTTGATTCAACCTACTGTGTCCTTTCCTCAACCAGCGACAACTACTGTGCCACCTGTAATTCCGCCTGTGGCACCTTTCCCTCAACCAGTGATGACAATTGTCGCTCCTGTGGTTCATTCTATGCCATACATGAATGAACCTACTTATCATGTTGAGCCTGCTGAAAGTCTGGGTCTTTTCGATAGAATGGAGGAATTTCAAGACTAGTTTCAAGAGATGCAGAGGGAGATCAGAGCTTTAAAAGGAAAAGATTTGTTTGGAAAGAATGCTCATGATTTGTGTTTAGTTCCAAATGTAAAAATTCCAGCCAAATTCAAAGTGCCAGATTTTGAAAGGTATAAAGGTGACTTGTGTCCTCGGAGTCATTTAACCATGTATGTAAGAAAAATGTCTACATATTCTGATGATCATAATTTGTTAATTCACTACTTTCAAGACAGTTTGACTGGTGCCGCTCTAAAATGGTACATGGGTTTGGACATCACCCGGATCCGTAATTTCAACGATCTTAGTGAAGCTTTTGTTCGCCAGTATAAGTACAACATCGACATGGCACCGGACAGAGATCAACTTCAGGCGATGTCCCAGAAAGATAGGGAGTCCTTTAAAGAATATGCCCAGAGGTGGCGCGAGATTGCTGCTCAGATTTATCCCCCTCTTGAAGAGAAGGAAATGACAAAGATCTTCCTGAAGACTTTAGGTTCTTTTTATTATGAAAGAATGATTGTGAGCACACCCAGTGATTTCACCGAGATGGTAAGTATGGGCATGAGGTTGGAAGAAGGAATTTGTGAGGGACGTTTGGTTAAGGAAGGAAGTCCATCTAGCAGTATCAAGAAGTTCGGAAGTGTTTTCCCTAAAAGGAAAGAACAAGATGTCAGTGTAGTTTTCCCTGGGAGACCAGGGAGAGGCTATTCACATGTTGCGGCAGTCACTCCGGCTGTCCCCCCAACAATGATGACCCTAACTCATCAAACCCCACCGATTCAGCAACGACCATTTCAACAGCAGCCTCGACAACAGGCTCATCAATTTAATAACCAGAATCGTTCACCAAGGAAACCGCAATTTGTTGTTATTCCCATGACTTACACTGAGTTGTTCCCCGCTCTGATCAGAAAAAACCTCATAAAGACGAAGCCTCCTCCTATCGCATCGAATAGTACTTCTCCGTGGTACAAGGCGGATCAGTTATGTGCGTATCATCAAGGGTCACCGGGGCACAACATTGAAAATTGCTTTGCTTTAAAGGAGGATGTGCAGAGGTTGATTAAGAACGGTATCTTGTCTTTCAAGGATGTTAACCCGAATGTTAGAGATAATCTTTTGCCTCGACATGAGTCAGCATCAGTGAATATGGTGGAAGGTTGTCTGGGAAGGTTTCGAGTTTTTCAAGTTGAACACATAAGAGATTCGTTGATCAGGTTACATCAGAGCTTAAGAAGACTTGCCTTTTTTAAGCATCAGCATGATTATGATGTTTGTGAATTTTGTTCAAGAGAAGTTGATTGCCCTATTGTGAAGGAGGATATTAAAAAATTGTTAGACCAGAGGGTTATCACTATTACACATGATAGAGATCCAGTTAATGAAGTGAATGTTATAATACCATAATTCAACTTGCCTGAACCAGTAGAGATCGTTTATGACAGCCAGACTGCACCTGTTGCTCCTTTGATCATTTATCCACCTGGTCATGTGCCTTATAATTCAGACCAAGCTATACCCTATAAGTATAATGCCACAATGATCGAGAACAGGGTAGAAGTTCCTATACCGATAATGCCATCTTTTATTAACATTGCTGATGTGAGCAGAGTTACGAGAAGCAGGCGTATCTTTACGGCAGTACCTTTGAAGAGACCAGAAGTTCAAGCCAAGAGGCCCATACCGGCAGAAATTCCAGCGAGAAATGTTGAACCAAGAGTTGAGATAGGCCGATCCAATGAACCTATCCTGCACCTCGATGATGATGAGATTCTGAAGCTCATCAAGAGAAGTGAATACAAGATTGTGGACCAACTATTGCAAACTCCTTCCAAGATTTCTTTGCTTACTTTACTAAGAGATTCTGGTGCCCATAGGGAAGCTTTGATGAAGGTCTTGGACCAGGAATTCGTAGATCATGATGTGACGGTTAACCAATTTGATGGAATTGTGGGAAATATTACTTCGTGTAACAATCTTGGTTTCAGTGATGAAGAGCTTCCGGAGGAGGGAAGGAACCATAATATGGCTTTGCATATCTCAATAAGTTGTGGAAATGATACTTTATCAAGTATGCTGGTAGATACAGGTTTGTCGTTAAATATAATGCCCAAAACTACATTATCTCGACTTTCATATTAAGGTGCTCTCATAAGACCTAGTGGGGTAATTGTCAAAGTGTTTGATGGTTCTAAGAAGACTGTCATTGGTGAAGTGGATCTTCCTATAATAATTGGTCCTCATACTTTTTAGATCAATTTTCAAGTAATGGATATTCGTGCCGCCTACAGTTTCCTATTGGGTCGCCCATGGATCCATGATGCAGGGGCAGTCACTTCCACGATCCATCAGAGATTTAAGTTTGTAAGGAATGGAAAGCTAGTAATGATTGGTGGAGAGCAAGCTATGGTGGTAAGCCACTTGTCATCTTTCTCTTTTATTGATGCTGATGAGGATGTTGGAATCCAATTCCAAGCTCTATATGTTGCTAATAATGAAGTGAAGAAGCAAGGGGCATCTATTTATTCTTTTGAGGATGCGCGACGAGTGGTTGAGAGTGGTTCGGCTGAAGGTTGGGGCCAGGTGTTGACTTTGCCTGAGAACATGTCTGGAGAAGGTCTTGGTTTTCATCCCGTGTCTACAAGAGTTAGGCAGGATACAGTTGCCCGTCCGATACAAGAAGTTTTCTGAAGCGCAGGTTTTATCCATCCGACTCTGCCTGAAGTTGATGCTATAATAGGGGACGATTCTGAAGAGGATTTACCCGACTTTGTAACGCATGGAGTGGTTTTCCAGAACTGGATTGTTGTTGATACTCCTGTTGTGATGCACATTTCTGAGTAATGTTCTGTTTTATTTTTGAAAAAAAACTTTCGCTCTGCCCAAGGCAAAAAAGTATTTGTCTCGGGCTATGTTGAAAATAAATCCTTTTACTCTGCCTAAGGCAAAAGAGAAGATGTCTGGGCTCTTTTGTTTCAAGTATTGCCAATCATGAATAAAAATGTTATTTTGTCCACTACTGTTTTATTTTTCACTTTTTCTGGAAAATGGTATTGAAAATTAATTGGTAGTAATAGGAAAATATAATAATCTTTTTATATCTGTACAACATTCACATTAATCGATTTCTAAAATAAAGCATAATCATATGTGCAGATTAATCCATGACTTAACCATTGAAAACAATGATCCTATGCCCCCTCCCGACTTTGAATTCCCTGTGTTCAGAGTCGAGGAAGAAGATAGTGAAGAGATTCCTAATGAAATTTCCCGTTTACTTGAGCACGATGAAAAGACTATTCAGTCGTTTGAAGAGCCTATAGAGATGATCAATTTGGGTAATGAAGAAGATAAAGAGGAAGTCAAGGTCGGAGAATTGATTATCCCAAAGGTCAAAGAGAAAATGTTGGAACTTCTCAGAGAATATGTTGATGTGTTTGCTTGGTCCTACCAAGACATGCCAGGTTTGGATAACAATATTGTGGAGCATCGTTTTCCGTTGAGACCTGAATGTCCGCCGACTAAGCAGAAGTTGAGAAGGACTCATCCCGATATGGCTGACAAGATCAAAGAAGAAGTTCAAAAACAAATTAATGCAGGTTTCCTTGTTACATCAGTCTATCCTCAATGGTTAGCCAATATAGTGCCTGTTGTTATGAAGGATGGAAAAGTTCGAATGTGTGTAGATTATAGAGATCTAAATAGAGCCAGCCCAAAGGATGATTTTCCATTACCACACATTGACGTATTGGTCGATGGCACCGCAAGGTTCAAAGTCTTTTCTTTCATGGATGGTTTCTCTGGTTACAATCAAATCAAGATGGCACCAGAAGATATGGAGAATACAGCTTTCATTACACCTTGGGGAACATTTTGTTATCGGGTTATGTCGTTTGGTTTGAAGAATGCTGGTGCAACATACCAAAGGGCCATGACTGCTTTGTTCCATGATATGATGCATAAAGAGATAGAAGTGTATGTAGATGACATGATTGCCAAATCACAAACTGAAGAAGATCATTTGGAACATTTATTGAAATTATTCCAGCGTTTGAGAAAGTATAAACTCCGTCTGAATCCCAACAAGTGCACTTTTGGTGTTTGTTCTGGAAGACTTCTGGGTTTCATTGTCAGTCAGAGAGGTATTGAGGTAGATCCTGATAAAGTAAAAGCTATTCGGGAAATTCCCGCACCCAAGACAGAAAAACAAGTAAGAGGATTCCTTGGGACACTGAACTATATTTCTAGATTTATATCTCATATGACTGCTACCTGTGGGCGGATTTTCAAGCTTCTCTAAAAGAACCAAGGATGTGTATGGACAAAAGATTGTCAGAGAGCTTTTGATAGCATCAAAGAATATCTACTTGAACCTCCCATATTGATCCCTCTAGTGGAAGGAAGACCTTTGATTATGTACCTGACTATATTGGAAGATTACATGGGATGCGTGCTTGGCCAACAAGATGAGACGGGAAGAAAGGAACATGCCATATATTATCTGAGTAAGAAATTCACAGACTGTGAGTCTCGGTACTCAATGCTTGAGAAGACCTGTTGTGCTTTAGCTTGGGTTGCTCGCCGTCTGCGCCAGTATATGATTAACCACACTACTTGGTTGATCTCCAAAATGGATCCGATCAAGTATATCTTTGAGAAGCCCGCCTTATCTGGAAGAATAGCCCGTTGGCAGATGTTGTTATCTGAATATGACATTGAGTATTATACTCGGAAAGCAATCAAAGGGAGTATTTTAGCCGATCATTTGGCTCACCAACCAATTGACGATTATTAATCCATCATGTTTGACTTCCCAAATGAAGATGTTATGTACTTGAAAGCTAAAGATTGTGAAGAGCTGTTACCTGAAGAAGGACCTGATCCCGAATCCCGTTGGGGTTTGATTTTTGAAGGAGCTGTAAATTCTTATGGAAATAGAATTGGGGCAATCATCGTCACTCCCTGAGGTACTCATATCCCATTCACGGTGAGATTGAAGTTCGACTGCACGAACAACATGGCTGAATATGAGGCATGTATTATGGGTCTCGAAGAAGCAGTGGATCTAAGGATTAAGATTCTTGATATATACGAAGACTCTGCATTGGTAATTAATCAAATCAAATGAGAATGGGATACTCGTCATCCTGGTTTGATCCCTTACAGAGATTATGCTAGAAGATTGTTAACCTTCTTCAACAAAGTGGAATTACATCATATCCCTAGAGATGAAAACCAAATGGCTGATGCTTTAGCTACTTTGTCTTCATTGTTTCAAGTGAATGATTGGAAAGATGTGCCTACAATCAGAGTTATGCGCCTCGACCGACCTGGTCATGTGTTCTCAGTAGAAGAGGTCACCGACGACAAACCTTGGTTCTATGACATTAAACGTGTTCTTCAAACTCAAGAGTACCCGCCTGGGGCATCCAATAAAGATAGGAAGACGTTGAGGAGATTGGCGAGTATTTTCTTCCTTAATGAAGAAGTATTATATAAGAGGAATTACGACATGGTCTTGCTCAGATGTGTAGACAGACATGAAGCAGACATGTTGATGCATGAAGTACATGAAGGATCTTTTGGCACTCATGCCAACGGACATGTAATGGCTAAAAGGATGTTGAGAGCTGGTTACTATTGGATGACGATGGAATCTGATTGCTGCAAATATGTGAAGAAATGTCATAAATGCCAAATTTATGCGGACAAGATACATGTGCCACCGACCCTCCTCAATGTTATCTCTTCACCTTGGCCTTTCTCTATGTGGGGCATTGGTATGATTGGAATGATCGAATCCAAAGCTTCAAATGGTCATCGTTTCATCTTGGTAGCGATTGATTATTTTACTAAATGGGTGGAAGCATCATCTTATGCTAATGTAACCAGCCAGGTGGTAGTCAGATTTATCAAGAATCAGATCATTTGTCGATACGGCATCCGGAGCAAGATCGTCACTGATAATGGCTCGAATTTGAATAACAAGATGATGAAAGAGCTTTGTGAAAAGTTCAAGATCGAACATCATAATTCTTCTCCCTACAGGCCGAAGATGAATGGGGTTGTTGAAGCTGCTAACAAGAACATCAAAAAGATTGTCCAGAAGATGGTGGTAACTTATAAAGATTGGCATGAAATGCTTCCGTTTGCTCTGCATGGATATCGAACTTCAGTTCGAACTTCAATAGGCGCAACCCCATTTTCCCTAGTTTATAGCATGGAAGCAGTACTCCCTGTGGAGGTTGAGATCCCGTCTATGAGAGTTTTGATGGAAGCTAAACTTTCTGAGGCTGAATGGTGTCAAAGTAGATATGATCAGTTGAATTTAATTGAAGAAAAGAGATTGACAGCGTTGTGTCACGGTCAATTATATCAGCAAAGAATGAAGAAGGCTTTTGATAAGAAGGTTCGACCATGCGAGTTCAGAGAAGGTGACCTCGTGCTCAATAAGATATTATCTTTCCAACCAGATTCTAGGGGCAAGTGGGCTCCGAATTATGAAGGACCGTATGTCGTTAAGAAAGTTTTCTCTGGAGGTGCCATGATTCTCACAAATATGGACGGTGAAGAGCTCTCGCGCTCCGTGAATGCTGATGCAGTCAAGAAGTATTTCGCCTAGGTTTGAGTTGACAGTTTGCTAAGTTGAAAACCCGAAGGGGCGGCTTAGGCAGGCTTTTGGTCAGACCAGTCTTGGCGTTTGAGCACATCTCGGAATTCGAAGTTGTTAGGGAGAATAGTGATCATTGTTTTTGTGTAACCTTTTTATTTCATGTACTATTTCCTAAACTTTTGTAAACCGTTGGAGTCGCGTTGTTAGCGAACTACCATCTTATTAATGAAATTTGAGCATTTATCTTTTTGTGGGCAAAATTTCAGCTTTTACGGCAATATTTGAAACAAAGTTATTTAACGTATTCCTATTTTTTAAATGTGTCGTGAATAATGAAAGGAATATTAACAGTTGCTCCGAGGATAGTCAATCCATGAAATGCAAAACAATACAGTAATTTATCCTTGCATGATGAACATGTTTTCTTTCAAAATCTTCATGAGGTGTTGGTTGTGTAAACTTGTGTTTCTAGTGGTACTAAGCTTGGTGACTCCCCAGCATTTCCGGTTAAGCTTTATTTCAGTTATCTTTATTTGAGCAGATTTCTGAAGTGTGGTACATTTTGCATCATGTCAGTGGTCTATTTGTGTTAGAAGATTGGATTTGAATACTTTTCTCCCTAGAATATTTGAGCCTTGTAGCGTGATACGCTCTGAAATTGCTTTTTGGTTCCAGTTCCAGTTATTTTCCGTCTCTTTAAGATTGGCCGAGTATTTATTATTTCGTGATATCTTATCATCTTCAAGATATTCCATCTGCTTGTTTTGTCAGCATAACATTCATTTAATCATTTACACTTATATCATGCATGCATATTCACATTTGTCGTT
The DNA here is from genome assembly GCA_948472305.1 of Vicia faba. NCBI lineage: Eukaryota > Viridiplantae > Streptophyta > Magnoliopsida > Fabales > Fabaceae > Vicia > Vicia faba. The sequence goes on along the minus strand of OX451738.1, from coordinate 1,578,924,312 downwards.
GATTTTGGGTCGTATACCTTGTTTACGTTTATTCAAATATCGTACATGTTCTTTCCAAGTAGAATGTTAACTTAGGCAGAAAATGTGCTTCCTTTCTAAATTCCCCAACTGAGCTAATCCTCGTTGATGAATTTTAGATTTAGCCTTCCTTGTCCATTTATGGATAGGATGAATCCCCAATCTAGTTATTCTCTCATTGGGTGGAGTCTTGTTTGACTGTCTTTTCTCTGGTTTATTCTTGGAGGGAGTTTTTGTCTCTTACATAGGCTATCTCGTGGTTTTCTCCAGGCTAGGCAACCTAGATGAAGGGTGTATTTATTTTGTGCATTTAAGTATTTGATCTCCTCGGGAAGGATCTATTCATGGTTCCCTTTGATGAATATTTTATTCTCTGGCAGTGTTATTGCAACTTTCTTCTGAAATATTCTTCGGAAAACGACAAGCGGCAGTCTCTTCATAAGCAACTTGTGCGTTATTTATTCTTCGGAAAACGACAAGCGGCGGTCTCTTCATGAGCAACTTGAGCGTTATTTATTCTTCGGAAAACGACAAGCGACAGTCTCTTCATGAGCAACTTGTGCGTTATTTATTTTTGGGAAACAACAAGCGACGGTCTCTTTATGAGCAACTTGTGCGTTATTTATTCTTCGGAAAACGACAAGCGGCGGTCTCTTCATGAGCAACTTGTGCGTTATTTATTCTTCGGAAAACGACAAGCGGCGGTCTCTTCATGAGCAACTTGTGCGTTATTTATTTTTGGGAAACAACAAGTGGCAGTCTCTTTATGAGCAACTTGTGCGTTATTTATTCTTCGGAAAACGACAAGCGGCGGTCTCTTCATGAGCAACTTGTGCGTTATTTATTTTTGGGAAACGACAAGCGGCGGTCTCTTCATGGGCAACTTGTGCGTTATTATAATTTTTTGGAAAACGACAAGCGGCGGTCTCTTCATGAGCAACTTGTGCGTTATTATTTTTTTTTGGAAAATGACAAGCGGCGGTCTCTTCACGAGCAACTTGTGCGTTATTTATTTTTGGGAAACGACAAGCAGCAGTCTCTTCAGAGCAACTTGTGCGTTATTATATTTTTTTTGAAAACGACAAGCGGCGGTCTCTTCACGAGCAACTTGTGCGTTATTTATTTTTGGGAAACGACAAGCGGCGGTCTCTTCATGAGCAACTTGTGTGTTATTATTTTTTTTTTGGAAAACAACAAGTGGCGGCTTCTTTATTTGAGCAACTTGTATGTTATAGTATTTTTGGAAGACAGCAAGTGGCGGCTTCTTTATTTGAGCAGCTTGTATGTTATAGGTATCCTTGGAATACAGCAAGTGGCAGCTTCTTTATTTGAGCAGCTTGTATGTTATATAATTTTTGGAAGACAGCAAGTGGCGACTTCTTTATTTTAGCAGCTTGTATGTTATTGTATTTTTGGAAGACAGCAAGTGGCGGCTTCTTTATTTGAGCAGCTTGTATGTCATAGTATCTTTGGAAGACAACAAGTAGCGGCTTCTTTATTTGAGCAGATTGTATGTTATAGACATCCTTTGAAGACATCAAGTGGCGGCTTCTTTATTTGAGCAGCTTGTGTATCTACAACCATTTTATTATTTCGAAATTAATTGGTATCTCTCCGGAAATCTCGCAGAAAAATTTGTTGTGAATCTTTACCTTCAGAAGTTGGTAGTTCGTTATCAGCAAAAATTGATACATCTTTTGTCTATCTTTGACCTTGGGTTGTGAACTCACCGTTATTTTGGGTCAATAATCTGTTTTGTGGCCTATGCAAGGCGCCTTCTTTGTTAGGGTCAGAGGTCGTATTCTCTAAAATTTTATTCGCTGTTAAGAGTCTATCATTCGAAGTCGATGACTCATTTCCCCAGTAGTGTATAATCTATGTTCCTGTGGTTTGTTGGTGTTTGGTTCCTCCAGCATTATCTTGTCTCATACAGTATCATTCTCCATAAATTTAAATACTACATTCATATCATAAACATAATGGCAGTATCTTAGGGCAAATATTGCGCATTATGTATTTAAGTACCTTCAATCTCGTCGAGACGAAGATTTTAATCTTCATATCTCCGGATAGAAGAAACTTAAATAGGGGCAGCTGTCATACCCTAACTTTTGACCTAAGATCCCTGCTTCATCTGTATTATTTTTTTATACACATCAAGGTCGCAGAATACGGTAGGTTTCGAATGTTTCGCTTTCGAGCTTTGACTGTGTAGAGATTACCGAGTGTTGTGAGCATTTCATTTTATGAATGACTAACCACTAATTAAGCACGAAGTGTATATTTTGTTGTTTTGCTTTCATGTGCAGAAAATAGGTCTAAAAGAAGAGCATCAGACGTTGTACGTCGATCAGGATTTCGAGTCTCAGAACATAAATGTTGTCGTTCGTTAAATTCCAAAAGACTCGTTCATCAAAGAATTTTAGAGAATTGTGCATTTATTTCCACACTTTGTCCAGCAAATGGTCTCTGTTTTCTCCGAATATTTTTCAGGAAGAATAGTTGAAGTTCTACCGACTTTGGTTCTTGTGTGTCTCACATTGTTCTAAAATACAAGAAGAAACAGGTTATACCGTCATTTTTGATTTCTTGGACCAAAAGTCATCTGCAAATTTTCTCACGGCGCGGGTTGAATTTCACCGAAATGGGATAATTAAATTCAAAACCGTTCTAGAAGAATTTATTCGGAATATTCAGAATATTTGGAATTTTCTTTATTTGAATCCAAGTGATAATTAAAGAGGAGCTATCAAGAAATCTCATTTAAAAATATTCATTTATCGCATGAAATATTTATTCAAGATTATTCTTGTGATTATTTTGGTGAATCTACATCATGGTTATTTGGATACATGAAGCATTATTTCAAGAAGTTAGTGAGGAATTCTATTTGATTACAAAATTAATCCATGTGATTTATTTGGATTTTTATTACAAAAGTGAAAGATTAAAGTCCAAGACTTGCATTATTATTTATTCATCATTCAATAATTCATCCAAGTATTATTCAATTGTTTCCCAAATTTAAATGGAAGATCTTGAATTTTTATCAAGATATATCAAGATTCATGTTTATGTGAAGATTCAAGATTATTCATAACTACCAAAGAATGGAAAATATATTGAAGAATACATGTTTATACATGTCACAATTTATTTGAGTTTATTACAAGGTTGCAAAGAAGCTACAAGTGTGTACAAAGGTATTTTCAACACTAAAAAAAATTCAGCAAAGTTGCTAATACAGTCCACTTTGCAACCCATCTTCAAGCCCAATTTTGTTGTATTTTTTGTTGGTCAACAATGCTCCAAACAGCCTGGAAAAAAACAGCAAAGAGAGATGTTGTAAAATGCTACAAACAGTAAAAACAGCAACATACAGCAGCTCCAAGTGCTGCCAAAATCTACTCCAACCTGCATCAAAATAGCCACTGTTTGCATCAATATGGCTAAAATAATTTGTGTGAACAAAGCATAGAAATAGCTTGCCAAAATAGTTCAAATCTCTACTGTTTTTCCCCCTAAAACCCCATATACTCCACTATAAATAAGAGCCTTTGTCAACACAAAAGGAGGAGAATAAAAATTCAGCAGTTGAAGAAAACAGAAAAATTGGTGTTGTTCTAAAAAAATTTCAGCAATTAAGAAAAAACAGAAAAAATAGAGTCTTTGTTCTAAAAATCCAGCAAGGAAGAAAGCATAAGCAAATTCAAGAAAACTTATCATTTTGTTAGAAGCCCCATCGGAGAGGCTCCGATAGGTATTATTCCTTTTCTCCTCTTTATCTACTGCTGCATATATTCATGCTTGAATCACTTGTTGTACCATTTTTTTCTTTGCCATGCAATATTTGTCTTATCATTCTTTTCTTTGTTGTACTGTATTTGAGTTGAGTTGCTACATGATTGTAAGCATTTAAACATGTTAGTATTCATAATATCGGAAATAATAACAAGTGTAATAAAAAGCTTACTTCTTCCGTCGCGAAATACTGATTTATCCCTTGATGTCCAAAAATATTTGTTATCTATTTTGCTGTTACAAAATCTTAAAATCCAAAAACCATTTGTCCTCAAAATCCAAACACCATTTTGCTGTTACAAAATCTTCAAAACACCCTTGCTGTCCAAAAATATTTTTTATCCATTTTGCTGTTACAAAATTCAAAACCATTTGCTGTTGCAAAAATCCAAAACATTTGTTGTTACAAAAATCCAAAAAAAAACACAAGCTTGTTATACAAAAAAATCCTTATATACCACCATGAAATCTGTCAAACCACACAAAACCATAAAGCCAGTAAATCTTAGAACTTACTGTCAATCCAACACGTTAGCAATAAATTTCTTTTTATTCCAACATCTCCTTTATTCTCTGTTGTGGTTTTCTTGTAAAAAAATCTTTTGTTAATAAAATGTTAATACTGTAATGAAACAACTTTTAATATTTGTTGTTTTGTTATCAACATTCAAAGAAGAACTCGGCCCCTGTAAACCAACAGTTTTGAACTCACCTGCTCCGACCACCGCCCCCAGCCTCGTCTCCACCACCCTCACGGCCACTGCCCCCAACCTGTCTGTTCCACCCGATTTTCCTCTTGATACACCACCAAACGCTCAACATACTAAACAAATAATGGATCCAATTTTGACGTGATAAGCGAAACCAATAGAAATATTGGAATAGAGAGAAGAAGGTTGGATCCGTAATGGAGAGAGGAAGGAGAAGAGTGAGTATACGTGAGAGAGAGAAAGAAGAGAGTGTTCCGTTTGAGAGAGAGAGAGAGAGGTAGCGTTGTTTTTGTTTAAAAACCACTTTACTGTTTTTGTTGTTTTTATTAAAACATATAATATATTAATCCATTTATTTCCCCCTTCCCAAAACTTATTAATAATAATAATATTATTTTGTTTTCCCCATGTGCCAGTACAGCATAAGCTATGTGTCGTGCCTCCCTAGCTTTAAGTCCATGTTACTGTTTTGTTCTTTCATTGGAAACTAATAATATAAAATCCATATGTTTCCCTCTTTTCAATAACAAAGCATGTTAATAATAAATTTTGTTGTTCCATTTCCAATGCCTACAGCATAAGCACAGCGGCGCCCTTACTTAGCTTTAGGGTTACATGTCTTTTGTTCCTTCCCTTTCTTGACCCGATGGCCCATTGGGCCTATTTTTTTTTTGGTTCAGTTTCATTACTTTTTTCCCTTATATTTTATTTAAATCCTAATAATAATGAATAACAGCATGGTTCAGTTGGCTAAGCACATTAACAGTAATCTAAAAGACCCGAGTGCAATTCCTTGTTGGGTCATTTTTTCTGTCTTTTATTCTTTTAGCCATATTTCCCTTTTATTAAAACATACTTGATTATATATTAATTTACTTTGCTGTATAATTATTAATTATTATAAAAAATGCATAAAAACATGCTTAATTAAAATTCATCTTTATTTAATTTTGTCAACATACTATTATTTTCTTTATTTTATTTTGTGTTGTTGTTTATTTAATTATTCAAAAATACATGTTTCATGATTTAATTTTTGTTATGTGTTTAATTATTAAAAATATATGATTTCGCGATTTAATCTTCATGTACTTTTGATTATTTATGTAATCGTTAAAATGCATGCTAGTATGATTTAAATTTCATTAGTTAATTGTTCAATTATAATTTTAATTAATCGATCGTTAATCTGTATATCTTCCGTCCGTCTCAAATCCAAGGGAATCATTAATTTTTGTCGACTTCATGTCATCAAACACATCGTGCAAATACCCTTATTCATCTTCTGTTTATTATTTTGTTAAAAAAACTTAAGATAATTTTCCAAAAATATTCAACCTTTCAAAACTCACACCTTTTAAGTCAAAACTTCGACGTTAGGTCGTCGTATCTTCGAAAACTCGTCCATACCCATTTTTGGCCAAACAATTTATTTTTTTATCAAACAAACATTTTTAGTAAACAAATATTTCAAAAGGTTCCTATAGAATACTATAGATACATTGGGTGCTAATACCTTCCCATTGTATAACCAACCCCCGAACTCTAGACCTCTTTTAAAAATGCCTTGTATTTTCATTACTTTTAAATTATTATTTTACATTGCATATTTTAGGGTTTTATTTCTCTCTTTTCCCTTTTCCCTTGGAAATAATAAAGCGCGGTGGCGACTCTTGCTTTTGTGAGACGAGTTAATTAATATCTCAATCTCTGATTTACCCCGCTACATTTTTTATCACTACAAACTTGAGGAAACAGAATAGGGGGCTCTTGGAGATATTCCTTGATCCTTTAGAAAGATGCCTGACATTCATCATTCCATCTTACCACTTGATTTTTCTTCAGCAGCTTGAAGATTGACTCACAAGTAGCAGTCAGATGTGAAATGAATCGGGCAATGTAATTCAGACGTCCCAAAAAGCCTCTGACTTCCTTTTCAGTTTAGGGAGCTGGCATTTCCTGTATAGCCTTCACCTTTGCAGAATCCACTTGAATACCTTTATCACTAACGACGAAACCCAGCAGCTTACCAGACCTTACCCCAAAGGTGCACTTGTTCGGGTTTAACCTTAGCTTGTACATCTTCAACCTGTCGAATAGTTTCTGGAGATGGTCAAGATGTTCTTCTTTAGTCTGGGACCTTGCAATCATGTCGTCAACATATACCTCAATCTCATGATGAATTATGTCGTGGAATAAAGCAACCATGGCGCGCGGATAAGTTGCCCCAGCATTCTTCAATCCGAACGGCATGACCTTGTAGCAAAAGGTGCCCCACTGCGTAACGAAAGTCGTCTTCTCCATGTCTTTGGGAGCCATCTTAATCTGATTGTAACCAGAAAAACCATCCATAAAGGAGAAGATCTTATGCTGCGCGGTATTGTCGACCAGAACATCGATGTGAGGGAGTGGGAAATCATCCTTGGGGATTGCCCTGTTCAGATCTCTATAGTCCACACACATCCGCACCTTACCATCTTTCTTCGGCACCAGAACCACGTTGGCAACCCACTGCGGGTAAGAAGTGACAGCTAGAAAACCGACATCAAACTGTTTCATGACCTCAGCTTTTATTTTCTCAGACATTTCTGGGCGCATACGGTGAACTTTCTGCTTTACCGGAGGACAATCTTCTTTGGTTGGCAGGCGGTGTACCACAATATCAGTATCCAACCCAGGCATATCCTCATAAGATCAAGCGAAGATCTCAACATAGTCGCGTAGAATTTGTATCAACCGTTTCTTGACGCTAGGCTCCAGATTTGCATCGATCTTGACCTCTTTCTTGTCTTCCTCTGTACCCAAATTTACTGATTCCACTGGCTCTTCATGGGGTTGTATGGCCCTCTCTTCCTGTAGTAACAGTCTAGCAAGTTCCCCAGGCACTTCACAATCATCCTCACCTTCGTCCTCGGCTTGGTTGATCGGATATTCGAAGTCATAATTGGAAGTAGCAGAGTCGTTATCAGTGGGATCCAGAGTGGATGTAGATCTGCATTATGATATGTGAGTGTGTGTAAGACAATAACTGTTTTAATAAAGTGCAAGATAGAAAAGAAAAACAAGGAGAACAAAACCTGTAATGCAAGAAACATCCAATGCTTTATCGATGATATATGAAAATGACAAATAATAAGCCCTCACAAACAAAGCCAAAGTGCCTCAGGCAAGGCACCGGGCCGTAAAGTTTTAAATTGTCTTGTTACAAATCTCAAAAACAAAAGTCTATTACTATGTAATAAAAGAAACGGGCACGAAGTCCTTCGCCGTCCAATTGTTTAATCCACCGTTGGTAGTCAGGTAAATCCAGTTGTCGAACTCTGACTCTTCTTCATCATCTTCAATTGCATTTACTCCTAGATTACTGATGCGCAGAGGAGGTCTTCCAATCCGCGCGCGCCGAACAACCCTTTGAGCCTCTTTTTCAACAATATCCCTGGCATCCTTGAGGGAAGCCATCTTCATCGGAGGTTCTTCAGCAATAACTTCAGTCGACGCCAGAGTCTGGGGGACCTCTTCAAAGTTCTGACACGCGGTTTCGATGAATTCCCCATCCATCTCCACATAGCAAAAGGAGTTAAGATGACCCACCATGTACTCCTCTTCTCCTCGTACTGTAACAATCTTCCCCTTTACTGGATATTTCAACATCTGATGGAGCGTAGAAGTCACTGCCCCAGCCTTATGAATCCACGGGCGACCCAGTAAACAAGAATAAGATGGTCGGATATCCATTACATAGAACGTAGATGCAAAAATATAAGATCCAACTTTAACAGGGACATCCACCTCCCTGTGCACCATCCTTTTAGACCCGTCAAAGGCCCTAACCACAATATTACTCGGCTTCAGAACCAACCTTTCACAGTCCAACCGGTCTAACGCTTTCTTGGGTAAAACATTCAATGAGGACCCAGTATCCACCAGTACATGGGCCAAAGTAGTGCCCCTGCACTCGATCGAGACGTGCAAGGCATCATTGTGATTTCTTCCTTTAGCAGTCAGATCTGCGTAGGAGAAACCCAACCCATTGTCAGCGATAAAACTAGCTACACAGTCTTTGAATTGATCAGCAGAGGTTTCCTGCGGCACATGCACAGTTTTAAGGAAGAAATTAAAGCCTTTGCATGGGCTTTTGAGCACAGCAACAAGGATAGCATGGAGATTTTCGATGGGGTCTTCCCCAGCTGCTCGACTACATTGTAGTCTCTCTTCTTGATAATCTTCAGAATTTCCTCTATCTCCTGTCTAGAGGTTTCTACAACAATCTTCTTAGGTGCCTCCGTCCGGGCAGGCTCACCTATGAGTTCTTTGCCCCGGGCGTCATATGGCTCGGCGACAGGGGTGATAATTGGAATACGTACTGGGACAGTAGCTGATGTACTGGCAGATGGAATAGAAATAGGCTTTTGAACAGTTGGAGGGGAAATCTCGGGAGATAAGAGCCTTCCACTTCTAGTGACCTTGCTAGCCCCAAAAATATTGCTGATATCAGCGTCAGCTTCTTCAACCTTCAAGTCTTGTTTGATCCCATGATAATACACATCGTCCCCATAGTGCCATGTGACAGCCTTATCCAAAGTGTATGCGACAGGACCAGGAATAGTAATGATTAATGAAGCAACTCTTGGAATGGATGTAATCCTAACAGGCTTTCTCGAGGAAGCCTTGGAAGGACTGGCGGAAATGGTTATGATGGAAACATCTTTAACAGGAATCAACAGAATCAAAGTTTTCTCGAACAAGATCTCTTTGTTATCCATCAGGCGTTAAACACCTGATTTCAATAAATGGCAACCAGCAGGAAGGATTGAACATAGGTGGCAACTTTCGCCACAGCCCGGAAATAAACCGGCCAATAATAGGTTCTTCTTCAATGTCATCAATAGAGTGGAAATGTCTTCCACAGAGGTCACAAATGAATCATCGTCCACAACATTTACTCCATGCTTGGGCATAGAATCAGTCATGACGTTAGGCTTTTCTGGTGCGTCAAACTCAATTTCTTTAGCTTCAATCAAATCTTGCACCTTATTCCTCAAGGCCCAGTAGTTGTTGGTATCATGCCCTGGGCTATCAGAGTGATAGGCACAACGAGCGTTCGGATTATATAGCAGAGATGTGGTGCTGGGATTCTTCGGGGATTCCCTCAGAGTTATCAGGTTAGTCTTCAAAAATTGCGGTAGAATTTGAGATAAGGTCATACTGAGCCGAGTATACTGTCTTTGCAGCCTCTCTACTCTTTGTTGATTGTTGCATTGTGGGGCAACGGTGGGTATTGATATTACTACCGCATTAACTGCTTGGCGTCGTTCAGGTCTGTTTTAGCTCCTCGACCTGTAAACTGCACTAGCTTCTTTTCTGAAAGGCTTCTTTTCTATACTTGATGAAGCACCTTTCTGTATCTTACCACTTTTGATACCAGCTTCTACCCTTTCCCCGGTTAAAATCAATTTAGTAAACCCTGATGATGAACTGCCGATCAGATAATTAAAAAATGGACCAGACAAAGTCCCAAGAAACATATCCACCAACTCCCTATCATACAGAGGGGGTTGGACTCTTCCAGCCAGATCTCTCCACTTCTGAGCATAGTCCTTAAAGCCTTCACCCGCACCCATAGACATACTCTGAAGCTGAGTACGCGTGGGAGCAAGGTCGGTGTTATACTGTTATTGCTTGTAAAAAGCAGCAACAAGGTCCTCCCAGTTGCGGACATTAGCTCCTTCCAGTTGATAAAACCATTCAAGTTGAGTCCCTGACATACTATCTTGAAAGAAATGAACCCACAGATTTCTATGAGCAGTGTAGGGCTGAATTTTTTTGACGTATGAGCGGAGATGGAGCTTTGGACAGGATACTTAATCGTACTTAGAAAAGACAGGAGTTTTAAACTTGTGAGGGATTACCACCCCAGATGCTAATCCCAGATCTCTGAAGTCCAAACCGGGTATCTTCTGAATCTCCATTGCACTCAGACGGTCTTCGAGTTGCTTGTACCTATCCTCAGCAGGAGGATACTGTTCTTCATCAAAATCAGTCTCATTATCAGAGACCACATGACTAGAACCCTTTTCTTCCTCTTTATTCTCTCCTCCTTTAGATGAATGAGACAAATCAGCTTCATGTCGCAACCTATTCCCAAATATGTGACCCATATTCAGAAGGACCACCTTCTTCTTCTTCTTTTTCTTCTCCTTCATGATGAGAGTCTTCAAATCTTCCTGCCCTTTAGCCAAGTTCAGGAACATCTCTTTGAATTGAGCATTCTGTGCTTGAAGAGCCTTGATGACTTGATTGGTAGGTATTTCAGAAGACATTTTGTGTTGAAATAAACAGCGAAGAAGATGAGAAACCTGTAATGATACCTGTAATGAGGTGCATGATAATGGAATGCGTATGAAATGATTTCAAAGACTTTGGGAGATTTAAATTTGCAAACCAAGAAATAAACAAACTTTATTAGATTCAAACTTGTAAAAATGTTTAACAATGCCTTTAAGGCGTTACAAAAGAAATAGACTGAAAGCAAATCTAAACTAGAAAAAACAACAAAATTAGAAGTTCCATGGTCGCTTTCCCTTCGTGCTGACATAGTCATTGATCGTCCTCTCATTCTCAAGTTGCCTCGTGAGCTTCAAGATTTTCCTCTCTTGCTCATGATACTTCTCCCTGTAAGTATCCCTCTCTTCCTTCAGCTGGATCTAGGATCTCTTTAATGCCCCAAGATCAGTAGGCATGTAAGGATAAAGGACTGTATAAGGAATACCTTCTTCATTAGTATGCTCCACAATCACTAGCAACATAGCTTCATAAGGCATCCCAAGCTTCTGAGTGCGGGCTCGAACCCACTGAAGATAAGGTTGCATAGGGAGAGAAGTCTTTGGTCCTAGCTTATGAGGGTCAGACCTGTTCACCATGCTCCAGGCTCGTATAAACCTTCGGCGATGCTTTTCGACGTCCTCCTTGTAGTCAAAGACAATGTCTGTAAGAAGTAGCTCATAAGGACCGTCTCTTTGAGCGCGACCAAACTGTCGTAAAGCCAAACAAGGACTGTAGGTTATTCCCCCTCTAATTCCAAGTAGCGGGACATTAGGTTATTCCCCACATCGATAAATAATAGCAACACCTTCCATATCCTTAGAACTCTAAAGAATGTCCGTATGAGCAAGGGACATTATCCTGTAAGACCATCTTGAACCTTCCTCATTCTTCAACACGGACTTGGGGAGGTGCGAAATAAACCACCTCGCCAACAGCGGCATGCAACACATGAGGGTCCCTCTTCTACGCGACGTACGAGTATAAAGAGCATGAAAATATCATCCAAGAGGGTAGGCACAGGATTGCGAGACAAGAAGATCTTAACCGCATTCACATCTATAAAGGAATCTGGATTCGAGAAAATAACCAAACCATAAATGAGGAGAGCTAAGATGTCTTCAAAAGCCTGAAAGTCCAAACTGTCCCAGAATAGTTGAGCTTGATCCATTAGAAACTTGGCTAAGAAACCTTTAACCCCACTTCGTGTCTCCCAATTAGACACTACATCAGCCTTTTTCAAGTGTAAAGCTAAGGAAATGTCTTCTGGCCTAGGAGTCTCTTCTAAACCTATGAAAGGCATCTGCTCGAGGATGGATATACCCAACAAATGAGAAAACTCCTCCAAAGTGGGAACTAGCTGATAATCCGGGAAAGTAAAGCAATGATGCACTGGATCGAAGAACTGGAAAAGAACACTCATCATTTGCTCATCAAACCTGGAGGTAACCAAACTAAGAAGCTGACCATGTCTTCTAATGAACGAAGAAGTATCAGAAACTCTCGAGGCTAAGTCTTTGAGTTGAGCAGGTATTTGCACAAAGTTAACTCGGATGGTGTTTCTGCGCATGGAAGCCATGATCTTCAAAACAGAACAAAGATAAATCTCCTCGGTCTTTGAAATGGTTAGTATAATGAAATATGCATGCTATGTTATGATGCATGATGTCATGATAAAACACACAACAGGTATAGCAGATAGCATACATGGTAAAGGCAAACAAGTCACACAATAGCCCTTAAGTTTCAGGCTTGCATGGGGTTTAGGTATTACCCTCTTGAACTTCAGTTGGTTTTAACCTATCCTAATAATAGTAACTGGGTTCTAGAGGTTCTCAATATCACTGACCATCCTCCATCAGTCATGGTTTCAGCTCACGCAATCTTTTCTTGCAGCCGGAACTATCTCGAGAGTATGGTCTCAATGAGTGTAGCATCGAGTATCAACCAGTTCCCAGCTTTACACTGAGACCGGCTATCTCACTACTTCCTATGGCCAAGTTGGTCAATTATAGGTTCTAAGGTCAGTTGATTCTTAACGACCCATATAGCAGCCCCGTATTCTCCTCGTTTCTCCACAAGGGATACTGGTACCAACCAATGTGCCACATCAACGTAGCTACTGCTTCAACTGTATCGGTCTACGCCATATAGTTCCCTCACAGTTTATTGCTACTTACCTAAAACGTGTTCCCCAGATCCGGGTTAGGATCTATAGTAACTCCCCATACAAAGCCCTCAAAGGTAAAGCAAACAAATCAAATAACAGAAGCAAATGTGATGAACTAATCCTAAGGTATACCCCACTTATTAATCCCCAGCATAGTCGCCAGTTCTGTGATACGGTGGCCAGAACCGGACTATTTTGAAATGCTGGTTCGTGTTTTGCGTTTGTGTTTGCAAAATATCGCGGTAAGCAAGAGTCACCATCGACTTTTATTTTATCCAACTGGAAAGGAAAAAAGCACAGAAAAATTCCCTTTTTTTGAGATTTTGAGTACGGGGGGTAGATTATAGAAAGGGAAGGTATCAGCACCCTTTCTATCCATGGTTTTCCACGGGCTCTTAGGTACTTGCTCATCATTTTCAAAATTGCTTGTGTGTGTTTGATTTGAAAAAAAGTTTTTGTTTTACTTCGATTTAACCCTTGCTTCTGTCTTCAAGAGTGTTACGAAGTTGTTTTGAAAACTTTGTTTGAAAAGAGTGTAAGTGTGAAAAAGTTTGTTTGTTTGAGCAAGTAATTAAGAACTAATCTACCTACTCGAAAAAAAGAATATTTTTGTTCTTGTTTCCTTTAGACAGTGTTATCCCACTATTAGTGAGTAGGTAGCACCGTCGTTGGAGTTTTAAGGGTCAATTCGAAAGGGACATATGATCACTAAAGCAATGCTAGGACGTCTTAGTAATAACCCTAATGTCTTGAGATCAACATTCGAGGCAACAATATCTGAGGCAACCATTCCGAGGCAACTTTTCCGAACGGGACTTTGATCTTTGTTTAGACAAGAGAGTGACCACTAAAGTATCCTATACTTAATGACCATTTACCGAAGGCAACCGAAGTGGGAGTGTACCCTAGGAGTGCACATGTACGAGTGATTCAATTTCAAGTTATTATCTTTGCACATTTAGGGTTTGCTAACCGTTTTAAATTTAACATACATTCTTGTCATGCAACCCTATTATCATACATCTAACAGTTAATATTATGCATAAATTAAAGTGCGGAAAGTAAAGCTACGATATTACAAGGCTTCGGGTATTAATTACATAGCCAAAAAACCCGCTAAAACGATAAACAAATGGAAAAATTCCTAATTAATCTATTACATCCTGTGAGCAGTTACATCAATATGGTAAAAACAAATAAAGCACGCGCGATGAGTTAAGAACGAGAAAAGTTAGGGTTTTGACCCCGTCTAAACTAATTAAAGGAAAACTATATTTTGATTGTTTTTTATTATTTTAAGAAAAAAAGAATAAGGTTTTAAATTAAATACAAACCTAATTACTAATTAAATTAAATTAAATTAAATAATTAATTTTGACTTATTTTTGTATTTTGCGATTTTTTAAGGAAAGAGAAATAAAAATTAAATTAGACGAAAACCCTAATTTTCTACTTGATTTTAATTTATTTACAAAGCAAATTAAAGTTACCTAAAATTAAATTAGCCAACTAAATTAATTTTTTTATGAAAATAAAACCTAAATCTAATTTTGATGAAAAAAATTGATTTATGATTTTATAAAAAAGAATTAATTTTGTGTTAATAAAATAAATTATTTGAATTAAATAAATAAAAAATAAAGAGAAGAGAAAAATGAGAATGGGCCTGGTTAAACAGCAATCTGGAGGGGTGTCTTAAGTAATTATGGGCCCAAAAGAAACTGATCCACGTTGACTTTCCAAGATTCCATGTTGCACTTGGACTGGGATGCATGATGGACCATCACATGATGACCTTTGGATTGAATCTGCTTCAGATCTAGTGGCTGCAAACTGATGGCACGCGGTGGAGTCTTAGCCTGTACAAGCACATGATTACGCAAGGCAAAATATTATTGAAGAATATGGGGGACATGGGATTCGAACCCAGGTCCTGTAGCTTTTTCCAACTGCCTTGTCACCAACTGAGCTGCGTGCTTTTGTTGTATACCAAATAAACAATAATCATTATATTGAAAACAAACAAAATAAAGAAACATCCGCGCGAAAATTCAAATGAGGCAATCAGGGGCTGCCACGCCATCGTCCCTGTCCTCTCTCTATTGGTAAAAGGTCACTGACTTTTACCTACGGACAAATGTTCGTAGCTATAAGCCAACGATTTTCCAAAATCCTCCACAGGCACGATAAATAGAATCTAAAGCCACGAATCAAACTTCCTTGGCCTGCTGAGCATTATGGTGCCCTTCTTGTGGACCAATTTTACCTGTGTAAAATGACCCTAAAACAAGACCAAGAACCTTAACAATGGTGAATTTCAATATAGCTTCCAAAAATGCAATTAAATGGTGTTGTTAGCTTGCAAACATGCCATGGATTACAAATATGCTCTTAAAACATGATGAAGATGCCAAAATAACAAGATTCAATTTTGGAAATAAGAGCAAACCGTAGACCACTTACAATAAGTTTTAGCGCGCGAGGATCTTTGTTTCTGATTGCTATGGCTTCCTTGAGTGTCCAGGAAACGAATGGGATGGCTTAGGAATCTTGAAAACGCCTGGAAGTGCAAAATCAGATCACCACTTTCTTTGAGTTTTTTCAAGTTTGGTTCTCTTTCTACACGCCTCTAAAACTTGTTGTTTTTTGCTGCAATTGTACACTATATGCCACTGATTCAATTAGGGTTGCAATTGTGAGCTCAATCTTTGTCCATTATGATTTGTGATCTTGATTTGATTTCCATGAAATTCCTTCCAAAATAGGCCAAAGTCAATCTTTTTGTGCCCACCTATTCCTTGCACGAATTGATTCACTTCCTAGCTGGATATAGGACCTGAAATGTGCACAAAATCTTGAGGTTTGAATGATTTGGATATTTTTATGATTTAATTAGATTTAAATTAATTTAATTGGACTAAAAAATCAAAATAAATAGTAAAAATAAGATAACGACAAGTGGAAAGAGCTAGGGCTCGTGGACCATGGTACCAACTTAAAACAATTGCAAAATATTGGTCCCATTTAACAAAAATTGCAATTTGAGGCATAGTTGACTTTTGACAATTTTGCAAAAAAGGTCAACTTCACCAATGCATAACTTCCTCAATTTTGAATCTTTGGAGGTGTTCATTGACTTTTTATAAATATTTAGATGGTCTAAGAAACCCTTTTTGTCTCATCCCAATTGAGTCTTCCATGTTCATGTATGAAGCTTTGACAAAGGTGTTTTTGTTGACTTTTCAAAATGACCTATAATGTCCAAATTCATAACTTCTTGTGAATGCATATTTTGAACTTGTGAGCTGAACATGGATTGTAGGGAATTACATCCTCATAAAAATGAGCTTTGGATGGGTCATTTATCATAAAGTATGAGAAAGTTATGCTTGGTCAAAGTTGAGTTGATTTTTCTAACAAAACCCTAATTTAGCAACTTTTGGGTTTTGATGAATTGTGAGCAATCCTTGATGAATCATGATCAACCCTTGATCAAATGATGAATGATACTTAAAAATGAGGATGTTGACCAAAATTCTTGAAGTTTGACTGTATGTGGGCCACAGTTGACTTTTGCCCTAACACAATCGATTTTCAGGCCTTTGAGCAATTGACTGAGCAAGCTTTCTCTGCAAGGCTTGAAACTTGACATGGATGATCTTGATAACATATTAGGACAATGATGATCATTTGGGATCCCTTGGACTCAAATATCTTGATGCAACATGAAACCCTAATTTGAGGTAGACTGCCTTAAGGGAGAGTTTGTCTGGTCAACCCTTGGACTTCTTTGAACACCTTGAGGATCTTTCTTGAAATGTTTTGAGAAATACGAGAGGGAAAATTTTGGGGTACAACAGTTTCCTTCATGATTCATTTTAAGAGACTCAAACATATCATGCGATGTATCACTATTAGTGATTTTTTCATATTCAACTTTAGAGATAGCATTTAGAAAAATATTTCTAGCTTTATGATGATTTTTAAATTCAGCTTTTTGTAGTCTATCCATATTTTTTCTGTCAACTTTGTTTCCTTCTGAGTCAGTAGGATGTGTGTAACCATCCAAAACTATATCCCATAGATCACTATCATGACCTAGAAAGAAACTTTCTAGTCTGTCTTTCCAGTACTCAAAATCTTCTCCATCAAAAACAGGAGGTTTATTGTAACTATTGTTGTTTTGTTCAGCAGCCATTGTGTTTTCTTCTGGATCTTTTCCTGACACGGTTAAGTGTTGTGCTCAAAGCCATGCTCTGATACCAATTTAAGGGGTAAGAAAACACTTAGAAGGGGGGTTGAATAAGTGACTCTTTTTGTTTTCAAAACAAAGCTCAACAATAATGGAATGACACAATTATTTTTATCCTGGTTCGTTTGAACTCAAACTACTCCAGTCCACCCATCAAGGTGATTTTGTCTTTCTCAACAAGGACTTAATCCACCATAATCAACTGATTACAAACATACAACAACTGTTGTGACTAACAATGCACAAGTAATCTTACAAGTGACTAACACCACTAAGACTTAAATCTAGTCCTAGTCTGCTTGAGAAATCTGACCAAACTTGGTCTCTCAAGGAACAATTACAAGAGTTTAATCTTTACAGATAGTGAAATAAAGTTTGCTTCTAATCAAGCTATATCACAATTGTGATTTTTTCACTTAGAATAAATTGCACAAATTGTATGAACAAAGAGTTTGTGAGCCCATAATCTTTTACGTAGTTTCTTGCTTCTTTTTGAAATGTAATTCGTTTTTTGGCTTGCAATAAATTTCCTTCTATTTATAGTAAGAACAAAATGATCGTTGTTGCCTTCAGAAAAGTGGAGAGCATTAAATGCTTGCGTGTTTCTTTGCATTATTCCATTTTCCAAGAAACTAGCTTTAGGAACTTGAGTGCTCAATGTCGTTTTTGCATTAATGAGTAAACGAAAACTTGTAAGAACATGTTTCCTATGCTTGACAAGACAAGTTCGTTTGTATCAGAACATGTTTCAACGTCTTGATTTCAGAACATGCTTTACTTCATCTTCTAGGAATTGCTTTGCTTGCTAAGAACTTGATCGGCACTTGCTTTCAAGTAATATTCTGAGCAAGGAAACCTGCTAAATGTTAGAAGATATATTTAAATAAAATGTCTTACCAGAGTCAGCAGGTGCGCTTAAAACAAAAAGGTTCTTTCATTAAAGAACTTCTTCATAATTTTTTTGCTTAGCACTTCATAATGCTTCTTTTCATAACATTATCTGAAATAGTCAAATACGTTCATCAGAGTATAAATTATCTAAAATATAACTTATTGTTATCATCAAAACTCTGAGATAGATCAGAACTAATCTTGTTCTAACACGGAGAACCTTGATAGTTTGTTCGAGGGCCATCTTATACTGAAATAAACAGTAAAGAGATGAGGAAACCTGTATTGGAAAACCAACTTATGAAATGATGCATGATATGTAGATGCAATGTTTTCAAGGACCTCTGGAGATTTAAATTTGCTAACCGAGAGGAAACAGAAACAAAGATTTCATTAATAAGTTAGAAATTACAATTGCCTCTTAGGCTTACAATGAAAACCAAAAAGGGTCTCAAGGAGACAATGATATAAACCCTTAAAACCTAAGACTCAAGTCTCCCACAGATGCTTCCTCTTTGTGTCGATGTATGTATTAAGGCTTCGCTCCTCGTGAAGTTGCTTTGTAAGCTTCAACACTTTCTTTTCACTTGCATAGAATTGAGCTTCAAAGGTGTCCCATTCTTCCTTGAGTTGAATCCAGGACTTCTGCAATTCTCTGAAGTCAGTAGGCATATCTGGATGGAGGATGATGCGAGAAACGTCTCCTTCGACAACAGGTTCTAAGATCACCTGCAGAACAATTGGATATGGCATCATAAGGTTTTGAGCGCAAGCTCGTACCCATTTGAGATAGGGCTCCAAAAGGATAGAATTATTTTGTCCTAAAGTTTTGCTATCAACCTTGTTTACCATGCCCAAAGCACGTATAAACCTTTGACGATAACCTTGAGGATCATTTTTGTAGTCGAACACAATACCCTGGATAAGTGCGTCACGAGGACCATCTCTTTGAGCATAACCAAATTGTCGTAGAGCCAGAGAAGGGTTGTAAGTAAAACCTCCCCTAATGCCAAGGAGTGGAACATTAGGTAATTCCCTGCAACGGTCAATGATAGTAACATCTTCCAGAGACCGGGAACACTAATAGATATTTGAATGAGAAAGCGACATCATCCTTTGAGACCACCTCAAACCTTGTTCATTCTTTATTACTGATCGGAGAAGGTGTGAAACAAACCACCTAGATAGCAAAGGTATGCAACACATAAGAGTTCCTCGCTTCCTTATAGTACGAGTGTGAAGAGAATATAGAATGTCTTCGAGCAAGGTAGGCACATGGTTACGAGAAAGAAATATTTTGATGGCATTCACATCTATGAGTTGGTCTGTATTAGGGAATAACACCAAACCATAGATCAACAAAGCCAAGATTTTTTCGAAAGCTTGAAAACTCATAGCATCCAAAAATAGTCGAGCCTTCTCTAACAGAAATTTAGCTAGAAAACCCTTGACTCCACTCCTTGTTTCCAAATTAGATACAATGTCAGACCGCTTCATATGTAAGGTTGCTCTAATTTCTTCAGGTTATGGATCTTTCTCTAAATTGGTGAAAGGTATTTGATTGAGAGCAGGTACTCCCAGTAATTGAGAAAACTCCTCCATTGTGGGTACCAACTTATAATTGGGAAAGGTGAAGCAGTGATGTGCAGGGTCAAAGAACTGGAATAGAACACTCATCATATCTTCTTCAAAACCCAAGGTAACCAAATTGAGTAGTCGACCATGCCTCTTGGTAAATTGAGAGCTTTCAGGAACTTTTGAGACTAACTCCTTAAGTTGAGAAGGTATCCTCACAAAACTGATCTAGATTGTGTTTCTGCAAGTGGAAGCGATAACCTACAAAGTAGAACAAAGATAAATCCCTAGGTCCTTGAAATGGTTAGTGTAAATGATATGGTATGATGTCATGATGTTATAATGTCATGTTCGAACAATTAATCATACACAAACAAAACACACAAGGCCTTAGTTTTAGGCTTGTATGGAGTTTGTAGGTAAGTACCCTCTTGAAGTTTTGATTGGCTCAACCTATCCTAAAAGAAGTAACCGGGTTCTAGGAGCCTCATTATCACTGATCTTTCTCTCAGGCATTGTTTCAGCACAAGCATCTGATTTGCAACCGAAATATCCTGAGAGTCCAATATCAATGAGTGTAGCATGAGTATCAACCAACTTCAGTCTACACCAAAGTCGGGCATCTCACTACTTTCTAATGGCTAAGTTATGTCAACTAATGTTCTACGATCAGTTAGTGCTTATGACACCACGTGGCAGCCCAGCATTCTCCTTGACTCACTCAAGGGACACCAGTATAAACTAATGTGTCGCACTAACATAGCCATTATTTCAACCATATCGGTCTATATCGTACAGTTTTCATGATCTATTGCTACTTACCTAAAATGCTCCCAGATCCGGGTATAAGATCTATACAAGAAATAAACCCAAGCATATCCTGAAATATAAAGCATACAAAGCAAGCAAGTAAAGTAATAAAGGTGAAATAACTCTAAAGGTAACCCCACTTTTAGTTATTTCCCCAGCAGAGTCACCAATTCTGTAATACGGTGGGAGAACTAACTTTTGGTTTTGCGTTTTATCGCAAATGTTGCGGATAGCAAGAGTCGCCACCGACTTTTCTTTTATCCAATAAAGGAAAGGGTGAAAAGAATAGGAAAGACCTTTGATAATTTTTTGAATTCCGGGGGTAGGTTATGAAAAGGGAAGGCGTTAGCACCCTTTTCATCCGCAGTTTTCTACGGGCTCTTAATTTCTAGCTCACTTTTTGAAATGCTTTGTGTTTGTGTATGTTTGAAAATATTTTGAAAATGCCTAAGTGCGGCAATTTTATAATGATTCTCGTATCATTGAGAATGTAAACAAAATGTTTATTTTGAAAATATTTGTTGAAAGGAAGTGTTGCTTTGTGGAAAATATGTTTTGAAAATGCTAATGTGAGGCAATTTACTTTATAACAACCCTTATATCAGTCCTCAAGAGTGTTTATAAAGCGCTTTGAAATTAATTATTTTGAAAGTGTGAGGTGTGAAAATTGTTTCAGTTTGTGAGCAAACGATTATGAGCGATCTACCTACTCAAAAAGTCTTTGTTATTTTCCTCCTTCTTTAGATAGTGCTACTCTACTATTAGTTAGTAGGAAGCCCTATCATTGGATGTGAGGGACAGGCGCGGGTCATCATACAGTCATAGAAGGAAACTTGTAGGACACTTTAGCAATTGTTGTAAGGGACTAAGATCGTTTACCGAAGGCAGCATCGAAGGGTCATCGAGGGACTATGCTCTTTTAACTGAGGGTCTTTGCTAAAGCATCCCACGTTTGAGGGACATGACTATTTAAATCCGAGGCAACAAGTGAGGTTACCCTAGAGGTGCGTATGTGAATAGTGATTGGTTTCAGTTATTTTTGTCATGAAATTAGGTTATCTAACAGTTGATTTTAATCTTGCCATATAAATCCTAGTTACTAACAGTAATAAGGAAAACAGTAAATTGCGGAAATTAAATATCCTATGTTATTACAAGGCTTCAGGAATGGGGGTACAAATTTATGAATGGGGAGAAGGTGAAGAAACCCTAATTATCTATTACAGACCATTGAGCAGTTACAATAATTGAGTAATAAAATACGTGAAGATTTGTAAAATAAAGAAAAGAGAAAGGACATTGTCTTGTGATTTTTTTATGGAAAAAGTTTGATGATTAACCTAATTATTTGATTAATTTTCATAAACAAAAGTTAAGTAAAAACCTAAAGAAAACTAAATTAAATTTAATAATAAATGGAAAAAGGTTAATAAATTTAATTAATTAAAAAGATAACTTAATTAAAAAAATAAGTCTAAATTAATTTTAATTTAAAAAAAAGAAAGAAACTAATTGATAGAAAATAATTTTGATGTTTTATTTAGAAAAACTATATGAAGTATAAAACCTAATTCTAATTAAATAAAATCAAGGTGATTAAATTCATTTTTATTTATCAAAAATTAAATTAATTAATTAAAAACCTAGATCTAATTTTTTTTTATAATTTTATGATTTTTTTCTGATTAAATAAAAAAAAGTGATTTAGAAAAAGAAAAAGTTAGTTAAAAAAAGAAAATATAAATAGGCTTGTGTTTGAACAAGTAAAAATGGGGGGGGGGGGGGGGGGGGTGAGAAGAAGCAAAAATCCCAGGCCCAACTCAAGGAGCGTGGGCGCCTTTGAAATCCAGTGGCGATGAATTTTTGAGGGTGCATCATGAGGAGACTATTAGAAACGTTGGATCTGGCCCTTTTGAAATCTGAAAGTCAAGGTGTGAGTTACACCATGCGCACCATTGACTTATTTGTATTGAATTTGCAAGAAACAAATATGTGAAAAATAAAAGGATATCACAGGGGCTCGAACCCAGGTCCCTATAGTAACACGCGTGTTTGTTTTACCACTGGGTGGTTGTTTCATCCGGTTGTGAAACACCCCCCAGTAAATATATTATAAACTTGTTTTCAAAAATGTAACTTCATCTTCTTCCTCATGCGCGTTTGACAGTAACAACAACATTGTTCAAATTTCTAACTCCATCAATTCTCAATCATTTTAAAAAATTTAAACACGAAAGTTGTTCTAAATTTCACTACGAATTCAACCATGTAACTTTTGAAAGTTATAAGTTAAAGGCTGAAACGAATTTTGCTTGGTACTAAACTGAAACCTAATATTTCAGAAACTTCAATTCCAAAATTCTCATCACATAGTAAACATAAATGAAAACTAAGGACATGGTTAGTTTTAGGGAAATCATATCTACATTTTATCTTTTGAAAATGAAAGAAAATGATGCGTGTATAAGGATTTCAAAGTTGGAGAAACTTACCTCTTGAAGTAAAAACTCAAAGCACGTACGGAGGCTTCCAGGTGTAAGTAAATGATTGATTGAGCTTCCTTGTACCTTCCTGAAATTGTTTCAATCCTTACTTTATGTTGAAAGTGTCTGAATCTCTCCAACCAAGTCAATATGC
The DNA here is from genome assembly GCA_948472305.1 of Vicia faba. NCBI lineage: Eukaryota > Viridiplantae > Streptophyta > Magnoliopsida > Fabales > Fabaceae > Vicia > Vicia faba. Next base: position 1,578,901,127 of record OX451738.1, on the reverse strand, counting down.
AAGCTTCGGATATGGAGCTTAGAGGATGATGAAGATGGTGTTACAGAAGTGTAACACGTGTTTGGATGTGTTATGTGATGTATGTAAGGTGTATGTATGATAAAAAAAGACAAATGCACGAGTGGATTCGAAGTTGGGTGTTGGAAGCTTCAAATGTGCAACAATGGTGGTTTATTGGTGATTATGAGTTTGAGAGTGTTTGAGGGCTTGTGAAATCGTGTCTTAGCTTGCAAATGATCTCTCTATTTATAGGTAAGAGGTTTTGGAGGTTGAGACAACCAGATTTGTAAAATCACAAGTTGAGGTTTGGAAGCTTAGTTTTGAAGTAACTTTGAAGAAACATTGTTCCAATGCATTTTAGGGTTGTTGGTAGGCTTAGAGATGTTTCTTTTGAGCATTCCTGTTAAGTGTGATCATAATAAACAAGTTAGAGGCTCAAGAAGTGGACTTTGTGATTAAAGTGATCTTTATGTAAATGGATATGGAGCTTTTTGCAATTTCATCCAAAAATGGTATGATCAAGTGGATAAAGCTTCAAATCCTTGTGTATGCACCATAATTTCGTGTAAATCTCTGATTATGTGGAGATTTAGAAGCAACATGGCCTAAAAAGTGAGATTGCATGGTAAGGTTGTGATATTTGCTCTTGAGTTCTTCACAGAATGACTTGTAATTCAAGCATGAAATGCCTAACTTCATCTCTTAGAAACTTCTAGCTCAATCATGATAAATTTGTGTTCTTGGACATTTTGGAAATCTTGAAACATTGTCTACAAATTTCATGTTGATCACTTTGGCTAAATCAAATAGGAACTTTGTGGAAATTAGCCAAGAAATTGGGATCAAAACTGATCAAAACTTGTTGAAAATTTTTCTAAGTGTTGGATAAAAATAATCAGAACTTCATGGGCATATATCTCTTAATTCAAGCATTTTTTGAGGATCATCCCACATTGAAAAAGTTGTAGAATTCATTAATACCTATAAATTCCATGTTGAAAGTTTTCCTTGAATCAACTTGGATTTTGAGGAAACTTGCTTGTGAAGTTAGGGCTTTTTAGGTACAAAACACTTGAAATTTCTAAGTGTTTAAAATTCTTTCAACTTTGACTTTTGTTGACTTTATTGATTCTTGATGATCCAACTTTATAATTTTGAATTTTTTGATGATTCTTTATTTTTGAATTCCAATGTTGACCAAAAAGTCAAAGTTTGACCTTTGTTTGACTATTGACTTTTCATTCAACTGATTCAATTCTTCAACTATCAATCACTTGTATCTTTGGAAATGTCTTGAACCATATAATTAGGTCAAGATGTTGTATTTGAGCTCTTGAGATCATTCCTTAAGCCATTAGGTCATGCACTAGGCCAACAATCAATGATCAGTCATCTTCAATCAAAACCCTAACTTTGGCAATTTTTGACCTTTGATGATTTGAGGGCTTTCCTTGAGGAATTATGATCAACCCTTGATAAAATAATGAATATCACCTCAAAATGTTTATGTTGAGAAAAAATCTTGAAGTTTGACTGTATGTTGACCATAGTTGACTTTTTGTCTAATAGAGTTGATTTTCAGTCATCTGGGCAATTGACTGAGCAAACTTGTGATGCAAGACTTGAAAATTGACATAAGCATTATTGAGGACCTATGATGAACCAATAAATTCATTTTAGACCCTTGCAAACCAATTTTAATTGCGAAGCACCAAACCCTAGTTGAAGACCCTTGCTTAGGAGGTGGTTTTGACCAGTCAACTCTTGAGTAGTTTTGAGTAAATGGAGACCTCATGAGAATGTCTTAAAGAAAACGGGATGGAAAATTTTTGGGTACAACACATACGAAACGCATTAGAATATTCACATTTATTTCTAGAGCATCATTATGCAATGCATTACATACATCAGTACATTGCATAAAGCTAACTGTTAGAACAAGATTGGTTCTGATCATATCTCAGAGTTTTGATGATAATAATAAATTATATTTTATATATTTGATACTCTAATGAACATATTTACTTGTTTCAGATAATGTTCTGACAGAAGCATTTTGATGTGCTAAGCTGAAAATAAATGAAGAAGTTCTTTGATGAAAGAACTACTTGTTTTAGCGCAAGTGCTGATGCTGACTCTGATAAGAAATTAGTTAATGCATCTTCTAACGTTTAGCAGGTTTCCATGCTCAGAAGTACTTTGAAAGCGAGCGCTGATCAGAAGTACTTAGCAAGTAAGCATTGATAAGAAGATATGCAAGCATGTTCTAAATCAAGACGTGAAGCTAGTTCTGAAAGAATATAAAAGCTAACAAGTCTTGTCAAGGATCAGGAAACATGCTCTGACAAGTGACGTTTGCTCATTTAATGCAAAGACGGCTACATGCACTCAAGTGTCTACGCCAGTTCATTGGTAAATTTAATACTGCAAGCAAACACGCAAACATTTATTGCTCTCCACTTTTGAAGGCAGCAACGGTCTTTTTCTTCTTACTATATATAGAAGAACATTTATTGCAAGCCAATAACTTAACAAATTCAAAAGAAGCAAGAACTACGTGAAAATATTATGGGCTCACAAATTATTTTACACACACTTTGTGCAATACTAATCTTAGTGAAAAATCACAGTTGTGATATAGCTTTCTTAGAAGCAAATTTTGTTTCACTATTTTTAAGGATTCAACTCTTGTAATTGTTCCTTGAGAGACCAAGTTTGGTCAGATTTCTCAAGTAGACTAGGACTAGTTTAAGTCTTAGTGGTGTTAGTCACTTGTAAGATTACTTGTGCATTGTTAGTCACAACAGTTGTTGTGTGATTGTAATCAGTTGATTATAGTGAATTAAGTCCTTGTTGAGAAAGGAGAAATCACCTTGGTGGGTGGACTGGAGTAGTTTGAGTTCAAACGAACCAGGATAAAAATAATCGTGTCTTTCCATTATTGTTAAGCCTTCAAGAAAAAGAAAAAGAGAAACTTATTCAACCCCCCCCCCCTTCTAAGTGTTTTCTCACCCTTCAATTGGTATCAGAGCTTGACTCTGAGCGCAACACTTAACCGTGTCAGGAAAAGATCCAGAAGAAAACACAAATGGCTACTGAACAAAACAACAACAGCTACAACAAACCTCTTGTATTTGATGGAGAAGATTTTGAATATTGGAAAGATAGACTAGAATGTTTCTTTCTAGGTCATGATAGTGATTTATGGGATATAGTCTTTGATGGTTACACACATCCTACAGACTCAGAAGGAAACAAGATTGATAGAAAAAATATGGATAGACAACAAAAAGCTGATTTCAAAAATCATCATAGAGCTAGAAATATTTTTCTAAATGCTATCTCTAAAATGGAATATGAAAAGATCACAAATAGAGATACAGCACATGATATGTTTGAGTCTCTCAAAATGACTCATGAAGGAAACGCTCAAGTGAAGGAGTCTAAAGCTCTGGCTCTCATCCAGAAGTATGAAACCTTCAAAGTAGAAGAAAGTGAATCTATAGAAGTTATGTTCTCAAGGTTCCAAACTCTGATCGCTGGTCTGAGAGTTTTGAACAAGGGATACACTAAGGCAGACCACATTAAAAAGATCATCAGAAGCTTACCCAGAAGATGGGCACCTATGGTCACTGCTTTCAAAGTATCAAAAGATCTGAACAATGTGTCTCTTGAAGAACTCATCAGCGCTCTCAGAATTCATGAGATATAACTTTATGAGCACGAGCCTCAGAAGAAAGGTAAGTCTTTTGCCCTTAAATCAATTAAAAAATATGAAACTAACGCTTTTCAGGCTAAAGAGGAAAACTCTGAAGAATCTGCGTCAAAAGAAGACGAACTATCCTTGCTCTTCAGAAGGATCAATCAGCTGTGGAAGCACAGACAAAAGAAGTTCAGGAACTTCAAGAAGTTAGAAGATAAACCAGAATCTTCTGGACACAAAAAGTCAAATAGAAGAGAGATAATCTGTTATGAATGCAAAGAACCTGGACACTACAAGAGTGATTGTCCAAAACTTCAAAGAGAAAAACCAAAGAAAAAGTTTGGTAGAAAGAAAGGGATGATGGCAACCTGGGACGATTCAGAATCCTCAGAAGATGAATCTGATTCTGAAGATGAGAACGCCAACCTAGCTTTGATGGCTACCACAGCAGATGACTCAGACTGTGAGTCAGATCCAAAAGAGGTATTCTCTGAATTTACTAGAGTTGAACTTGCTGAAAGTTTATCTGAACTTCTGGAAAACTATAGTAAGCTCAAAATCAAATACAAGAAACTCAAGAAGAGTCTTGCATCTGATCTTGAGAAACATGAAACAGAAAAATTTGAACTCAAAGAAAATAATTTTAAACTTAAAGAAGAAATTCAAAATGTTCAAAAAAAATTTAGTTCAGATTCTGTGTCAAGTACAAAAGATATTCTGAAAGAATATGACTGTAGCTTTCAAACTTTTCTTGCTAAAAGCATAGATAGAAGAAAAATGGCTTCAATGATCTATGGAGTTAGTGGGAAAAACATAAAAGGAATTAGATATGAACCTCCCAAAGGGAAGGAGTCATATATACCAAAACATGTTGCTAAGATGACTTTCACTTATAAACCTCTGAGTAAACAATTCAAGTTTGGACACACACATGATATAAAATATACATCACATTCTGGAAACTCTTGTGCTAATCCAAAGTTCAAACAGAACTTTAAATACTCTAACCCAAGAGGACCCAAAAAGATATGGGTACCTAAGGATAAAATAATATTTGTTGCAGATGTCCTTAACAGCTCAATTGAGACACCAGTCATGGTACCTGGACTCTGGGTGCTCACGACACATGACGGGAAGAAAGTCTATGTTCCAAAACCTGGAATTTAAAGCTGGAGGAGACGTCAAGTTTGGAGGTAATCAGAAAGGGAAGATTATTGGTTCTGGAACCATTGTAAATGGTAACCTTCCTTCTATCTCTAATGTTTTATTAGTAGAAGGATTAGCGCATAACCTGTTGTCCATAAGTCAATTAAGTGACAACGGTTATGACATTATCTTTAATCAAAATTCATGTAGAGCTGTTAGTCAAAAAGATGGAACAATCCTCTTTTCTGGCAAGAGAAAGAACAACATATACAAAATTGATTTGTCAGATCTTAAATCTCATAATGTTAAATGCCTTTTGTCTGTTAGCGATGAGCAATGGGTATGGCACATAAGATTGGGACATGTCAGCTTAAGAAAAATCACTCAACTAAATAAATTAAATTTAGTCAGAGGACTTCCCAATCTGAAGTACAACTCAGAAGCTCTTTGCGAAGCGTGTTGTTGTACCCCAAAATTTGCCCTCCCATATTTCTCAAGACATGTCAAGAATCATCTCCAAGTTGTTCAAGATGGCTCAAGAGTTGGACAGTCAAATCACCTCCTAAGGCAGTCAATTCAAAATTAGGGTTTTATGTTGCATCGAGGTCCTCATATCCAAATGGTCTAAAATTCGCCCCAATGTCCTAACATGTTCTCAAGTTCATCCATGTCAAATTTCAAGCCTTACAGAGAAAGTTTGGTCAGTCAATTGCTCAAGAAGTCCAAAAATCGACTATGCTAGGGCAAAAGTCAACTGTGACCTACAAATAGTCAAACCTCAAGATTTTTTGCCAACATTCACATTTTGAAGTATATTTCATCATTTGATCAAGGTTTAATCATGATTCATCAAGGATTGCTCAAGATTCATCAAGATTCAAAAGTTGCTAAATTAGGGTTTTGTAGGAAAACTCAACTCAACTTTGACCAAGCATAACTTTCTCATACTTTATGAGAAATGACCCATCCAAAGCTCATTTTGAAGAGGATGAAATCTCCTACAATCCATATTCATACCCCAAGATCAATAAATACTCTAACAAAAAGTTACAAATTTGGACATTATAGGTCATTTTTAAAAGTCAACCAAAACACCTTTCTTGCCAAAGCTTATAACTTGAGAATGAAATATCAAAATGAGATGAGACTAAAAGGGTTGGTTAGAGTACATCTCAAGGTTTCTAAAAAGTCCAAGAAGAATTCCAAAAGTTCACAATTGAAGAAGTTATGCATTGTTGAAGTTGGGCCTTTTTCCAAAATTGCCAAAAGTCAACTATCCTCAAAACTCCAATTTTTGACAAAAGGGCCCACTTTTTTCCACTTGATTTGGTCTTATCACACCACACACGTGTCCTATCTTTAATTTCATGACCAATCATTTATTTTTCTATTTTCTTTGATTTTTATTGATTTAATTCATTTTAAATAAATATTAATTCAAATAAAATCCAAAAATTAATGGACTGAGATTTTTTGATCATTGCAGGTCTTCATTATCAAGATACACCTAATCAAATTCGTATCAAGCTTTGTTATGCACAAAAAATCAGATTTGGTACAATTATGGAAACTTGATAATGGAAGATCAAATCATATCTCAACTCTTCAATTCCCATGGATTAAAGCCCACGTTTTTAACCTAATTGCTTCCAATATACATGTACAAGCCAGGCATAACAAGAACACGACCTAAGCACTGCAGAAACGGCCAGACAAAGTTTGAAAAAAGCTTGGAAAAAGTGGAATCTGAAAACAATCTTAGAGCTCGATTCAAAGCAAAAACTTGACACTAATCTCTTGCTGGACGTCTATTGAAGCGATTGGAATCAAAACCAAGTCTTGAAACCACCAGAATCGCGCTGTAAGTATCCACGAATATGGCCCTGTGCACGAAAACATAACTCCTCATTCTTGCATCTTTTTGACAAAACATTAGCATATTCTTGTTCCTTGTATGATTTCTAAGCTTTTTGCAATATTCAATTTCATTTTCATGGCCTGTATTGTAATGCCCGAACCTAGGGTTTTCTTGTTTTGTTTTTAGGCATTTGTGTTGCAGGTAAAATTAAGACTAATAATGGGTATATAGATGATTTGGAGAACGAGACGAACAGGATGATGGGTTTGGTTTGCGTTTTTGTGACCTAGAATGCATTATAGCATGAGGCCACAGATTTTGATGCGAAATAAAATCCGCAGGAAAAAATACAGTCTTTGTTGAAGAAGACGAAGACGTGTCCCTGCTTCATTGGCCGGTTAAAACAGCACGCCACTTCTTTTTTATTTTCCAGCATAATGATTGAGTTTTGAATATAATATTTGTTTTGTATTCTAATAACAGTTAAGCAAGCCAGCTGGGTTGGTAAGCGCGCTATGTCAAAGTCTCTTGGGACCTGGGTTCGAATCCCAGGTCCCCCAATATTTGTTATGATTTTTCTCCAGGCAATTGTATGCAGCGTCCAAGGCGTGGCTCACCATATGCCTCATAGATCCAGGCGCCAGATGGCCTCTAGGCCAAATCCAAGGGTCCAGATTGCAAGCTCATCATACTCCTTAGTCAAAGGCACGCGCTGGATTGGGAAAGTCAAACAAGGCTTGGATATATTGGGCCTCAGAAATGCTATTTTCACACTTAAATTGGGCCAACACCCCCCTTTTGGTTATTTCTTTTCTTTTAATATCTTATTTATTTACTTGTTTTATTTTTATTCTTAATTAATTACTAACCAAATAATTAATATTTTTCTTAATAAAAATCAAAAAACATAAAAATATTATTTTTATTATTAACTTCATTATTTATTTTTGTAAATAAACATTAATTAATTTATTTAGTTTTAAATAGGTTTAACATTAATATTTTTGCAATAAATTAAAATCAATGTAGAATTAAGTTTTAAAAATTTTAATCATTCTTATTTTATTTCCTTAAACAAAAAAAAACCCAAAAAATATATTTTTAATTAATTAAGTAACTTAGTTTTAATTTCTTTAAATTCAAAATAACAAAAACATGTTTGCTTTCAATAAGGGTCAAAACCCTACAAATGCGCCGATTTAATTTCTTGCACGCGTATCATTTGGTCAAATATTGTAATTGTTTCCCGGCATGTAATAGTTTTAATAGGACTTTAATTCATCGCTTTATTTTTATTTTCTGCAATTTAAATTAAAGGGTTTGCTTTTGGCGATGTAAATACCCGACGCCTTGTAATAGTTTAGATTTAATTTCCCGTAATTTAATTTCCGTGCAATATTAATTGTTAGATGTTTGATAACTAGGCAATGCATGACAAGATCAATCTTTAACCTAAAATCAACATAGCTCACCATTAACATGTACAGATAAAAATTAACCGAAATAACACACTCGCGCATGCCACTCTTAGGGTACACCTCACTTGGTTGCCTCGAACGTGGTCATTGAGTATAGGAAGTTTTAGAGGTCGCCCTCTTGTCCAAAGATCATAGTTGCCTCGAAAGGTTGCCTCGGAAAAATGATCTAAGACATTAGGGTTACCGCTAAGGCATCCTAACATTGCTTTAGTGACCACACGTCCCTTAATCGAATTGACCCTTAAAACTCCAACGACGATGCTACCTACTCATCAATAGTGGGATAGCATTGTCTAAAGGACATTAACACAGATTGATTCCTTTTTCGAGTAGGTAGATGGTTCTTAAGTACTTGCTCATTCTAAAATAAAACAGAACTTTTCGCACTTACACCTTTCAAACAAAAAACTCATTTCAAACCCACAAACACAAAGAAAAGCAAATTTTGAAAACACAATGAGCAAGTACCTAAGAGCCCGTGGATAATCACGGATAGAAAGGGTGCTAACACCTTCCATTTCTATAATCTACCTCCCGAACCCGAGAAAATATCTCAAAAAGGAATTTTTCTGTGCTTTTGTCCTTTCCTTGTTGGATAAAATAAAAGACGATGGCGACTCTTGCTTACCGTGACATTTTGCAAAAACAAACGTAAAATGCGAACCAGCATTCCAAAAACAGTCAGTTCTCATTCCCACCGATCACAGAACTGGCGACTCTGCTGGGGAATAATTATAAGTGAGGTGTACCTTAGGATTAGATCATTATGTTTTCAATTGTATGCTTTGTATGCTTTAATTTTGCGGGCTTGTATCGGAGTTCTATAGATCCTAACCCGGATCTGGGGATACCCTTTAGGTAAGTAGCAATAAACTGTGAGGGATCTGTACGGCGTAGACCAATACGGAGGAAGCAGTAGCTACGTTGGTGTGGCACTTTAGTCTGTACCGATATCCCTTGTGTTGGAACATGGAGAGTATGGGTCTTCTAAGGGGTCATTAAGCACCAACTGACCTTAGAACCTTAAATTGACCAACTTGGCCATAGAACAGTAGCAGTATGCTACACTCATTGAGACTAAACTCTCGCGATGATTTCGGCCGCAAAAAAAGGTTGCTAAACTGGAATTATGACCGATTGAGGGTAGTCAGTGATATTGAGATCCTCTAGAACCCGGTTACTATTTTTAGGACAGGTTTAAACCAACTGAACTGAAAGAGGGTAGTACCTAAGCTCCATGCTAGCCTGAAATCTAAGGGCTCTTTTGTGTGACTTGTGTGCCTTTGCCATGTTTTCTTTTTGTGGATACTTGTGGTGTGCCTTTATCATGACATCATGACATCATAGCATTGCATACATCTTGCATAAGGACTAACCTATTTCAAAGACAGGAGCGTTTCATTTTTGCTCTATTTTGTAGGTCACCATGATGCCTATGCGTAAGAATACTATCCGGATCAACTTTGTCCAAGTACCTACCTTGCTTAAAGAGTTGGTTGCCAAGATACCTGACACTACTTCCTTCCTCAAGAGGTATGGTTCTCTTCTCAGTTTGGTCACCTCCAAATTGGACGAACAGATGATGAGTGTCCTGGTCTAGTTTTATGATCCGATGTACCATTGCTTTACTTTTCAAGACTATAAGTTGGTTCCTACCCTAGAAGAGTTTTCTGAGCTGCTCGGTATCTCTGTTTTAGAGCAGACTCCGTTCACTGGTTGGGAGAAGACTCTTATGCCTGAAGAAGTTGTTGCATCCCTACATTTGACTAAAGAGGAGGTAATGGCTAATTAGGAGACTAGAAGTGGAGCAAAGGGTTTTCTGACTAAGTTCTTGGGTGGCAAGGCTAACTACTTCAGGGATAGCCTAGACTTTAAGGCCTTCGAGGATATTCTGGCTCTTCTTATTTATGGCTTGGTACTGTTTCCGAATCCTGACACTTTTGTTGATGTGAATGCTATAAATATCTTCTTCTCTCAAAACCCTGTACCCACTCTCTTGGGTGACATTCTTCATCAGCTTTATGCTCGTACTGCCCGAAAGCGAGGAACCTTTATGTGTTGTGCTCCTTTATTGTCGAGGTGGTTTATTTCGCACCTCCCCAAGTCAGTGCTAAAGAACAAAGAAGGAATGGGTTGGGCTTATAGGGTGATGTCTCTTTCTCATAATGACATTATCTGGACTCTCAAGGGTATGGGTGAGGTGACTATCATTGATCGCTGTGGGCAGTATCCCAATGTTCCATTGATAGGAACCCATGGAGGAATTTCTTACAACCCATGCTTAGCTCTCCGTCAATTTGGAAGAGCCAGAAGAGAAGTACCTCATGAGATGCTGATGCCTCATATCATCTTTGATTTTCAGGGGGATAGCGACGAGCAACGCCGTAGATTCATAAGGGCTTGGGATAGAGTTCACCAATCTGATCCACACAAGTTGGGTCCAAAGACTTCTCTACCAATGGAGCCATATCTCATATGGGTCCGCATTCGTGCCCAGAAGCTAGGTATGCCATATGAAGTTGTCCGGCCTGTCACTCTTGAAGTTGCTAATGAAGAAGGGGTTCTTCCAACCATTCTCCATCCTTATATGCCCACTGACATTGGGGCACTAAAGAGGTCTTGGATGCAGTTGAGGGATGAACGGGATTCTTACCGAGAGAAGTTCAATGAACAAGAGCAGAAGATCCAGAAGCTGACCAGGCAGTTAGAGAACTAGCGAATTCTTAACGACTATGTCCGCACTGAGAAGAAGAGACCATGGGAGCATTGATGGACCTTTGATGATTTCTTTTCCAGTTTTTATTTTACTTTTCAGTATTTCCATTTTTGTAACGCCTTAAGGGAAATTTATTGAACAATTTAAATTTTGAAGTTTAAATCTAATAAAGTGTATTTCCTTTCTTGTTTATAAATTTGAATCCCTGTTGTCTTTGAAATCATAAATCATACGCATTTCATCCCATGCACTTCATAAACAGGTACCCTTTACAGGTCTCTTATCTTCTTCGCTGTTTATTTCAGCGATCATCATGTCTACTGAACCTTCAACTGAGCAAGCTATCAAGGCCCTCCAGGCCCAGAATGCCCAATTTCAGGAGTTGTTCATGAATCTAGCTAAGGGTTAGTAGGACCTGAAGACCTTGATTCTGAAGGAGAAAGTGAATAAGAAGAATAGGACAATCATGTTCAACACTGGTCCTAGGTTTGGAAACAGGCTACGGGATGAAGTTGATCTGACCACCTCATCTGGAGGGAAAGATAGTCCACAAGAAAGGAGGGCTCCTAGCCCTGTGGTCTCTGACAACGAGACGGACTACGATGAAGAACAATATCCTCCTGATGATAAGTACAAACAACTGGAAGACCGTTTAAGCGCTATGAAAATTCAGAAGGTGCCCGGTCTGGATTTCAGAGATCTAGGTCTGTCATCTGGGGCGGTGATTCCCCATAAATTCAAGGCACCAGCCTTTGCTAAGTATGACGGAGTTTCCTGTTCGAAGCTGCACCTCTGGTCATATGTGAGGAAGATTCAGCCTTACATTGCTGATAAGAACTTATGGATCCATTTCTTTCAAGACAGTCTCTCAGGGACTCAGCTTGAGTGGTTGTATCAGTTGGACGGAACCAGTATCCGCAGTTGGGAAGATTTGGCTACTGCATTCTAAGGCAGTATCAGTACAACTCCAACCTTGCTCCTACGCGTACCCAACTCCAGGGTATGTCAATGGGAACGGGTGAAGGATTCAAAGATTATGCTCAAAAATGGAGAGACCTTGCCGGAAGGGTGCAACCACCTTTGGGTGATCGTGAACTTGTTGACATGTTTCTGGGGACCCTGTCTGGTCCATTCTTTAACCATCTGATTGGAAGCTCTTTATCTGGGTTTACAGATCTTATTTTGACTGGTGAGAGAATTGAAGTTGGTATTAAGGTTAGGAAGATACAGAAGGGTGCCTCATCGAGCACCGAGAAGAAGCCGTTTAAGAAAGAGTCCAGTGCTGTCTACAGTGCAAGAAGACAAAATAGACCTGAACACTGCCAAGCTGTCAATGCGGTCGTTATTTCAAAACCTGCTGGTGCTCCTCAGTACAACAATCAACAAAAGGATGAGAGACCTAAGAGGCAATTCACTCGTCTCAGCATGACCTTATCTCAGATTCTGCCACAGTTGCTGAAGATTAATCTGGTGACTCTAAGGGAACCCCCAAAGAATTCAAATATGATGTCACCAAAATATAACCCTAATGCCTGTTGTGATTTTCACTCTGATAGCCCGGGGCATAATACGGATGATTGTTGGGCTTTGAAGAACATGGTCAAAGACTTGATTGATGCGAAAGAGATCGAGTTCGGAGCACCAGAGAAGCCTAAACAAGAGGCAGGGGTAAATGCTATCAGGGATGATGATGATGAAGAGTTTGATATCGACAGTTGGATCTACCCTACGACCAACGGTGGATTTTGCAACTGGACAGCGAAGGATTCTATGCCCGTTTCAGTTATCACCCAGTAATGAAACTTTTTGTTTTGAATTTGTAACAGACAATGTTTTGAAACTTTATGGCCCGGTGTCTTACCCAGGGCACTGTGGCTTCATTTGTGAGGGCTTTTGTGTGTCATTTCCATATATCATTAATAAAAGCATTGGACGTTCTTGCATTTCAAATTTTTCGCTCCTTGTTTTTATTTATTATATATTGCAAAACAGCTATTTTACACACACTCACATATACAGGTCCACATCCACTTTGGATCTCACTGGTAACGACTCTGCTACTGCCAGTTATGACTTCGAAAATCCGATCAACTTAGCCGAAGACGAAGGTGAAGATGTTGCGAAGTGCCTGGTGAACTTACAAGACTGCTACTCCAGGAAGAGAGGGCTATTCAGCGGCACGAAGAGCCGGTGGAATCAGTGAATCTGGGTACTGAGGCAGACAAGAAGGAAGTCAAGATCGGTGCAAATCTGGAAGCCAGTGTGAAACAGCGGTTGATTCAGATGCTGCGTGACTATGTTGAGATCTTTTCCTGGTCTTACGAAGATATGCCTGGTTTGGATACTGATATTGTGGTTCATCGCCTGCCTACCAAGGAAGACTGTCCCCTAGTGAACAGAAGGTTCGTTGTATGCGCCCAGAGATGTCTGAGAAAATCAAGGCTGAAGTTATGAAACAATTTGATGTCGGTTTTCTAGCAGTTACTTCTTACCCTCAGTGGGTGGCCAATGTGGTTCCAGTGCCGAAGAAAGATGGTCAGGTCCGAATGTGTGTTGACTACAGGGATTTAAACAGGGCAAGCCCCAATGATGACTTCCCTCTACCTCATATTAACGTTCTGGTTGACAACACTACTCAGCACAAGGTCTTCTCCTTTATGGACGGTTTCTCCGATTATAATCAGATAAAGATGGCTCCCGAAGACATGGAGAAGACCACCTTTGTTACTCAGTGGGGTACCTTTTGCTACAAGGTCATGCCTTTTGGACTAAAGAATGTAGGGGCAACATATCAGCGTGCCATGGTTGCTTTGTTTCATGACATGATCCATCATGAGATTGAGGTATACGTCGATGATATGATTGCAAGGTCCCAGACTGAGGAAGAACACCTTGACCATCTGCAGAAGCTGTTTGACAGGCTGAAGTTGTACAAGCTAAGATTGAACCCGAACAAGTGCACCTTCAGGGTGAGATCTGGTAAACTGCTAGGCTTCATCGTAAGCGACAAAGGTATTCAAGTGGACCCTGCCAAAGTGAAAGCCATATAAGAGATGCCAGCTCCCAGAACAGAGAAAGAGGTCAGAGGCTTTCTGGGACGACTGAACTACATTGCCCGATTCATCTCACACCTAACCGCTACTTGTGAGCCAATCTTCAAGCTACTGAAGAAAGATCAAGTGGTACGTTGGAACAATGAATGCCAAGCCGCTTTCGAAAGGATTAAAAAGTATCTCCAAGAGCCACCCATTCTGATGCCACCAGTTGAAGGGAGACATCTGATCTTATACTTGACAGTACTTGACAACTCAATGGGGTGCATGTTGGGTCAGCATGACGAGTCCGGCCGAAAAGAGCATGCTATTTATTACCGTAGCAAAAAGTTTACTGACTGTGAGACCCGATACTCACTGCTTGATAAAACTTGTTGTGCTTTGGCATGGGCTGCTCTCCGGCTGAGACAGTATATGTTGACTCACACCACTTTGTTGATATCAAAGATGGATCCGATCAAGTATATCTTCGAGTAGCCTGCCTTGTCCGGAAGAATAGCAAGATGGCAAATGTTCTTGACTGAGTATGACATCCAGTACACAACTCAAAAAGCAATCAAGGGAAGTGTATTGGAAGACCATTTGGCACACTAGGCAGTGGGTGATTACTAGTCTATGAACTTTGAATTCTCGGACGAGAATATCATGTTCATAACTGATTGTGAGACACCTGGACCGGATGAAGGACCTGAGGAGGGATCCCGATGGTCTATGTACTTTAATGGAGCTTTGAACGCTTTGGGTAATGGCATTGGCGCCGTGATCATATATCCTAAAGGCTCTCATACCTCGTTCACCGCCCGACTATGTTTCAACTGCACCAACAACATGGCGGAGTATGAAGCATGCATCATGGGTCTTCGAGCTGCAATTGACCTAAGGATTAAGTTTCTAAGTGTCTTCGGAGATTCCGCTCTCGTGATCAGTCAGATAAAAGGAGAGTGGGATATGAAACACCCGAATCTTATCCCTTATAAGGAGTATGTGTTGACATTGCTTCCCCATTTCGAGGAGATAACCTTTGAACACTTCCCTAGAGAGGAGAATCAGTTGGCGGACGCGCTAGCTACGATGTCTCCTATGTTCAAAGTCAATTGGGACAACGAGGCTCCCCAGATCATTATTGAAAGATTGGACGAACCTGCACATTGTTGTGATCTTGAGACTTAAGAGGTAAAAGAAAAGCCCTGGTTTCACGAAGTAAAAAGGTATCTTGAAGCTCAGGAATACCCCGAGGGTGCATCTGTTAATGATAAGAAGTTTCTGAGGAGGTTCGCATCGAAGTTTTTTATCAGCAATGGCATTCTTTACAAGCGTAACCATGACTCGACATTACTGCGTTGTATGGATAAGAATGAATCAGAAAGGATCACGGCGGAGTTACACGAAGGTACTTTCGGGACTCATTCCAGTGGACATACCATGGCAAAGAAAATCCTTCGGGCAGGATATTATTGGTCCATAATGGAAGCTGACTGTTATCAGCATTCTCGGACATGTCACAAGTTCCAGGTCTATGCTGATAAGGTGCACATACCGCCAGTTCCTCTGAACATCTTGACAGCGGCTTGGCCTTTTGCAATGTGGGGCATTGATATGATCAGCGAGATCAGACCTACGGCATCCAACGGGCATCGTTTCATCCTGGTAGCTATTGATTACTTTATGAAGTGGGTTGAAGCAGCTTCCTTTGCTACTGTAACCAAGAACGTCGTAGCACGGTTTATTTGGCACAATCTGATTTGTCAATATGGTGTACCAGAGAGGATCATTACGGACAATGGTACCAATCTCAACAACAAGATAATCACCAAGCTCTGCGAGCAATTCAAAATACAGCATCATAACTCTTCTCCCTACCAGCCGAAGATGAATAGGGTTGTCGAAGCAGCAAATAAGAACATTAAGAAGATTGTGCAGAAGATGACAGTGACATACAAAGACTGGCACGAGATGTTACCATTTGCTCTTCATGGGTACCGCACCTCAACATAGACGTCAACCGGGGCCACATCTTATTCCTTGGTTTATGGCATGGAGGCAGTCTTGCCCATTGAAGTTCAGATACCCTCTCTCCGGATCATGAAGGATGCAGGTTTGAGTGAAGATGACTGGATTCTGACCCGGCTTGATCAATTGAACCTAATCGACGAAAAGAGACTTACTGCTATTTGTCACGGTCAGACGTACCAAAAACGGATGATCAAGGCATTTAACTAGAAAGTTAGACGACAAGAGTATCAAGTTGGGGACTTGGTAATCAAGCGTATTATTCTACCTCAAGGTGATCCCAGGGGAAAATGGACCCCTACTTACGAAGGACCATTTGTGGTTAAGAACATTTTCTCAGGAGGGGCAATGATTCTAACCACCATGGATGGTGACGACCTTTCTCACCCCGTCAATGCAGACACAGTAAAAAGATAATACGCATAATCAAATACCCACTAGGTTGACTGGCCTAGGCAAAAATAAGGGCTTCCCGGCGAACCAAAAGGGTTCGGGAAAAATAAGGGATGAAAATGAAAAAAATCTGTACACCCGGCAAGTCGAAAACCTGAAAAGGCGGCTTGGGCAAAAATGGGTATCCCGATGGACTGAAAACCCGAAAGGGCGGTCCAGGCAAAAATTAGGGATTAAAGCATAACACTATGTCTCATTGGATCATCTTGCATCCAGACTTCGGCATCAACTATCAAGCTCAAACGACACTAATCAATCAGATTCATCTTCAACTAAGCAGCAAAGTGATGAGATGCTTGAAGATATAAAGGCAATAGCAGAGTTGGAACCCAGTGGGATTATTTACATAGCTGTTTTGTTTCCTTTTTCACAAATTGTATAAATTCTATTTGTTCGGCGGTGTTCTCCTACTAGGACGTCAGTCCCTTGTACAAAAACGCTTATTTACAGGCCAAACTTCAAAATCAATACAAATTCATTCTCATAAATTTCAAGTTGTTTTTCCTTTATCTGTTTTGTTTTGCAAAGAACGTCCAATGTTCATTTTTGATATATTCACTTGATATTAATTGCTGATCATAAATATTTACATGCGAAACGAAAGATGAATTAATGGTAATATCAGAAACATGGGCATAAGAAATGTCCAAGTTGTGTAGTTGTTTTGTCCATCGGGTACCAAGGTACATCCAGCTGAAGAATATGGCTAAGATACCTTCATTCCCCGTAGGGTAAGACAGTAATGATAGCTCTCTCAGCTGAGACTTGCAACTACGGACGAATCAGCAATACTCTCCTCAAGCAGAGTTAATCCACCATCAAGCGCTAAAAAGGTTGGGTATCCCCAGAAGGTCTTAATATTCCTCAACGGAGTATAAAGACATTCCCCAGCAAGCATAAGATCATCCCCAGCGAAGTTCTTTCCTTTCCCCAAGCAGGAGTTCAATCCTCAACAGACCCAGTGTCACCAGCAACAGTAATCCATCCCCAGTGGAGTTCATCAGCGGAATCTCCAGCAGAGTTTATCGTTAAAGTCTTCAGCAGAATACCCCTTCCCCACAGAGTAATTCCCCTTAGAGTAATCTCTTCATCAGTTTATTCCCCAACGGAGTTCTTTTCTCCTGCAGGTTTATCCTCACAATCATCTTCGTTCACCATCCTTGGCGGAAGCGAAGCATTCAACTTTATTCTCCAGCAGCTCCGGGATTTATTTTCCCCCATCTAGGACATTGCATGTCCATACATCATGATACATGCATATACGCATCATACCATACAATCTCATTTATATTGAGAACATCATTGCCTGATACATATCATGCATTACATACAGCTAACCTTTACCTTTCAGGAAAGATACAATCAAAATTCAAGTTGTGAAGCCCGGATTACGACCGAATAACAATATCAGACTACCGCGAAGACTAGATTATGACCAGATAGTGATATCTCTCAAAAGTAAGCTATGAAGACCGGAGAACGACCGGATAATAGTTTATTCCCCAGTGAGCCATGAAGCCCGGATTATGACCGGATAGCAGCTCAGTAGGCACCATGAAGCCTGGATTCAACCAGATAGTGGTATATCATAAACACAAGCCGTGAAGTCCGGATCACGACCGGACAATAGCTCAGCAAGTTATTGTGAAGCCTGGATTACGACCAGAAAGCAATACAAGACCAAGAAGTCTGGATTACGACCAGATAACGGTAGAAGTTATTGTGAAGCCTGGATTACGACCATATAGCAACCAAGAGTACTACGAAGCCTGGATTTCGACCAGATAGTGGTATGATACGTCGTGAAGCCTGGATTACGACCAGATAGCGTTAAGGGACACTATGAAGCTTGGATTACGACCAAATAGCAGTTTACTCAGCCAGTTACTATGAAGCCCGGATTCGACCGGATACTAGTAAACCCAACAGTCAAAGGGAAGCCCGGATGCGACCGGATAACCACTTGATTTGTTCTGAAGCCTGGATTTCGACCAGATAAGAAGTGAGGTATTGTGAAGATTGGATTCGACCAGATACCAGTAAGCGACACCATGAAGCCTGGAATCAACCAGATAATGGTATAACACATCGTGAATCCTGGATCACGACCAGATAGCGGTACAAGACACTGTGAAGTTTGGATCCCGACCAAATAGCAGTTCACATGGACAGTTACTAAGAATCTCGGAGTCGGCCGAATATTAGTGTGCCCTAAATTCAAGTTGAAGCCCGGTGACCGGATAACCACTTGATTTGTTCTGAAGCCTGGATCTCGACCAGATAAGAAGTGAGGTATTGCAAAGCCTGGATTACAACCGGATAGCAAGTTTAATCTCATCTTCCCAATAAGTCACTGTAGAGCCTGGATTACGACCAGATAGCAGTCGGTCTTATCACTATGAAGCTTGGGTTGCGACCAGATAGTAGTTCACTCTCACCTCTTCAACAGAGATGATTCCTCAGTAGAATAACGGACGACCGAAGCTCCTAAAATTCAACAGAGATGATTCCTCAGTAGAATAACGGACGACCGAAGCTCCTAAAGTTCTATTTCTCCTAAGACAGAGAACAGAATTCCCCAGCAGAATCTCCCTCAACAACAGATATACAAGCTCTCGCTAAGGAATCTCTTACGCGATCGACACTCCTTCGGATGGCATCTTTAAGCCCATATCCCATCATCAATCTCCAAATGGCATCTGTAAGCCCATTCTCGACATCACAAGACAAATATTACTTCACGCGAGTACAAATTTCTGGGCACTCTAGTGTTCAATCATCTTCCACCTTCGGATCACGAAAGGCCTGAACGCCAATCTATATCCTCAGGTTTAAGAAGATTGAACAGGGGCAACTGTTGTACCCCAGAATTTTCCCTCCCATATTTCTCAAGACATGTCAAGAATCATCTCCAAGTTGTTCAAGATGGCTCAAGAGTTGGACAGTCAAATCACCTCCTAAGGCAGTCAATTCAAAATTAGGGTTTTGTGTTGCATCAAGGTCCTCATATCCAAATGGTATCAAATGATCCCCAATGTCCTAAAATGTTCTCAAGTTCATCCATGTCAAATTTCAAGCCTTACAGAGAAATTTTGGTCAGTCAATTGCTCAAGAAGTCCAAAAATCGGCTGTGCTAGGGCAAAAGTCAACTGTGACCTACAAATAGTCAAACCTCAAGATTTTTTGCCAACATTCTCATTTTGAAGGATAATTCATCATTTTATCAAGGTTTTCTCATGATTCATCAAGGATTGCTCAAGATTCATCAAGATTTAAAAGTTGTTAAATTAGGGTTTTGTAGGAAAAGTCAACTCAACTTTGACCAAGCATAACTTTCTCATACTTTATGAGAAATGACCCATCCAAAGCTCATTTTGAATATGATGCAATCTCCTATAATCCATCTTCACACCCCAATATCAAGAAATACTCTCACAAAAAGTTAAAAATTTGGACATTATAGGTCATTTTTGAAAGTCAACCAAAACACCTTTCTTGCCAAAGCATATAACGTGAGCATGGAATATCAAAATGAGATGAGACCAAAAGGGTTGGTTAGAGGATATCTCAAGGTTTCTAAAAAGTCCAATAACACTTCCAAAAGTTCAAAATTGAATAAGTTATGCATTGTTGAAGTTGGGAATGTTTCCAAAATTGCCAAAAGTCAACTATCCTCAAAACTCTAATTTTTGACAAAAGGGCCCACTTTTTTCCACTTGATTTGGTCTTATAACACCAAACACGTGTCCTATCTTTAATTTCATGACCAATCATTTATTTTTCTATTTTATTTGATTTTTATTGATTTAATTCATTTTAAATCAATATTAATTCAAATAAAATCCAAAAATTAATGAAATGAGATTTTTTGATCATTGCAGGTCTTCATTATCAAGATACACCTAATCAAATTCGTATCAACTCTTCAATTCCCATGGATTAAAGCCCAAGTTTTTAACCTAATTGCTTCCAATATACGTGTACAAGCCAGGCATAACAAGAACACGACCTAAGCACTACAGAAACGGCCAAACAAAGTTTGAAAAAAGCTTGGAAAAAGTGGAATCTGAAAACGATCTTAGAGCTCGATTCAAAGAAAAAACATGACACTAATCTCTTGCTGGACGTCTACTGAAGCGATTGGAATCAAAACCAAGTATTGAAACCACCAGAATCGCGCTGTAAGTATCCACGAATATGGCCCTGTACACGAAAACATAACTCCTCATTCTTGCATCTTTTTGACAAAACATTAGCATATTCTTATTCCTTGTATGATTTCTAAGCTTTTTGCAATATTCAATTTCATTTTCATGGCCTCTATTGTAATGCCCGAACCTAGGATTTTCTTGTTTTGTTTTTAGGCATTTGCGTTGCAGGTAAAATTAAGACTAATAATGGGTATAGAGATGATTAGGAGAACGAGACGAACAAGATGATGGGTTTGGTTTGCGTTTTTGTGACCTAGAATGCATTATAGCATGAGGCCACGGATTTTGATGCGGAATAAAATCCGTAGGAAAAAATCCAGTCTTCGTTGAAGAAGACGAAGACGTGTCCCTGCTACATTGGCTGGTTCAAACAGCGCACCGCTTCTTTTTTACTTTCCAGCATAATGATTGAGTTTTGAATATAATATTTGTTTTGTATTCTAATAACAATTAAGCAAGCCAGCTGGGTTGCTAAGCGTGCTATGTCAAAGTCTCTTGGGACCTGGGTTCGAATCCTAGGTCCCCCAATACTTGTTATGATTTTTCTCCAGGCAATCGTATGCAGCATCCAAGGCGTGGCTCACCATATGCCTCATGGATCCAGGCTTCAGATGGCCTCTAGGCCAAATCCAAGGGTCCAGATTGCAAGCTCATCATACTCCCTAGTCAAAGGCACGCGCTGGATTGGGAAAGTCAAACAACGCTTGGATATATTGGGCCTCAGAAATGCTATTTTCACACTTAAATTGGGCCCAGCACCCCCCTTTTGGTTATTTCTTTTCTTTTAATATCTTATTTATTTACTTGTTTTATTTTTATTCTTAATTAATTACTAACCAAATAATTAATATTTTTCTTAATAAAAATCAAAAAACATAAAAATATTATTTTTATTATTAATTTCATTATTTATTTTTGTAAATAAACATTAATTAATTAATTTAGTTTTAAATAGGTTTAACATTAATATTTTTGCAATAAATTAAAATCAATGTAGAATTAGGTTTTAAAAATTTTAATCATTCTTATTTTATTTCCTTAAACAAAAAAAAACCCAAAAAATATATTTTTAATTAATTAAGTAACTTAGTTTTAATTTCTTTAAATTCAAAATAACAAAAACATGTTTGCTTTCAATAAGGGTCAAAACCCTACAAATGCGCCGATTTAATTTCTTGCACGCGTATCATTTGGTCCAATATTGTAATTGTTTCCCGGCATGTAATAGTTTTAATAGGACTTTAATTCATCGCTTTATTTTTATTTTCTGCAATTTAAATTAAAGGGTTTGCTTTTGGCGATGTAAATACCCGACGCCTTGTAATAGTTTAGATTTAATTTCCCGTAATTTAATTTCCGTGCAATATTAATTGTTAGATGTTTGATAACTAGGCAATGCATGACAAGATCAATCTTTAACCTAAAATCAACATAGCTCACCATTAACATTTACAGATAAAAATTAACCGAAATAACACACTCGCGCATGCCACTTTTAGGGTACACCTCACTTGGTTGCCTCGAACGTGGTCATTGAGTATAGGAAGTTTTAGGGGTCGCCCTCTTGTCCAAAGATCATAGTTGCCTCGAAACGGTTGCCTCGGAAAAATGATCTAAGACATTAGGATTACCGCTAAGGCATCCTAACATTGCTTTAGTGACCACACATCCCTTAATCGAATTGACCCTTAAAACTCCAACGACGATGCTACCTACTCATCAATAGTGGGATAGCATTGTCTAAAGGACATTAACACAGATTGATTCCTTTTTCGAGTAGGTAGATGGTTCTTAAGTACTTGCTCATTCTAAAACAAAACATAACTTTTCGCACTTACACCTTTCAAACAAAAAACTCATTTCAAACCCACAAACACAAGGAAAAGCAAATTTTGAAAACACAATGAGCAAGTACCTAAGAGCCCGTGGATAACCACGGATAGAAAGGGTGCTAACACCTTCCCTTTCTATAATCTACCTCCCGAACCCGAGAAAATATCTCAAAAAGGAATTTTTCTGTGCTTTTGTCCTTTCCTTGTAGGATAAAATAAAAGACGGTGGCGACTCTTGCTTACCGCGACATTATGCAAAAACAAACGCAAAATGCGAACCAGAATTCCAAAAACAGTCAGTTCTCATTCCCACCGATCACACGTGTCAAAAAGGAAAATTTTCAAATCCTTCCTTTAAATCCAAAAATGTTTTTCTTCCTCTAGGACATTAGAACTACTTCATATTGATCTGTTTGGGCCAGTTAGAACTGCATCCATCAGAGGCAAGAAGTATGGATTGGTCATTGTTGATGACTTCAGCAGATGGACATGGGTTAAGTTTTTAAAACACAAGGATGAGTCACATTCTGTGTTCGTTGACTTCTGTAACCAAGTGCGAAACAAAAAAGATTTTAGAATTATAAAAGTCAGAAGTGATCATGGTGGAGAATTTGAAAACCATTATTTTGAAAAATATTTTAAAGAAAATGGTATTGTTCATAATTTCTCTTGTCCTAGAACTCCCTAACAAAATGGAGTTGTAGAACGAAAGAATAGAACATTACAAGAAATGGCCAGAACCATGATCAATGAAACAAATATGGCTAAGCACTTTTGGGCAGAAGCTGTGAACACAACATGTTATATTCAGAATAGAATCTCTATAAGACCTATTCTTGAAAAGACTCCCTAAGAATTATGGAAAAACAGAAAACCCAACATTTCTTATTTCCATCCTTTTGGGTGTACTTGTTTTATTCTGAACACTAAAGAAAATCTGAACAAGTTTGATTCTAAAGCACCCAAGTGTTTTCTGCTTGGATATTCTGAATGCTCAAAAGGCTATAGAGTATACAACACAGAAACTCTGATTGTTGAAGAATCAATCAAAGTCAGGTTTGATGATAAGCTTGGCCAGCAACAGCCAAAGCAAATTGATATTTTTGTAGGTACGGAAGATCATCCCTCAAACTCTGAAACTTCAGAAGCGAAGGAAGACTCAGAAGCAAAGGAAGACTCAGAAGATCATCCTCTTGACAATGCTCTGGATAATCTCAGAATCTATGAACAACCCACTCAGAAAAGGTTTCCTAGAATCTCTTTAGCTCATAAATAAGACGTGATTATTGGAAGAAAAGAAGATCCCATTAGAACAAGATCCTCTCTCAGAATCAATGAAGAATCATTGTTTGGATTGGTATCTCTGATTGAGCCAACTTATATTGATGAAGCTTTGGAAGACAATGATTGGATCTTAGCAATGCAAGATGAAATCAATCAATTTTCCAGAAACGATGTGTGGGATCTAGTTCCAAGACCCAAAGGATTCAACATTATAGGAACTAAATGGGTTTTCAGAAACAAACTAAATGAGCAAGGAGAGGTGGTCAGAAATAAAGCACGACTGGTTGCACAGGATTATAGTCAACAAGAAGGAATTGATTATAATGAAACCTTTTCCCCAGTCGCCAGGTTAGAGTCTATTAGATTATTAATTTCTTTTGTTGTTCAAAATAACATTTCATTATATCAAATGGATGTTAAAAGTGCATTTTTAAATGGCTATATAGAAGAAGAAGTTTATGTCCATCAACCTCCTGGCTTTAATGACTCAAAACTTCCAGAACATGTTTTTAAATTAAGAAAGTTTGTGTACGGTTTAAAACAAGCTCCCAGAGCTTGGTATGATCATCTGAGTAATTTTCTTTTAGAAAAAGATTTTACCAGAGGGAAAGTGGACACAACTTTATTCAGAAAGACATTTAAAAATGATATCTTAATTTGTCAAATTTATGTTGATCATATTATTTTTGGAACCTCTAATATCTCCCTTGGAAAATAATTTGATGAGACCATGCAGGCAGAATTTGAGATGAGCATGATAGGAGAATTGAAGTTCTTTCTGGGAATACAAATTAACCAGACTCCAGAAGGTACTTACATACATCAGATAAAGTATGTTAAAGAACTTCTGAAGAAATTTCAGATGTCAGAAAGCAAAGATGCTAAGACACTAATGCATCCAACATGCATTCTGGGAAAAGATGACGTAAGTATGAAGGTAGATCAGAAGCTCTGCAGAGGTATGATTGGATCCCTTCTCTATCTGACTGCATCTAGACCTGATATATTATTCAGCGTATGTTTATGTGCTAGATTCCAATCAGATCCTAGAGAATCTCACTTAACTGCTATTAAGAGAATTCTGAGGTATCTGAAAGGTACTACTAATCTGGGTCTGTGCTACAGAAGATCAAAAGATTCCAGACTAGTAGGTTATTGTGATGCTGACTTTGCTGGAGATAGAATTGAAAGGAAAAGCACCTCTAGAAGCTGCCAGTTTCTGGGTGACAATCTTATCTCGTGGTACAACAAGAAGCAAGCAACAATTTCACTTTCAACAATAGAAGTTGAGTATATATCTGTTACTGGATGTAGTTCTCAGATGATTTGGATGAAAAGTCAGCTAGAAGATTTTAATCTTTATGAAATTAAGATTCCTATCTTCTGTGACAATACTTCTGCAATTTGTCTTTCTAAAAATCCTATTTTACATTCTAAAGCTAAACACTTTGAAATTAAATATCATTTTATAAGGGACTACATTCAGAAGAGAGTCTTAAATTTAAACTTTGTAAAAACAGACCATCAATGGGCTGATATTTTTACCAAACCCCTTTCAGAAGATAGGTTTAAATTCATTTTGAAAAATATATGTATGGAATTATGTCCTGAATAAAATTGTATTTATCTTCTGCGTTTGACTTCAGAATGTTATGAAATGAATGTTCTGATTAACAACTATTCAGAAGTTAGAAGAGAAGTTACATCAGATGCTATATGTAAAGTTCTGAAATGTTCTAAAGTTTCATTTCAAGTATAGCTCAGCAGTTCATTAGATCAAACATCTTTCCCATGCAACCTTTGGGAGATGAACACGTGGTGTGTTTCTGAAAGGCCACGCGTGCTAAGCTATTGACGCCGTTCTAGGTAACTGTTATGATTTGATTAAAATAACACGCTTTCCCCTCACTTTTCAATATCATTAAATGCTAAGTCGTGATTAGATCCTTTTTAATTAAATTTTTATTAAATACTCTTTTTACAATTTTATTTTAAATAAATAAAAACCTATTTCTCAAAAGTTTTCATATAAATAACTTTGTAAAAACCCTTTCTAACTTTTTACCTCCTCTTTCAAAAACTCAACCGTCTCTGTGTATTTTTCTCTGAAACCCATTTTTCTTCTCTCAACCTAAGTGCTAAAATGGCTTCCTCCTCTGCTCATTCTGAGAACACCCAATCTGAACAATACGTCATTCTTGAGAGAACCACTCTCATTCCAGTGGACAGCTTATAGGTTATAAGTGAATTAATGGTGGACTTTGAGAATCTTAAAGCAAATGGCTTTGATCTTCTTCCTACTGTGGAGTTTCAAGGATGGGGAAACTTCTTTGACTGTCTAGTTGGTCCTGTTTTTCAACACCTTGTTAAGGAATTCTGGATACACACAATTGCTTCTCTAAAAGTCATCCTCTCATTCATGATGGGTAAGAAAATCTCCATTACTAAAAATCTAATCAGAAAACTTCTAGGTTTTGAAGGAACTGGAGTAACTGGAATCTCTAGTGGCAGAATGGAAATGTCAAAAGTTTATTCAGAAATTTTTACAAATGGGCAAGCGTCTTCAAAGGTCAGAGATTTGAAAAATAAGTACAAAATCTGGGCAAGAATCATCCATGGTTGCATTCATCATAGGAAGGAAACAAGTTCTCCAAACTATATAAATGTTGACCAGTAATACTTGTTGTTCTGTCTTGGAACAAATGTTAAGATTGATTTACCATATCTCTTGTTTGATCATCTCTGGACTCATGTCAAAGAAACGAGAGAAGCGGAATGAATGAAGAACCCTAAATCCAAAAGGAATTGGATTCCAATGGGGAGATTGATTTCAGACATTCTGACTAAGAATGGTCTGATTGCTCACTTGGATGAAGCAAATTTGTTGGGGGAGTTAGAGCCTACTTGTGGTAAAGCTCTGACTGGAAAGAACTTGGTGAAGAGAAAGATTATTGACAAACTGCTGATAGAACCAACTCACTATGTTTTAGCAACTGTTACCAGAAGGAGGATTCCAATTGCTGATTTTCCATTGTTCAATTCAGGAGATCACCCTCGCATCATCCTGCATTACATTCAGATTTGCAAAGAAAGTGGAACACCAATTGATCCTGCTTGGCTTCAAGGAAGACATGAAGCTGCTCCAGATGTTGTCTTTCAGCAACCAATGAAGAGGAAAGCAGTTAAAGGACCATCTGTTAGACCTCAGAAGAAGAAGAAGAAGAAATCAGGTACATCTACTGAGACTATTTCTGTTAATAATTCTGTAAATATATATACATCTGCTGAACCGCAGACCTTAGGAGACATAGATGTTGAAATATACTTGACCATACCCTCTGAACCTCTTGCTGAAAACCCTCAAAGAGATCAAGTTTTATCATACTTGAGCGATTTTGACTCTGATTACTCCTCTGAAACCCAAACAGAACCATCTCAGATAGAACCCTCTCAATCACCTATCTCTCAATCTATTCCTGTTGAAAACCTTTCTAGACCTCCTCCCAGACCTTTATCACCCAGACCTATTGGATGGTATGATGTTGGCTCTTAGAGAATACCAGGAATCAATGAACCTCTGGCCAATCTAAAGCCACCATTCATCCTACCTTCTGAAAATATCTTTGCCATGAATAGAACACAACCATAAAATCCTACCCTCACTACTGACAACAGCATCATCATTTCACCTGACGTCACACCACCCACATCTCCACAACTTCTAACACCTAACTCACCAATGCCTTCATCTCCTCAATCTCCAGAACATAACCTCCATCCATCACATGAACCATCTGAACCTTGTGAACCATCAACAACACATGAACCCTCTGAAACTCTCAATCCATCAGAAACACTTGAACCTTTTGAACAACCTGACCAAACTGAAACACCTGAACAATCAGAAAATCCTGAACCAGCTGACTTTCTAAAAACTGTAGTTAATTTTGAATCTCTACAATTTCTGAAAAATAAAACCTACAAAAAGGTTGTTCTCAAACCTGCTCAGCCAGATGTAAATGTATGTTTTCAGAATTTCTTAACAAGAGTACAAGCTTGGTTGGACCTGCTGAAGGCAGACTGCACCAAAAATGTGATCCCAGCAGCAACAGATCTTCTGTGGGAAACATTCAGAAGAACCTTAGATGCTGAGTCACTGGAGCTGTAAGACTTATGTCATTCTCAGGTGCTTGAGAACTTCTCCAAACATCTGCATGCCTTTCAGTCAGAAGCTGCTGATATTTGGGACAAGAAGTCTTCTTTGATGATTGCTAATGCTCCAGCCGATCAAATAGACATTTCAGAAGATGAGTCTGAAGATGCCTCTGAAGGTTCAAATCCTCTGGAAATAGTTCTGTTTAATCAACCTTCTGTTAAGCCTACACCTGAACCTGTGCCAACTCTTGTGGTGGATCTGGGCACTCTTCTTTCAACTTTTATTCGTTCTGACTCAACGGTTGCTACTCCAAAGGTTGTATATGCTGAAGCTTCTTCATCCTCTGATCCTACTTCACTTGTAATGGATGCTCTGAATGAGCTTAAGAGGGATAACGAATCTATTCATGAGCTCTTGGACAAGCAAGATCAGACAAACCAGGAAATCAGAAACTGGATGATGAAACAAGAGGAATTTGCATCTGAGATCAAGAATCTTCTTATGGCCCTTGTTTCTAAGAAATCTTAGTGTCATTCTGTTTCTTGTTTTTTGTACCTCTGAATCTTTTATTAAAAAAAATTACTCTCTTCAAATTTTTTTATATATACTTTTTTATTATGCCAAAAAGGGGGAGAAAATGAGTATTTTGATCTAATCTCTGATTAACAGTTATGGGACTCAGTCTCAAACATTCTAAAAAAATACAAAGATTTCTTTCTATGTTTAACAGAATTTTGCAGGTATCACTTAAACTCTGGAAGTTTAATTCATATGAACATTATCTTCAAAAGACTTACTGAAGAAATCCCAGAAGAAAATTTCAAAGCTCTGATGAAAATTCTCAGGGAGTTTTTCTTATAGAAATATTTATTTCAGGGGGGAGATTCTTATCTCTTATTTAATTTTATTTCAAAACCTGATTATTTTTGTCATCATCAAAAAGGGGGAGATTGTTAGAACAAGATTGGTTCTTATCATATCTCAGAGTTCTGATGATAACAGTAAATTATATTTTATATATTTGATACTCTGATGAACAAATTTACTTGTTTCAGATAATGTTCTGACATAAGCATTTTGAGGTGCTGAGCTGAAAATAAATGAAGAAGTTCTTTGATGAAAGAACTATTTGTTTTAGCGCAAGTGCTGATACTGACTCTGATAAGAAATGATTTCATGCATCTTCTAACGTTTAGCAGGTTTCCATGCTCAAAAGTACTTTGAAAGAAAGCGCTGATCAGAAGTACTTAGCAAGTAAGTGTTGATAAGAAGATATGCAAGCATGTTCTGAATCAAGACGTGAAGCTAGTTCTGAAAGAATATAAAAGCTAACAAGTCTTGTCAAGGATCAGGAAACATGCTCTGACAAGTGACGTTTGCTCATTTAATGCAAATACGGCTACATGCACTCAAGTGTCTATGCCAGTTCATTGGAAAATGCAATACTGCAAGCAAACACGCAAACATTTATTGCTCTCCACTTTTGAAGGCAGCAACGGTCTTTTTCTTCTTACTATATATAGAAGAACATTTATTGCAAGCCAACAACTTAACAAATTCAAAAGAAGCAAGAACTACGTGAAAATATTCTGGGCTCACAAATTATTTTACACACACTTTGTGCAATACTAATCTTAGTGAAAAATCACAGTTGTGATATAGCTTTCTTAGAAGCAAATTTTGTTTCACTATTTGTAAAGATTCAACTCTTGTAATTGTTCCTTGAGAGACCAAGTTTGGTCAGATTTCTCAAGTAGACTAGGACTAGTTTAAGTCTTAGTGGTGTTAGTCACTTGTAAGATTACTTGTGCATTGTTAGTCACAATAGTTGTTATGTGATTGTAATCAGTTGATTATAGTGAATTAAGTCCTTGTTGAGAAAGGCGAAATCACCTTGCCGGGTGGACTGGAGTAGTTTGAGTTCAAACGAACCAGGATAAAAATAATCGTGTCTTTCCATTATTGTTAAGCCTTCAAGAAAAAGAAAAAGAGAAACTTATTCAACCCCCCCCCCCCTCTTCTAAGTGTTTTCTCACCCTTCATTAACCTTGTCTTTTCAGGTTAAGTTCGCAAGCAGACAAGCATTTCCCTCAGAGACTAAATCTGACCGATAGCTACTTAAACATTTTCCCCAGAAGGTTATTCTGAAAGATATCTCTTCTAGATGAAGTCATTCGTAGACATCTTCTAGTTGAGATGAAATCAGGCGTACATTTCCTTCTGATACTCTTTTTGGAAAAAGTCAGGCGTAGACTCTTTTCGGTACCTCTTCTAGTTGAAGTCGGGCGTAGAAATCTTCTAGTTCTGATGAAATCAAGCGTAGATTTCTTCTGAAACTCTTTTTGGAAAAATTCAGGTGTAGACTCTTTTCAATACCTCTTCTAGTTGAAGTCAGGCGTAGACATCTTCTAGTTTGGATGAAATCAAGCGTAGATTCCTTCTGAAACTCTTTTAAACAAAGTCGGGCGTAGACTCATTCCAACATATCTTCTAGACAAATGCATGCATACTCATTCTTGTATATCATAAGGATAAAATCAAGCGTAGATTTATTCTGGTATTCTTTTGGACAAAGTCGGACGTAGACTCATTCCAAGTACATCTTTTAAAGACAAAGTCAGGCGTAGACTTATTCTAATATTACTATCAACAGTTACTCTGGATGGCATCTATAATCCCATCTCCGAAGATTCTCCATCACCTCTCCAAATGGAATCTTTAAGCCCATTCCCGATATAATCAACTAAAAATGTTACTTCTTGCATAGGCGAGTGCAAATTTCTGGGCACTTAAGTGTTCAATCATCTTCTACCTTCAAGTCACGAATGGAGGACATGGCAATCTAACTCTTCAGGTTGAAAAAGATTGAACAAGGGCAGTTATTATACCCCAAAATTTTCCCTCCCATTTTCCTTCAAGACATTCTCATGAGATCCTCATTTGCTCAAGATGGCTCAAGAATTAATCAGACAAATTCTCCTCCTAAGCAATGGGTCCACAACTAGGGTTTTGTGTTTCACAAGGAAGATTGAGTTTTTAAGGTCTAAAGTGGTTTTCATGGTTTTTTGTAAGTTTTCAATAATGTTCATGTCAAGTTTCAAGTCTTGCATCACAAGTTTGCTCAGTCAATTGCTCAGACGACTGAAAATCAATTGTATTGGATAAAAAGTCAATTATGGTCAACATACAGTCAAACTTCAAGATTTTTGGTCGACATCAACATTTTTAAGTTATATCCATCATTTGATAAAGGGTTTATCATGATTTCTCAAGAAAAGCCCTCAAATCATCAAAAGTCAAAAGTTGTCAAATTAGGGTTTCCTTAAGAGAAGTTAATTGAACTTTGACCAAGCATAAATTTCACATGTTTCATCATCTTTTCTCCAACTATAGCCAATTTTGAAGGGAATTAAATTCTCTACATATTTGTACCTCTATGCTCAAGTCCAAAAAATGCATCATTTGAGAGATATAAGCCAATACATTATAGGTCATTTCAAAAGTCAACAAAAAGACACTTTTTGTCAAGGCAACTTACATTAAGATAAAGTATTCAAAAGCAAAAATGATCAACATAAAGGTTGTATAGGACATCTTGAGCTTTCCAAAAAATTCCAATATCACATTCAAAAGATAAAAAGTGAGTGAGTTATGACCATTGCAAGTTGGGAAATTTTGAGCAAATGCATGAAGACCAAATTGAGCAAGCTTGATATTTTGGACTTTTGGGCCATTGTCTTGAGGTCCAAACGTGTGTTATACCCTTCATAAACCTAAAACCTTGTTCTTTCACCCCTTAACCTATTATTTTTATTATTTTTTATTTAATTCATTAATAATATAAAATAATATAAGATAAAATTATATCTTATTACACAAGAGTCCAAGCCCATTTGTTTTTGCCCTAATAATTCTCTATATATTTAGGCATCAAGACAAGAGCAAAGACACGAAATCCTTGCCTCTCAATATTGTCAAAAAATTTCCAAATATTTGTGAGAACCCTAAAATTCTCAAACCCTACTTTCAAATCCCTCTCACTACAAAAAAAACCATCTCATTCACTCCTAGCCACCATACAGAGTAAGGCTGGGTCAATGTTGATGTTTAAAAGCTCATGAGAACACCATATATGCATCTCTGATTTCATAAATTTTGTTAATTTCATATTGTAATTTTTTTTTGTTTTATGCCATATTAATGTCACTAATGCACTCCTGAGATGTCCCTGAACAGGTTTGGATCATTATCATGATCCCATGCAGTCAAAACCATAGGGTACCATATTTGCTCCAATCGGTGCCATTTGTGTTATAGTAGCCAAACCGTGGACTTTTAGATCAAAAAAACATTGCAATTGGATTCGCAGCCCTCGATTTAGGGGGTAGGATGTTTTTTATTACTAACCTTGTTTATTTTGCATATTCATTAAAAGAGAGTCGCTGAAGAAGACAATCGGAGTTAGGGCTCTGGTGCTTCTCCAGCCAGTATATTTGACTATATAATATATATTTATTGTTTCAGTTATATGCATGGATGAAACAACCACCTCAGTGGCAGAAGCGCGCGTGATAAGGCATTAGTCTCAAAGGTCCTGGGTTCGATCCAGCCTTTTGACATTCTTTTGTTTCATTTTTCCAAACTGACATGAAGGTTTAATATTTCTTGTTTTGTTCAGGTTTCTAAATGCAAACGAGCGCTTGGCTCAGTTGGTAGGCATGCACACTGGAGATGCAGGGGGCATGGGTTCAACACCCACCCCCAACATTCTTTTTCTCTTTTTTTTCACTAACATTATTTTCTTTTTCTTAACCCTAATTTTCTTTAATAAACCCTAATTATTTTTTAATCAACATTAAATCAAATTAGGTTTAATCTCTTTCTCAAGAATTAATTTTTATTTTTTATTTGTTAAATTAATTAGGATAATTAGTGTCGATTAATTTAATTACCTAACTTTTTGATTAGTTTAAATCAACCTAGACTTTAGGATTTGTTTAATTTAAGCACTTAATCAGTTTTTTTAATTAAAATCAATTAGGTTTAGGTTAAATCATCAATCATTTTTCATCAAACAAATTCTTCATTTCTTTTCCTTTTTACTGTTTCGCACGCTTTATTATTTTCGCATTAGTTTTTCCTATTATGTAATTGCTACAGAATGTAATAGCTTAAATTAGGGTTTTTGCTTTCTTTATTTCCCCAATTTTTTATAGTTTTGTACCCCCTTCCCCGAAGCTTTGTAATAGCGTACGATATTTAATTTCTGTCTTTACTGTTTTCCTTATAACTGCCTAGTTTAATAGGATTGTATGACAAGACATAAAATGAAACTCTAGATAACCCTAATATACAAGATAAGTAAACTGAACTGAATCACTATTCACCCACTCACCTCTCGGGTAACCCTGCTTGTTGCCTTTCGACAATCATGTCCTTGAACATGGGGATGCTTTAGCAAAGTCCCTCCAATATAAAAAGATCGTAGTCCCTCGATGATCCTTTGATGCTGCCTGCAGTAAACGATCTAGTCCCTTACGAAAAATTGCTAAAATACCCCTACGAGTTGCCTTTATGACTGTACGATGACCCACGCATATCCCTTCACATCCAACGATAGGGCTTCCTACTAACTAATGGTAGGATAGCACTATCTAAGGAAGATGAAAATGACACGAAAGTCTTTTGAGTAGGTGGATAGCTCGTAATCGCTTGCTCATAAACAAAAAAACATCTTTTCACACAAATACTTTTCTCTGAAATATTTTCAAAACAAACATTTTGTATGCGTTCTCAACTGATACAAGAATCATTACAAAGTCTTGCTGAACTTAGGCATTTTTTCAAAATATTTTCAAACACTTACACAAAAAAGAAAATTTCCAAAGTGAGCTTGCAATTTAGAGCCCGTAGATAACTACGGATGAAAAGGGTGCTAACATCTTCCCTTTTCATAACCTACCCTCCAAACTCAATAAATCTCGAAGGTCTTTCCTGTTCTTTTCACCCATTCCTTATTGGATAAAAGAAAAGTCAATGGCGACTATTGCTATCCGTAACATTTGTGATAAAACGCAAAAACAATTCAGTTCTCCCACCGTATTACAACTATTTTACCCTAGTTACTAAATTGATCCTATCAATTTGGTATCTACAGCCTTGTTTTCGTAGCACTGTGAATGGTCTTAACACGAAGAATCATGGAAAACATAGTTGATACTATAGAATAGAGAATGGATAATTTCGAGGGAACGATGGAGAAAATCCGTCAGTTGGTGATAGAGCAGTAGGCACGGCCGCAAGTTATGGTGGAGCAGATTTGTCAACTGATTATGGAGTAACCAGTATGGAATCACGCTAGAAATGGACGGCCACGAGTGAGAAATGGTTATGTTGACAACGACAAGTACAAAGGTCTAGGGAGTATGATTTTTCATGAATCGTGACCAAGACATCATCGTCAGGGGGTGGAAATAAAGCCAGATTCTTTGGAAGCAGGAGAAGGTTGGAGATACCCATTTTCAAAGGTGAAGACGCGTATGGGTGGCTGGTGCGAGTTGAAAGGTATTTTCACTTGAATTAGGTGCGAACCCAAGATAAGTTAGAAGTGGTGATGTTGGCTATGGAAGACAAAGCTTTAAACTGTTTTCAATGGTGGGATGATCAGGAACCACTGAGGACTTGGGAAGAGTTTAAAGTGGCAATGAAGGAAGAGGTTTCAACCGAGATTATTGCATAATCCAATGGGACCGTTTCTAACCTTGAGGAAAAAAGGGTAAGTAGTAGAGTAAATGGAGAAATTCGAAATGATTCCAGCTTCGTTTAGAAGAGAAGAGAGAATCATGTTGGATTCTACCTTTTTGAGCGAATTGAAAGAAGAGATTCATGCAGAATTGAAACTCCATGAGAGTCAAAGTCTAGCTGAACTCATGGACAGAGCCCTGCTAATTGAGGAGAAGAATGAACTTCTTCATAAGAAAGGTTGCTCATGGAGAGACGGAGGAGGGAGTTATCTGGGGATTAGGGATCCTGGAGAAGTTTGAGGATATAAGAAGGAGGGAGAGAAGAAAAATGGTGGGGGAAATTAAAATTTTAGGGGAATGTGATACGGTGGCCAGAACCGGGACTTTCTTTTAGGAATGCTGGTTCGCGTTTTACGTTTGTGTTTGCAAAATGTCGCGGTAAGCAAGAGTCTCCACCGACTTTTATTTAATCCAATAAGGAAAGGAAAAAAAGCACAGAAAAATTCCTTTTTCAAGATATTTCTGAGTACGGGGGGTAGATTTATAGAAAGGGAAGGTATTAGCACCCTTTCTATCCATAGTTTTCTACGGGCTCTTAGGTACTTACTCATCATTTTCAAAATTGCTTCTTTGTGTGCTTGTGTGTTTTGAAAAATTTTGTTTTGACTTCAATTTAACTCTTGCTTCTGTCTTCAAGAGTGTAATGAAGTGTTTTCAAAAACATTTGTTTGTAAAGGAGTGTAAGTGTGAAAAAGTTTATTTTGATTGAGCAAGTACTTAAGAAATAATCTACCTACTCGAAAAAAGAATTATTCTATGTTTGTTTCCTTTAGACAATGCTATCTCACTATTAGTGAGTAGGTAGCATCGTCGTTGGAGTTTTGAGGGTCAATTCGAAAGGTACGTACAGTCACGAAAGCAATGTTAGGACGTCTTAGTAATAACCCTAATGTCTTAGATCAATTATTCGAGGCAATAATTCTGAGGCAACCATTCCGAGGAAACTATTCCGAGGCAACTATTCTGAACGGGACTTTGATCTTTGTTTAGACAAAAGGGCGACCACTAAAGCATCCTATACTCAATGATCGTTTACCGAAGGCAACCAAGTGGGAGTGTACCCTAGGAGTGCGCATGTGCGAGTGATTCAATTTCAAATTATTTATCTTTGCATATTTTAGGGTTATCTAACCATTTTAAAACTTTACATACATTCTTGTCATGCATCCTAATATCATACATCTAACAGTTTAATATTTTATGGAATTAAAAATGCGGAATTTAAACTACGCTATTACAAGGCTTCGGGTATTTACATAGCCAAAAACAAACCCTTAAATAATAAAGCGATAAATGAAAAATAAAAGTCCTAATTAAAACTATTACAACTTGTGAACAGTTACAATAATAGGGTAAAAAATAAAACAATAAAGCGCGCGCGATGAAATTAAGATCGGGAAGAAAGTAGGATTTTGACCCTTCTAACCTAATCAAAAGAGAAATTGTTTTTTTTGTTGTTTTTAACATTTTTTAAGAAAAGAATTTAGGTTTTAAAATTAAATACGAATTAATTAGTAATTAAATTAATTAATGAAAATAATTACATGGCCTGTTTTTATGTTTTGTTATTTTTAAGAAAAATAAAATATAATTAAATTTGGACAAAACCCTAATTTTCTAATTATATTTAAATATTTACAAAAGGAATTAAAGTTATCTAATATTAAAACCTAATTAAATTAATTAATTTTTTGATAAAAAATAAAATCTAAACCTAATTTGTGAAAAGTATTATTTTATGATTTTTTTTAATAAAAAGAAAATAATTAATTTGGTTAGTAAAATAAAATAAATAAGTTAAATGAAATAAATATAATATAAAAAAGAATAGAGAAAGAGATTGGGCCTGAGAAGCAATTTAAAGGGGTGCAAATAGCAAGCCTTGGCCCAAAACAAGGAGGTCCGTTTTGACTTTCTGTGATCCCATGCAATGCATTGACTAAGCCTCATGGTGTTCTTCCATTGATAGCCTTTGGATTTGGCCCTTAGGACACTTGGCATTCTGGATCATGATGGACCATGGTGGTCGCTGGCCTCATGTACACGCTATATCCTGAAAAGGAAAATAATATGCAAGAAATTGGGGGACCTGGGATTCGAACTCAGGCCCCAAGGTACTTTTCCACGCTCCACTTACCAACTGAGCCAACTGCTTATGTTGTACATAATGTAAACAAGAATTATTATAAAATAAATAAGCGAAACAAAGAAACATGCGCGCGAATTTTCAAATGGACGAGTGAGGTGATGCCACGCCATCATCCCTGTCCCTGGTCCATTGCTAAAAGTGAAACACTTTTACCTACGGAAGTTTGTCCGTCACTACAAACAAAGCTCGTTCCAAAATCTTCCATGAGCAATATAAATGACACCTAATGCCATGGTTCGAATCGTCTTGTCCTCCTGAACATGATGGTACCCTTCATGAAGGCTAATTTTACCTGCAAACAAAAACCCTAAAACGGAACCCAAAAACCTAACAATGGCAGTTCTCGGTTCAGTCTATGAAAACGCAATTGAGTATTATAAAAAGCTCGCAAATTTAATGGTGAACAAGAATATATGATTAGAATTTGATGAATGTGCAAGAATTATGCAAACAGAATTCAAGAAAAGGTGGGTGTCGTGAATGTCTTACAGTGCGTTATAGGGCCTGGAAATGCTTGGTTTTGATTGGTTTTGCTTGCCTACAATCCTAGGAAGCAAATGGAATGGTCAAAGAGTCTTGAATTGGCCTGGAACAATGAAATTGTGTTGGCACTTTTTTGGTGTTTTTTCAAGTTTTGTTCTTGATCATACGCCTCCCTCTCTAGCCTCTTTTGATCTGCACACGTTCTATATGTATCAAGGACTGGATTAGGGTTCCAAAATTGATCTCAATCTTCTTCCATCAATGAATTTGATTTTGATTTGAGTCCTTTGAATAACCTTCCAAAAATAGGCCTAATCCAATCTTTTTGTGCACACTATGCCTTTACACGAATTTGAATACTTGCCAACTGGATTTGAGACCTGAAACAAGCACAAGATCTTTGAATTTCAATGTTTTGGATTTTATATGATTTGTTTTGATTTAAAATGATTTAATTCAAATCAAAATCAAAATAAATAATATAAATAAGATAATGACAAGTGACAAGGGCTAGATCTCGTGGACTATGTTTCCAACTCAAAACAAGTGAAAACGATTGGGCCCATTTGGCAAAAATTTAAGTTTTAGGCATAGTTGACTTTTGGCAATTTTGCAAAAAAGGTCAACTTCACCAATGCATAACTTCCTTAATTTTGACTCTTTGAAGGTGTTCTTGGACTTTTTAGAAATCTTGATATGTCCTCTAAGCAAACCTTTTTGTCCCATATCAATTTTATATTACATGCTCATGTATGAAGCTTTGACAAAAAAGGTGTTTTTGTTGACTTTTCAAAATGACCTATAATGTCCAAATTCATAACTTCTTGTGGGTGCATATTTTGAAATTGGGAGATGAAGATGGATTGTATAGCATGGCATCCTCTTAAAAATGAGCTTTGGATGGGTCATTTCTCATAAAGTATAAGAAAGTTATGCTTGGTCAAAGTTGAGTTTACTTTTCCTACAAAACCCTAATTTAGCAACTTTTGGTTCTTGATGAATTATGAGCAATCCTTGATGAATCATGATCAACCCTTGATCATATGATTAAATATACTTCAAAATGAGGATGTTGACCAATAATATTTAAGTTTGACTGTATGTGGGCCACAGTTGACTTTTGCCCTAGCACAGTCGATTTTCTGGCATTTGAGCAATTGACTGAGCAAATTTTCTCTGTAGGGCTTGAAACTTGACATGGATGATCTTGAGAATATATTAGGACAATGTTGAGAATTTGGAATCCCTTGGACTCAAGTATCTTGATGCAACATGAAACCCTAATTTGAGGTAGACTGCCTTAGGAGGGAGCCTGTCTGGTCAACCCTTGGGCTTCCTTGAGCAACTTGAGGATCTTTCTTGAAATGTTTTGAGAAATATGGGAGGGAATATTTTGGGGTACAACAGCTGCCCCTGTTAAATCTTCTTAAACCTGAGGATGTATATTGGCTTGCGTGCCTTTCGTGATCCGAAGGTGGAAGATGATTGAACACTAGAGTGCCCAGAAATTTGCACTCGCATGAAGTGGTGTCCGTCTCGCGATGTCGGGAATGGGCTTATAGATGCCATTTGGAAATTGATGACGGAAGATGGGCTTAAAGATGCCATCTGAAGGAGTGTCGATCGCCTAAGAGATTCCTTAGCGAGAGCTTTGTATACCTGTTGTTGAGGAAGATTCCGCTGGGGAATGCTGATCTCTGTCTTGAGAGAAATAGAAATTTAGGAGCTTCAGTCATTCGTTATTCTACTGGGGTATCATCTCTATTGAATTTTAGGAACTTCAGCCGTCCGTTATTCTTGGTGAGGAAACATCTCTGTTGAATTTTAGAGACTTCGGTCGTATGTTATTCTACTAAGGAATCATCTCTGTTTGAAGAGGAAAGTTGAATTTTAGGAGCTTCGGTTGTCCGTTATTCTACTGAGGAATCATCTCTGTTGAATTTTAGGAACTTCGGCCGTCCGTTATTCTACTGAGGAGGCATCTCTATTGAATTTTAGGAACTTCAGTCGTCCGTTATTCTACTGAGGAATCATCTATGTTGAATTTTAGGAACTTCGGTCGTCCGTTATTCTACTGAGGAGTCATCTCGGTTGAAGAGGAAAGTGAACTACTATTTGGTCATAATCCAGGCTTCATAGTGGTAAGATTGACTGCTATCTGGTCATAATCCAGGCTTCGCAATTTCTCGATTCTTCTCTGGTCACAATCCAGGCTTCAGAAGGAACTAAGTTGTTATCCGGTCGCATCCGGGTTTCACAGCTTGTTGGGGATTAAACTATTATCCGGTCGAATCCGGGCTTCATAGCTTACTTTTAAGCGATACCACTATCTGGTCATAACCTAGGATTCGCGGTAGTCTGATACTGTTATCTGGTCGTTCTCTGAGTTTCACAATATGCTGTAGGAATTAAGATACTATCTGGTTGTACCCGGGCTTCATAACTTGGAATTTGTGAGAATTTGATTGTATCTTTCCTGAAAGGTAAAGGTTAATTTTATGTAATGCATGATATGCATCAAGCAATGATGTTCTCAAAATGAGATTATGTTGTATGATGCGTATGCATATGTCATGATGTATGGACATGTAATGTTTTTTATGAAGATCTCTAGCTGGGGAAAATAAATCCTGGATTGCTGCTGGAGAGAACAAAAGTTGAATTCTTCGTTCTCGCTGGGGACAGTAAATGAAGATGATTGTGAGAATAATCTTGCAGGAGAGAATAACTCCGATGGGGAATAGACTGACGAGGAAATGACTCTGTGGGGAAGAGATGTTTCTACTAGAAGATCTATTGATTTGGAGGAATAAACTCAGCTGGGGATGAATTACCGTTGCTGACGATGATAAACTCTGTTGAGAAATGAGTTTCTGTTTGTGAAAGGAATGAACTCTGCTGGGGATGACTTTCCAGTAGCGACTTCACTGGGGATAATCTTTTAGACTCTACTGGGGACCATCCTCCAGACTCTACTGGGATAATTCTCCGAACTCCACTGGGGATAATTTTCTAGTGCTGATGATAGATAAACTCTGCTTGGGGAAAATATTGCCGACTCATTCGCAGTTGCGAGCCTCAGCTGGGGAGAGTGGTGTCCTGTTCGGGACCACTAATATCACTGTCTTTTTCTTACTCTGCGGGGAGTGAATGTACCTTCAATCGTTCTCTCCAACTAGGTTTATCCCTATACCTGATGGATAGAGCAATTATATGGTTTGGACATTTCTTATTTGCCCCTGTTTCTGATATTACGAGTAATCATCTTTTGTTTCGCATGTAAATATTTATGAGCAGCAATTATTGTCAAATGCATATATCAAAAATGAACATTGTACGTTCTTGCAAAACAAAACGGAAAAAGAAAACAATTTGCAATTTCTTTGTGAAAATGAATCGTATTGATTTTGAAGTTTGGCCTGTAAATAAGCGTTTTTTGTACAAGAGGCTGACGTCCTAGTAAGAGAACGCCTCCGAACAATAGAGTTTATACAATTGTGAAAAATAAAGAAAAACAGATATGTGAACAATCCCACTGGGTTCCAACTCTGCTATTTCCCTTATATCCTCGAGCATCTCATCACTTTGCTACTGGGTTAAAGGTATATCAGATTGATTAGTGTCGTCCGAGCTTGATGGTCGATACCGAAATCTGATTGCAAGGTGATCCAATGAGATATACTGTTACGCTTTAATCCCTAATTTTTTCCTGGACCGCCCTTTCGGGTTTTCAGTCCACCGGGATACCCTTTTTTGCCCAAGCCGCCTTTTCAGGTTTTCGACTTGCCAGGTGTACAATTTTTTCATTTTCATCCCTTATTTTGCCCGAACCCTTTTGGTTCGCCGGGAAGCCCTTATTTTTGCCTAGGCCGGTCAACCTAGCGGGTCTTTGATTACGCGTAGTATTTTTTCACTATATCAGCATTGACAGGGTGAGGAAGGTCGTCACCATCCATGGTGGTTAGAATCATAGCTCCTCCTGAGAAAATGTTCTTAACCACAAAT
Organism: Vicia faba; assembly: GCA_948472305.1. Lineage (NCBI taxonomy): Eukaryota > Viridiplantae > Streptophyta > Magnoliopsida > Fabales > Fabaceae > Vicia > Vicia faba. Next base: position 1,578,859,787 of record OX451738.1, on the reverse strand, counting down.
GGCCCTTCGTACGTAGGGGTCCATTTGCCCCTAGGATCACCTTGCGGCAGTATGATGCGCTTGATCACCAGATCCCCAACTTGATATTCTTGTCGTCTAACTTTCTTGTTAAATGTCTTAATCATCCGCTTTTGATACGTCTGACCATGACAAATAGCGGTAAGTCTCTTTTTGTCGATTAAGTTTAGCTGATCAAGTCGGGTCTGGATCCAGTTGTCCTCGCTCAAACCTGCATCTTTCATGATTCGGAGAGAGGGTATCTGAACTTCAATGGGTAGGACTGCTTCCATGCCATACACCAAAGAGTGGGTTGTTACCCCTGTCGAAGTTCGTGTCGAGGTTCGGTATCCATGAAGAGCAAATGGTAACATCTCGTGCCAATCTTTGTATGTCACCGTCATCGTCTGCACAATCTTATTGATATTCTTATTAGCTGCTTCAACAGCCCCATTCATCTTCGGCCAGTAAGGAGAAGAGTTGTGATGTTGTATCTTGAACTGCTTGCAGAGCTCAGTGATCATCGTATTATTGAGATTTGTACCATTGTCCATAATGATCCTCTCGGGTACACCATATCGACAAATCAAATTATGCCGAATAAACTGTGCCACGACATTCTTGGTCACTGTAGCAAAGGAAGCTGCTTCAACCCACTTCGTAAAGTAATCAATTGCTACCAGGATGAAACGATGCCCGTTGGATGCAGTTGGTCTGATACCACTAATCATATTGATGCCCCACATTGCAAAAGGCCAAGGAGCTGTCAAGACGTTCAGAGGAACTAGAGGTATGTGCACCTTATCAGCATAGACTTGGCACTTGTGACAGGTCCGAGAATGCTAATAACAGTCGGCTTCCATGGTAGACCAATAATATCCTGCCCGTAGGATCTTCTTTGCCATGGTGTGTCCACTGGAATGAGTCCCGAAGGTACCTTCATGTAAATCCTCCATAATCCTTTCTGCCTTGTTCTTATCCACACATCGCAGTAAGGTTAAATCATGGTTACGCTTGTAAAGGATACCATTACTGATGAAGAACTTCGCAGAGAACCTCCTCAAAAACTTCTTATCATTAACAGATGCACCCTCGGGGTATTCTTGAGCCTCAAGATACCTCTTCACTTCATGAAACCAGGGTTTATCCACCACCTCTTCAGTCTCAATGTCACAACAATGTGCGGGTTTGTCCAACCTCTCAATGGTAATCTGGGGAGCCTCATTGTCCCATCTGACCTTGAACATAGAAGACATTGTAGCTAGCGCGTCCGCTAACTGATTCTCCTCCCTGGGGAAGTGCTCAAAGGTTATCTCCTCGAAGTGCGGAAGCAACGTCAATACATACTCTTTGTAAGGAATAAGATTTGGGTGCTTCGTATCCCACTCGCCTTTGATCTGACTGATCACGAGAGCGGAATCTCCAAATACACTCAAGAACTTAATCCTTAGGTCGATTGCTGCTCGAAGGCCCATGATGCACGCTTCATACTCCGCCATATTGTTGGTGCAGTTAAAACATAATCGGGCGGTGAATGGAGTATGACAGCCTTTAGGAGATATGATCACGGCGCCAATGCCATTACCCAAAGCGTTTGAAGCTCCATCGAAATACATAGACCATCGGGATCCTTCCTCAGGTCCTTCATCTAGTCCAGGTATTTCGTAGTCAGTCACCAACATGATGTTCTCATCCGGGAATTCGAAGTTCATGGATTGGTAGTCATCCACTGCCTGATGCACCAAATGATCTGCCAACACACTCCCCTTGATTGCCTTATGGGTTGTGTATTGGATGTCATACTCAGTCAAGATCATCTTCCATCTCGCTATTCTTCCGGACAAAGCAGGCTTTTCGAAGATATACTTGATTGGATCCATCTTTGATATCAATAGAGTAGTGTGAGTCAGCATATACTATCTCAGCCGGTGAGCAGCCCATGCCAAAGCGCAGCAAGTTTTCTCAAGCAACGAGTATCGGGTATCGCAGTCGGTAAAATTTTTGCTAAGGTAGTAAATAGCATGCTCTTTTCGGCCAGACTCGTCATGCTACCCCAACATGCACCCCATTGATTTGTCGAGTACTGTCAAGTATAAGATCAAAGGTTTCCCTTCAACTGGAGGCATTAGAATAGGTGGCTCTTGGAGATATTCTTTGATCCTTTCGAAAGCGGCCTGACATTCATCATTCCATCTTACCACTTGATCTTTCTTCAGTAACTTGAAGATTGGCTCATAAGTAGCGGTCAGGTGTGAAATGAATCGGGCAATGTAATTCAACCGTCCCAAAAAACCTCTGACTTCTTTTTCTGTTCGGGGAGCCGGAATCTCCTATATAGCCTTCACTTTTGCAGGATCCACCTGAATACCTTTATCACTAACGACGAAACCTAGCAGCTTACTAGACCTCACCCTGAAGGTGCATTTGTTTGGATTTAACCTCAGCTTTTATAACTTCAACCTGTCAAATAGCTTCTGGAGGTGGTCAAGACGTTCCTCTTCAGTCTGGGACCTTGCAATCATGTCGTCGACGCATACTGCAATCTCATGATGAATCATGTCATGGAACAAAGTGACCATGGCGCGCTGATACGTTGCTCCAACATTCTTCAACCCAAAAGGCATGACTTTGTAGCAAAAGGTATCCCATTACATGACAAAAGTTGTCTTCTCCATATCCTCGGGAGCCATCTTAATCTGATTGTAACCGGAGAAACCATCCATAAAGGATAAGACCTTATGTTGTGTCGTGTTGTCGACCAAAACATCGATGTGAGGTAGAGGGAAATCATCCTTGGGACTTGCCCTGTTCAGATCCCTATAGTCTACACACATACGGACTTTACCATCTTTCTTCGGCACTGGAACCACGTTGGCAACCCACTGTGGGTAAGAAGTGACAGCTAGAAAACCGGAATTAAACTGTTTCATAACCTCAGCCTTGATTTTCTCAGACGTTTCTGGGCGCATTCGGAGAACTTTCTGCTTCACTGGAGGACAATCTTCTTTAGTTGGCAAGCGGTGAACCACAATATCGGTATCCAACCCAGGCATATCTTCATAAGACCAGGCAAAGATCTCAACATAGTCACGCAGCATCTGAATCAACCGTTGCTTAACACTAGACTCCAGATTTGCACCAATCTTGACCTCTTTCTTGTCTTCCTCTGTACCCAGATTCACTGATTCCACATGCTCTTCATGGGGCTGTATGGCCCTCTCTTCCTGTAGTAACAGTCTAGCAAGTTCCCCAGGCACTTCACAATCATCCTCACCTTCGTCCTCAGCTTGGTTGATCGGATTTTCAAAGTCATAACTGGTAGTAGCAGAGTCTTTATCAGTGGGATCCAGAGTGGATATGGACCTGTATTATGATATGTGAGTGTGTGTAAGACTATAGCTGTTTTGATAAAGTGCAAGATAGAAAAGAAAAACAAGGAGAGCAAAATTTGTAATGCAAGAAAACGTCCAATGCTTTTATTGATGATATGTGGAAATGACAAATATTAAACCCTCACAAACAGCCACGGTGTCTCGGGTAAGGCACCGGGCCGTAAAGTTTTAAATTGTCTGTTACAAATCTCAAAACAAAAGTCTTATTACTGTGTAATAAAATAAATAGGCACGAAGTCCTTTTCCGTCCAATTGCTTAATCCGCCGTCGGTAGTCGAGTAGATACAGTTGTCGAACTCTGACTCTTCATCATCATCTTCAATTGCATTCACTCCTGGATTACTGATACGCAGAGGAGGTCTTTCGATTCGCGCACGCCGAACAGCCCTTTGAGCTTCTGTAGTAAAACCCAAACCAAACTTGTCAGTCTTGTGTGCAAAGTCATGGAGTTGGCCCCAATTCGCACACCCACCTTTTTCAATAACAGCCCGGGCATCCTTGAGGGAAGCCATCTTCATTGGAGGATCTTCAGCAACTGTTTCAGTTGACGCCAAAGTCTTGGGGACTTCTTCAATATTCTGACACGGGGTTTCAATGAACTCCCCATCCATCTCCACATACCGAAAAGAGTTAAGGTGGCTCACCATGTACTCCTCTTCTCCTTGTACTGTAACAATTTTCCCCTTCACTGGATATTTTAACATCTGATGGAGCATAGAAGTCACTGCCCCAGCCTTATAAATCCACGGGCGACCCAGCAAACAAGAATAAGATGGTCGAATGTCCATTACATAGAATTTAGATGCGAAAGCCTGGGAACCAACTTTAACATGGACATCCACCTCCCCGTGTACCATCCGTCAAAGGCCCTAACCACAATATTACTTGGCTTCGGAACCAACCCTTCATAATCCAACCGGTCTAATGCTTTCTTGGGTAAAAAATTTAACGAGGACCTAGTATCCACCAGTAAGTGAGCCAGAGTAGTTTCCCTGCACTCGATTGAAACATGCAGAGCGTCATTGTGATTATTTCCTTTGGCAGTTAGATCTGCGTCGGAGAAACCCAACATGTTATCAGCGGTCAAACTAGCCACACAGTCTTTGAATAGATCAGCAAATGTTTCCTGCGGCACATGTGTAGTTTTCAGGAAAGCAATTAAAGCCTTAGCATGGGCTTCTGAGCACAACAATAAAGATAACATGGAGATCTTCGACGAGGTTTGCCCCAGCCGTTCGAATACATTGTATTCGCTTTTCTTGATGATCTTCAAAATTTCATCTATCTCCTGCCTAGAGGTTTCAACAATAATCTTCTTCGGTGCCTCTGTCCGGGAAGGCTCACCGGTGATCTCTTTGCCCCGAGCATTAGATGACTCGGCGATAGGGGTAATGATTGGAACATGAATAGGGACAGTAGCGGATGTACTGGCAGGTGAAATAGCAACAGGCTTCCGAACAGTTGGTGGGGAGATCTCAGGAGAGAAAAGTCTTCCGCTTTGGGTGACCTTGCTAGATCCGACAATATTGCTGACATCAGTATCAGCCTCTTCAACCTTCAAGTCTTGTTTGATCCCATGATAATACACATCGGCCCCATAGTGCCATGGGACAGCCTTATCCGAAGTGTAAGGGATAGGTCCAGGAATGGTAATGATCAACGGAGCAACTCTCGGAACAGATGTAATCCTAACAGGCTTTCTCGAGGAAGCCTTGGAAGAATTGGTGGAAATGTTGATTATGGAAACATCTTCAACAGGAATCAACGGAACCAAAGTTTTCTCGAACAAGATCTCTTTGTTATCCATCATGCGTTGAACACCTGATTTTAATAGATGGCAACCAGTAGGTAGGATGGAACATAGGTGGCAACCTTCGCCACAGCCCGGAAATAAACCGGCTGATAATAAGTTCTTCTTAACAGCCAACAACGGAGTAGAAATGTCTTCCACGGAGGTCGCAAACAAATCATTATCCACATCATTTACTCCATGCTTGGGCATAGGAGCAGTCATGACATTAGGCCTTTCTGGTGCGTTAAATTCAATCTCTTTAGCTTCAATAAAATCTTGCACCTTATTCCTCAAGGCCCAGCAGTTGTTCATATCATGCCTTAGGCTATCAGAGTGATAAGCACAGCGGGCGTTCGGATTATACAGCAGAGATGTGGTACTGGGATTCTTTGGAGCTTCCCTCAGAGTCACCAGGTTTGTTTTCAACAATTGCGGTAAAATTTGAGATAAGGTTATACTGAGCCGAGTATACTGCCTTTGCGGTCTCTCTACTCTTTGTTGATTGTTGCATTATGGGGCAACAATCGGTCTTGATATTACCACCGCATTCACTGCTTGGCGGCGTTCAGGACGGTTTTGGATCCTCGAGTTGTAAACTGCTCTGGCTTCTTTCTTGAAAGGTTTCTTCTCTGTACTTGACGAATCACCTTTCTGTATCTTGTCACTCTTAATACTGGCTTAAACTCTCTCCCCAGTCAAAATCAGTTCAGTGAACCCAAACGATGAACTACCGATCAAATGATTGAAATATGGACCAGACAAAGTCCCAAGAAACATGTCCACCAACTCCCTATCAGACAGAGGGGGTTGGACCCTTCCAGCAAGATCTCTCCACTTCTGAGCATAATCATTAAAGCCTTCGCCTGTACCCATAGACATACCCTGAAGTTGAGTATGTGTGGGAGCAATGTCGGTATTATACTGGTATTGCTTGTAAAAAGCAGTAGCAAGGTCCTCCCAGTTGCGGATGTTAGCTCCTTCCAGTAATTTAGAACCATTTGAAATTCTGGCTGCAGATACTCAATGTCACAGTCAATGTTATGACACCGTATCTGACTTTCTAAGACAGTAAATACAAAAACAGTAAAGAACACAGTCAATTGTTTACCCAGTTCAGTGTGAAACAACACCTACTCTGGGGGCTACCAAGCCAGGGAGGAAATCCACTATAAGAGATATTAATTCAGGAATAAACCAACTAGTTTATCTCCTTCACTTAAGACCTACCCAATGCAACTTCAATCTAAGTTCTACTTAAACCTGAGTTCCCACTCACTCCCCCTCAATCACAGCAGTGATACTTAAAACAATTAACTAATGAATTAATGAAGACACTCTTCAAAACATACACTTGATTATGCTTCACAACTTTTTAATCAAGTAACATAAACACTCTTACTTCACAGCTTTGAGTGATACATAAACCTAAATTGACTTTGCTTCAAAGCTTTAGTCAAGAGACACGAAACACTCTTGCTTCAAAGCTTTGAGTGGTACAAAAACCCTTACAAACAAAACCTATTCCAAGTCGCTTATCACAATGATAATTGCTTGGATTACAGCAGTTAAAACTATACAGTTTCTGATTGATCTTCAGTCCAAAAAGATATTTTCCAAATAGCAGACCTGTTGAATATATAGCAGTTGTTTCTTCAGTTAGGGTTTCCACAAAAAGCTAGGGTTAATTAGGTTTAACCATAAGACTTGGTCACAAGACTTTATCAACCAGTTTAGGGTTGAGCTAGGTTAACCCAAAGACAACGGGAGATTCTGTTCTGGAAGGAATGAGCCAACTTCCTGAAAAATCTTAGAATTAACCAAACTGGACTAATGTTAGATCAGTACTGGATGTCTTAACATTTGTTATGACATCAGAATTCCTGTTTACTGAGAAGACAATAAATGTGATCTTTTTGCAAAATGCTCAGATACACACTCATAAACAGCAGTACCTGTATGCCACTATTTTTCTGCAAAGGTACCTAATAAACCAGTACCTAATAAATCAGAATGTTATGACATTAGTCATGACATTCACACACCTGGTTTTACCAAAAATGCATGACAATAACTAAACACCTACAAACTCCCCCTTTGGCAGATTTTTGGCTAAAGCCCCTAAGCAATCAGAGAATAGATAGCAGCAGAATAAATGTGACTGCAGAAAAATATAGTGTCTATCAAGTAATTAACCACAGAATATCTCCCCCTCTTTAGCCACAAATGGGCCAAAGATACATGTACTTAATTGTTATACAGTCATCCCAAATAAAGACAGCAAAAGAAAAACACACAAAACACTTGCATCAACTGGAACTAGCCGCAAGATTGCCAACTCCACTGAACTTTAAGCACTGTCATCAGACTCAGAAGGTTCGGGCTTCTTCCTTTTCTTGTGAGAAATATCAGCATTCTTCTCTTTGTCAATGTCAACAACTGGGGCTTCAGCATCCTTATCTCTGTCTGGTGTCTCAACATCCTTAGAGACATCTGGATTTGTTTCAGCATTTGAACTTTCTTGATTTAAAGGAACAGAAATGCCAGGAACTAAGTGGTTCTCATTCAGAATTCTTGTAACAAGTTTAGCTATTGCTTGACGTACATAGGCTGACCCTTCCCTATTTGCAATTTCAGAGGGAACAGAAGTAGAAGGATGAGAGGGATTACCAGAAGCAGTAGCTTGGGACCTTCCTGCATGTCTTGTTCTCATCTCTTTGACCTTGTTGGGGTTAGTTTCCATTTCTCTAAGAGGAGCAATCTCCTGGACTTCAGAATCCAGGCATGATGAGATTGCCCTAGAATCTTGATCAGAGGAAGAGGATGAAATAGTCGTATTGGATGATGATGATGTTTGAGACATTTTGATAGTCTTAGAAGACCAATAGCAACTAGAAAAAAAACTCTGATTGAGAGACTGGGTTTTGATGCGGAGGCGAGAGGGGAAGGAGGTAAATAAGAGTCTATTCAAATTCTTAAATATTTTGAAGGAAATGGGAAGGCATATGTTTAACCCAATCAAAATAGACTTAGCAAAAATAACTCCTTCAACCCTTGTTTTAAGCAAAATTAATTGCTACATTTCCTCATGTTGGCAAATACCCAACTTGCCCCTCAAGTTTTCAAATTGATTTGCATCAAGTGCCTTTGTAAAAATGTCAGCCAGCTGTAGCTCAGTGGCAACATGTTCCAGTTTAATTATCTTCTCTTCTACAAGGTCTCTGATAAAGTGATGTCTTATGTCAATATGTTTGGTCCTACTATGCTGAATAGGATTTTTGGAAATGTTGATTGTACTCAGATTGTCACAGTACAATGTCATAACATCTTGTGTGACATTATACTCAGTAAGCATCTGTTTCATCCAGATCTTTTGAGAACAAATACTACCAGCTGCAATGTATTCAGCTTCAGTAGTAGAGAGAGATACACAGTTCTGTTTCTTGCTGAACCAGGAAACCAGATTGTTTCCTAAGAAGAAACATCCACCAGAGGTGCTTTTTCTATCATCAGCACTTCCAGCCCAATCAGCATCACAATAACCTGTCAGAGTTGGTTCATAGCCATGAGAATATAACAAGCCATAGTTGTAAGTTCCACTCACATACTTCAAAATTCTCTTCACTTGGTTGATATGACTGACTTTAGGATCAGCTTGGTATCTTGCACAAACTCCAACTGCAAAAGCAATGTCAGGTCTGCTGGCAGTTAAGTACAGCAAACTTCCTATCATGCTTCTGTACAGACTTTGGTCAACCTTAACCCCATTTGAATCTTTGGATAGCTTTAAATGAGTAGGTGCAGGAGTCCTTTTGTGAGTGGCATTCTCCATACCAAACTTCTTTACAATGTTCTTTGCATACTTGCTTTGAGATAGAAAGATTGAGTCCTCCATCTGTGAGACTTGTAGTCCAAGAAAATAAGTCAGTTCTCCCATGAGACTCATTTCGAATTCAGCCTGCATCTGGTCAGCAAAATGTTTAACCATTTGTTCTGACACTCCCCCAAACACTATGTCATCAACATATATTTGAGCTACCATTAACTTCCCTCCTTCAGTTTTGACAAAGAGGGTTTTATCCAAGCCTCCTTTTCTGTATCCTTTGTCTGAGAGAAATTTTGTTAACCTGTCATACCATGCTCTAGGAGCTTGTTTCAGGCCATATAGAGCTTTTCTCAATTTGTAGACATGATCAGGGTGGTTTGGATCCACAAAGCCTTTAGGCTGTTCCACATAAGCTTCCTCATTCAAGTACCCATTTAGGAAGGCACTTTTCACATCCATCTGAAATAACTTGAACTTCAGGAGACAAGCAATTGACAATAGGAGTCTGATTGATTCCAGCCTGGCTACAGGAGCAAAGGTTTCATCAAAATCAACCCCTTCAACTTGAGTGTATCCTTGAGCAACAAGTCTTGCCTTATTCCTCGTGACAACTCCTTCAGCATCTGATTTGTTCTTGAAAATCCATTTTGTGCCAATTATGTTTGTTCCTTCAGGTCTAGGAACTAGCTCCCAAACTTCATGTTGCTTGAATTGGTTCAATTCATCTTGCATTGCTCCAATCCAGTATTCATCAGTTAAAGCTTCCTTGACATTTCTTGGTTCGATTTTAGACACAAAGCAAGAGTTCGAGATGATTTCTCTAGATCTTGTAATGACTCTACTGTTGGGATCTCCTATGATGAGCTCTTTTGGATGATCCTTCTGAATTCTGATGGAAGGGATTTGCTAGCTTCCTTTGATTCAAATTCTGCTGTGGTGGTGTTGGGTAGATCATTCGGTTGAGTTGAAGTCTCAAAGAATGTCTCAACATTACAAGGGACATCTGTTTCCTCATGATAATCATCAATTATGACATTTATTGATTCCATCATGGCTTTGGTCCTGGAGTTGAATACCCTATAAGCTCTGCTGTTTGAGGAGTATCCTAGAAATATGCCTTCATCACTTTTAGGGTCCAGATTTCTCCTTTGTTCACGATCTTCCAGAATATAGCATTTGCTACCAAATACATGGAAGTACTTCACAGTTGGTTTTCTTCCTTTCCAGAGTTCATACATGGTGGATGAGGTTCCCTTTCTCAAGGTGACCCTGTTATGGACATATCAGGCTGTATTCATTGCTTCAGCCCAAAAATACATAGGAAGTCTTTTGGCATGTATCATTGCTCTGGCAGATTCCTGTATGGTCCTGTTTTTCCTTTCCACAACTCCATTTTGCTGAGGAGTTATAGGAGAAGAAAATTCATGACTAATTCCTTCTGATGAACAGAACTCATCAAACTTGCTGTTTTCAAATTCCTTGCCATGATCACTTCTGATTCTGACAATACACCCTTCTTTTTCTCTTTGAATTCTTTTGCACAGTTCTTTAAAAACTTCAAATACATCAGATTTTTCCCTAATGAAGTTAATCCAGGTGAATCTGGAAAAATCATCCACAACAACATAGGCATATCTTTTTCCACCAAGACTTTTCACCTGCATTGGTCCCATCAGATCCATATGAAGAAGTTCTAGAACTTTAGAGGTGGTCAGATGTCTTGACTTTGGATGTGACATCCTAGTCTGCTTACCAACCTGACATTCACCACAGACTCTCCCTTCATCAATTTGTAGTCTTGGAATCCCTCTGACTGCCTCCATGGAGATAATCCTTTTCATTCCCCTTAGGTGAAGGTGGCCAAGTTTTTGGTGCCACAGTTTCACCTCTTTTTCTTCTTTGGCAATAGAACACACAATGGAGAAATTAGTGTTCTCAGGCTCCCACAAGTAACAGTTGTCTTTAGATCTGACTCCTTTCATTACAACTTCTTGTTTTTCATTTACTACAAGACATTCAGATTTTAAGAAATTGACCTTGAATCCATGATCACACAATTGACTGATACTAATGAGATTAGCAGTCAGGCCTTTTACCAATAGTACTTCATTCAGATTTAGAACTCCAGGGCAGTCCAAATTACCAACTCCTTTGATTTCACCTCTAGCACCATCTCCAAAGGTCACATAACTAGTGGTGTGAGGTTTAACATTATTGAGAAGGTTCTTGATTCCAGTCATGTGCTTAGAACACCCACTGTCAAAGTACCAGTCTTCCTTTGCAGAGACTCTCAGGGAAGTGTGGGCTATCAGGGCAGTAGCCTTTTTCTTCCATTGAGGAGTATGTGGTACCCTGTTAGCCTTAGGTTTGACACCTGGGTTCTGATTAGGGTATCCATACAATCTGAAGCAGAAAGGCTTTATGTGACCAAACCTCCCACAATGGTGACATCTCCATCTTTGGTACTTTTTCTTCATATTTTTCTGTTCCCGATGTTGAGTGTTATGTTGTGACATCTGCTTTGACCTTTGTTTATCAGACCTGATCTTCTTGTCTGCACCAGGTTTCTTTGCTGCCACAAATCCTAGTCCAGACTTGTTTCCCATATTTTGTCCAACCTGAAGGATTTCTTCCAATTTGTCAGTTCCATTTGTCAGCATCTTGACAAATTTGGTCATCTGGTTCAGTTTTGAGTTCAGCATTTGAACTTCCCCTTCTAGATGACTTATAGTTTCAAGGTCTGCCCTTTTTTCAGCCTCCAGCTTTATGATGAGTTTTGTTTGTTTCTCATTCTGCACACAGACTTCAGCACTTCTGATACACAATTTCTTGTAAGTATCAGCCAGTTCTTCAAATGTCACTTCCTCATCACTAGTGTCACTTTCAGAGGAACAAACACCAGTTAGTGCAGTAACTAGTTTGGCAGATTCTTCTTCAGAATTACTTTCTGAATCACAGTCAGACCAGGTAACAGTCATTCCTTTCTTTTGTTTCTTAAGAAAGGTAGGACATTCATCTCGAATATGCCCATATCCTTCACAACCATGGCATTGAATTCCTCTGCCTTGATTTCCCTTCTCTTCTGACCTTGGTCTTCTGCTGGAACTGTCAATGTCAGATGGGATGTTATAAACATTAGACCTTGACTTTGGATCTATTCTTTTGATGAGTTTGTTGAATTGTCTTCCAAGCATGGCTATAGCTTCTGAAATATTTTCTTCTTCATCCTCCTTGTTTTCATCTTCAGTGTTGGATACAAGTGCTATGCTCTTGTTCTTTTTGTCAACATTTTCAGTGATCCCCATCTCAAAAGTCTGAAGAGACCCAATGAGTTCATCCACTTTCAACTTGCTGATATCCTGGGCTTCCTCTATAGCAGTTACCTTCATTGCAAATCTTTTAGGCAAGGATCTGAGAATCTTTCTCACCAGTTTTTCTTCTGACATCTTTTCTCCCAATGCTCCTGAGGTGTTGGCAATCTCCAAGATGTTCATGTGAAACTCATGAATGGTTTCATCTTCCATCATTTTTAGATTCTCAAACTTGGTAGTCAGCATCTGAAGCCTTGACATTTTTACTTTGGAAGTGCCCTCATGGGTAGTTTTGAGAGTGTCCCAAACTTCCTTGGCCAGTTCATATTGATGTACTAGTCTGAATATGTTTCTATCAATTCCGTTGAATAAGGCATTTAAAGCTTTGGAATTTCCCAGGGCTAACTCATCTTCTTCTTTACTCCATTCTTCCTCAGGCTTCAGACTGATTGTCCCATCTTTCTCTGTTATGGTGGGATGGTTCCATCCTTTGTCAGCAGCTCTCCAAGCCTTTTTGTCCAGAGATTTTAAGAAGGCAATCATACGAGGTTTCCAGTAGTCATAATTTGTTCCATCCAGAATGGGTGGTCTATTTCCAAAAACTCCTTCTTTGTCCATAGTTCCAGAAAGTGATATCCCTAGATCTCACCCAGTAATACAGGCAGGGTGCCTGCTCTGATGCCAATTGAAATTCTGGATGCAGATACTCAATGTCACAGTCAATGTTATGACACCGTATCTGACTTTCTAAGACAGTAAATACAAAAATAGTAAAGAACACAATCAATTGTTTACCCAGTTCAGTGTGAAACAACACCTACTCTGGGGGCTACCAAGCCAGGGAGGAAATCCACTATAAGAGATATTAATTCAGGAATAAACCAACCAGTTTATCTCCTTCACTTAAGACCTACCCAATGCAACTTCAATCTAAGTTCTACTTAAACCTGAGTTCCCACTCACTCCCCCTCAATCACAGTAGTGATACTTAAAACAATTGACTAATGAATTAATGAAGACACTCTTCAAAACATACACTTGATTATGCTTCACAGCTTTTTAATCAAGTAACACAAACACTCTTACTTCACAGCTTTGAGTGATACATAAACCTAACTTGACTTTGCTTTAAAGCTTTAGTCAAGAGACACAAAACACTCTTGCTTCAAAGCTTTGAGTGGTACAAAAACCCTTACAAACAAAACCTATTCCAAGTCGCTTATCACAATGATAATTACTTGGATTACAGCAGTTAAAACTATACAGTTTCTGATTGATCTTCAGTCCAAAAAGATATTTTCCAAACAGCAGACCTGTTGAATATATAGCAGTTGTTTCTTCAGTTAGGGTTTCCACAAAAAGCTAGGGTTAATTAGGTTTAACCATAAGACTTGGTCACAAGACTTTATCAACCAGTTTAGGGTTGAGCTAGGTTAACCCAAAGACAACGGGAGATTCTGTTCTGGAAGGAATGAGCCAACTTCCTGAAAAATCTCAGAATTAACCAAACTGCACTACTATTAGATAAGTACTGGATGTCTTAACATTTGTTATGACATCAGAATTCCTGTTTACTGAGAAGACAATAAATGTGATCTTTTTGCAAAATGCTCAGATACACACTCATAAACAGCAGTACCTGTATGCCACTATTTTTCTGCAAAGGTACCTAATAAACCAGTACCTAATAAATCAGAATGTTATGACATTAGTCATGACATTCACACACCTGGTTTTACCAAAAATGCATGCCAATAACTAAACACCTACACCATTCAAGTTGAGTCCCTGACAGACTATCTTGAAATAAATGAACCCACTGGTTCCTATCAGCAGTATATGGTTGAATCTTTCTGACATACGAGCGGAGTTGTAACTTCGGGCAGGATACCCCATCGTACTTAGCAAATATAGGAGCTTTAAACTTGTGTGGGATCACCACCCCAGATGCCAAACCCAAATCTCCGAAGTCCAGGCCAGGAACCTTCTGAATCTCCATGGCACTCAGAAGGTCTTCAAGTTGTTTGTACCTGTCCTCAGCAGGAGGGTACTGTTCATCATCAAAATCAGTGTCATTGTCAGACACCACAGGGATAGGACCCTTCATTTCCTCTTGATTCTCTCCTCCTCCAGATGAATAAGATAGATCAACTTCCTGTCTCAACCTGTTCCCAAATCTGTGACCCATATTCAGGAGGACCGCCTTCTTCTTCTTCTTCTTCTTGTCCTTCAAGATAAGAGTCTTCAAATCTTGTTGACTCTTGGCCAAGTTCAAGAACATCTCCTGGAACTGAGTATTCTGTGCTGGAAGAGCCTTGATGGCTTGATCAGTAGGTGTTTCAGAAGACATGATTGCTGAAATAAACAGTGAAGAAGATAAGAACCTTGTATTGGTACTTGTAATGAGGTGCATGGGAATGGAATGCGTATGAAATGATTTCAAAGACTTTGGGATTTTCAAATTTGTAAACCAAAATAAAACACACTTTATTAGATTAAACTGGTAATAGTGTTTAACAAATGCCTTTAAGGCGTTACAAAAGAAATACTGAAAAGAAAATCTAAACTAGAAAAACAACAAAGAAATCAAAAATCCCATGGTCGTCTTTCATTTGTGCTGACATAATCGTTAATTGTCCTCTCATTCTCTAGCTGCCTTGTAAGCTTCAGGATCTTCCTCTCCTGCTCATGATATTTCTCTCTGTAAGTATCCCTTTCTTCCTTTAGCTGGATCCAAGACCTCTTCAATGCCCTAAGATCAGTAGGCAAGTATGGGTGGATGACTGTATAAGGAACCCCTTCTTCATTAGTATGCTCTATGATCACCGGCAAAACAGCTTCATATGGCATCCCCAGCTTTTGAGCGCGGGCTCGAACCCACTAGAGATATGGTTGCATCGGGAGAGAAGTCTTCATTCCTAGCTCATGTGGGTCAGACCTGTTCACCCTATCCCAAGCTCGTATAAACCTGCGGCGATATCCATCAACATCCCCCTTGAAGTCAAAGACAATGCCTGTAAGCAGCAACTCATGAGGACCGTCTCTCCGAGCTCGTACAAACTGTCGTAAAGCCAAACAAAGATTATAGGTTATTCCCCCTCGAATTACAAGTAATGGAACATTAGGGTATTCCCCACATTGATCAATGACAGCTACTATTTCCATATCTTTAGAACTCCAAAGGATGTCCGTATGAGCAAGGGACATGATTCTGTAAGCCCAACCTACACCCTCTTCATTCTTCAATATAGACTTAGGTAGGTGCGAAATAAACCACCTCGCCAGCAGCGGTGTACAACACATGAGAGTTCCCCTTCTCTGCACAGTACGGGTATAGAGAGCATGTAGAATATCACCTATAAGAGTAGGCACAGGATTACGAGACATGAAGATCTTGACTGTGTTCACATTGACGAAAGAATCTGGATTCGGGAACAGAACCAAGTCGTAGATGAGGAGAGCCAGGATGTCTTCAAATGCTTGAAAGTCCAAACTATCCCAGAACTGTTGAGCTTGATCAATCAAAAACTTAGCCAAGAAACCTTTAACCCCACTCCGAGTCTCCCAGTTATATACTACATCAACCATTTTTAGATGTAGGGCTGAAGCAATATCCTTTGGCCTAGGAGCTATCTTCAAACCTGTAAAGGGTGTCTTCTCT
Organism: Vicia faba; assembly: GCA_948472305.1. Lineage (NCBI taxonomy): Eukaryota > Viridiplantae > Streptophyta > Magnoliopsida > Fabales > Fabaceae > Vicia > Vicia faba. The sequence continues at coordinate 1,578,843,811 of OX451738.1, read as the reverse complement.
AGGATAGATATACCCAATAAATCAGAAAACTCCTCCAAAGTAGGGACTAACTGATAGTCCAGGAAGGTGAAACAGTGATGCAATGGATCAGAGAACTGGAACAACATGCTTATCATTTACTCATCCAACTTTGAAGTGACCGGGCTAAGGATATGACCATGTCTTCTAACAAATGAAGAAGTTTCAGGAACTTTTGAAACCAACTCTCTAAGCTGAGCAGGGATTTGCACGAAGCTGATTCGAATGGTATTTCTATGCATAGAGGCCATGATCTACAAAACAGAACAAAGATGAATCCCCTCGGTCTTTGAAATGGTTAGTCTAATGAAATATGCATGTGATGTCATGATGCATGATGTTATGATAAAACACACCACAGGTATCACAGATAGCAAACATGGTAAGGGCAAACAAGTTACACAGTAGCCCTTAAATTTCAGGTTGGCATGGAGTTTAGGTACTACCCTCTTGCAGTTTAGTTGGTTCAACCTGTCCTAATAATAGTAACCGGGTTCTAGAGGTTCTCAATATCACTGACCATCCTCCACCAGTCATAGTTTCAGCTCACGCAATCTTTTCTTGCAGCCAGAACCATCGGGAGAGTATGGTCTCAATGAGTATAGCATCTTGCTAATTTTCTATGGCCAAGTTGGTCAATTATAGGTTCTAAGGTCAGTTGATGCTTACTGACCCATATAGCAGCCCCATACTCTCCTTGTTCCTCCACAAGGGATATCGGTACCAACTAATGTGCCACATCAACGTAGCTAATGCTTCAACCATATCGATCTACGCGGTACAGTTCCCTCACAGTCTATTGCTACTTACCTAAAAGGTGTCCCCCAGATCCGGGTTAGGATCTATAGTAACTCTGATACAAAGCCCACAAAGATAAAGCAATCAAATCAAATAATAGAAGCAATATGATGAACTAATCCTAAGGTATACCCCACTTATTAATTCCCCAGCAGAGTCGCCAGTTCTGTGATACGGTGGCCAGAACCGGGACTTTCTTTTAGGAATGTTGGTTCACGTTTTACGTTTGTGTTCGTAAAATGTCGCGGTAAGCAAGAGTCGTCATCGACTTTTATTTTATCCAATAAGGAAAGGAAAAAAAGCACAGAAAAATTCCTTTTTTGAGATATTTCAGAGTACGGGGGTAGATTTATAGAAAGGGAAGGTATTAGCACCCTTTCTATCTGTAGTTATCTACGGGCTCTTAGGTACTTGCTCATCATTTTCAAAATTGCTTCTTTGTGTTCTTGTGTGTTTTGAAAAGTTTTTGTTTTAACTTCGATTTAACTCTTGCTTCTGTCTTCAAGAGTGTAATGAAGTGTTTTTGAAAACATTTGTTTGTAAAGGAGTGTAAGTGTGAAAAAGTTTGTTTTGATTGAGCAAGTACTTAAGAACTAATCTACCTACTCGAAAAAAGAATTATTCTATGTTTGTTTCCTTTAGACAATGTTATCCCACTATTAGTGAGTAGGTAGCATCGTCGTTGGAGTTTTGAGGGTCAATTCGAAAGGGACGTACGGTCACGAAAGCAATGTTAGGACGTCTTAGTAATAACCCTAATGTCTTAGATCAATTATTCGAGGCAACAATTCCGAGGAAACCATTCCGAGGCAACTATTCAGAGGCAACTATTCTGAGTGGGACTTTGATCTTTGTTTAGACAAAAGGCGACCACTAAAGCATACTATACTCAATGACTGTTTACCAAAGGCAACCAAGTGGGAGTGTACCTTATGAGTGCGCATGTGCGAGTGATTCAATTTCAAATTATTTATCTTTACACATTTTAGGGTTATCTAACCGTTTTAAAATTTTACATACATTCTTGTCATACATCCTAATATTATACATCTAACAGTTTAATATTTTACGGAATTTAAACTACACTATTACAAGGCTTCGGGTATTTACATAGTCAAAAACAAACCCTTAAATAATAAAGCGATAAAAGAAAAACAAAAGTCCTAATTAAAACTATTACAACTTGTGAACAGTTACAATAATAGGGTAAAAAATAAAACAATAAAGCGCGCGCGATGAAATTAAGATCGGGAAGAAAGTAGGATTTTGACCCTTCTAACCTAATCAAAAGAGAAATTGTTTTTTTGTTGTTTTTAACATTTTTTAAGAAAAGAATTTAGGTTTTAAAATTAAATACGAATTAATTAGTAATTAAATTAATTAATGAAAATAATTACATGGCCTATTTTTATGTTTTGTTATTTTTAAGAAAAATATAATATAATTAAATTTGGAAAAACCCTAATTTTCTAATTATTTTTAATTATTTACAAAAGGAATTAAAGTTATCTAATATTAAAACCTAATTAAATTAATTAATTTTTTGATAAAAAATAAAATCTAAACCTAATTTGTGAAAAGTATTATTTTATGATTTTTTTAATAAAAAGAAAATAATTAATTTGGTTAGTAAAATAAAACAAATAAGTTAAATGAAATAAATATAATATAAAACAGAATAGAGAAAGAGATTGGGCCTGAGAAGCAATTTAAAGGGGGTGCAAATAGAAAGCCTTGGCCCAAAACAAGGAGGTCCGTTTTGACTTTCTGTGATCCCATGTAATGCATTGACTAAGCCTCATGGTGTTCTTCCATTGATAGCCTTTGGATTTGGCCCTTAGGACACTTGGCATTCTGGATCATGATGGACCATGGTGGTCGCTGGCCTCATGTACACGCTGGATCCTAAAAAGGAAAATAATATGCAAGAAATTGGGGGACCTGGGATTCGAACCCAGGCCCCAAGGTACTTTTCCACGCTCCACTTACCAACTGAGCCAGCTGCTTATGTTGTACATAATGTAAACAAGAATTATTATAAAATAAACAAGCGAAACAAAGAAACATGCGCGCGAATTTTCAAACGGACGAGTGAGGTGATGCCACGCCATCATCCCTGTCCCTGGTCCGTTGCTAAAAGTGAAACACTTTTACCTATGGACGTTTGTCCGTCACTATAAATAGAGCTCGTTCCAAAATCTTCCATGAGCAATATAAATGACACCTAATGACATGGATCGAACCGTCTTGTCCTCCTGAACATGATGGTACCCTTCATGAAGGCTAATTTTACCTACAAACAAAAACCCTAAAACGGAACCCAAAAACCTAACAATGGTAGTTCTCGATTCAGTCTATGAAAACGCAATTGAGTATTATAAAAAGCTTGCAAATGTAATGGTGAACAAGAATATATGATTAGAATTTGATGAATGTGCAAGAATTATGCAAACAGGATTCAAGAAAAGGTGGGTGTCGTGAATGTCTTACAGTGTGTTATAGGGCTTGGAAATGCTTGGTTTTGATTGGTTTTGCTTGCCTACAATCCCAGGAAGCAAATGGAATGGTCAAAGAGTCTTGAATTGGCCTGGAACAATGAAATCGTGTTGGCACTTTTTTTGGTGTTTTTTCAAGTTTTGTTCTTGATCATACGCCTCCCTCTCTAGCCTCTTTTGGTCTGCACATGTTCTATATGTATCAAGGACTGGATTAGGGTTCCAAAACTGATCTCAATCTTCTTCCACCAATGAATTTGATTTTGATTTGATTCCTTTAAATAACCTTCCAAAAATAGGCCTAATCCAATCTTTTTGTGCACACTATGCCTTTACACGAATTTGAATACTTGCCAACTGGATTTGAGACCTGAAACAAGCACAAGATCTTTGAATTTCAATGTTTTGGATTTTATATGATTTGTTTTGATTTAAAATGATTTAATTCAAATCAAAATCAAAATAAATAATATAAATAAGATAATTACAAGTGACAAGGGCTAGAGCTCTTGGACTATGTTTCCAACTCAAAACAAGTGAAAAACATTGGGCCCATTTGGCAAAAATTGAAGTTTTAGGCATAGTTAACTTTTGGCAATTTTGCAAAAAATGTCAACTTCACCAATGCATAAATTCCTCAATTTTGACTCTTTGAAGGTGTTCTTGGGCTTTTAAGAAATCTTGACATGTCCTCTAAGCAACCATTTTTGTCCCATCTCAATTTGATATTCCATGCTCATGTATGAAGCTTTGACAAAAAAGGTGTTTTTGTTGACTTTTCAAAATGACCTATAATGTCCAAATTCATAACTTCTTGTGGGTGCATATTTTGAACTTGGGAGATGAAGATGGATTGTATATCATGGAATCCTCTTCAAAATGAGCTTTGTATGGGTCATTTCTCATAAAGCATGAGAATGTTATGCTTGGTCAAAGTTGAGTTGACTTTTCCTGTAAAACCCTAATTTAGCAACTTTTGGTTCTTGATGAATTATGAGTAATCCTTGATAAATCATGATCAACCCTTGATAAAATGATGAAATATACTTAAAAATGAGGATGTTGACCAAAAATCTTGAAGTTTGACTGTATGTGGGCCACAGTTGACTTTTGCCCTAGCACCGTCGATTTTCAAGCATTTGAGCAATTGACTGAGCAAATTTTCTCTGTAGGGCTTGAAACTTGACATGGATGATCTTAAGAACATATTAGGACAATGTTGAGCATTTGGGATCCCTTGGACTCAAGTATCTTGATGCAACATGAAACCCTAATTTGAGGTAGGCTGCCTTAGGAGGGAGCATGTCTGGTCAACCCTTGGGCTTCCTTGAGCAACTTGAGGATCTTTCTTGAAATGTTTTGAGAAATATGGGAGGGAAAATTTTGGGGTACAATAGGGAAGAAGGATAAACCCTACAAAATTCGAAGAAAGGAGTAAGAAGGGATTATGTTTTAAGCGTGGAGACAAATGGAATTGGGAACACATGTAAATTCAAACATATGAGTTTAAAGTTCTGTGAAATTAGTAGTGATGAGGAAGGAGAAATATGGGGAGTATAAACACCAAAAGAGCATGTGGAAGAGATATTGGTGGAGATGTGGGATAAATGGAAGAACTTACCAGACTTTTAAAATTCTAGGGAATTGGGAGATAAGATACAAGAAGGATTTCCAGCAGTTCTCCTTGGGGTCAACGAGAGTTTTGAAGGGGGGAGAATTGGTAGATATGGGAAATATTATGTAACACCCCATTTCTACCCGACGAATATTAATAAAATCATAGTTATAAAATTTTGACATATAAATAGGATGCTACACTTTCAACTTATAACAACGACATTTAATTGCATGTAAAACAGATACATAACACTTAAATCATTGGATGAACAGATAACAACAATTTTAGTCTTTAAAATGAAATGACTTTATTACTTAAGCAGCGGAATCCCAATTTTCAACTCGAATGACATAACATCTTTGTCCAACTGAAAAAAACTTCAAAACAACAAGTACTTAAAGAATTCAACTTAAAATTAAACAACTGAAGTCATAACAATGATAAAGAAACAAGCGTTCATCCCCCCAAGTGTTACGTATCAGAGCAGCGACACTGACTCAAACTAATGAAGGTAAACAGCTTTCACTCTGGATTACCTGCACGTTACCAACATAGGGGTAACATTCAAACATAAGGGGTAAGATAATAGACAATATAATAAAATGTATGATAAATAATATATTAGAATTAGATTATACAAAATCACCGCTTCATAGCTTTTAAACGACATCCATTCTAACTTAGTCATCAACATAATATCACAACTAATTCATCATCATAACAACTCAAGATGCAACATGAAATTGTAATATCAAGCTTCTCAAATGATTCTCAATGCACTTTGTTTTGATGAAGACAAACTATATTGGCAAGAAGGAAAAGATTTTGATCAAGCTAAAAGCATCATTGGATAAAAGACTTTGTCTCAAGTTCTTAGAAAATTTCACAAGGTATAATGATAATACTTACTTTGAACTTAAGTGTTAAATGCTCAATGATCAAAAGAAGTGTTTTATCTTGTCCAAAATTTCTCTCAAGTTTTCTAAGCAAAAAATCAATTTTTACTTATGTTCAATCTATTTGCATGTTGGTGCAATCGATTGCATGCTTCACGTTTTCAAAGTGTTAGCTACTGTTTCTAAGTGCAATCGATTTGCATGTTTGTGCAATCGATTGCTCTCTATCAAATTTTTCTATTGTTTTAAAGTGAAATCAATTTACATACATGTGCAATCGATTTCTCACTTAAAATATTTGAATTTTTTAGCTGTTAAAACCCGTGCAATCGATTTACACAAGGATGCAATCGATTGCATGCTGAACGTTTTTGAAAATCGGCAGCTTTGAACATACCTTTTCATAACACCATTTCATGGAAACTTTTCATTGAATCTTAGGAATTGTTCATGATTCATTTGCAGAAATTTATGTTGTTTCAAAGAGGTGCTATGAACATATAAATATTGAATTTTCAAAATCATTTTGTACCTCTTCCAATCAATAGTTTCTTAATTTTAAATATTAAAACTCAAGCTTTTTCTTCACTTTCATACACAAAGTTTTTTCTGCACATTTTCATATATTGTTAAACAGGAAACTTTGAGCATTCTATAGTCTTGAGTCATTGTATATTATTGTTATTGGAAGATAAGATCAAGTCATTGAAAAAATCACTCAAAGTTATTATTGCACTACAAACTCTATCAATCAAATATTGCTATACACTTTCTTATTTTTCAGGATTGTTGAAAATAAGTTCAAGTGGTTTTGTAATCTTGTTTTTCCAGGATTGTTGGATACAAGTAAGATCACCTTGATAGGATTGTTCTCATTGTTGACATAGTGAAAATCCAAGAGGATTGTTCTTGGTCCAAGAGGATTGTTCTTGGTGGTTTTATTGGTTAGAGTCATGTATAGAAGGACTAGGGTGTCTTCTCTAGAGATCTAACAATAAGGAAATCTCTTTCATGTTGAAAGGGGACTGGAGTAATCTCGGAATGTGAGGGGAACTAGGATACATCTTTTTGTTCTTTAATTTTTCGGATTTACCGCTTTCATCACTAGTCATAAACCAGAAAAGAAAGAAACACATTTGTAAACTCATGCACCAAACCAGAAAAATAAGAACAAGTATTCTAAAACCTGTAAAAAAATTAAAGTTCCTAATTCACCCCCCTCTTAGGTGCACTTCGTACTTACAATTGGTATCAGAGTAGGTTATAGGTAACCTGTTCCTAGAGATCCAGAATGGCTTCCGCAAATCAAAATCATGTTTTCAGAGATGGTGGTAGTAACAACAAGCCCCCTCTATTTTGTGGTGAATATTTTGACTTCTATAAAATATGCATGAAGGCACATCTAGAAGCACAAGGAGAAGAAATATGGGATGTCGTCGAGAATGGTCCATTTATTCCCATAATCGTGATCAATGGTGTTGGCTCATCAAAGCCTAAAACTGCATGGGATGAAGATGATAAGAAAAAGGTCCTCTATGATAAAAAGGCAATCAATCTTCTTCAAGGTGCACTTAGCATGGATGGATTCTTCCGTGTCTCGGCATGCAAAACGGAGAAAGAAATATGGGATACCTTGGTAGAAACTCATGAAGGAACCACTGAAGTTAAAAGATCGAGATTAAATATGTTGAGTCAAGAATATGAACTATTCAGAATGCAGCCCCGAGAATCAATCCTCGACTTGCAGAAAAGATTTTTGCACTTGACAAATCATTTGAAAGCACTCGGTAATACATTAACTAATGATGAACTTAATCTTAAAGTGCTTAGATCCTTATCCAGGGAATGGCAACCAAAAGTGACAGCAATATCCGAGAAGAAGAATCTATCAACAATGACTTCCGCCACTTTGTTCGGAAAACTTCAAGAATATGAGACAGAACTTGCAAGACTTGAAAAGAATGAAATCCAATTAAAAGATTCAAAAGATATTACTTTAAATACAAGGATAAACAAATCATGATAGCAATAAAGATGATGAATCCACTAGTAGTGAAGATGATGATCTCATCAGGAAGATTGAAAAGGTTCTACGAAATGAAAGAAAAAGGTAAGCACCAACAAGGAAGGTTATATGCTTTGAATATGGAAAATAGGGACATGCTAAAAGTGAATGTCCTACACTTGAAAAGAAGAATAAATATTTTAAGAGAAATAAAGATAAGAAGTCAAAGAAAGCATATATAGCTTGGGAAAGTTCCTCTTCTGATTCCGAAAGCAATCAACGTGTTAATCTTGTATTAATAGCTTCACATTATTTGGATGATGAAAATGATGAGATTAGTAATGAATTTTCTCTTTACGATAATGATGTACAGGGTGCAATAGATGAACTCTTAAATAAATGTAAAATTTTATGCAAAACTATATCATCTCAAAACAAACAAATCTCATCTCTAAAAGAAAAAGTTGGGACAATGGAAAAATATTTTAATAATGAAAAAGAAAATATGATTAGTGAACAAAAACATAATTTTGTATGCAAAAGTTATGAATCACTCTCCTTTCAAATTGTCCAATTGAAAAGAGTTATTGAAAGATATAAAAAGGACAAATTGGTTTGTAAGGTTTCCTTAGTCAACAAAGATACTCCAATGATAAAAGTGGACTTGGATATTCCAAGTTTTCAAAGCCAAGTTCTAACAAAACTATCTTTGTTAAGGCTAGTGACCAAACAAATCAAGAGAAAGTGAACAAACCTAAATTGGTTCATCATTATCCTAAAAAGAAAAGATTTGTTAAGAATAAATCTTATCCTCCTAGATATAGAAGTAACTTTGAACCTACTTGTTTTTATTATGGTATTGTTGGCCATACACCTAATGCTTGTTATGTTAGAAACTTTAGTGTAGAAAGTGGGTATTATGTGGGGTTAAGAAGGGAACTAACTATGATGGACCCAAAGCACATTGGGAACCAAATCAAACTTAATTTGTTTTGTAGGTTTGCTTGAGGACTAATTTAAATATATTATGTTTTGATAAGTGGTGGCTCTAAGCATTTGATGGAAGACATACATTAACTTTCAAATCTAGTTCAAGTCTAAGGATTATTTCACATATGGGAAATACATTAAAGGAATAATTCTTGGCATTGGCAAAGTTCATACACTAACTTTCATATCCATTGAAGATGTACTTTATGTTGAAGAACAAAAGACAACTTCTAAGTAAAAGACAACTTTGTTGAAAAGGCTTCAAATTCATCAAGGATGAATGGTTTATGAAGTCACTCTTGAGGTAAAACTCATAGGTAAAAATTGTTTTTATGTTTATAATTTCATTATATATTTTAAGTCTTTCCTCATTCCTTTTTTCTAATGACAAAGGGGGAGAAGGTTTAGTATATGTATGTATGTATTTTTTTTTATGCATCTTTCCCTTCTTTTTAATAATGTCAAAGGGGGAGAAGGATGTTATACTTTATGCTTGTGTATTTCCTTGTCTTAAACTTTTAAGGTACAAAGAATCCTTCAAGATGAGAAAATCCAAATGATTTCAAAGCTTCTCATAAAAAGGGGGCGTTATACATCTTAGGAGATATCTCTTTCCGGAAAGAACAAAGCTTCAAGAAAGATTGTTTGTCATCATCAAAAAGGGGGAGAATGTAATATCAAGCTTCTCAAATGATTCTCAATTCACTTTGTTTTGATGAAGATAAACTATATTGGCAAGAAGGCAAAGATTTTGATCAAGCTAAAAGAATCATTGGATAAAAGACTTTGTCTCAAGTTCTTAGCAAATTTCACAAGGTATAATGACAATACTTACTTTTAACTTAAGTCTTAAATGCTCAATGATTACAAGAAGTGTTTTATCTTGTCCAAACTTTCTCTCATGTTTTCTAAGCAAAAAATCAATTTTCAATTATGTGCAATCGATTTGCATGTTGGTGCAATCGATTGCATGCTTCAAATTTTCAAAGTATTAGCTACTGTTTCTAAGTGAAATCAATTTGCATATTTGTGCAATTGATTGCTCTCTATCAAATTTTGCTATTGTTTTAAAGTGTAATCGATTTACACACATGTGCAATCGATTGTTCACTGAAAATATTTGAATTTTTTAGCTGTTAAAACCCATGCAATCAATTTACACAAGGATGCAATCGATTTCATGCTAAACGTTTTTGAAAATCAGCAGCTTTGAACATACCTTTTCATAACACCATTTCATGGAAACTTTTCATTGAATCTTGGAAATTGTTCATGATTGCAGAAATTTATATTGTTTCAAAGAGGTGCTATGAACATATAAATACTGAATTTTCAAAATCATTTTGTACCTTTTCCAATCAATAGTTTCTTAATTTTAAACATTAAAACTCAAGCTTTTTCTTCACTTTCATACACAAAGTTTTCTGCATATTTTCATATATTGTTAAACAGAAAACTTTGAGCATTCTATAGTCTTGAGTCATTGTATATTATTGTTATTGGAAGAGAAGATCAAGTCATTGATAAAATTACTCAAAGTGATTATTTCACTACAAACTCTATCAATCAAATATTTCTATACACTTTCTTATTTTTCAGGATTGTTGAAAATAAGTCCAAGTGATTTTGTAATCTTGTTTTTCCAGGATTGTTGGATACAAGTAAGGTCACCTTAAGAGTAATGTTCTCATTGTTGACATTTATGGGTGTGCCCCTCGTCACCTAACTGTGCCCCTCAGCACCAAAACAAAAATGCCGTGCCGCTCGTCATGGAGTTGTGCCGCTCGGCACACTCCTCTCCAAACCATTCTGGTCGGCATGCTCGTATGCCCCTCGGCACAGAGTGTTTCTCTCGCCTCTTCTTCACAGACTTACTGATTCTAATAGACTTCTCCAAATCTTCCTTTGATTAACGGTATTGTCACAAAAACATGATACAACACAATATTACATCGACATAGCAACAGAACAACCATGTCAATAATATTATAATTTCCAACAACAAATAGTTAATTTTGCAAACAATTCAGGAGCATCCACAACATGATAACAACATTGTAGCGATGAAAAATGTAGCAAGGTAAATCGGAGATCAAACTATTATTTAATTCGTCTCACAAAAGCAAGAGTCGCCACCGCGCTTTATTATTTCCAAGGGAAAAGGGAAAAGAGCGAAATAAAACCCTAAAATATGCAATGTGAAATAATACTTTAAAAGTAATGAAAATACAAGGCGTTTTTGAAAAGAGGTCTAGAGTTCGGGGGTTGATTATACAATGGGAAGGTATTAGCACCCAATGTATCTATAGTATTCTATAGGAACCTTTTGAAATATTTGTTTTTGGTTAAAATTGTTTGTTTGATTAAAATGGTTCATTTGGCTAAAAAATAGGTGTGGGCGAGAGTTTGAAGATACGACGACCTAGTATCGAAGTTTTGACTTAAAAGGGGTGGGTTTTTAAAATTGAGTTCTTTTAGAAGATTTAACAAAAAAATCTAAAATGTATGAAGGGTTTCGCACAATCGGATAACATATTTGATGACATGAAGTCAATAATTTTAATTCTTTCCCTTGGAGTAGAAGCAAACAAATCAAAAATAAGATGAACATCACAATATAAGTAATCAAGGATACGCAAGGAAATAAATTTAAGAGAACAAATTAATACCAAGAAAGGCAGTGAAATATTTAATTCGGGAAGATTAAGACGATTAAAAAAATAAAGAGAAGATAACCAATTTTCTAAAGAAGATAAATTACTAAATTAATTATAAACAACAAATAAAACTAAGATCATGAACTTTCTAAATTATATCTAGACTAAGTTAAAGTTCTAAGATTTATTAAAATTAAAATTCTAAAAGTTACTAAATTTAATCTAAAGTAAATTAATTCTAAAGTACAAAACCATATCTAATATAGGCTAAATTAAAGCTAAATTAATATCATTGGGAAATAAGCTGAAAACGAAATAAAAAATGTCCAGCATGGGATTGAACTCGTGTCTCCTTCTTTCGAACTCTTTCTTTCTCTCTTCGATATCTCTCTTCTAAATCGAAATCGAACAATGCCAACAACGAATCCTGCTCCCTCTTTCGAACTCTTTCTTTCTCTCTTTGATCTCTCTCTTCTAAATCGAAATCGAACAACGCCAACAACGAATCCTGCTCCCTCTTTCGAACTCTTTCTCTCTCTCTCTTCGATCTCTCTCTTCGATCTCTCTCTTCTAAATCGAAATCGAACAACGCCAACAACGAATCTTGCTCCCTCTTTCGAACTCTTTCTCCCTCTCTTCTAAATCGAAATCGAACAACACCAACAACAAATCCTGCTCCCTCTTTCGAACTCTTTCTCTCTCTCTTCGATCTCTCTCTTCTAAATTGAAATCGAACAACGCCAACAACGAATCCTGCTCCCTCTTTCGAACTCTTTCTCCCTCTCTTCTAAATTGAAATCGAACAACACCAACAACGAATCCTGCTCCCTCTTTCGAACTCTTTCTCTCTCAAAATCTAAATCGAACAACAACACTACTTCTGGTTTCGTCATGGCTCTCGTTAACTCTAAAACAAAACAACAACAACGGTAACTCGTTCTATACTCTATTTCCAACTGTCTTAATCTTTCTTATGCGATAAACAATGATAACAACTCAACTCAAAACAAATCGATTCAGGCATGGCTATAAAAGCTAAATAATCAAAACAAGAAATTTCAACATTCAACAACAAATCATGATGAATCACGATGGTATACAAAATGCAAAGGGAGAAAAAAAGATGAACTCACAAGGTCGGAGCTAGTCCGACGAGCTTACGATTCCTGCGGAGGCTTTAACGGGTAAGGCGGTGAATTCCACTTTCTTTTGCTCTCTGATTCTTTCTACTTTCAGAAACTGACTCGAAAATGTTGGTGTTGTTGAGGCGATGAGTTCTTGTGGATGGTTGTGCTTGGTTCAAAATGGTGCAGGTTAGAAGGTTTGCTTCTGTTTACAGTTTGTGGTTTGTTTTTTAAAGTTGGCTTGGATCTATTGTTTATGTTTTGAGTGGAATGGTTTGTTGGTATTTTTGACTAGGCTTGCTGTTTGTACAGGCTTTGGTGGTTTTTGATGCAGGTTTGTGCTTCTGCAAGTTTTGTGTTTTTTCTCTTTGTGAACTGCCTTTTTCGATTGTATATCTGCCTGTTTTATAGTGAATAAGAATGAGGTTTTGGGAGGGAAAATTTGGTGAGTTTGAAAAATATGATGATCTGATTTATGGCTTTTTGATACATGTTTTGGTGTGTGTTATTTGATGCAATTTTTGGACTGATATGCTGGTCTTATAACAGGGCAGCAGAGATTATGTGACTGTTTTTCTTGGCATTACTTGTGCAGGGGCCATGCAGTTTTGGACAGATTTTTGCAGCATATGGACAAACTTATATGGACATAGCATAATAATTATAATACTAATAATAATAGTAATGACACAAATAATACAATAAAATGTTAGTAAAACTAAACTGAAAATATAAAAGTGAAAGAAAAGAGATATTAAAATTGGTTTTAATTCTATTAATGATTCAACCTAAAAACATTTCAAATGGAATTATAATCAAAATTAATAATAGAGGGAATAAAAATAAAATTAAACCATATATTTTCAAATTTTTGAATTGCAACTAAAGAAACACAAAATAGACTTACATACTCAAAAAATGTAAAAAGCAAAAGAACTTATATGTATTTTGTGATTTTTTTGGAATTATCAATGAATTAAATATATAAATCAAATGAAACTAACAAAACTATAAATTTTTTTATATTTTGGATAAAGTAAAACTGATATGAACTAAATATTTTTTGGATTTTCTTTTTATGAAAATAAGAATAAAAGAATGACGAGTAAAAGTGCAAAAATACATGATTTAATAAAGTCAGGCAAAACCAGTTAAATTTCACTAAATTCACAATGATTTCTAATGTTTCTATTTTTTGGTGGATTTTCAAAGCATAATCATCTCTTGTCTTGTAAAGAAAAGTTGTAGTTGTTGCAAAGGAGAATCATATGTAAAAGAACCACTAAAAAATTATCGAAATTTGAAGAAGTTATGAATTTTTGAAATCTGACTCGAGAATTGGCAAAAAATAGGTCGAATCGCTTGTGAACGCTTGCTATGTAATAATGCAGATGGGAGGTGGTATCTTAGGTCAAAATTTGGGGTATGACAGCTGCCCTTATTTAAGTTTCTTCTATCCGGAGATATGAAGATTAAAATCTTCGTCTCGACGAGATTGAAGGTACTTAAATACATAATACGCAATTTTTTCCCTAAGATACCGCCATTATGTTTGTGATATGAATGTAGTATTTAAATTCACAGAGAATGATATTGTATGAGACAAGATAATGCTGGAGAAACCAAACACCAACAAACCACAGGAACATAGATTATACACTACTGGGGAAATGAGCCATCAACCTCAAATGATAGACTCTTGACGGCGAATAAAAATTTGAGAGAATACGACCTCTGACCCTAACAAAGAAGGCATCTTGCATAGGCCACAAAAACAGATTATTGACCCAAAATAACAGTGAGTTTACAACTCAAGGTCAAAGATAGACAAAAGATGTACCAAGTTTATTGATAATGGATTACCGACTTCTGAAGGTTAAGATTCATAACAAACTTCTCTGCGAGATTTCCGGAGGGACACCAATTAATGCTGAAATAATAATATGGTTGTAGATACACAAGCTGCTCAAATAAAGAAGTTGCCATTTGCTGTCGTTCAAAGATGTCAATAACATACAAGTTGCTCAAATAAAGAAGCCGCCACTTGCTATCTTCCAAAAATACTATGACATACAAGTTGCTCAAATAAAGAAGTTGCCACTTGCTGTCTTCCAAAAATACTATGACATACAAGTTGCTCAAATAAAGAAGCTGCCACTTGCTGTCTTCCAAAAAAAATATAACGTAAAAGTTGCTCATGAAGAGACCGCCGCTTGCCATTTTCCAAAAAAATAACGTACAAGTTGCTCATGAAGAGACCGCAGCTTGTCGTTTTCCAAAAAAATAACATACAAGTTGCTCATGAAGAGACTGTCGCTTGTCGTTTTCCAAAAAATAATAACGTACAAGTTGCTCATGAAGAGACCGCCGCTTGTCGTTTTCCGCAAAAAAGATAACGCACAAGTTGCTCATGAAGAGACCGCCGCTTGTCGTTTTCCGCAAAAAAGATAACGCACAAGTTGCTCATGAAGAGACCGCCGCTTGTCATTTTCCAAAAAATAATAACGTACAAGTTGCTCATGAAGAGACCGCCGCTTGCCGTTTTCCAAAAGATAATTCAGAAGAAAATTGCGATAACACTGTCAGAGAATAAAATCTTCGTCAAAGGGAACCATCAATAGATCCTTCCCGAGGAGATCAAATACTTAAATGCGCAAAATAAATGTACCATTCTTCTAGGTTGCCTAGCTTGGAGAAAATCACGAGATAGCCTATGCAAGAGACAACAACTCCCTCCAGGGATAAACCAGAGAGAAAACAGTCAAACAAAACTCCACCCTATGAGAAAATAACTTGATTGGGGATTCATCCTATCCAGAAATGGACAAGGAAGACTAAATCAAAAAATCATCCACGAGGATTAGCTCAGTTGGGGAATTTAGAAAGGAAGCACATTTTCTGCCTAAGCTAACATTCTACTTGGAAAGAACATGTACATTGTCTTAATAAACATAAACAAGGTATACGACCCAAAATCAACGACAAATGTGAATATGCATGCGTGATATAAGTGTAAATGAATGAATGAATGTTATGCTGATGAAACAGGCAGACGGAATATCTTGAAGATGATAAGATATCACAAAATAATAGATACTCGGCCAATCTTAAAGAGACGAAAAATAACTGGAACTGGAACTACAAAGCAACGTCAAAGCGTATCACGCTACAAGGCTCAAATCTTCTGAGAGAAAAGTATTCAAAACCAATCTTCTAATCTCCAATAGACCACTGGCATGAGACAAAGCGTACCACACTACAGAAATCTGCTCAAATAAAGATAACCAAAACAACGCTTAATTGGAAAAGCTGGGGAGTCACCAAACTTAGTACCACTAGAAACAAAAGTTTACACAACCAACACCTCGTGACGATTTTGAAAGAAAACATGTTCATCATGCAAGGATAAATTACTGTATTGTTTTGCATTTCATGGCTTGACCATCCTCGGAACAACTGTTAATATTCCTTTCATTATTCACGACACATTTTTAAAATAAGAATACTTTAAATAACTTTGTTTCAAATATTGCCGTAAAATTAAAATTTTGCCCACAAAAGGTAAATGCTCAAATTTCATTAATAAGATAGTAGTTCGCTAACCACGCGACTCCAACGGTTTACAAAAGTTTGGGAAATAGTACATGAAAGAAAGGGTTACACAAAAACAATGATCATTATTCTCCCTAACAACTTCGAATTCCGAAATGTGCTCAAATGCCACAGTCGGTCTGACCAAAAGCCTGCCTAAGCCGCCCCTTCGGGTTTTCAACTTAGCAAATTGTCAACTCAAACCTAGGCGAAATACTTCTTGACTGTGTCGGCGTTCACGGAGCACGGGAGTTCTTCACCATCCATATTTGTGAGAATCATGGAACCTCCAGAGAAAACTTTCTTAACGACATACGGTCCTTCATAATTCGGAGCCCACTTGCCCCTAGAATCAGGTTGGAAAGATAATATCTTTTTGAGCACAAGGTCACCTTCTCTGAACTCGCGTGGTCGAACCTTCTTATCAAAAGCCTTCTTCATTCTCTGCTGATATAATTGACCGTGACACAACGCTGTCAATCTCTTTTCTTCAATTGAATTCAACTGATCATATCTACTTTGACACCATTCAGCCTCAGAAAGTTTAGCTTCCATCAACACTCTCATAGACGGAATCTCAACCTCCACAGGGAGTACTGCTTCCATACCATAAACTAGGGAAAATGGGGTTGCACCTGTTGAAGTTAGAACTGAAGTACGGTATCCATGTAAAGCAAACGGAAGCATTTCATGCCAATCTCTATAAGTTACCACCATCTTCTGGACAATCTTTTTGATGTTCTTGTTAGCAGCTTCAACTGCCCCATTCATCTTCGGCCTGTAAGGAGAAGAATTATGATGTTCGATCTTGAACTCTTCACAAAGCTCTCTCATCATCTTGTTATTCGGATTCGAGCCATTATCAGTGATGATCTTGCTCGGGATGTCGTATCGACAAATGATCTGATTCTTGATAAATCTGACTACCACTTGTCTGGTTACATTAGTATAAGATGCTGCTTCCACCCATTTAGTAAAATAATCGATCGCTACCAAGATGAAACGATGACCATTTGAAGCTTTGGGTTCAATCATTCCAATCATATCAATGCCCCACATAGAGAAAGGCCAAGGTGAAGAGATAACATTGAGGAGGGTCGGTGGCACATGTATCTTGTCCGTATAAATCTGGCATTTATGACATTTCTTCACATATTTGCAGCAATCAGATTCCATTGTCATCCAATAGTAACCAGCTCTCAACATCTTTTTAGTCGTTGCATGTCCGTTGGCATGGGTACCAAAGGATCCTTCATGTACTTCTTGCATCAACATATCTGCTTCATGTTTGTCTACGCATCTGAGTAGGACCATGTCATAATTCCTCTTATATAATACTTCTTCATTGAGGAAGAAATTTCTTGCTAATCTCCTCAACGTCTTCCTATCTTTATTGGATGCCCCAGCCGGGTACTCTTGAGTTTGAAGAACACGTTTAATGTCATAGAACCATGGTTTGTCGTCGGTGACCTCTTCTACTGAGAACATATGAGCAGGTCTATCGAGGCGCATAACTCTGATTGTAGGCACATCGTTCCAACCATTCACTTGAAACATTAAAGACAAAGTAGCTAAAGCATCATCCATTTGGTTTTCATCTCTAGGGATATGATGTAACTCCACTTTGTTGAAGAAGGTTAACAATCTTCTAGCATAATCTCTGTAAGGGATCAAACCAGGATGACGAGTCTCCCATTCTCCTTTGATTTGATTAATTACCAATGCCGAGTCTCCGTAAATATCAAGAATCTTAATCCTTAGATCCACTGCTTCTTTGAGACCCATAATACATGCCTCATATTCAGCCATGTTGTTCGTACAGTCGAACTTCAATCTCGCCGTGAACGGGATATGAGTACCTCAGGGAGTGACGATGATTGCCCCAATTCCATTTCCATAAGAGTTCACAGCTCCGTCAAATATCAAACCCCAATGGGATTCGGGATCAGGTCCTTCTTCTGGTAACGGCTCTTCACAATCTTTAGCTTTCAAGTACATAACATCTTCATCTGGGAAGTCAAACTTGATGGATTGATAATCGTCAATTGGTTGGTGAGCCAAATGGTCGGCTAAAATACTCCCTTTGATTGCTTTCTGAGTTTGATACTCAATGTCATATTCAGATAACAACATCTGCCAACGGGCTATTCTTCCAGATAAGGCGGGCTTCTCAAAGATATACTTGATCGGATCCATTTTGGAGATCAACCAAGTGGTGTGGTTAATCATATATTGGCGCAGACGGCGAGCAGCCCAAGCTAAAGCACAACAGGTTTTCTCTAGCATTGAGTATCGAGACTCACAGTCTGCGAATTTCTTACTCAGATAATATATGGCATGTTCCTTTCTTCCAGTCTCATCTTGTTGACCAAGCACACATCCCATGGAATCTTCCAATATAGTCAGGTACATAATTAAAGGTCTTCCTTCCACTGGAGGAATCAATATGGGAGGTTCAAGTAAATATTCTTTGATGCTATCAAAAGCTCTCTGACAATCTTCTGTCTATACACATCCTTGGTTCTTTCGGAGAAGCTTGAAAATCGGCCTACAAGTAGCAGTCATATGAGATATAAATCTAGAAATATAGTTCAGTCTCCCAAGGAATCCTCTTACTTGTTTTTCGGTATTGGGTGCGGGCATTTCCCGAATAGCTTTGACTTTATCAGGATCTACCTCAATACCTTTCTGACTGACAATGAAACCCAGAAGTCTTCCAGAACGAACACCAAAAGTGCACTTGTTGGGATTCAGACAAAGTTTATACTTTCTCAAACACTGGAATAACTTCAATAAATGTTCCAAATGATCTTCTTCAGTTTGTGATTTGGCAATCATGTCATCTACATACACTTCTATCTCTTTATGCATCATATCATGGAACAAAGCAGTCATGGCTCTTTGGTATGTTGCACCAGCATTCTTCAAACCAAACGGCATTACCCGATAACAAAATGTTTCCCAAGGTGTAATGAAAGCTGTCTTCTCCATATCTTCTGGCGCCATCTTGATTTGATTGTAACCGGAGAAACCATCCATGTAAGAAAAGACTTTGAACTTTGCGGTACTGTCGACCAATACGTCAATGTGTGGTAAAGGAAAATCATCCTTTGGGCTAGCTCTATTTAGATCTCTATAGTCTACACACATCCGAACTTTGCCATCTTTCTTAGCAGCAGGCACTATATTGGCTAACCATTGAGGATAGACCGATGTAACAAGGAAACCTGCATTAATTTGATTTTGAACTTCTTCTTTGATCTTGTCATCCATATCGGGACGAGTCCTTCTCAACTTCTGCTTAGTCGGAGGACATTCCGGTCTCAACGGCAAACGATGCTCCACAATATTGTTATCTAAACCTGGAATGTCTTGGTAGGACCAAGCAAACACGTCAACATACTCTCTGAGAATCTCCAACATTTTCTCTTTGACCTCTGGGATAAGCAATACTCCGACCTTGACTTCCTTTTTATCTTCTTCATCACCCAAATTGATCATCTCTATAGGCTCTTCAAACGGCTGAATAGTCTTTTCATCATGCTCAAGTAAACGGGAAATTTCATCAGGAACTTCTTCACTATCTTCTTCCTCGGCTCTGAACACAGGGAATTCAAAGTTGGTAGAGGCCATAGGATCATTGTTTTCAATGGTTAAGTCATGGATTAATCTGCACATATGATTATGCTTTATTTTAGAAATTGATTTTTTCAAATAAAACAAAAAGTTATTATATTTTCCTATTACTACCAATTAATTTTCATTACTATTTCCCAGAAAAAGTGAAAAAATAAAACAATAGTGGACAAAATAACATTTTTATTCATGAGGGGCAATACTTGAAACAAAGAGCCCATACATTTTCTCTTTTGCCTTGGGCAGAGCAAAAGGATTTATTTTCAACATAGCCCGACACAAATACTCTTCGCCTTGGGCAGAGCGAAAAAAATTCAAAAATAAAACAAAACATTACTCAGAAATGTGCATCACGACAGGAACATCAACAGCAATCCAGTTCTGGAAAACCACTCCATGCGTTACAAAATCTGGTAAATCCTCTTCAAAATCGTCTCCTATTATAGCATCAACTTCTGGAGGTGTCGGATGGATAAAACTTGCGCTTCGGAAAACCTCTTGTATCAGACGGATAACTGTTTCCTGCTTGACTCTTGTAGACATGGGATGAAAACCAAGACCTTCTCCAGACTTGTTCTCAGGCAAAGTCAACACCTGGCCCCAACCTTCAGCCGAACCACTTTCAACCACTCGTCGCGCATATTCAAAAGAAGAAATAGATGTCGCTTGCTTCTTCACTTCATTATTAGCAACAGATAGAGCTTGGAATTGGGTTCCAACATCCTCATCAGCATCAATAAAAGAGAAAGATGACAAATGGCTTACCACCATAGCCTGCTCTCCACCAATCATTACCTGCTTTCCATGCCTTAAAAACTTCAATCTTTGATGGAGCGTGGAAGTGACTTCCCCTGCATCATGGATCCATGGACGACCCAATAGGAAACTGTAAGCGGCACGAATATCCATTACTTGAAAAGTGATCTGAAAAGTATAAGGACCAATTATTATAGGAAGATCCACCTCACCAATGACAGTCTTCCTAGAACCATTAAACGCTTTGACAATTACTCCACTAGGTCTCATGGGAGAACCTTGATATGAGAGTCAAGATAATGTAGTTTTAGGCATTACATTTAACGACGAACCTGTATCTACCAGCACACTTAATAAAGTATCATTTCCACAACTTATTGAGATATGCAAAGCCATATTATGGTTCCTTCCCTCCTTCGGAAGCTCTTCATCACTGAAACCAAGATTGTTACACGAAGTAATATTTCCCACAATTCCATCAAATTGGTCAACCGTCACATCATGATCCACGAATGCCTGGTCCAAGACATTCATCAAAGCTTCTCTATGGGCACCAGAATCTCTCAGTAAAGCAAGCAAAGAAATCTTGGAAGGAGTTTGCAATAGTTGGTCCACAATCTTATATTCACTTCTCTTGATAAGCTTCAGAATCTCATCATCATCGGGGTGTGGGATAGGTTCATTAGATCGGCCTACCTCAACCCTGGGATCAACATTTCTCGCTGGAATTTATGCCGGTATAGGCCTCCTAACTTGAACCCCTGGTCTCTTCAAAGGTACTGCTGCAAAGACACGTCCGCTTCTTGTAACTCTGCTCACATCAGCGATGTTAACAAAAGATGGCATTGTTGGTATAGGGACTTCTACCCCATTCTCAATCATTGTGGCATTATACTTATACGGTATAGCTTGGTCTGAGTTGTAAGGCACAGGACCAGGTGGATAAATGATCAAAGGAGCAACAGGTGCAGTCTGACTGTTGTAAACGATCTCTACTGGTTCAGGCAAGTTGAATTATGGTATTATAACATTCACTTCATCCACCGGATCTTTGTCATATGTAATAGTGATAACCCTTTGGTCTAACAATTTTTGAATGTCCTCCTTCACAATATGGCAATCAACTTCTCTTGAACAAAATTCACAAACATCATAATCATGATGATGCCTAAAAAAGGCAAGTCTTCTTAAGCTCTGATGTAACCTAATCAACGAATCTCTTATGTGTTCAACTTGAAAAACTCAAAACTTTCCCGGATAACCTTCCACCATATTTACTGATGCTGACCCATGTCGAGGCAAAGGATTATCTCTAACATTTGGGTTAACATCCTTGAAAGACAAGATACCATTCTTAATCAATCTCTGCACATCCGCCTTTAGAGCAAAGCAATTTTCAATGTTGTTCCCCAGAGACCCTTGATGATACTCACAAAACTGGTCCGCCTTGTACCACGGAGAAGTACTATTCGGTGCGACAGGAGGAGGCTTCGTCATTATGAGGTTCTTTCTGATCAGAGCAGGGAACAATTTAGTGTAAGTCATGGGAATGGCATCAAATTGCGGTTTCCTTGGTGAACGATTCTGGTTATTAAATTGATAAGCCTGTTGTCGAGGCTGCTGTTGAAATGGTCGTTGCTGAACTGGTGGGGTTTGATGAGTTGGGGTCACCAATGTTGGGCGGACAGCCGGAGTGACTGTCGCAACATGTGAATAGCCTCTCCTTGGTCTCCCAGGGAAAATTACACTGACATCGTGTTCTTTCCTTTTAGGGAAAACACTTCCAAACTTCTTGATACTGCTAGATGGACTTCCTTCCTTAACCAAACGTCCTTCACGAATTTCTTCTTCCAACTGCATGCCCATACCTACCATCTCGGTGAAATCACTGGGTGCGCTGGAAATCATTCTTTCATAATAAAAGGAACCTAAAGTCTTCAGGAATATCTTTGTCATTTCTTTCTCCTCAAGAGGGGGATAAATCTGAGCAGCAATCTCGCGCCACCTCTGGGCATATTCTTTAAAGGACTCTTTGTCTCTCTGGGACATCGCCCGAAGTTGATCTCTGTCCTGCGCCATGTCGACGTTGTACTTATACTGGCGAACAAAAGCTTCACTAAGATCGTTGAAATTACGGATCCGAGTGCTGTCCAAACCCATATACCACTTTAGAGCGGCACCAGTCAAACTGTCTTGAAAGTAGTGAATTAACAAGTTATGATCATCAGAATATGTAGACATCTTTCTCACATACATAGTTAAATGACCCCGCGGACACAAATCACCTTTATACCTTTCAAAGTCCGGCACTTTCAATTTGGCTGGAATCTTTACATTTGGAACTAAACACAGGTCATGAGCATTCTTTCCAAATAAATCTTTCCCCTTTAACGCTCTGATCTCCCTCTGCATCTCTTGAAACTGGTCTTGAAATTCCTCCATTCTATCGAAAAGACCCGGACTTTCAGCAGGCTCGGCATGATAAGCAGGTTCATTCATGTATGGCATAGAATGAACCACAGGAGCGACAGTTGTCATCACTGGTTGAGGGAAAGGTGCCACAGACGGGATTACAGGCGGAATAGTAGTTGTCTCCGGTTGAGGAAAAGACACGGTAGGTTGAACCAAAGGCTGTACGACAGGCTAATACCCTTCCGGCACAAAGTTATAAGGCATTCCCCATGGAAAACCTTTTGGCATCTGATGCTGAAGCGGAGAGTTGATTTGAGTCATAGATGTTGGAACGGTGACAATCTCAGAAACTACAGTAGTTGAAGTCTGAATCTCAACAGCTGCAGTCGATGGTTGATTCTGAGCAGCCATCAAACTTTCCACCAGCGCAGTTAGTTTCTCAATACCGACATGAACGGTAGCGACCTCCTCACGAAGCTCGTGGTTTTCCTGTTCTAGATCTTCCATCTTCCTCTGACGGTTGGCTCGGGTATCGTATCGATGAGACAGCTTGGCAATCTATCAGAGTGGAAAAAGAAACAAGGATAAGACTCTAGAAAACATGTGAAGTGGAATGTTGGATGATGCATGATATGCGATGCAAATGATCATTTGTTTCGATAGTTTTTCAAGGAACTTCGATAATTTTGCACACATCAATGGTAAAGGAATTTGGAACAACAAAAACTCATTTCATTAATCAAAAGCGGTAAATTACAACTTACAACTTTGGAACAGCAAAACCATAAATTACAACTTTGGGACAACAACCCAATAATAAAAGCAGTAAATGAAGCCCATAATAAAGCAGTAAATTACAACTTTGGAACATGAAGCCCTTTTACAGAGTTTTACAAAATGACAACAGTAAAAATAAAACTAAGAACTAAAGATCATTCAGAATCATCAGATGAAGGACCAAAAGCCAACTGTAACTGGAGCTTCCTGATCTTCTCTTTATAAAAGTCTTCCATCTCTTTCTTCTCAGCTACCAGTCGATTAATGATTCCCTTTTGTGGATTGGAAACAAGAGCAATGCTTACCGAATCTTCCTTCTTTCTCTTCCTTTCACTAGCATATTACTTCAGTAAAGCATCCTTTTGACGAAGCTTCTCATCATGATCAACGAACCAGCCGTCTTGAATAAATAGCAAATCCTCCTTTTCCTTTAGTTGTCGAGTCAGGACCTGATTCTCATATTTCGACATAGTATACTTTTCTTTCCAAGCATCTCTCTCGGACTTCATCCTAGCCAGATTTCCTTGGTATTCTCCCATATTCTCAATAGGAACATCAACAGATGACGATGCAACAGTAGGGAATAAAGGTTTCTCAGGTTTATAGGGCATCTTGAGAGCACAAGCCCTAGCAAGGACCCATTGTAGGTAAGGCTCCAAAGAAATGGCACCTCTCTATCCTAACATGTCTCTCCCTTTCCTATGGATGTGGCGCCAGGCTCCTTCGATCTCCCTCTTAGCTGCCTAGTGATCTTGTCCTTCTTGTAGAAAGAAACCACTCACATTAATGTTGTTCGGCTTGTCCCTCATCGGGTATCCAAACTGACGGTACGCGAGAACAGGATTATAGTTAATTCCTCCTTTCGTACCAAGAAGAGGCACGTTAGGAAAAGCACCACATCTATCGATGATCTTCACGTCATAGTAAACTCGATTATACCAATCAATGTCGAAATGAGTGAGAGCCATAATTTTTGGCGCCCATCGCGGCTCCTTCTCGAGATCCCAGAAAACATCAGACCTAGGTAGATGAGAAACATACCACTGATATAGCAACGGTGCATAACAAATAATCATCCCTCCTTGATAAGAGTTTCAAAGATGTATGGAGTAGTAGGTATCTCCTAGCAGCGTAGGGACCGGATTTCCAATCAAGAAAATTCTGATGGCGTTGATATCCACAAACTTATCAATATTAGGAAACAAGAAAAGGCCATAAACGAGTAAAGCAAAAATGTCTTCAAAGGCAATAGTATATTTTATCTCAGCGAAATAACGAGCTTTCTTCAACAAAAACTGCGCAGATAAGCCTCGGATTTCCCCTTTGGTAGTCATGTTCTCCTCTATCTCCGACTTCTTCAAGTGGGTGATGGTCACTATCTCGTGAGATTTGGGTTCCTCTTCTAAGCCAGAAAAAGGAACACAGTCGGTGATCGGCAAACCAAGTATGTAGGAGTACTCTTCTAAGGTGGGCATTAACTGGTAATCCGGAAAGGTGAAGCATCGGTACAAAGGATCGTAGAATTGGACCAACGTATTAAGGATGCCTTCCTTCATCTTGCGCTTCATGAGAGGTATAAGGGACCCATATTTCTTCTGAAATTCTGTCGGGTTCTCGATCTTAGGAATCAAACTCTTCAGTTCTTCAATCTCAGGCTCCTTAAAACTAAACTTCGAGTGTTTCTTCTTCCAAACTTCATAATAACAATACCTGAGATGTCTGCAAAAATCATTCTTAAGTTCCTTGAAAAACAAGTTGTTGTTTTTTTTTTAAAAAAATGTTGATGGATGCATGGATGAATGATAATGCAACAGTTACACACAAGTTCACAAATATGGGGTTCAAAGGTTCAACGTTTCGTGCATGGAGTCAAAGGTAAAGCCCACCCCAAGGTATGTACTAATGGTTTAATCGCACCTGTAAGACAAGGTTCTAATATTTCCCGGAATCTACATTCCTCCTTCGGATATTACCAACGTCTTGATTACTCAATAATTAGCAATATTCTCAAGAGAAACTCATCCGAGCGTAGCATCGCGTAACAATTACTTCTGGATTACTCCGTTATAATCTCTGTGCTACACCTAAAAGGCCAACATGGGTTAGGGTTCTACGGTTCTCAGCTTCTTTGGCTCCCAGGTCGAAAATAATAATGTCTTCCCGATTACTCGGTAAACAAATACTACGTTCAAAAGGGCCTTCCACTGAGTGGGGGATTTCATGCCTCCTTCTTCGGGATTACTCCCTCAAAGTTAACATGACTATACCGCCCGTCCTATTCTAAAGTGTAACTTAATCCGGGTATAGGATTCGTCCTTTGCAAAAAACCCAAAAACCCCAATATAAACATATAATCAAACAAATCAAATAATAATAAAACAGATAAACAAACTAGGCTTAACCCACTTAGGGATGGACCAATAAGAGGTCAATCTTTCCCCAGCAGAGTCGCCAATTCTGTAGCAATGAAAAATGTAGCGGGGTAAATCGGAGATCGAACTATTAATTAATTCGTCTCACAAAAGCAAGAGTCACCACCGCGCTTTATTATTTCCAAGGGAAAAGGGAAAAGAGCGAAATAAAACCCTAAAATATGCAATGTAAAATAATACTTTAAAAGTAATGAAAATACAAGGCGTTTTTGAAAAGAGGTCTAGAGTTCGGGGGTTGGTTATACAATGGGAAGGTATTAGCACCCAATGTATCTATAGTATTCTATAGGAACCTTTTGAAATATTTGTTTTTGGTTAAAATTGTTTGTTTGATTAAAATGGTTCATTTGGCTAAAAAATAGGTGTGGGCGAGAGTTTGAAGATACGACGACCTAGTATCGAAGTTTTGACTTAAAAGGGTGGGTTTTTAAAATTGAGTTCTTTTAGAAGATTTAACAAAAAAATCTAAAATGTATGAAGGGTTTCGCACAATCGGATAACATATTTGATGACATGAAGTCAATAATTTTAATTCTTTCCCTTGGAGTAGAAGCAAACAAATCAAAAATAAGATGAACATCACAATATAAGTAATCAAGGATACGCAAGGAAATAAATTTAAGCAAACAAATTATTACCAAGAAAGGCAGTGAAATATTTAATTCGGGAAGATTAAGACGATTAAAAAAATAAAGAGAAGATAACCAATTTTCTAAAGAAGATAAATTACTAAATTAATTTTAAACAACAAATAAAAATAAGATCATGAACTTTCTAAATTATATCTAGACTAAGTTAAAGTTCTAAGATTTATTAAAATTAAAATTCTAAAAGTTACTAAATTTAATCTAAAGTAAATTAATTCTAAAGTACAAAACCATATCTAATATAGGCTAAATTAAAGCTAAATTAATATCATTGGGAAATAAGCTGAAAACGAAATAAAAAAGGTCCAGCATGGGATTGAACTCGTGTCTCCTTCTTTCGAACTCTTTCTTTCTCTCTTTGATCTCTCTCTTCTAAATCGAAATCGAACAATGCCAACAACGAATCCTGCTCCCTCTTTCGAACTCTTTCTTTCTCTCTTTGATCTCTCTCTTCTAAATCGAAATCGAACAACGCCAACAACGAATCCTGCTCCCTCTTTCGAACTCTTTCTCTCTCTCTCTTCGATCTCTCTCTTCTAAATCGAAATCGAACAACGCCAACAACGAATCTTGCTCCCTCTTTCGAACTCTTTCTCCCTCTCTTCTAAATCGAAATCGAACAACACCAACAATGAATCCTGCTCCCTCTTTCAAACTCTTTCTCTCTCTCTTCGATCTCTCTCTTCTAAATTGAAATTGAACAACGCCAACAACGAATCCTGCTCCCTCTTTCGAACTATTTCTCCCTCTCTTCTAAATTGAAATCGAACAACACCAACAACGAATCCTGCTCCCTCTTTCGAACTCTTTCTCTCTCAAAATCTAAATCGAACAACAACACTACTTCTGGTTTCGTCATGGCTCTCGTTAACTCTAAAACAAAACAACAACAACGGTAACTCGTTCTATACTCTATTTCCAACTGTCTCAATCTTTCTTATGCGATAAACAATGATAACAACTCAACTCAAAACAAATCGATTCAGGCATGGCTATAAAAGCTAAATAATCAAAACAAGAAATTTCAACATTCAACAACAAATCATGATGAATCACGATGGTATACAAAATGCAAAGGGAGAAAAAAAGATGAACTCACAAGGTCGGAGCTAGTCCGACGAGCTTACGATTCCTGCAGAGGCTTTAACGGGTAAGGCGGTGAATTCCACTTTCTTTTGCTCTCTGATTCTTTCTACTTTCAGAAACTGACTCGAAAATGTTGGTGTTGTTGAGGCGATGAGTTCTTGTGGATGGTTGTGCTTGGTTCAAAATGGTGCAGGTTAGAAGGTTTGCTTCTGTTTACAGTTTGTGGTTTGTTTTTTAAAGTAGGCTTGGATCTATTGTTTATGTTTTGAGTGGAATGGTTTGTTGGTATTTTTGACTAGGCTTGCTGTTTGTACAGGCTTTGGTGGTTTTTGATGCAGGTTTGTGCTTCTGCAAGTTTTGTGTTTTTTCTCTTTGTGAACTGCCTTTTTCGATTGTATATCTGCCTGTTTTATAGTGAATAAGAATGAGGTTTTGGGAGGGAAAATTTGGTGAGTTTGAAAAATATGATGATCTGATTTATGGCTTTTTGATACATGTTTTGGTGTGTGTTATTTGATGCAATTTCTGGACTGATATGCTGGTCTTATAACACGGTAGCAGAGATTATGTGACTGTTTTTCTTGGCATTACTTGTGCAGGGGCCATGCAGTTTTGGACAGATTTTTGCAGCATATGGACAAACTTATATGGACATAGCATAATAATTATAATACTAATAATAATAGTAATGACACAAATAATACAATAAAATGTTAGTAAAACTAAACTGAAAATATAAAAGTGAAAGAAAAGAGATATTAAAATTGGTTTTAATTCTATTAATGATTCAACCTAAAAACATTTCAAATGGAATTATAATCAAAATTAATAATAGAGGGAATAAAAATAAAATTAAACCATATATTTTCAAATTTTTGAATTGCAACTAAAGAAACACAAAATAGACTTACATACTCAAAAAATGTAAAAAGCAAAAGAACTTATATGTATTTTGTGATTTTTTTGGAATTATCAATGAATTAAATATATAAATTAAATGAAACTAACAAAACAATAAATTTTTTTATATTTTGGATAAAGTAAAACTGATATGAACTAAATATTTTTTGGATTTTCTTTTTATGAAAATAAGAATAAAAGAATGACGAGTAAAAGTGCAAAAATACATGATTTAATAAAGTCAGGCAAAACCAGTTAAATTTCACTAAATTCACAATGATTTCTAATGTTTCTATTTTTTGGTGGATTTTCAAATCATAATCATCTCTTGTCTTGTAAAGAAAAGTTGTAGTTGTTGAAAAGGAGAATCATATGTAAAAGAACCACTAAAAAATTGTCGAAATTTGAAGAAGTTATGAATTTTTGAAATCTGACTCGAGAATTGGCAAAAAAATAGGTCGAATCGCTTGTGAACGCTTGCTATGTAATAATGCAGATGGGATGTGGTATCTTAGGTCAAAATTTGGGGTATGACAAACATGATAACATAAAATTTTAGAAACAGCAACAATAACATATGTAACACCCGTAATTTAATTAATTATTTATATAAATTATTTTTGGAATATTTGAGAAGATGTGTTATGATTAATTGGATT
The DNA here is from genome assembly GCA_948472305.1 of Vicia faba. Lineage (NCBI taxonomy): Eukaryota > Viridiplantae > Streptophyta > Magnoliopsida > Fabales > Fabaceae > Vicia > Vicia faba. The sequence goes on along the minus strand of OX451738.1, from coordinate 1,578,814,314 downwards.
TAAGTATTTTATTAAGTGGAGAAATAACATTAGAATTATAATATTGTTTGGTGTGGGCTTATTTTGAAGGAATAGAAGTAATAAGGGGGTGTATTAGTTTTAAGACCAATAAGGAATAAAGAATAATAGGTTATTCTATTATTGTTAGAAGGAATAGAAAGAAAGAAACAATAGAAGAATAAGGATTGAGAAGGAGAACGTGAAGCTGCTGGAAAAAGTGGGAAAATGGCAGAACGAGAATTCGGTCGGAAGATTATAGAGCGATCTTCAATCCAAGGTAAGGGTGGGGTTCTGACTTTATAATTGGGTTCGTGATGATTGATATGTGGGGTTAGAGGTGATTGTTGTTTTGTTCTTGAATTGGATGTATATGATGATGTATGATGAAGATTTGATGAATTTTAGATGAATAATGATGTCCCAATGTTGTTTGATTGATGTAGTATTATAGGATAATTGTAGGTGATTATTTATCATGATTATATTAAGTTTGTAGGGTTAAAAACATGAATCCCACAGTTAAATGCAGAGAAAATTGCAGAATTATGCAGGAAGGATCAGGATGTGTCGACCTCAAACTTGATGCGTCGATACATGAGGGCTTAGAGACTCAGTATGAGTCGACACGAAGAGGCTTGCGTTGATACATGAAGGTTCAAAGACTCAGGATGAGTCGATCTGTGGGATGCATATGTCGATACATGTTGTGTGCAAGACTCAGGATGAGTCGATCCATGAGAGGATGCGTCAACTCATGTTGTGCAGTTAGAGCAGTACGCGTCAATCCAAGGGGTTTTGCGTCGACCCATAATGCCTGATTTTTGGCAGATTTAGTTTTAAAGTGTTGTAACTTGAGTTTTAGGATGTCGTTTGAGATGTCATTCGAAGTGTTGTATAGCTAACGTGATGAACACTATTCTAGAGGATTAAAATGAATAATAGGAAGTGTAATCCTAGTAGCCAATTTAGGATTTAGAGTTAATTCTCGTGTTGATCATTGCGCTGGTTTTGTACAGAATGATGAAGATGAGATGCCTAGAAGCTGCTGTTTGAATTATAACAGTAGGATTAGTGATAGTAATGAAGTAAGAATTACATAATGGCAGTATGAATTACTGTGGTATTAATGTACAACTTTGTTGTTAGTGAGAAGTTGCTAATGATGTTGTGTTGATGATTTATAATAAATAAATGATGTTTAATGAATTATTATGGTGATATGAGATGTTGATGAAGAGACGTTGAGATGCTTTTGAGATGTTCTTAATTTGAGATGTTGTTAATTTGAGATGCTGTTAATTTGGGTGTTGTTATTACATTCATGATTGTGTTGCATACATTTCATTTTGAGATGGGGCTTATGCTCGTTGAGATGGCCTGTATTGGCGAATTTTGAGATGAAGGCTATGCCTTGTTGATGCCTCTATTAATTGGAAAAAATTTGAGATGGGAGTTCTGCTCCAATGGTACCACATGCATTTGCATAGTATTGAGTCGCATTATATGATTGCATGAAGAAGCGTGTCATGATGTTGTGAATGTGTATTATTGTTGTGATTATTATTGATTATGAGATGAGAAGTGGTGATGTTATGTGATCTAATTTAATATATTTATTATCATGCGCTTTATTATATTGTTAGACATCTCACCCCTTCTGTTTGAATGTTGCCCTTATGTTGGTAACATGCAGGTAATCGAGAGTGAAGGTTGTATACCTTCAGTAGTTCGAGTCGGTGTCATTGCTCTGATATGTAACACTCGGGGGGATGAACGCTTCTTGTTTTTTATTGTTGATTATTATTAAATTGTGTTGTTTTGAAGTTGTTGTATTGATGATAAAATTGTTATTGAGAATTCCGTTGCGTAGATGTTGAGTTATTTAATTAAAGATGTTATGATGGTTCATCCGATGTTTTGAAAGTGTTATATATCCACTATGAATGCAATGAGTTTTATAGAAGAATTTGTGACGCCCTGGTTCGTTTGCATGGTTTATTTTATAACTCTTATTTATTTTATATAATTGCTTGGGGTAGAATTGGGGTGTTACAAAGTTGGTATCAGAGTAAAAGGTTGGTCCGACCTTGTCGTCGAGTCGTAGTTGTCTAACAGCCGAGTATTGTTAATTTGAGTTCTAATCGTTGTTTATGTTGTAGTGAGAAGTTGAGATGGCTGGAAGGAATGATGTTGCCCTTGCTGCTGATTTAGAAGCAATGGCTCATGCGATGGAAAATCAGCCAAATGCTGACGGGAATGCTTGATCTCGTAGCTTGGTGACCTTCCAGAGAGAGAATCCACCTACGTTCAAGGGAAAGTATGATCCTGACGGAGCATTGGAGTGGTTGAAAGAGATTGAGAGAATCTTTCGTGTGATGGACTGCACTCCAGCATAGAAGGTTCGGTATGAGACTCATATGCTAGCAGTCGAGGCTGATGACTGGTGGCTAGATACTTGTCAGAAGTTGGAAGCTGCAGGTGAGAATGTCACTTGGGCTGTGTTCCGTAGGGAATTCCTGAGAAAGTATTTTCCTGAAGATATATGTGGTAAGAAGGAAATTGAGTTTCTTGAGCTGAAGTAAGGAAGTATGTCAGTTGTTGAGTATGCTGCCAAGTTTTCTGAGTTGGCTAAGTTTTATCCGCATTACGTTGAAGCAAATGCTGAGTTTTCGAAGTGTATCAAATTTGAGAACGGGTTACGCCCGGAGATTAAGAAGGCGGTTGGATACCAGAAAATCTATGTCTTTGCTGATTTGGTTGATAGTTGCAGGATTTATAAAGAGGATAATAATGCTCATTACAAGATTATCAGTGAGAAGAGGGGTAAGCACCAACAGAATTGTGGTAAGCCTTATGATGCCCCGGCTGGTAAAGGTAAACAGAAAGTTGCTCAGAGTCATAGGACTAGTGGGGGAGATGCTCCTGTTGGTGTGGTTTGTTTTAAGTGTGGAAAACCTGGGCACAAGAGTAATGTGTGCACTACTGAAGTGAAGAGGTGTTTCCATTGTGGCAAGAATGGACATGTTGTATCTGAGTGTCAACACAAAGATGTGATTTGTTTCAATTGTAGAGAAGAAGGGCACATTGGTAGCCAGTGTCTGAAACCAAAAAGAGCTCAGTCAAGTGGTAAAGTGTTTGCTTTGGTGGAGGATCAGACAACTGTTAAGGACAGACTAATCAGAGGTACATGTTTCATTAATAGTACTCCTTTAATTACTATTATTGATACTAGTGCAACGCATTGTTTTATTGTTGCTGATTGTGTTGAAATATTGGGTCTTATGTTTTCTTCTTTGAATGGAGAAATGGTCGTTGATACTCCATCCAAGGGGTCGGTGACTACTTCTTTTGTGTGTTTGAAGTGTCCCTTGTCGATCTTCGACAGAGACTTTGTTGTTGATTTGGTTTGTTTACCGTTAATAGGTTTGGATGTTATTCTGGGTATGAACTGGTTAGAGCATAACTGTGTTCATATTAACTGTTATGACAAGTCTGTGAGGTTTTCTACTCCTGAAGAAGAGAGAGGTAGTTTGTTGTCTGCTAGACAATTGAGGAAGTTGATGCAAGAGGAAGCATAGATGTTTTCGTTGATGGAGTCGCTATCTGTAGAGACTCAAGCTGTAATTGAGGAATTGCAGGTGGTGTGTGAATTTCCTGAAGTTTTCTCTGATGAGATTCTTGATGTACCGCCAGAGAGGGAAGTTGAATTTGCAATTGATCTTGTACCTGGTACCAGACCTGTGTCTATGGCACCATACAGGATGTCTGCATCTGAATTGTCAGAGTTAAAGAAGCAACTGGAAGATTTACTTGAGAAGAAGTTTGTAAGACCATGTGTATCGCCGTGGGGTGCTCCAGTGTTGTTAGTGAAGAAGAAAGATGGAAGTATGAGGCTTTGTGTTGATTATAGACGGTTGAACAAGGTGATGATTAAGAACAAGTATCTTCTTCCAAGAATAGATGACTTGATGGATCAATTGGTGGATTCTCGTGTGTTTAGTAAGATTGAATTAAGGTCGGGTTACCATCAGATTAAAGTGAAGGATGAAGATATTCAGAAGACGGCTTTCAGAACACGTTATGGACATTATAAGTATTCAGTGATGCCTTTCGGTGTTACTAACGCGCCGGGAGTATTCATGGAATACATGAATCGTATATTTCATACTTATTTGGATCGGTTCATGGTGGTGTTCATTGATGATATTTTGATTTACTCTAAGTCAAAAGAAGAGCATGCAGAACACTTGAGGGTAGTATTGCAGATTTTGAAAGAGAAGAAGTTGTATGTGAAGCTGTCCAAGTGTGAATTCTGGCTGAAAGTGGTTCGTTTTCTTGGTCATGTGATATCAGGTAGTGGCATTGCTATAGATCCATCAAAGGTTGATGTTGTGTTGCAATGGGAGACTCCAAAGTCAGCTACTGGGATTAGAAGCTTCTTGGGATTAGCTGATTATTATAGAAGGTTTATCGAAGGGTTTTCTAAGTTGTCACTTTCGTTAACTAAGTTGACTTGTAAAGGGAGAGCGTTTGTGTGGGATGTTCAGTGCCAAGAAAGTTTTACGGAATTGAAGAAGAGGTTGGCGTCGGCTCCGATTTTGACGTTGCCTAATCCAGAAGAGTTATCATGACAAGCGAAGGAAAGATTTAGAATTCTAAGCTGGTGATCATGTGTTTTTTAGGGTTACACCTGTGACTGGTGTTGGACGAGCATTGAATTCTAAGAAGCTCACTTCTCGTTTTATTGGACCCTATCAGATTTCGGAGAGAGTGGGGAATGTTGTTTATAGAGTGGCTTTACCGCCTAATATTTTGAATTTGCATGATGTGTTTCACGTGTCGCAACTTCAGAAGTATATTTCAGATCCATCTCATGTGATTCATATGGACGATGTGCAAGTACGGGATAACCTTACGGTGGAGACGATGCTTGTACGGATCACGGATCGTGAAATTAAGACTATGAGGGGCAAAGAGATTGCCTTGGTTAAAGTGGTTTAGCTAGGAGCTGCCGGAGAGAGCATGACTTGGGAGTTGGAGAGCAAGATGCGAGACTCCTACCCTGAGTTGTTTGATTGAGGTAAATTTTCGAGGACAAAAATATTTTAAGTGGGGGAGAGTTGTAACGCCCATAATTTAATTAACTATTTAATTAAATTATTTTTGGAATATTTGAGAAGATGTGTTATGATTAATTGGATTCAAGTATTTTATTAAGTGGAGAAATAATATTAGAATTATAATATTGTTTGGTGTGGCTTATTTTGAAGGAATAAAAGTAATAAGGGGGTGTATTAGTTTTAAGCCCAATAAGGAATAAAGAATAATAGGTTATTCTATTGTTGTTAGAAGGAATAGAAAGAAAGAAGTAGTAAAAGAATAAGGATTGAGAAGGAGAACGTGAAGTTACTGGAAAAAGTGGAAAAATGGCAGGACGAGAATTCGACCGAAAGATTATAGAGCGACCTTCAATCCAAGATAATGGTGGGGTTCTAACTTTATAATTGGGTTCATGATGATTGATATGTGGGGTTAGAGGTGATTGTTGTTTTGTTCTTGAATTGGATGTATATGATGATGTATGATGAAGATTTGATGAATTTTAGATGAATAATGATGTCCCAATGTTGTTTGATCGATGTAGTATTATAGGATAATTGTAGGTGATGATTTATCATGATTACATTAAGTTTGTAGGGTTAAAAACATGAATCCCATAGTGAAATGCAGAGAAAATCGCAGAATTATGCAGGAAGGATCAGGATGTGTCGACCTCAAACTTGATGCATCGATACATGAGGGCTTAGAGACTCAGTATGAGTCGACACGAAGAGGCTTATGTCGATACATGAAGATTGAAAGACTCAGGATGAGTCGATCTGTGGGATGCATGTGTCAATACATGCTGTGTGCAAGACTCAGGATGAGTCGATCCATGAGAGGATGCATCGACTCATGTTGTGCAGATAGAGCAGTACGCGTCGATCCAAGGGGTTTTGCGTCGACCCATAATGCCTGGTTTTTCGCAGATTAAGTTTTAAAGTGCTATAAATTGAGTTTTAGGATGCCGTTTGAGATGTCGTTTGAAGTGTTGGATAGTTAACGCGATGAACATTATTCTAGAGGATTAAAATGAATAATAGGAAGTGTAATCCTAGTAGCCAATTTAGGATTTAAAGTTAATTCCCGTGTTGATTGTTGCGCTGGTTTTGTACAGAATAATGAAGATGAGATGCCTAGAAGTTGTTGTTTGAATTATAACAGTAGGATTAGTGACAGTAATGATGTAAGAATTACATAATAGCAGTATGAATTAATACGGTATTAATGTACAGCTGAGTTGTTAGTGAGAAGTTGTTAATGATGTTGTGTTGATGATTTATAATAAATAAATGATGTTTGATGAATTATTATGGTGATATGAGATGTTGATGAAGAGACGTTGAGATGCTTTTGAGATGTTGTTAATTTGAGATGTTGTTAATTTGGGTGTTGTTATTACATTCATGATTGTGTCACATACATTTCATTTTGAGATGGGGCTTATGCTCGTTGAGATGGCATGTATTGGCGAATTTTGAGATGAAGGTTATGCCTTGTTGATGCCTCTATTAATTGGCAAATTTTTGAGATGGGAGTTCTGCTCCAGTGGTACCACATGCATTTGCATAGTATTGAGTCGTGTTATATGATTGCATGAAGAAGCGTGTAATGATGTTGTGAATGTGTATTATTGTTGTGATTATTGTTGATTATGAAATGAGAAGTGGTGATGTTATGTGATCTAATTTAATATATTTATTATTATTCGCTTTATTATATTGTTAGACATCCCACCCCTTCTGTATGAATGTTGCCCTTATGTTGGTAATGTGCAGGTAATCGAGAGTGAAGGTTGTATATCTTCAGTAGTTCGAGTCGGTGTCATTGCTCTAATATGTAACACTCGAGGGGATGAATGCTTGTTGTTTTTTATTGTTGATTATTATTAAATTGTGTTATTTTGAAGTTGTTGTATTGATGATAAAATTGTTATTGAGAATTCCGCTGCGTAGATGTTGAGTTATTTAATTAAATATGTTATGATGGTTCATCCGATGTTTTGAAAGTGTTATATATCCACGATGAATGCAATGAGTTTTATAGAAGAATTTATGACGCCCTGGTTCGTTTGCATGATTGAATTTTATAACTCTGATTTATTTTATATAATTGCTTGGGGTAGAATTGGGGTGTTACAACATACACACAACAACATTACACCAACCTAATTCCTACATACTATTCATCATAATTCTCATTATAGAGTCAGAACCCCACCCTTACCTCGGATTGAAGGTCGCTCTACAATTTTCTGATCGACCTAGCTTTGCCTCTTTTCCTTTTTTCTCTTCTCTTCCCCTTCCTACGTTACTGCTCTAAGACTTCTTATTTTTCTAATTAACCTAATTTCTCATATCACTTAACCTTATTTCATTAATCACATTTGGGCCTACTCATACACCCCCACCTTACTTCTTACCACCATATAACTAAGCCCAACAACTTAATCTTATATTATTCCATTACTTTCAACATTATTATTATTATTAATCAACTAATAAATTAATTAATAATAATCTAACAAGTTATACCAACAATTCTCAAGATCTCACAACTTCAACAAATAATTCGAAAATAATTTAATTAAATAATTAATTAAATTATCGGGCGTTACAACTCTCCCCCACTTAGAATATTTTCGTCCTCGAAAATCTACTCGATACTACCACTCTTAACGCCAATTTTGCATCACACTCTTTGATCCCCCAAGTCGCGTCTGGCAACACTTCGACCACTACTTTCTCGACATAACCATAACTCAACACGATTTAAATTAAATACACACATGCTAATCATTCAACACCTTCGCGACATAATCGTTAATAACTTATCAATCCCTTCAACAATATTTTGACATATCAACATTTAAGGTAGTAACAACCATAACACACTTATATTGGGATATACAACATCACATTATCATCTTAACAACATTTTCAACACCAAAACACATAAACGATTTCATTCCCATATATATATATATATATATATATATATATATATATATATATATATATATATATATATATATATGTGTGTGTGTGTGTGTGTGTGTGTGTGTGTGTGTGTGTGTGTGTGTGTGTGTGTGTGTGTGTGTGTGTGTGTGTGTGTGTGTGTGTGTGTGTGTGTGTGTGTGTGTGTGTGTGTGTGTGTGTGTGTGTGTGTGTGTGTTGTGTGTGTGTGTGTGTTTGTGTGTGTGTCAATTATCAACAAAATATCAACAATTCTATTCATATCGTCGTATCACCCTTATAGTGACATCAACATAGCCAACATAATCAACTTCGTCATATTATGGGGTATTATCCATCATTTACGGTAACCAACAACAACATTACGGTAATGGGAACAAAATCATTATAACGTCAACTTAACAATATAACTCAACAAATATGCACACAACTCACCATCAACCAACAACCACATTAATACCCTTATAAAATCAGCAAATATTTATGAGAAAACACAGTACCCTGGCACATCATCCCTACATCAACAATCCACCAAATCAAGCATGTAGATCAAGACATATCATTCCCATTGGCTTCTGATATTTAGTCCTTCACCTATATGGTTTACAAGTTTCAACCTAGTTTCGGACTTTATTTAACATCATAAAATCGTTGTTCACTTGATTTTCTAAATCTTTCACTTTGCGATGTTAGCTCGCATATAAACCCGCTACTCCAAATTATTAAATCTCAACTCTTTCCTAGACACTCCTCTATTACTCCATACAAACTGGTGAGCGACTAACCTCATGATATAACATCAATCATTTTACACACCATTAAGATAGAAAGACAAGTCTATATCATCCAACACGATCTCGTCTACTATCAACAAGAGATTAAGGGTGATCAGTTCCTCAATTTGTCAATAGATAGCCGACAATCATAATGGAGTATAAACCATCGTTACTAAACCATAATAGTAATCCTTTAGAACTTGTACTCAAGTCACCTAAAGCACCATAATCCAATAATTTCCAATGAGGTTTACAAATACTCCCATAATTTCCCTCTCATTTAATCTTGTCGATGAGCCACCAACGTTCAACATATTACACGGTCCACATTACACTCACTTAACCTCACACAAAGGTTAAGTATTCTCCAAATCAAGAATTACTACTATACCAGTACATTACACTTCGTCTCGTTCCAATTGAAATCTCAACAATATCGTTCCACACCCTTTTGGTGATAGAACTTCTCCAATTATTCTCTTACACATACCACTACCTTGGCATCATAAACACAACTATAATTCCTCTTAAAAGCATCTTCCTTTAAAAGGACATCTTCATTATAATTATTGTTAATCATCATAAGTTGCATCTCTATGCGCTTCTCCAATACTTTCACATCCTCTTTAATACCGAACATCTCATTTCTCAACTTATTTGCCAACAATATATTATGCTTGACCTCGTCTCGAACAACTGCGATAATAACCATTTATGCCCAAAAGCCGCTAGTTTTATAACCGACTTCAGAGTCCCTTCATATAGGAATTCATCTACCATAATTGAAACAATTTCGTAGGATAAAATATATTTCTATCTCCTCATAGGTTCAAATGGAACACCAATCCGATACCCGGAACACAAGGTATGAATTTCTAAAGTTATCCGAAAATGCGAACACCGACGTCATGTAGCAACATACTATTACACACCTTACGATAACATCAGAACAAATTTTCTTTGTACCAGTACCAACACTTACCATTCTTGAAATCGTACTGATCTCCTTGCATTTCTGACTCTAACTCGTGATTCAAAACATTCCAACAACTTCAATAACTTTTACAATCACTCACAAGGATCCCACGACAAGGTCTACAACAATCTGTCACTCTATCATCGTTCAAACATCAACATCTTACGCAAGGGCTATCCAAACCGACAACTTCACAGCCCACCAGTAGCGCTGAAACATCACAACTTTCTAAATTCCATCTTCTAAAAATTATCCTTTTTACTTAACAATCACCTTCAGAAACATCATGGATTTACACTCTACGCGTATATCAACAACCGTTATATTGCTCCTCATCCTTCGAGAAGTAAACATCAGCAATGTCTGATCATCCTCCCTCAAGATGCTCTAACTTGATTAACAAACAAAATCTTGAATCCATGTCACCTTCGGATTCGGGAAACAAAAAAACTTCAACAATACTTACAATGTCGCCATCAATAGCATATTGAACTAACATCTTACAACCAAAACATATCCGAGAAGCAAAGCTTCTCCCCTACTTATCTTCAAACTAACTCTTGCATACAATCGATTGGAAAAGCAAACCAGTACCGACAGTGTGTTTCACACATGTCACATACTAAGAAACAACACATTGACAATATTCAATGGTCATACTACTCTACTGACTCAACAACTTGGTCAGACGGACCAACCTGCTCTGATACCACTAATGTAACACCACATTTCTACCCGGCGAATAATAATAAAATCAGAGTTATAAAATTTCGACATATAAATAGGATGTTACACTTTCAACTTATAACAACGACATTTAATCACATGTAAAACAGATACATAACACTTAAATCATCGGATGCACATATAACAACAATTTTAGTCTTTAAAACGAAACGACTTTATTACTTAAGCATTGGAATCACAATTTTCAACTCGAATGACATAACTTCTTTGTCCAACTGAAAACAACTTCAAAACAACAAGTACTTAACAAATTCAACTTAAAATTAAACAACTAAAGTTATAACAACGATAAAGCAACAATCGTTCATCCCCCCGAGTGTTATATATCAGAGCGACGACACCGACTCGAACTAATGAAGGTAAATAACCTTCACTCTGGATTACCTGCACATTACCAACATAGGGATAACATTCAAACCGAAGGGGTGAGATAACAGACAATATAATAGAATGTATGATAAATAATATATTAGAATTAGGTCATACAAAATCACCACTTCAAAGCTTTTAAACGACATCTATTCCAACCAAGTCATCAACATAATATCACAACTAATTCATCATCACAACAACTCAAGATGCAACATGAAATGCGACTTGTTTTTATGCACATGCATGTGGTACCAACGAAGCAAAACTCCCAACTTAATATTTTGCCAATAAATAGAGGCATCAACAAGGTATAAGCCTTCAACTTAATATTTTTCCAATCTAAGCCAACTTAACAAGCATCAGCTCCAACTTGATATGCGATGTATGTGATACAACATGAATGTAGCAACAACAACAACAACAAACAACATCTCAACATAAATCAATGTTGGCCATAAGAGTATAACATCAACAACAATTCAGCATCAACTTAACATAAATCAACGTTAGCCATAAGCCTACAACATCAACAACAATTCAACATCAACTCAACATAAATCAGCGTTGGCCATAAGCCTAAAACATCAATAACAATTCAACATCAACCCAACATAATTCAACTTTGGCCACACACCTACAACTTATCTTCCAAGAATTAGAGGAATTTCAACAACAACAATTTCCACTACTGTTAGTGATACTAATTAATTCTCTACTGTTGTTTTATTCTTAATAGCTTTCTGTCACTATTTCACTATTAACTCTTACTGTCAACTTATTCCTGCTACATATACTATGCTATTATATTGTTAATAGTTTTCCGATAAGGTTCCTGCAATTACATCTTACTACTATGAATTATCTCTGCTATTGTTTTACTGTTAATAGCCTACAGCTTGGTTTTAGCCAGTCAATATAGGAAACCCAACAAACTTATCACTTCCTGCAACTTCAACAATTAATAACAACAACATCACGAAAACTTATATATATACTAATACTATTATCGACCAAGTCCTATTAATTTAATCCCACTAAAATATTCCACTGACCAATTATTTTTAGTTGAATCAACGAAGCTATTATTTTTACTAACTCTGCTACATAACAATTCTGTAACTAATTTAATATCTGCTATATATATATATATATATATATATATATATATATATATATATATATATATATATATATATATATATATATATATATATATATATATATATATATATATATACTCTGTAGTTATTTAATTATTCTTCTGTGAAATAACATACTAAGACCATAAGAAGTATTGATTACCTAGTCCCTGCTATCCATAATTCCTTAACTCTGTAATAACAATCAGTAACCAATTAATAAGGTAACAGACACAGGAAACAGACAAAACAAATAAAGGAAAATAGAGATTTATGGGTGTGCTCTTCGGCACCAAAACAAAAAGGTTGTGCCGCCCATCATGGAGTTTTGTCGCTCGGCACACTCAATCTCCAAACCATGTCGGTCGGTATGCTCGTGTGCCCCTCGGAAAAAAGTGTTTCTCTCGCCTCTTCTTCACAGACTTACTGATTCCAATACAGTCTTCTCCAAATCTTCCTTCGATTAACGGTATTATCACAACAACATGATACAACACAATATTACATAGACATAGAAACATAACAACCATATCAACAATATTATAATTTCCAACAATAGATAGTTAATTCTGTAAACAATTCAGGAACATCCACAACATGATAACAACTTGATAACATACAATTTCAGAAGCAGCAACAACAACATACACACATCAACATTATACCAACCCAATTCATACGTACTATTCATCACAATTTCCATTATAGAGTCAGAACTCCACCCTTACCTCAGATTGAAGGTTGCTCTATAATTTTTCAATCGACCTAACTTTGCCTCTTTTCCTTGTTCCTCTTCTCTGCCACTTCCTACTTTACTGCTCTAAGATTTCGTATTTTTCTAATTAACATAATTTCTCATATCAACTTAACCTTATTTCATTAATCACATTTGGGCCTACTTACACACCCCCACCTTACTTTGTACCACCATATAACTAAGCCCAATAACTTAATCTTATATTATTCCATTAATTCCAACATTATTAATATTATTAATCAACTAATAAATTAATTAATAATAATCTAACAATTTATACCAACAATTCTCAACATCTCACAACTTCAACAAATAATTCAAAAATAATTTGATTAAATAATGAATTAAATTATAGGACGTTACATATTACACTAGGACACGTAAGAAGAAAGATAAAAGAGGAGAATCACACACAATATAGTTTCTGTTAGTGTTGCACATGGCTTAGACAGGTGGCAGCTTTTGAGTGGGGAAAGGACCTAGGATTGAGTGAATAAATGATTGGGATAGGATCTATTATTGTTATGCATGATTTGAGTGGAGTTATTCCCATAGGAGAGATAAGGCCTCTCAAAGCGCATCTTTCATTTTCTACTTTCGGCTTCTGCATATTCCTGTATTTTCTATACTACTAGATCCCATATGAACTCTAGTACTTTAATAAAAATAATTCCTTTCTAATTGTTCCTATGTACTTGTTTACTATTTTACCCTGCTTACTAAATTGATCATATCAATAAGTTATTTTTAATATTATTAGTAGTAATTTATATTCGGGCTTTTAGTCCATTAGTTAGGCTTGTTAGATTAGAATAGTCTTATATAAAGAGATTAGTGCTTGTAATTTTAAGATACTTGAAATATATTATTCAATTATAAACAATATATTATTATGAATGATAAAACTTTTAAAAAAATTATGAGAAGCCTGTTAGAATTAATTTAGATTTCATAATTAATTTATATTTACGAATATCTTTTAAATTGTTTATATCTTTGTTAGAAGATATATATCTTAGATCTTCTTATATCTTTGTTTGAAGATATATTTTGGATTTAATTTTTGTGTATAAATAGCCTAGTGAGGTAGCTCAATGTAATTCATTGTAAATCATTATTCCTCATTTTTGTAGCCGTCATTAAATATATTTCTTTTGCCTTTTATCTCTTCTTTGTGCACCAACAATTGGTATCTAGAGCTCCGGTTCGAAATCCATAGGGAAAAGAAGTATTGTTATTAAGAATTACAATATTCTGATTCTGGGGGTTTTGAGAAACATTGATTTGGGAAACTCTGCGTAAATTTCCCAAAGGTAGAAGATGAACGGGAACGGCGGCGATATTCATTCCAAGCTTCCAGTATTTGATGGCAAAAACTAGAATCATTGGAAAATCCAGATGCGCGTCTTATTTGGTTCTCAAGATGTGTTAGATCTTGTCACTGATGGCTATGATCTGTTAGAAGCAGACGCAACAGAGGCACGGAAGATAACACATAGGGCACTAAGAAAGAAATATCATAAGGCATTGTTCTACATCCATCAATGTTTGGATGCAAATGTGTTTGAGAAGATTGATGATTCTGAAACAGCAAAGGCTGTGTGGGACACACTGGTCAGATGTTACGGTGGTGATGCATTAGTGAAGAAGGTGAAGCTTCAGTCTCTTAGAAAGCAATATGAGAATCTCAACATGAAGGACAACGAGAAGGTTTCTAAATACATATCTAGAGTGAATCTGATCACTAATAAGAAGAAAGCTTGTGGAGAAACTTTGTCTGAACAAGTAATTATTGAGAAGATATTGAGATCTTTAACTTCTCGGTTTGATTACATTGTGGTAGCAATTGAATATTCCAAATATCTGAGCACCATGAGAGTTGAATAGCTGCAAAGTAGTCTAGAGGCGCATGAGTTGCGTATGACTGCGAGAACTTCTGAGAGGGAAGTAGAGCAGCAGGCTCTGAAAGCAACTTCTGATAAGAAGTATCAAAAGAAGACTTGGCCAGAAGCCAGAAAGAAAACTAAGGGTGGTCAAAGGTCAGAAGCTTCAAACTCTGATAGGAAGAAGAATTTCCATAAGGGAAAGGAGAAGTCTGACAAGAAGAATGTTCAGTATTACTATTGCAAGAACTTTGGTCACTATGCCAAAGATTGCTGGTCAAACAAAGAAAGGAAGTCAGAAGAAGCAAATATAGCCAGAGGAGAGTCAGATGATGAACCTGTGCTATTGTTGGCTTCTGAACTTGATGATCTGAATTCATCAGAATAGTGGTATATGGAAACAGGGTGTTCAAACTACCTTACTGGAAACAAGAAATGGTTGGTTGATTTTGACTCTAGGAAGAGTACAAAGATCAGATGTGCTGATGATAAATACCTCAATGCAGAAGGTATGGGAAATGTCATAATCATTCTAAACAATGGGAAAGCAGCAGTGATCCAGAATGTATGGTATATACCTGGCATGAAAAGAAATCTGATGAGTATGGGACAACTGATTTAGCAATGTTTTTCAGTTACCATGAAGGACAATCTTATGAAGCTGTATGACTATAATCAGAAGCAGATTATGGAGTCAGAACAGGGAAGGAACAGAACATTCAAGGTGAATGTTAGAACTACAGACTCTGAATGTCTTAGTGCAACAAGTGTTGTCAAGGAGAGTGAGATGTGGCACAGAAGATTTGGTCATCTGAATTTAAGAAGTTTAGGGTATCTGAAATCAAAGAATCTGGTACATGGAATTCCTACAATCAAGAAGCCTTAAAAGTCATGCAAGGTGTGCATGGAAAGGAAGCAACCAAGATTATCGTTTGCATCATAAGTAGTTCCAAGAGAAAAACATGCCTTGGGAGTAGTGCATTCTGATGTGTGTGGTCCTTTTCCAGTAGCATCAACTGGAGGGAGTAAATATTTTGTGTCATTTGTTGATGAGTTCACCAGAATGACATGGGTATCTCTTATAAAGTTCAAACACGAGGTGTTTGCTGAACTCAAGAAGTTCAGACTGATGGTTGAGAATCAGAGTGGCCAGACTCTGAAGATTCTTAGAACTGATGGTGGTGGTGAGTATAATCCACAAAATTCAGAAGTTTTTGTGAGGAGAATGGAATTGAGCATGAGGTTACTACTCCCTATACTCCTCAATACAATGGTCTTGCTGAAAGAAGAAATCGTACTTTGCTTGATATGGTGAGAAGCATGCTGAAAGAGAAGAAGCTTCCTCGAACTCTATGGGGAGAAGTTGTTGCCACTACATGTTATGTTCTCAACAGATGTCCAACGAAGAAATTGAAGGAAATAGTTCATATTCAGAAATTTAAAGTTTTGATTTTAATTTATATTTTAGCTTCTATTTTTGTTTTAGTTTGTATTTTTTATTTTATTTTAATTTAAGTTTTTATTTATTTATTTATTTATTTTATGATTTGGAGTTATAAAACTATTTTTTATTTTTATTTATAGTTTTAGTATTATTTCATTTGATTTTAATTTATAGTTTAGTATAATTTTAATTTGATAAATATTTTAATCTGTAATTAATTTCTAAAATAATAAAGAAAAAAGGAAATGTCAATATTAGCGTCGACTCAAATTGACACAAAAATTTAAAAAAAATGAATATAATTAAAATGATATAAAGGAGGCAAAATAATTGAGGAAAATAATTGGGAAAAATAAAAACATTTTTACACCAAGATTAAGATCGGTGCTAGCTGATTCTAGAATAAACAAAAAAACATATTAAAAAAAAAAAGAGGCAACCAATTTAGGGGGAAAAATTTGGGGAGGTGAAAAATTTTCACACCAAAATTAGCGTCAATCAGCTTATTAAGACGCAATAGTAATGCTATTAGCTTGGGAGTCGGAGGCCGACGCTAAATACTGACAATTAATTAAGTTTGTCAATCCTTCTTTCTCTTATGGGTCAACAATTACTAATTTATTAATCCATGAACTAGCAAGATAGTAGTAAGTCCATTTGGGTTCTAATAATTTGATCCTCCCTCTGGTCACTATTATAAGTAAAAGTTATCTTTTTATGTTTATTAAATGAAGTGTTATTATCATTTTACACTCTGTCGTATAGGTGATTTCTGGTTTATCCTCCTGTTAAAAAAATTATAAAACTAATCTTGCCACTTAAAGATTCTGTCATTTTAAACCTTGTAAAAAAATTGTATTTAAAACCAACCTTGTCAGTTGAAGGATTCTGTCATTTTAAGCGCTGTAAATTGTTTTTTTTTTTTTGGTAAAATCAACCTTACCCAATCATGTTTCAGAGGATTAAAATGACAGAATCTTCGAGTTTATAAGGTTTAAAATGACAGAACTTCAAGTGGTAAGGTTGGTTTTAAAAACAAAATTTTTTACAAAGTTTAAAACAATAGAATCTTCAAGTGACAAAGTTAGTTTTACAATAACAAAAAGTTACAGGGGTAGAATAACAATAGAATCTTCAAGTGAAAAAATTATATTAAAACAACACAAACTTAGAAAATGAGTCACCAAAGTACATGAAGAATATATAACAATGTAGTACAACATCAAAATAAAGAGTGCAGATTTTACAGTTTACAAAGGGTAGAATCAACCAACTCCTACAACTCAACCAACTCCTACATTTTAACCTACTAAATTAAAGGGAGAATGATAAAATGGTAGCATAACCAAAACTACCATCCAAAATCGGAGAAAAGAAGACCACGCAAACCATGCCAACACATAAACAGAATCTCCAAACTCTATTGCAACATAAACAAATTTAAGAGGAAAAAACTATCTAGAAGGTGAGAGTTAAAGCTACCTTCCTAGAATCCAACATAAAACCACTACACCAGAACCAACATCCCTTGAAAATTATAAACACTATTTGTATGGTTGACATCTAGTTGCTTATTAGCAAATATAAAATGATGATATTTCACTTGAAGCCCCCTCCTACCCTAAAATCTTCAACTTCGAATTGGCTATCGAGTTTGAACATTATGCCATCAATAAGAGGAGCCAACTTCCAATTAAATTCCTTATGATAATTTCTACCTATGTTTAAGCCCACAAAGAACAACCAGCAAAATCACATAGCCCTTGATCAAAAAATGGACAAAACAAAAACAAGACATAAAACAAAGATAAGTCGGATCAAACACGAAGAGCCAGAATTGAACCAAAATAACGGTTGACTTGAGGAAATGAAGATCAGAACATTTGAGAGATGGTATAAACTCTGGTAACGTCCAAACAGTCTTTAAAACAGAAATGAAGTTAATGCAAATTACCAAAATCCAAACACAAAAACTCAGCAGGACCTTACAATTGTTAAATCAGTATTATCCCCTAACAACATAAAACCAAAGAAGGAAGTTGACACAGACAGCAAGGTCACTGACTAAAAAACTAACGCATTAGCAATATCTTTACTAAAAGAAACAAACATGTCAGGAAGAAATAATGAAAGCTTCAAATATTGTTAATGCATCAACAGCTTGGCTAGGGGCTACAAGAGCGTGGAATCCGATCTAGATTACCACACTAGCAATTGATCATTTACCCGCAGGAAAGAAAATGAAAGAACCACAAAAATAGAGACTCTCAAATAAGCAAAAAAAACTCTCATACTAAGAGGTTAGAAATAATCCAATGGATTCATTATCCATTGACTTAAGGAATAGTTGAAACCAAACAACTTAACTTTTAACCATTTCCAAGCAAACACTTGAATTTCTTTAATCTAAACATTTAGCGACCCGCTTGAATCTCTGAAAATTATTTTCGTTTCTTTTTCCATAAAATCCAGATATAAGAAAACCATAAAACAAAAAAATCTTTAAGCCCTCACCCTACCTATGACTAGCATCCCTACAAGCTCTCACCCCATAAGAATTTTCTAAAGAGAGATTCAAGTTTAAAGTTTATATTTGATGGAGCTTTCAAAAAGGAAACAAAATAGACTAGAAAAGCTTATATGACATATTTCAACATGATAATTCTTTCTCCAATAGATAGTGTGATACGGTGGGAGAACTGACTTGGGATTTTGCGTTTGTGTTCGCAAATGTTTCGGTTTAGCAAGAGTCGCCACCGACTTTTTATTTTATCCTAAGGAAAGGTCAAAAAGCACAGGAAAGACCTTTGAGATGTTTTCTTGAGTTCGGAGAGTAGATTATAGAAAGGGAAGGTATTAGCACCCTTTCTATCCATGGTTATCCATGGGCTCTTAGTTACTTGCTTAGATCACTTGCTTTGCTTTTCAATTGTTTGAAATGGTGCTCTTCAATTGTTTAAAATGGTGCTTTGTGTGTGATTTTGAAATATGTTTTGAAAAGAGGCCATCGTTGTGGCAACCTTTGTAATGATTCTTGTTTGAATGTATACAAAGGTGTTTTTGTCTTTTTGAAAGATTTTCAATGTTTGAAAGTAGGGTTTTGAAATTTGTGTTGTGAAGTGTATTTTGAAGATAGCAAGTATTTTTTTTTCAAGTTTTGATCAAGTAACTAAGAGTTGTCTACCCTATTCTACTCAATGATCTTTCTTGTGTTTTTAACCCTTTTAACAGTTATTTCACCATTGTATTTGGTGAACAATCTTGTGTTAGGATATTAAACGGGACAGGCGCGGGTCATCGTATAGACCATGATAGCAATAGTGTCAAGTATTTTTGGCAATTTTCTTGAGGGACTTGATCATTTTGTTTAGGCAACTCAGATAGCGTCATCGAGGGACTATGATCTTTTTTTTTGTTTTGCCAAAGTACTTGACATGCAACCATGGCCCATTTTTGAAGGCAACAAGTGGATTATAACCCTAAGGGTGCAAGTGTGCATTGTGTTTGTTTTCATGCATTGTCATCTTGGATTAGGTCAAACTAATTGTTGACTTTATTTTGCATTCAAACCCTAGGTCTAATCATGGCATAATTGAAAGCATCTAAAGGTGCGAGAATTTAAATTCTACACTATTACAACATGATATAGGGAGGGGGTGCAAATTTGAATTGGGGATTATTTTGCAAGAAATTAAATCCTAAATTATTACAACCAAATTGAATGTACAAGATACAATATTTAAATGTACAATAAATAAATACAATAAATAAATGTTAAATAAAATGTGTTATGCAAAAAAGTATTTTTATGTATGTAAAAGTATTTTTAAATATGAAGTATAAATAATAATAAAAAAAGTCAATTTTAATTATCTTATTCTTTAGGGAAAAACCCTAATTTTTTTTAATTAAATAGTATTATTTATTATTTATATACAATAATGTATTAATTTGTACAAAAATATAAGTATACTAAAAAAATTATTTTTGGTATAAAATATTAATAAAAATAAAAATGTGTTATTTTTGTATTTTTTTGTCTTAATTATTTAATTAAAATATGTATGTATATGTATTAAATATATTAAATATACTAAGTGTGTATAAAAATAAAATAAATTATTTACAACATGGTATATATTTCAAAAAAATGTTTTCAAGTATGTACAAAATAATAAATAAAGATAAACATATTTTTTATATTATTTTTGAGTTTTAATAAAAGGGATATAAAGTATTTAAATCATTTTTATACTAGTAAAATAAAAATAAATATCAAATAAATATCAAATAAATATGAAAAAATACAAAAATAATTTTTTGGCATTTTTTATATTTGGACATAAAATAATAAAGTCAGAATAAAAAATAAAAATATCAAAATGACAAGTATACAAATAAATGGGCCAGGGGGGTGTGAACTGAAAATGTGTGTGTGAGAAGCAAAAGCAAACAGGCCCAGCCCAAGTAACTTCATCTTCTTCCTCAGTTCACAAAAAACGCGCGTTCTGTACATCAACTGTTATCTCCTGATTCCTTGATTTTTTGACAAAACTCATAACATGAAACTTGTAGAGCATCAAGCAACGAATCCAACCATATAAAAAACTTAAATTAACTCTCAAAGACCAGAGAGAATTTCTCTGGCCCTAAATCTTAACCTAGTTTTTTCAGAAAGTTCATGAACAAAATTCTCCTAGCACGATTAAGATAAATGAAAACTAAGCACATGTATGGTTTCAGGGCTATGAGTACAACACCTTTCATTCACAAACCTAAGTCTAACTATTCCTAAATAGAGAGATAGAAGTTCATGAAATACCTGTTTCAGTTGACTTCGAGCTGGACAATGCAGCAACTTCCAAGGGTGCTTGAGGTTCTTTTGAGCTTGCCTGATGTCCAATGAAGCTTTCCCAATGCTTAGTTTATTTTGAAACAGCTTAAATCGTGCTACAGAACTCAACCTGCAATGCTTTGAAACAAAAATGGCAATGTGTGTTAATGGTGTTACTGCTAGCAATGGAGGTATGGGATAGTTCAGGTGAGTTGAGTGGATGGTATTGGAACAAGTTTGAGGCAAAACGCACGAGGGAATGTGGAGATGGGGGTGGTTCTGCAGGGCTTGCCCTTTTTTGCAGAAAAATGGTGATTTTGGGTATGAGGATGCTTTAGGGGTGAAAGGCCCGTGCTTTTGACTCAAAGGATTGTGTGAAATGTGTTTGTGATCTTTGTTTTAGCTAACAATGACTGGTTTTCAAGTTGGGAGGATTTTGGACGATTTCTTCTTTGTGAAGCAAGAATGTCTAACTTGTCAATGCAGGCTTGTAATGCCTATCTTGTATGCTGCATCTTTTGCCCTTGATACTTGCAATTTGTGGATTTGATCTTTCCTCAGAGATATGGCCCCATGCCTCAAAGATCTTGGTTTGACATAAAGTGTAACTTTACAAAAATGGTATTATACCTTTTTCCAAATAGGGATTAGTTTTGTATGCAATGTCCAAATGACCAAGATAATGCCTTAGCTCAGTGGATTTGCATTCAATTAAGGAGTGTAAAATGGTTTAGAGGCCTGCAAGCTAGTACAAAGCATGCTGATTTGAAAATGCAAGTTGTATGAACATGTATTGGCCATGGATCAAAGTGAGTTTTTGCCAACTTCAAGCATTTGATTCTCCTTAACCACAAAGGTGTTTGAGGAGTTCTTGGACAATTTGGAAACCTTGCAACATGTACTATAATCAATCTTTGAAATGAAACTTGAAACTCCAAGTGGAACTATGTGAAAAATTTCCAAGAAGATGGGTCAAAATCCTGCCTAAACTAGGGCAAAATTTCTCTAAGTTAAAAGTTTTAGGTACCCTTATTCCAAAATTCATAACTTGAGATACAAGCCTCTTTTGAGAAAACTTTGTGAATCAAAGTTGTAGACTTTGTGATGAACTACAACTTTCATGTTGCAAGTTTTGTTTGAATCCATTTGCATCTTGGTGAAAAAATGGGACAAAGTTAGGAAAAAATAAGAAAATTTCATAACTTAGAAAATTTCTAAGTTATGAAATTTTTGCATTTTTGGGTTTCTTGATGAACAAGTTTCATAATTTGGCATGTCTTGATGAAAAATGACCCTTGGCATTTGATTTTGACCAAAAAGTCAAAGTTTGACTTTTCAGTGTACAGTCAAATTTTGATCAGTTGACTGAAAAATTCATCTGTCAATCCTATGCACTTGAGATCTTTTGAACTTGTTGAATGGGTCAAGACAATTTCCTTGAGTCCTTGAGTCCATGGTTGAACTTGATTTGCCATTGATTAGGTCAAACAGTCAAAAATTGCCTTTGTACAGTCAAAACCCTAAAAATTACCATTTTGCCCTTTTAATGATCTGATCAAATTTCTTATGAAATTGTGATCCAAACTTGATCAAATGGTTCATATGAGTTCATAATGTTGATGTGAATCAAATTTCATGAGGTTTGACTGTCAATTGGCCACAGTTTACTTTTTCCCCAATACAGCTGATTTCTAGGTCAACTGTCCAATTGACTGGGCAAAAATTTGGATCAAGGCTTGAAACTTGGTATGGACAAACTTGTGAGTCCAATATGAAGTATGAAAGTCACTTTGGGCATTGTAGGTCAGAACATCACTGTGCAAACTCAAACCCTAATTTAGGTCAACAGTGCAAGGAGGTGTCTTGAGCAGAGCAAACCCTAGCTTGATCTTGAGTTCCAAGAGTCTTGTGATGAAAAATGTTGATGAAATGAGAGGGAAAATTTTGGGGTACAACAGTTGCCCCTGTTCAATCTTCTTGAACCTGAAGAGTTAGATTGACAAGTTTGCCTTTCGCGACTCGAAGGTAAAAGAGGATTGGACACTAGAGTGCCCGTAAATTTGCAGTCGTCAGAATATAGCTGAGGAAATGGGCTTAAAGATGCCATTTAGAGATGATATAATCTTGTTGGAGATGGTCTTAAAGATGCCATCCAAGAATGTTTATTGAATTGCAATGTGGTAGGTCAGAAGAATGAGCATTAAAATGGTATCCGTGTCTGGAATGCATTTGAACTATATCTGGAGACTGAGTATGTATGAGCGAAAGAATGGCATCCGTGTCTGGAGCATATCTGAGTTGTAACTGTATTTGAACTTTGAATGAATATCAGAATGACTGCCGTGTCTGGAGTGTATCTGTATTGTATCTGAATTCTGAATGGGCGACAGAGAAACATCAGTGTATGGAGCATCTCTGGGCTGGGGATAAATTCTGAATGAGTGACAGAATGGCAACCGTGTCTGGAGAGTATCTGGACTGTATCTAAAATTGAGATCTGTATGAGTAGCAGAATGACTTCCGTGTCTGGAGTGTATCTGAGACTGTAACTAGGATCTGAATAAGTGACAGGATGAAATCTGTGGCGACTGCACTGGGGATAATCAAATTGCTGGTGTAAAGGTTAGAATGGAATCCGTGTTTGGAGCATATCTGAACTTGAAGTTGATAGTTGAATTTGAATGAGAGATAGAATACCCGCCGTGTCTGGAGCGTATCTATCCTGTATCGGATTGCTGAAGTCTGAATGAGTAGTAGAATGACCGTCGTGTCTGGGGTGTATCTGTACTGTATTTTGACTTGAAACTGTGAATGAGTAATAGAATGACTGCTGTGTCTGGGGTGTATCCATATTGTATCTGAATAATTGTTAATGATAGCCTTTTAATCTTATCTTGAAAAGGGTAAAATCTTAGCTAAAACACAAAGTTATGCTGCATGATATGTACGGTGCAATGAATCAATGTTTATGTTATGTGGATGTAATGGATGTGCATGTAAGCTGAGTAGCTGTCTTGCTGTGGAAAATAAATCTTTGACAAACTGGAGGTAATGAAATCTTTGACTGCTGTCGGGGAAAGTAAATCTTTGACCGATGTTGGAAATTCCAAAAATCTTTGATTATCAAAGATGAGAAATCCTTGCTGACTGCTTGGGGGTTAAAAATCTCTGATTGTTGAGAATGAGAAATCCTGGGGCCACTGCTGGAGATTGAAAATCCTCGGCGATTTGTGGGGATTAACAAGGTCTTTTACAACTTCTGCGGGGAATGAGAATCCTTCATGACTCTCTTGGGATGTAGGGAAAACTCTGAAAATCTCTACTGGGGAGTTAAAACCTAGGAGGTTTTTGCTTAGAGAAATGAGACCGAGAATCTTCGATCTTGCTGAGAGATAACTCTGTGGGGGAAATGTTCACTATTCTGGCTCCGCTGGGGATAGGATTTTCAGGGTTTTCAGGCTCCACTGGGGATCTTGAAGTTTAACTCTGATGGGAATTTTGAAACTTAACTCAGCTGGGGAATCAAGTTTTTGGAATGCACTGGCTCCACTGAGGATCTTGAAGCTTAACTCCGCTGGGGAAATTTACTCCAAATTTTAGCTTTGTTGAGGATCTGAATGATGTATCATAAGGGATTTCTTCTGAAATGGCATAAAGATCTCTTCCTACACCTTCAATCTATCAGTAATTATCCTTTTTCAATTTCGTTCTATTTGTAAGTCGTGATTATATTCAAAATGCATATGCCTATTTAACAAAACATTGGACGTTTTCAAATAAAAACACAAGTGTAAAAAGAAAAGAAAGATAAGCAAATTTCTGCACTTTGAAGTATATTTGTATTTAACTTTTGTGAGTATCTTTTTACAAAGGAGACAGACATCCTAGTAAGAGAATGTTGTCGTAAAAATTGAAAAATTTTATACAAAAGAAAGATGGCTATGTGTAACAATTCCATGGGATTCCCATTCTGCTATAGCCTTCACAACTCTGAATATCTTATCCATTTGCTGCTTCGTCCACCTATGACTGGATTGATCAGAAGCTTGGAGCTTGTTGGTGAAGAGATTGTTCTTAAAATGATCCGACGAGACATAGTCATACGCTTTTAATTCCCTAACTTTTGCCTGGACCGCCCTTTTGGGTTTTCGAATCACCGGGAAACCCTTTTTTGCCCAAGTCGCCCTTTCGGGTTTTCAACTTGCCGGGTGTACAGATTTTTTTTTGCTTTATCCCTAATTTTTGCCTGAACCGCCCTTTCGGGTTTTTGATTCACCGGGATGCCCATTTTTTCCCAAGTCGCCCTTTCGGGTTTTCAACTTGCTGGGTCATTTTATGCGTAGTATCTTTTGACTATGTCTGCATTCGCAGGGTGCAGCAAGTCGTCGCCGTCCATGGTGGTCAGAATCATTGCCCCACCAGAAAAGATGCTCTTGATCACAAATGGTCCTTCATAAGTAGGAGTCCACTTGCCCCTGGGATCACTTTGCAGTAAGATGATCTGCTTGATTACAAGATCTCCGACTTGATGTACTTGACGTCTGACTTTCTTATTGAAAGTCTTGACCATCCGTTTTTGATACGTCTGACCATGATAAACAACAGTAAGTCTCTTCTCGTCGATCAAATTAAGTTGGTCAAGTCGGGTCTGAATCCAATCGTCTTCACTCAAACCAGTATCCTTCATAATCCTCAAAGAAGGAATCTGAACTTCCATAGGCAAAACAGCTTCCATGCCATACACCAAAGAAAATGGGGTTGCCCCTGTTGAAGTACGTGCCCTGGTACGATATCCATGCAGAGCAAATAATAACATCTCATGCCAGTCCTTGTAGGTGACTCTCATCTTTTGAATGATCTTTTTGATATTTTTGTTCGCGGCTTCAACAACACCGTTCATCTTCGGCCGATAGGGAGATGAATTATGATGATAAATCTTGAACTGTTCGCACAGAGCGGTGATCATAGTGTTGTTCAAATTCGTACCATTGTCTGTGATGATCCTGTCGGGGACACCGTACCGGCATATGAGGTTCTTCTTGATAAAGCGGGCAACCACATTATTTGTAACTGAGGCATAGGAAGCTGCCTCGACCCATTTGGTAAAATAATCAATAGCGACCAAGATGAAGTGATGTCCGTTGGATGACGTAGGCTTAATCTCTCCAATCATGTCAATGCCCCACATTGTGAATGGCCAAGGAGCTGTCAGAATGTTGAGAAGAACTGGAGGAATATGTACCTTGTCGGCATAGACTTGGCATTTGTGACAAGTACGGGAATGTTGATAACAATCAGCTTCCATGGTAGACCAGTAGTAGCCTGCCCTTAGAATCTTCTTAGCCATCGTATGTCCGCTCAAGTGGGTGCCAAATGTGCCACTGTGTATCTCGGTCATGATCAACTCTGCTTCAACTTTGTCCATACAACAAAGTAAAACACAATCATGGCTGCGTGTGATCGGTGGGAAGCAAGATTCACCACCGTCTTTTATTTTATCCAACAAGGAAAGGACAAAAGCACAGAAAAATTCCGTTTTGAGATGTTTCTCGGGTTCGGGAGGTAGATTATAGAAAGGGAAGGTGTTAGCACCCTTTCTATCAGTGGTTATCCACGGGCTCTTAGGTACTTGCTCACTATGTTTTCAAAAGTTTGCTTTTCTTTGTGTTTGTGGGTTTGAAAAGAGTTTTTGTTTTGAAGAGAGTGTAAGTGCGAAAAGTTTTGTTTTGTTTTAAAAGGAGCAAGTACTTAAGAACATCTACCTACTCAAAAAGGAACTAAACTGTGCAAATGTCCTTTAGAAAATGTTATCCCACTATTGAGGAGTAGGTAGCATTGTCGTTGGAGTTTTCGGGTCAATTCGATTTAGGGACGTGTGGCCACTAAAACAATGTTAAGACGCCTTAGCGGTAACCCTAATGTCTTAGATCATTTTTCCGAGGCAACCGTTTCGAGGCAACTTATGATCTTTGGACAAGAGGGCGACCTCTAAAACATCCTATACTCAATGACCACGTTCGAGGCAACCAAGTGAGGCGTACCCTAAGAGTGGCATGTGCGAGTCTATTGTTTTTCAGTTACATTATCTTTGTACATGTTGTGGTGAGCTACAGTTGATTTTAAATTAAAGGTTAATCTTATCATGCATAGCCTATTATTCAAACATCTAGCAGTTAATGGTTGCGGAAAATAAATTGCGGAAAATAAAACTAAGCTATTACAAGGCGTCGGGTATTTACATCGCCAAAAATAAACCCTTAAAATTAAATGCAAAAAAGTAAATAAAAGTGGTAAATAAAATCCTAAGTTAAAGCTGTTACATTCTCGGAGCAATTACAATTATATGGATCAAAAATAATATGCGCGCGAGAAAATTGAATCGGAACGTCCTAGGGTTTTGACCCTTTTTTTCAAATAAAACATATTTTTTGTTATTTTTTGAATTAGAAATTAAGTCTAAATTAGTAATGGAATTAATTAATAAAAAAAGAAAATATTTTTGAGTTTTATTTTAATTAAGGAAATAAAATAAGAATGGCAAAAACATAAAAAAAAATCTAATTCTAAATCAATTTTAATTTATTGCAAAATACATTATCATTAAACCTATTTAAACTAAATAAATTAATTAACGGTTTATTTACAAAAATAAAATAGTGAAATTAATAAATATTATTTTTTGTGTTTTCTAATTTTTTATGAGAGAAAAAAAAATTATTGGTTGGTTAATTAACAAAAATAATAAAACAAACTAAATAAAAGGAATATGGAAAAGAATAAACCAAAGGGGGGGGGGGGGTGTTGGGCTTAAACTTGGTGTTTGAATGGTAATTCCCAGGCTCAAACGTACTCCAGCCTGTGTTGACTTTCAGATTGCCTGGCCGTTTGTTGACCAAGGTTCATGGTGAACCTCTTCCTGGACCACTGGATCTTGATCTGGAACCACCTGGCGCATGGGTACCTGAGACATATGGTGGACCACGTTCTTGCATGCTGCGTGGGATTACCTGAAAACAAAATATATTAAAGTTTTGGGGGACCTGGGATGTTGGACCTGCAAGGAAGTTTGTTAGCAATTGAAAATATAAGGCCTGTGATATTGGATCCTAGTCCCTTCGATTGAGCGAATTCCCTTTCACCCCTGAGCTGCTTGCTCATTCAAAAGGCATGACTCCTGCTTTTGGCCCACTGGAGGTGCCTGGATTTGGACGGAAGGTGCCTGCAATGGAGTCTAGACTTTCGTGGGGCAGGCTGGTGCTTTTGCGAGGCAAGGTATGTGTGGCCGTCTTCATGGGTTTTTCCCGTTTCTGCAGAGTTTTGTGTGTCTTTTCCCCCCGTGTAATGTGTCACTGACCTCGTATTTATAGGAGTGTGAGGGTGCATGAAAATGGCAAGGGACAGCCATTTAACCAGGCCTTTAAAGCCATGAGACAAGAATCATACATATTAAAAGATTTCCTTTTTTTGAAATATTCATGCCTCTTTGGAATCTTGAATGAACCTGGACACTTTTGATTTTCGAATGCCTTCAGGCCCTGCTCTTCGATTGGTCTTGATTCGCCTCCTTCGAATGGATTTCTTATGTACCCTTCGAATGGGCCTTCTTTGCCAGCTTCAAAGTCCAATTCGAATCTATTTAGAACATTCCCTATTAGACAACTTCGACCAGCCCTTGGCCTTGTGATGAGTCTAAGTTTTGATTCGAAGTGTTCAGAACTTCCTTCATCAGAGCATCTTAGATTAAGAGAAACTTTGCACTGAAATTCCATTCGAAGGTCATTTCGTTCTGACGTTCTTATTAAGGGAAACTCTAAAGTTCCAGTCGAAGAACACTCTGAAGTTCCAGTCCAAGGACCTTTTGAAATGCCAATTGAAGGGTATTTGTCCATATACCAATCAAAGGGTACTTGTTAAAATTCCAATCGAAAGGCTTTGTTAACAGGCTAATTGAAAGGTGATGTTCATGCTAATCGAAGGACATGGTTAACATGCCTGGCGAAGCTGCCTTGACACAATGCTAAATCGAAGGATCCCTTAGCATGCCAATTGAAAGGCTTGTCCCAGGGTGCCAAAAGAAAAGGTCTTTCAGAATTCCAATCGAAGGCCTTGACACAATGCCAATCGAAGTGTTTGTCCATAATACCAATCGGAGGGAATTATCCATGCCAATCAAAAGGCTCCTTCAGAATACCAATCAAAGGGTCTTTCAGAATGTCAATCGAAAGGTACTTAAAGCACCACTCAAAAATTTTCTTTTTCCTTAGGCAAGGGTTTCTGGTCAACCATGTAGGGGGAAGACTTTGGAAAACATGAGAGAGCAAATTTTGGGGTGCAACAGTTGCCCCTGTTCAATTTTCTTAAACCTGAGTATATAGATTGGCTTCCGAGCCTTTCGTGATCCGAAGGTGGAAGATAATTGAACACTAGAGTGCCCAGAAATTTGCACTCGCATGGTGTAGTATCAGCATTGTGACGTCGGGAATGGGCTTACATATGCCATTTGGAGATTGTTGGTAGGAGGATGGGCTTATAGATGCCATCTGCAGGAGTGATTGCTGGAATGTATCTATAAGCTGGAACTGGATGATTGCCAGAATTGTGTATGCATCTGGAGCGTATCTGAAATGTATTTGAATGAGTGACAGAATGACATCCGAATCTGGATCGTATCTGGACTGTAATTTGAATGAGTGACAGAATGACATCTAAATTTGGATCGTATCTGGACTGTATTTTGAATGAGTGATAGAATGACATCCGAATCTGGATCGTATCTGGACTGTATTTTGAATGAATCTGGAATAACTATCAGAATGTCAGCCATATCTGGATCGCATCTGAACTGTCTCTAGAAGGGATCTGGAATAAGTATCAGAATGTCAGCCATATCTGGATCGCATCTGGACTGTCTCTAGAAGGAATCTGGAATAAGTGTCAGAATGTCAGCCATATCTAGATCGCATCTGAACTGTCTCTAGAAGGAATCTGGAATAAGTATCAGAATGTCAGCCATATCTGGATCACATCTGAACTGTCTCTAGAAGGAATCTGGAACAAGTATCAGAATGTCAGCCATATCTGGATCGCATCTGAACTGTCTCTAGAAGGAATTTAGAATAAGTATCAGAATGTCGGCCATATCTGGATCGCATCTGAACTGTCTCTAGAGGGAATTTAGAATAAGTATCAGAATGTCAGCCATATCTGGATCGCATCTGAACTGTCTCTAGAAGGAATCTGGAATAAGTATCAGAATGTCATCCATATCTGGATCGCATTTGAACTGTCTCTAGAAGGAGTCTGGAATAAGTATCAGAATGTCATCCATATCTGGATCGCATCTGAACTATCTCTAGAAGGAATTTAGAATAAGTATCAGAATGTCAGCCATATCTGGATCGCATCTGAACTATCTCTAGAAGGAATCTGGAATAAGTATCAGAATGTCAGCCATATCTGGATCGCATCTGAAATGTCTATAAAAGGAGTCTGGAATAAGTATCGGAATGTCAGCCATATCTGGATCGCATCTGAACTGTCTCTAGAAGGAATCTGGAATAAGTATCAGAATGTCATCCATATCTGGATCGCATCTGAACTGTCTCTAGAAGGAGTCTGGAATAAGTATCAGAATGTCATCCATATCTGGATCGCATCTGAACTGTCTCTAGAAGGAATCTGGAATAAGTATTAGAATATCAGCCATATTTGGATCACATCTGAACTGTCATTAGAAGGAATCTGGAATAAGTATCAGAATTTCAGCCATATCTGGATCGCATCTGAACTGTCTCTAGAAGGAATCTGGAATAAGTATCAGAAATTCAGCCATATCTGGATCGCATCTGAACTGTCTCTAGAAGGAGTCTGGAATAAGTATCAGAATGTCAGCCATATCTGGATTGCATCTGAACTGTCTCTAGAAGGAGTCTGGAATAAGTATCAGAATGTCAGCCATATCTGGATCGCATCTGAACTGTCTCTAGAAGGGATCTGGAATAAGTATCAGAATGTCAGCCATATCTGGATCGCATCTGAACTGTCTCTAGAAGGAGTCTGGAATAAGTATCAGAATGTCAGCCATATCTGGATCGCGTCTGAACTGTCTCTAGAAGGAGTCTGAGAAGATGATGATCGTTGCCTGTTGATTGATCTTTCCTGAAAAGGTAAAGAGTTAGTTGTATGCAATGTCATGATGTATGCCTGTCATGATGTATGCATTGTGATGTTTTAGCTGGGGAACATAAATCCTGGAGCTACTGGAGAATAGAGTTGAGTTCTTCGTTTCCGTTGGGGATGATGAACGAAGATGATTGTGAGAATAAACCTGCAGGAGAAAAGAACTCCGTTGGGGAATAAACTTGATGAAAAGATTACTCTGAGGGGAATTACTCTTTGGGGAAGAGATGTTTTGCTGAGAATTTTAACGATAAACTCCGTTGGATATTCCATTGATAAGCTCTGTTG
Organism: Vicia faba; assembly: GCA_948472305.1. Classification (NCBI taxonomy): domain Eukaryota; kingdom Viridiplantae; phylum Streptophyta; class Magnoliopsida; order Fabales; family Fabaceae; genus Vicia; species Vicia faba. The sequence continues at coordinate 1,578,782,844 of OX451738.1, read as the reverse complement.
GGGATTTTGGTGATAAACCCCACTGGGGATAGATTACCGTTGCTGGTGATATTGAACCTGTTGAGGATAGAAGTCCTGCTGGGGGGAAAGAAAGAACTTTGGTGGGGATAATTTTTCCGTTGCAACTTGCTGAGGATAACCCAGTTAGGTTCTTGTGAGGACAACCTTCTGAATTTGGCTGGGGAGATTTATTTGTGCTCTGTAGGGGATAAGCTTCCAGAATCTGCTGGGGAAGATGATTCAACTCTATTGGGAAAGCTTTTTTAGACTGCGCTGGGGAAATGGCTCCCATTGGGGGTATCTTGCATTCTTCCGGGGAACATTCTTATATTCTGTTGAGGAATATTAAGACTGCCAGGGATACTCTTATGCTTGTTGGGGAATATCCTTATACTCCGCTGGGGAATATTAAGACCTTCTGGGGATACCCAACCTTTTTAGGGCTGATGGTAGACCAACTCTGCTTGGGGAAAGTATTGCTGATTCGTTCATAGTTACAAGTCTCAGTGGGGAGAGCTACCATTACTGTTTTACTCTGCGGGGAGGGAAAGTATCTTAGACATATTCTTCAGCTGAATATATACCTTAGTACCTGGTGGACAGAGCAATTTGTACAGTTCAGACAATTCTTATTTGCCCCTGTTTTTGTGGGAGAAGGTGCCCGCGGAGGCCCTGTGGATCGAGTATTATTCCCACCTATGAGGTGCTTGGTATATTTCGGTCAAAATGACAAGTCTTCTTCTGGTAGGCTAGTGACGAGATGACGAGACATAGTCGTATGCTCTGATCCCTAATTTTTGCCTGGACCGCCCTTTCGGGTTTTCAATCCATCGGGATACCCTTTTTTGCCCAAGTCTCCTTTTTAGGTTTTCGACTTGCCGGGTGTATAGATTTTCATTTTCATCCCTTATTTTTGCCCGAACCCTTTTGGTTCGCCGGGAAGCCCTTATTTTTGCCTAGGCCAGTCAACCTAGCGGGTCTTTGATTATGCGTGGTACTTTTTTGACTATGTCCACGCTCTCAGAGTGTAGGGAGTTGCCATTGTCAGTAGTGTCGTGTTGCCATACTACCAGAAGGTGTTTGATCATGCAAGATTCTTTGTTGGAATTCATGTCCAATTCCCCAATTGATTCAGATGGAGTTTTGCCCCTGACTATTTGGCATTTTGAGAGATTCCTTGAATCTTGACTTGACTGCCCCAGATGATGGACAATGATCATGTCGTGCCCCTTGATTGGAAGTGTTTTTCCACTTGAGGTGATCCTTTTTATTGAGAAGGTTTTTTGTTCACTAGATATTCGTCGTGCGAATTTCTCTGCTGTTGAACAAATAGTCATATGCAAACAATGTTATTTTAAGAATGCAAAGCTTATGTCTGTCTTGAAGTTTTTGAAAATGCATTTTTTCAGTAAAACGGGCAAATTTTGTAAAATGTGATGTCAACTCAGGATTTTACAGCGAGCCCTACAAGAGTCAGGATACCTTTTGTAACAGTATGCTTTCGAACTAACCCATGCTTCAGCTAGGACTTTTTAAGGGTTATAACGTGGCCTGGTTCACGGTTTAAGAAACAAAGGATAAAGGCTCAAAGCATATTTGTACCCACCCGCTCTTCGTGATGTTCTTCAATCCTAAACTCAGTTAATCGTGCATTAGATCTTGTTTGAGTCTTTACTCTGACATACCAGTGATGGTTCGGATATTGACAATTTATTTTGAATAGGCAGTCATTTTTGTTGAGAGTTTTTAGGACCTCTTCTTGATTTTATTATCCCTGTCTTTTGCCTGAACTGTTTCTTTTTGTGACTACAGTCAGCAGGATGCCCCAGTTTTTTTTTGTAAGTCTCCTTCATAGGTTTTGACTAAGTGGGCTTTTATTTCGAAAGATAATGACTGTCTGTCCTTACGATTATATGGAACCATCACCATCTTTTGTTTCGAAAGGACTTCTTTGATGCCATTCATTGTGCACCTGGATCAACTGAGCAAACTACCCTGCCCCAGGTTGTGATTACGGGTTTTAATTTGTGAAAAGAAAAACTCCAACTTCTTTGGCTCAAAGGGGTTGACTAGGGATTATCTTCCTTATAACTCTGCTGTTTAGGATTTGAAACAACGTTTGTACATCGTCAGCGGGGTCTGTTCAAAAGCATATTGTAGAGATTTTGGTATCATTTTCGTCATCCTCCCTCTAAAGGCTTAGATTTTTTTCGAGAGTTGATCATCACAAAAAATGAAAGCAATTTGAATATAGTGAATACGAATGGATTGATTCAAAACAGACATATGCAATGCATTGATAAAGTAATAAAGTTTGACATGAATAAATGTTCGAACAATCAAAATAAAATTACAAATTGAAAATCCTAATGAACAAAAGTCTTCTCGTCTCGATACTTGTCACTTCAAATGGTGAACCTTGGAGGGATGGTAGAAGAACTCAGCCTGACCATCTTGTGTGAATTCCAATGCTCCTTCATCAATCAGGTCTTGAATTTTGTTGCTCAACGCCCAACAGATGTTAGTATCATGCCCCAGGCTGTTGGAGTGATATGCACACCTTGCATCAGGATTGTACTTTGGGGAGGCTGTGTTGGGATTCTTAGGAGGGTCCCTTAATGTCACCAGATTCAATCTTAACAGGTGTTGTAAAGCTTGAGACAGCGGCATGTTGAGCTTGGTAAATTGCCTCCTGGGCATGTTTGGCTTACTCTGATCAAACCATTGTTCTTGGCAAGGTCTTTGTTGGACCTGTGAGGTAGTAACAACTTGGAGAGGTCTATTCTTCGTCAAACCAAACCTTTGACTTCTCGAAAGTTGATTAATGACTTGGTCCCCGGCCTTGACTGTTTGCTTCATGTTGTTGTATCTGTCTTGATGAAGCTGGTTGATCATGGTTCTCAACTCTTCTTGTTCCCGAGCTAAGCCTTGGATAAGAGCCATCTGCCCCAGCATCTGGGTTTTCATGGTACTGAACTCAGCTTGCAGTTGTTCCAACCGTTCGTCCTTATTGTCTTTAGGACTTTTCTTGACCAAGTCCCCAACGAGGAGTGTTTTCAACTCTTCCTGCCCCTTGGATAGGTTTAGGAAGATTTCCCTGAACTGAGTCTCTCGAGTTTGAAGATCTTGATTGTCTGGTTGGAAAGCCATTGCTGAAATAAACAGCGAGAACATGAGATACCTGTACTGGAAGACCTGTTATGCAATGATATGTATGATATATGTATGCAATGTTTTCAAGGATCTCGCGGGGTAAATAAGAAACTTGTTAGAATTTGATGGAAGAAACTTTGTGTCGTTAAGAGTCCTTATTCAAGAGTCAAGCTCACCATATCGAGTGGGTCATAGCCCCTGACTCAAGTTATCATGTTTTGATCTCTAGACGGCATTGGCTAGAGGAAAGTAAATCCCCTTGCCCCTTGCTAGACATTTGATTTACCATAACCTGCATCACAAACCCTTGAGATCCTTGAAATGGTTAAGGAAATGTTAAGGCATGATGTTATGATGTGTATGCTATGCGTTTAAGCAAAAGTGTGAAGTGCTGTAAGTAAACCCTGCAATAAATCCAAATTATCGGATAAGGACTGTAAACAAAACCTGCAAGGAACCCATGTTGTCAGATAACAAGAATGTGCAAGTAGTTCAAGTTTGAAGGCACACAAGTCACACAAAAGAGCCCTTAGATTTCAGGCTGGCATGGAGTTTAGGCATTACCCTCTTTCAGTTTAGTTGGTTTAAACCTGTCCTAAAATAGTAACCGGGTTCTAGAGGATCTCAATATCACTGACTACCCTCAATCGGTCATAATTCCAGTTTAGCAACCTTTTCTTGCGGCCGGAATCATCACGAGAGTTTAGTCTCAATGAGTGTAGCATACTGCTACTGTTCTATGGCCAAGTTGGTCAATTTAAGGTTCTAAGGTCAGTTGGTGCTTAATGACTCCTTAGAAGACCCATATTCTCCTCGTTTCAACACAAGGGATATCGGTACAGACTAAGGTGCCACACCAACGTAGCTACTGCTTCATCTGTGTTGGTCTATGCCAGACAGATCCCTCACAGTTTATTGCTACTTACCTAAAGGGTATCCCCAGATCCGGGTTAGGATCTATAGAACTCCAATACAAGCCCATAAATATAAAGCATACAAAGCATACAATTGAAAACATAATTGATCTAATCCTAAGGTACACCTCACTTATAATGAAATCCCCAGCAGAGTCGCCAGTTCTATGATCGTCGGGAATAGAACTGACTGTTTTGGAATGCTGGTTCACGTTTGCGTTTGTTTTTGCAAAATGTCGCGGTAAGCAAGAGTCGCCACCGTCTTTTATTTTATCCAACAAGGAAAGGACAAAAGCACAGAAAAATTCCTTTTTGAGATGTTTCTCGGGTTCGGGAGGTAGATTATAGAAAGGGAAGGTGTTAGCACCCTTTCTATCCGTGGTTATCCACGGGCTCTTAGGTACTTGCTCACTATGTTTTCAAAAGTTTGCTTTTCTTTGTGTTTGTGGGTTTGAAAAGAGTTTTTGTTTTGAAGAGAGTGTAAGTGCGAAAAGTTTTGTTTTGTTTTAAAAGGAGCAAGTACTTAAGAACATCTACCTACTCAAAAAGGAACTAAACTGTGCAAATATCCTTTAGACAATGCTATCCCACTATTGAGGAGTAGGTAACATCGTCGTTATAGTTTTCGGGTCAATTCGATTAAGGGACGTGTGGCCACTAAAACAATGTTAGGACGCCTTAGCGGTAACCCTAATGTCTTAGATCATTTTTCCGAGGCAACCATTTCGAGGCAACTTATGATCTTTGGACAAGAGGGTGACCTCTAAAACATCCTATACTCAATGACCACGTTCGAGGCAACCAAGTGAGGCGTACCCTAAGAGTGGCATGTACGAGTGTATTGTTTTTCAATTACATTATCTTTTTACATGTTGTGGTGAGCTACGGTTGATTTTAAATTAAAGGTTAATCTTATCATGCATAGCCTATTATTCAAACATCTAGCAGTTAATGGTTGCGAAAAATAAATTGTGGAAAATAAAACTAAGCTATTACAAGGCGTCAGGTATTTACATCGCCAAAAACAAACCCTTAAAATTAAATGCGAAAAAGTAAATAAAAGCGGTAAATAAAATCCTAAGTTAAAGCTGTTACATTCTCGGAGCAATTACAATTATATGGATCAAAAATAATATGCGCGCGAGAAAATTGAATCGGAACGTCATAGGGTTTTGACCCTTTTTTTCAAATAAAACATATTTTTTGTTATTTTTTGAATTAGAAATTAAGTCTAAATTAGTAATGGAATTAATTAATAAAAAAAGAAAATATTTTTGAGTTTTATTTTAATTAAGGAAATAAAATAAGAATGGCAAAAACATAAAATAAAATAAAAACCTAATTCTAAATCAATTTTAATTTATTGCAAAATACATTATCATTAAACCTATTTAAACTAAATAAATTAATTAACGGTTTATTTACAAAAATAAAATAGTGAAATTAATAAATATTATTTTTTGTGTTTTCTGATTTTTTATGAGAGAAAAAAAAATTATTGGTTGGTTAATTAACAAAAATAATAAAACAAACTAAATAAAAGGAATATGGAAAAGAATAAACCAAAGGGGGGGGGGGGGGGGGTGTTGGGCTTAAACTTGGTGTTTGAATGGTAATTCCCAGACTCAAACGTACTCCAGCCTGTGTTGACTTTCAGATTGCATGGGCGTTTGTTGACCAAGGTTCATGATGAACCTCATCCTGGACCACTGGATCTGGATCTGGAACCACCTGGCGCATGGGTACCTAAGGCATATGGTGGACCACGTTCTTGCACGCTGCGTGGGATTACCTGAAAACAAAATATATTAAAGTTTTGGGGGACCTGGGATGTTGGACCTGCAAGGAAGTTTGTTAGCAATTGAAAATATAAGGCATGTGATATTGGATCCTAGTCCCTTCGATTGAGCGAATTCCCTTTCACCCCTGAGCTGCTTTCTCATTCAAAAGGCATGACTCCTGCTGTTGGCCTACTGGAGGTGCCTGGATTTGGACGGAAGGTGCCTGCAATGGAGTCTAGACTTTCGTGGGGCAGATTGGTGCTTTTGCCAGGCAAGGTATGTGTGGCCGTCTTCGTGGGTTTTTCCCGTTTCTGCAGAGTTTTGTGTGTCTTTTCCCCCCGTGTAATGTGTCACTAGCCTCGTATTTATAGGAGTGTGAGGGTGCATGAAAATGGCAAGGGACAACCATTTAACCAGGCCTTTAAAGCCATAAGACAAGAATCAGACATATTAAAAGATTTCCTTTTTTTGAAATATTCATGCCTCTTTGGAATCTTGAATGAACCTGGACACTTTTGATTTTCGAATGCCTTCAGGCCCTGCTCTTCGATTGGTCTTGATTCGCCTCCTTCGAATGGATTTCTTATGTACCCTTCGAATGGGCCTTCTTTTCCAGCTTCAAAGTCCAATTCGAATCTATTTAGAACATTCCCTATTAGACAACTTCGACCAGCCCTTGGCCTTGTGATGAGTCTAAGTTCTGATTCGAAGTGTTCGGAACTTCCTTTATCAGAGCATCTTAGATTAAGAGAAACTATGCACTGAAATGCCATTCGAAGGTCATTTCATTCTGATGTTCTTATTAAGGGAAAATCTGAAGTTCCAGTCGAAGGACACTCTGAAGTTCCAGTCCAAGGACCTTTTGAAATGCCAATTGAAGGGTATTTGTCCATATACCAATCAAAGGGTACTTGTTAAAATTCCAATCGAAAGGCTTTGTTAACAGGCCAATTGAAAGGTGTTGTTCATGTTAATTGAAGGACATGGTTAACATGCCTGTCAAAGCTGCCTTGACACAATGCTAAATCGAAGGATCCCTTGGCATGCCAATTGAAAGGCTTGGCCCAGGGTGCCAAACGAAAAGGTCTTTCAGAATTCCAATCGAAGGCCTTGACACAATGCCAATCGAAGTGTTTGTCCATAATGTCAATCGAAGGGAATTATCCATGCCAATTGAAAGGCTCCTTCAGAATACCAATCGAAGGGTCTTTCAGAATGCCAATTGAAAGGTACTTAAAGCACCACTCAAAAATTTTCTTTTTCCTTAGGCAAGGGTTTCTTGTCAACCATGCAGGGGGAAGACTTTGGAAAACATGAGAGGGAAAATTTTGGGGTGCAACACTGCGCTTATAAAGAATGCCATTGCTTAGGAAGAACTTGGCAGCAAATCTCCTTAAGAACTTTTTGTCATTGACGGAAGCTCCTTCAGGGTATTCTCTAGTCTGGAGATACCTTTTGATTTCATGAAACCAAGGCTGTTCCACTACTTCTTCGGTATTAATCTCATGACAGTGCGCAGGTTCGTCCATTCGCTCGATGGTAAATTGGGGAGCCTCGTTATCCCAGTTGAGTTTAAACATGGAGGACATTGTAGCCAGAGCATCTGCTAGCTGATTTTCTTCTCGCGGGAAATGCTCGAAGGTGATATGCTCGAAATGAGGCAATAATGTTAAGACATGTTCTTTGTATGGGATAAGATTAGGATGCTTGGTGTCCCACTCTCCTTTGACTTAACTGATAACCAAAGCCGAGTCCCCAAATACGACCAAAGATTTGATTCCCAAGTCTATGGCAGCCTTGAGACCAAAGATGCAAGCTTCATATTCAGCCATGTTGTTGGTACAGCTGAAATAAAGTCGGGCAGTGAAGGGTGTATGGCAACCTTCCGGAGAAATTAGTACCGCACCGGTACTGTTGCCAAGTGCATTTGAAGCACCATTAAAGTACAGGGTCCATCGGGATCCTTGTTTAGGTTCGTCATACGGTCTGTTACCTTCAATGTTGTCCAATGTCATGATGTCCTCGTCGGGGAAGTCGAATCTCATAGATTGGTGATATTCGACGGCTTGATGAGCTAGATGGTCAGCTAGTACACTCCCCTTTATAGCTTTTTGGGTAGTATACTGGATATCATACTCAGTCAGGATCATTTGCCATCTAGAAATTCTTCCAGATAAAGCAGGCTTCTCGAAGATATACTTGATCGGATCCATCTTGGAAATCAGCAAAGTGGTATGAGTCAACTTATACTGTCTCAGCCGGCGAGCAGCCCATACCAAAGCGCAGCAAGTTTTCTCGAGAAGTGAGTAACGAGTCTCACAATCAGTAAACTTTTTGCTAAGGTAATAAATGGCATGCTCTTTTCGGCCAGACTCGTCATGTTGGCCCAGCACGCACCCCATTGAGTTATCCAAAACAGTCAGATACATGATTAACGGCCTTCCTTCGACGGGTGGCATCAAAATAGGAGGTTCTAGTAAATACTCCTTGATCTTATCAAAAGAAACTTGATAATCATTATTCCATTCAACTACCTGATCTTTCTTCAACAGCTTGAAGATTGGCTCACAGGTAGATGTCAGGTGAGAGATGAACCTGGCGATATAGTTTAAGCGTCCCAAGAATCCTCTAACCTCCTTTTCAGTACGGGGGGTAGGCGTTTCTTGTATAGCCTTCCCTTTAGCTGGATCAACCTCAATGCCTTTGTTGCTGACAATAAATCCCAAAAGTTTACCAGACCTAACCCCAAAAGTGTGAAGGGGTGAAAAACACAAGAAGGGGGGGTTGAATTGTAAAACTGGAAACTTTAAAGCAATTGACAAGATATTTTTATCCTGGTTCGTTTGATCTCAAACTACTCCAGTCCACCCGTCAAGGTGATTTCGCCTCTCTCCAACGAGGTCTTAATTCACTATATTCAACTGAATACAAATCTGCTTTAGCAACTGCTAAAACCTTCTTGATTCAAACCACAATCCGGTTTGTCAAGGCAACACTTTCTTACAAAGGTATAAAATAATGTGTGTGAATGTTTTCTACAAAACTATATCACAACTGTGATGTTTACACAAATGAAGCTTAGAAACTTAGAATGCTAAACACTAATGGAGTATCAGAGTTTGTTGGTTTAGCAAAACTGGTAGATGAAGATTATTGATCAGCTTTGTGCGTGTAGAGAGTTTGGAAGCATTAGCCGTGATAATCTTCAAAGCTTGGTTTATATAGCATTTGAGAAGATGAACGTTGAAGCAAATATTCTTGATTCAATGCTAATAACAAGCTTTCCTTTTTGAGCAGATCTTGTCTGGAATGAGGCCGTTGGAATTGATTAGCGTTCAATGCACAGTACTGTTGCTTCTTCAATGCACGATCTGGCTTGGCTCATTCTGATTCTGCTTCGCTGCTGATGAACTACTTGATTCTGTATCAGAGTGTTTTACGCGCAGTTCTGTTCATCAAGCTTCAGCATGTGCAAGCGTTGATCATCTGATCTTGACGTTCTGATTCAGCAACTTCTGATGCTGGTGTATGAAAACATATTCTGATGCTGAGAACGTGATCTTGCTTATTTTAATCAGCATATCTGCAAATCAGAGCATAGTAATTTTAGGCAGCATATAATTCAATCATAAAATATTTACTACTATATCTTTTCACTTTGTTATCATCAAAACTTAAATATAGGGTACTAGATTCAAACATTGTTCTAACAATCTCCCCCTTTTTGATGATGACAAAAACCAGATATTTTAAATGAAAAAATAACGTGAAAAGTTATCAGAGCTATGTATCAGAATAAGAAGTACGGAGAAGTCAGAGTTTAAGAGATACTCCCCCTGAGTTTGTTACTTCCCTTTGATATGCGTGTTCTTCAGAGTCAGATCTTTTTCTATCCTTGAGCATCAGATTAGGTCTTTGACTTATCAGAAAGCAGAGCTTCAGAGCTTTTCCTGTCAGAGCTTTGCTTCGGATCAGAGTGTTAGGACGATCAGAGCTTCATATATCAGAACTTCATATTTGATCAGAGCGACATGAGCTTCTATATTTTGATCAGAGCTTCTAGTTCTTAGTCTTCATAGTGTTCGGAGCTTCCTTGTGCCTGTAGACTTAACAACAAAACAGAAAAAACATTTCAAGTAATAGAGTTAGAATGTTTGAGAATTTCTGTCTAGTTAGCCGTTATTGATTTTAAATATCATTCTTGTTCTCCCCCTTTTTGTCAGCAATCAAAAAGTGTTAGTGATGTGCTAAAACAATTTAGATCAGAAAAACAAGTTATATTAAAATAGTTCAGAGCAAAAGAACATTACACAAACATAGTCAAAACATAGTCAAAAGTACATCAGAAAATGAAGAAAATATAGAGAATGTCATGCAAAAAATTTCAAGGTTGTGGGGGCATGCGTGAGAACAGGCTTTCCAGCATTGCTTGAATCTTTTCAGAAGTTTCATTCTGCTTCTGAACCATGGTGACAACAGTATCAATCTTGCTGTCCTGAACATTCATTCTTGCTTCCATCTTCTGATCATTCTCTTCCATCCGCTGCTGTAGACGCAAGTCATTCAGCCTGAGTTCTTCCAGAGCCTGCCTGTCCAAGGCAGCTTGAGAACTTTCAGCAGGAGGAAGCTTCTCAGAACTTTCAGCTACATCTTCTGCTGGATTTTCTTCCTGAAGAGTCTTGTCTTCTTCTGATGGTTGCACCTGTGCAGCTTGCTCTTTCTCAGACCAGGATTCACTGTCCAGAGGGAGCACAACTTCTTGAGGCACCTGACTCTCAACTTCCTTCAGCAGCATGCTAAAGTTCTGTTGAGCCTGCTCGTAGTTGACGTCCTGCAGCTTGAGTGCTTCAGTACGTACCCATACTCTGAACTGTGACCAGAGCTGATCAGAAGCAGCTGGGTCGATCATCCCCGGACAGACTTGCTTCAACGAAGCAATCCATTGCAGCATACCTGTTTCAAAGTCCAAAATACCAGAGCCAACATCTAGTTGCTTTGGTTTGGGAATGGCCAATTTGTGTCTTAAATCAGCAAGACGTTCAAGACTTGTTAAGTCAATGAAAGTTTTGCTGGGGTTTTCAGAGGATTGGTTTTCAGAGGTTTGCTGAGGTGCTGTTTGTTTTGGTGGATGGTTATCAGAGTCAGAGGATATATCTATTGGAGTGGTTGGAGTTTTTGGAGGTGTTGATTCCTCTGATGATGGTAACTGGGGTCTGACAATGGTGGTTCCACATGGCAACTGTATTGCCAGCGGTGAAGGTTGAGGTGAGTGGGGATCAGAATGATGAGGAGATGGGGTTTCATAGCGGTGAAACTCTGTTTGTGGTGAGGGTGGATTATTTTCTGGTTGAGGAGGTGGAATCTCTGATTGCTCAGGGATCAGAGGTTCTTCTGTGATTGGTTGTTGAGATTGTGGTTCTGGTTCTGATTGATGTTCTGGTTGTATTTCTGGTTCAGGTTGAATTTCTGGTTCAGGTTGTGGAGGAGGAATATTTGGTGGTTCAGAGTGAGGTTGAACAGAAGCATGTTCACGCTCAATATCAGCTAGCACTCTATCAAGTGCTGGTGTTGTTGAAACATTTGGTTGTTTGGTAATTTTAATGGGAATTTTAATTCTGGTTCTTCTGAGTTGTAAGGCCTCAGAAGGGTCTTCTGGTATGGTTTCATCAATAGTAGGAATTGGGATGGATATTCTGTGAGAGGTTTGAGGAGGGGCAGCAGATGTTGGAATAGTAGATGAAATTGAAATAGGGGCAGCAGATGAATTACCTCGTTTCTTTGGAGTCTGATGAGATGATCCTTCTGCTTTCCTCTTCTTTGTCTTCTTCTGAGTCACTTCAGGTTGGACTTGACTCAGATCTTTGATCTTCAGCTTTGAACCTGCATCTTCTTCCTTGTATGACTCTGGATACTTGAGAAACATATCAGGTTGGGATTCCATTTCAGAAAATCTTGGGAAATTACTCAGAGGCACTCTTCTTCTGGAGATGTCAGCAGTTGAAGAAGCTCTGGGTTCCTTCCTGATATTTTCTATCAGCTTCATCTTTTTCAGGTTCTTAGCGTTCAGCGGTTTTCCAACAGTTGGTTCAAAATTGCCCAGCACTTTAGCTTCGCTCAGATAATCTATCAGCTTATTCTCTGTCAGAATATCTGATATGAGCCTCCCAAACGGTATCCAGTCCCTTTTGGTCCTTTCTTCTTCTCTAGTCTCTTTCACACTAGTCTTCAGATGGTTGAACAGGAAGTGTGCCAGATTGATCTTCACCCTCTGATCAATAAAGTAGATCAGAAATTGCTGATCCACGTTTATATAATCAGGAGAGCTTGTTGGCTTCCTGTGATTGAAACAGCCCAGAACAATCTTGGCCCATACTCTGCAGTGATCCTTCAGATCCTTGATTTTGCTGCTGGGAAATCCAAGAGTGAAGATGCAGTTTGCTACCACACCTATATCAGGGCATCTATCAGCCATGTCCACACAACGGACTCCACCACCACTTTGACCAATTAACCTAGCAATGAGGTCTTCAGAAATTATTATCTTCTTTCCCATGACAGAAGAGATGACTAGATGTTTATGAATCTTGGCGTGAATCCAAAATTCCTTGACAAGCTCTGGGAAGGTTGGTCCAACCAGTCTATCAAAATACCTCTCCCACTTTTGAGCTTTGATTTCCTCAGTTAGGTCAAATCCATTATCCTTCAAACTTTCGAAATCGACGATTAACTCAGAGAGAACCTCAAGATTCTTTACCGGTGTGAGAAGAGTTCTGGTAGGCACCTGATACTGCTCAGAGGTTTCTTTCTTCTGATTTCCTGCAGGAATGCTGGAGGATGCCATTGTTCTCACACAAAAAAGCTTGAGAATGATTTGAGAGAAAAAGGTTTTAAGAAGATAACTCAGAAATATGCAGAGAATACTTAAGAGATTATGAGAAAGCGTAAAGAATAAGATTGAAGAATAATGTGCTTAAATAAAGATTTCAAAAATTATTTTGAAAAATTAAACGTTTTTAAGAGAGAGAAAAAAAATAATGATTGCCATTAACAAGCGTGATTACTTTTGCATTTAATGCTTGCTGATTTTGGGGGATTTGAGAAAGATACTTAAAAACGGTTACCAGACATGTGTCTCAATGCACCCAATCAGCGATTTCCTTTCTCAGAAGCGTGCACGCGTTCTGCTTCAGGGATTTGCTGATGATTGGATGACACTTGTTTGATGTAGTGATCAGCACGTCTGTCTTTGAGATTAGACTCTCAGATCTTTAGACTTGCCTCTGATACAATCTGCATGTTCTAACTTTCTGAAAGAAGATTGATCAGAAGTTCACAGTAATATAATTACATTCTGAAGATAAATACATGGAATTAAAACATTTTCATTCTGGGCATACTTTCATGCTGAGATGTTTCAGAATGAAATTAAACCTATCTTCTGAAAGGGGTTTAGTAAAGATATCAGCCCATTGATGGTCTGTATCTATAAATTTCAAGTTTAAAATTCCTTTCTGAATATAGTCCCTAATGAAATGATGTTTTATTTCTATATGCTTAGCTCTAGAATGTAAAATAGGATTCTTACTTAAGCAAATAGCAGAAGTATTATCACAAAGAATAGGAATGTTACTCTCAAAAATCTGGAAGTCTTCAAGCTGACTTTTCATCCAGAGCATCTGTGTGCTGCATCCAGCTGCTGCTATGTACTCAGCTTCTGCTGTTGACAGAGCAATAGTTGATTGCCTTTTGCTGGACCACGAGATCAGATTTTCTCCCAGAAACTGGCAGCTTCCAGAAGTACTTTTGCGTTCCACTCTGTCTCCAGCAAAATCAGCATCACAGTAGCCTACTAAGCTGTAATCACTAGATTTTCTATAAAACAAACCCAGATTAGTAGTACCTTTCAGATACTTGAAAATTCGCTTAACAGCTGTTAAGTGAGATTCTCTAGGATCTGATTGGAATCTAGCACAAATACATACGCTGAATAAAATATCAGGTCTTGAAGCAGTCAGATAAAGGAGAGAACCAATCATACCTCTGTAGACTTTCTGTTCTACGCTTTTGCTTACCTCTTCTCTTTCCAGAATGCACGTTGGATGCATTGGAATCTTTGATGGCTTACATTCTGAGAGGTCAAATTTCTTCAGAAGATCTCTGATGTATTTGCTCTGATGAATGTAAGTTCCCTCTGGAGTTTGATTAATCTGAATTCCTAGAAAGAATTTCAGTTCCCCCATGAGGCTCATCTCAAATTCTGCCTGCATACACTTAGCAAATTTTCTTCCAAGAGAAGGATTAGTAGAACCAAAGATTATATCATCAACATAAATTTGACAGACTAAAATGTCACTCTTAACTGTTTTACAGAATAGAGTAGTGTCCACTTTCCCTCTGGTGAATTCATTTTCAAGCAGAAAGTTACTTAGCCTTTCATACCAAGCTCTGGGAGCTTGTTTCAGACCATACAGTGACTTTTTCAGTTTGAAAACATGTTCTGGATGTTTTGTATTTTCAAAACCTGGGGGTTGGTGAACATAAACCTCTTCTTCTATATAACCATTTAAGAATGCACTTTTGACATCCATCTGATACAGAGTGATGCCTCTATTAACAGCAAATGAGATTAAAAGTCTGATAGATTCTAACCTGGCGACTGGGGCAAAGGTTTCTGTATAGTCTATCCCCTCTTGCTGACTATAACCTTGTGCAACCAGTCGTGCCTTGTTTCTGACGACTTCACCTTGTTCATTAAGCTTGTTTCTGAACACCCATCTTGTTCCAATGACGTTGAATCCTTTTGGTCTTGGAACGAGATCCCATACGTCGTTTCTGGTGAATTGATTCAGCTCTTCTTGCATTGCCAGAATCCAGTCATTGTCCAGAAGTGCTTCATCAATAGAAGAGGGTTCAATCAGAGACACAAGTCCCATCAGAGTTTCTTCAGAGTTTCTGAAGCTTGCTCTTGTTCTGATTGGATCTTCCTTTCTTCCTAGGATAGTCTCTTCTGGGTGATCCAAACTGCTTCTGGGTAATCTCTTCTGAGGTTGATCAGCAGCAGTTGTAGGATTTCTAGCATTGCTTCTTTCAGACGTTGAAGGAATGTCTGTGTTGAGAGCTTCTGATGACTTGTCTTCAGAACCTGCAAATTCAATTTCTATACCTGCAAGATTTTCATTCTGCTTTGACTTTTCAGAGTCAAGCTTGTCATCAAAACGAACACTGATTGATTCTTCCACAATCTGTGTTTCTGTATTGTATACTCTGTACCCTCTTGAGCGTTCAGAGTATCCTAACATAATACACTTCTGTGCCTTAGAATCAAACTTGTTCAAATAATTCTTAGTGTTTAACATATAGCAAGTACATCCAAATGGATGAAAATACGAAATGTTGGGCTTTCTGTTCTTCCACAGTTCATATGGAGTCTTTTCCAGAATAGGTCTTATTGAGATTCTATTCTGAATGTAGCACGCTGTGTTTATTGCCTCTGCCCAGAAAGTCTTAGCAACGTTTGTCTCGTTGATCATGGTTCTGGCCATTTCTTGCAATGTTCTGTTCTTTCATTCTACAACTCCATTTTGTTGGGGAGTTCTAGGACAAGAGAAATCATGCAGAATGCCTTTGTCATTAAAGAATGACTCAAAATCTTTATTTTCAAATTCTCCACCATGATCACTTCTGACTTTAACGATTCTAAGATCTTTTTCATTCTGAACTTGGTTACAGAAGGTAACAAACACAGAGTGTGACTCGTCCTTGTGTCTTAAGAACTTTACCCATGTCCATCTGCTATAGTCATCTACGATTACTAACCCATACTTCTTGCCACTGACAGAAGCAGTCTTAACTGGTCCAAATAAGTCAATGTGCAGAAGTTCTAATGGCTTAGAGGTAGAAACAACATTTTTGGATTTAAAAGAGGGTTTTGCAAATTTGCCTTTCTGACATGCTTCACACAGAGCATCTGAATTGAACTTCAAATTTGGAAGTCCTCTGACCAGATTGAGTTTGTTAATCTGAGATATTCTTCTCATACTAACATGCCCCAATCTTCTGTGCCAGATCCACTGCTCGTTGTTAACAGACAGAAGACATTTTACGTTCTGACTCTTTAGTTCAGAAAGTTTGATTTTGTAAATGTTGTTTTTCCTCTTACCATTAAATAGGATAGTCCCATCTTTCTGACTAACAGCTTTACATGATTTTTGATTAAAGATTATATCATAACCGTTATCACTTAATTGACTTATGGATAACAGGTTATGCATCAATCCATCAACAAGCAGAACATTATTAATAGAGGGAAGATTTCCGTTACCTACAGTTCCAGAGCCAATTATCTTTCCCCTCTGATTGCCTCCAAAGCCAACGTGGCCTCCAGGCTTAAGTTCCAGGCTTTGGAACATATGCCTTCTTCCCGTCATGTGTCGTGAGCAGCCAGAGTCCAGATACCATGACTGGTGTTTCTGACTTGCTGCTAAAGATATCTGCAACATGTATTATTTTATCCTTAGGTACCCAGATCTTCTTGGGTCCTGATTTGTTAGTTTTACCAAAACTCTGGTTGAATTTTGGTTTCACAAAGTGATTACTACTAGTATATTTGATGTCATGTGTGTGACCATACACAAAGTGTGAATTTAGAGGAGTGTGTTTAATGGTTAAATCCATGACATTTTTAGGTGTAGGAACCTTACCTAGGTATCCTATTCCTTTCCTGCCGTTTCTGCTAACTCCATAGATCATTGAAGCCATTCTGCTTCTATCTATGCTTTTAGCAAGGAACTTCTGGAAACTATGATCATACTCCTTGATGATCTCATCAGCGTTGCTGGGAGTTTCAGCAATTGGTTCCTTCTGAGAGTTTTGTAAAGAGTTTTCTAATTTTAAAATTTTATCTCTCAGCTCAGAGTTTTCCAATTTGAGACTCTCAGACTTATTAGAGTCAGATTCAAGAGTCCTTTTCAGGTCTCTGAATTTAGCTCTAATCTGCTGATAACGTTCCAGAATTTCATTGAGGCTTTCAGCAAGTTCAGCCTTTGTAAAATTAACAGCGAAGTTAGGGAATACCTCTTCTGTGTCTGATTCTGAGTCTGAGTCAGAAGCTTCACTGTCATCTGGAATGTTAGCCATGAGCGCTATGTTCGCCCTTTCATCATCTGATTCTGAGTCAGCTTCAGATGAGTCAGAGTCATCCCATGTGGCCATGAGACTTTTCTTCTTCTCTCTTCCAAACTTCTTTTTGGGCTTTTCCCTCTGAAGCTTTGGACAGTCACTCTTGTAGTGTCCTTGCTCATTGCACTCGTAGCAGATGATGTCCTTTGTATTTGGCTTCTTGCTACCGGAGGAGCCTTCAGATCTTCTGTATCCAGAGGAAGAATCTGTCCTTCTGTATCTGGAAGAAGACTCGTTCTGATCAGATCTTCTGGGATTCCTGAACTTCCTTTGTCTTTGCTTCCACAGTTGATTTACTCTTCTGGAGAGAAGGGAAAGCTCGTCTTCTTCTGATGAGGATCCATCAGATGTTTCTTCAACTGCCTGCAAAACTTTAGATTCAGATTTTCTGTTAGATTTTAAAGCTATAGGCTTACCTTGCTTCTGAGGCTCGTCAGCTTCCAGCTCTATCTCATGACTTCTGAGGGAGCTTATAAGTTCCTCCAGAGTGATTTTGTTGAGATCTTTCGCCAGCTTCAGAGCAGTAACCATAGGCCTCCACTGCTTGGGTAAACTTCTGATGATCTTCTTGACATGGTCAGCAGTAGAGTATCCTTTGTCCAGAACTTTGAGACCAGCTACCAGAATCTGGAATCTAGAGAACATAGTTTCAATGGATTCAGATTCTTCCATTTTAAACGCCTCATACTTCTGAATGAGCGCCAGAGCTTTTGTTTCTTTGACTTGAACGTTGCCCTCATGCGTCATTCTGAGAGAATCAAAGATGTTCTTAGTTGTGTCTCTGTTGGAGATCTTCTCATACTCAGTATAGGAGATGGCACTGAGGAGGATGGTTCTGGCCTTATGGTGATTCTTGAAATCACGCTTTTGTTGATCAGTCATTGATTTTCTTTCAATCTTCTGACCAGTTGCATTCACAGGGTGCGTGTATCCATCTGTCACCATATCCCACAGATCAGCATCATGTGCTAGAAAGAAGCTTTCAATTCTGTCTTTCCAGTAATCAAAGTTTTCTCCATCAAAGACTGGAGGTTTGCCGCTGAATCTGTCTCTGTCCTCATTGGTGTCATTGCTGAAATGAGAGTTGTTTCCTGCCATTGTGTTTTTCTGACGCTGGATCTTGTACTGACACGGTTAAGTGTTTTAGCTCAGAACCAGGCGCTCTGATGCCAATTGAAGGGGTGAAAAACACAAGAAGGGGGGGTTGAATTGTAAAACTGGAAACTTTAAAGCAATTGACAAGATATTTTTATCCTGGTTCGTTTGATCTCAAACTACTCCAGTCCACCCGTCAAGGTGATTTCGCCTCTCTCCAACGAGGTCTTAATTCACTATATTCAACTGAATACAAATCTGCTTTAGCAACTGCTAAAACCTTCTTGATTCAAACCACAATCCGGTTTGTCAAGGCAACACTTTCTTACAAAGGTATAAAATAATGTGTGTGAATGTTTTCTACAAAACTATATCACAACTGTGATGTTTACACAAATGAAGCTTAGAAACTTAGAATGCTAAACACTAATGGAGTATCAGAGTTTGTTGGTTTAGCAAAACTGGTAGATGAAGATTATTGATCAGCTTTGTGCGTGTAGAGAGTTTGGAAGCATTAGCCGTGATAATCTTCAAAGCTTGGTTTATATAGCATTTGAGAAGATGAACGTTGAAGCAAATATTCTTGATTCAATGCTAATAACAAGCTTTCCTTTTTGAGCAGATCTTGTCTGGAATGAGGCCGTTGGAATTGATTAGCGTTCAATGCACAGTACCGTTGCTTCTTCAATGCACGATCTGGCTTGGCTCATTCTGATTCTGCTTCGCTGCTGATGAACTACTTGATTCTGTATCAGAGTGTTTTACGCGCAGTTCTGTTCATCAAGCTTCAGCATGTGCAAGCGTTGATCATCTGATCTTGACGTTCTGATTCAGCAACTTCTGATGCTGGTGTATGAAAACATATTCTGATGCTGAGAACGTGATCTTGCTTATTTTAATCAGCATATCTGCAAATCAGAGCATAGTAATTTTAGGCAGCATATAATTCAATCATAAAATATTTACTACTATATCTTTTCACTTTGTTATCATCAAAACTTAAATATAGGGTACTAGATTCAAACATTGTTCTAACAAAGTGCACTTGCTTGGGTTCAGTCTGAGCTTATACTCCTTCAACCTGGCAAACAGCTTCTGCAAATGATCAAGGTGTTCTTCTTCTGTCTGTGATTGAGCTATCATATCGTCTACATAAACTTCGATCTCATGATGTATCATATCATGAAACAAAGCTACCATGGGGCGTTGATAAGTTGCCCTTGCATTCTTCAATCCGAATGACATCACTTTGTAGAAGAAGGTACCCCATTGCGTAACAAAGGTTGTTTTCTCCATGTCCTAGGGGGCCATTTTGATTTGGTTGTATCCCGAGAATCCATCCATGAAGGAAAGAACCTTGTGCTGAGCTGTGTTGTCAACCAAGATGTCTATATGTGGCAGTGGAAAATCATCTTTGGGGCTAGCCCTGTTCAAATCCCGATAGTCCACGCACATTCTGACTTTGCCGTCCTTCTTAGGCACGGGCACAATGTTAGCAACCCATTATGGATAGGAAGTAACAGCCAGAAAGCCAGCGTTGAATTGCTTCATTACCTCAGCTTTGATCTTCTCAGACATGTCAGGTATCATCCGGCGAACCTTTTGCTTGATCGGTGGGCAGTCTTCTCTTGTAGGGAGACGGTGAACCACGATATCTGTGTCTAGCCCTGGCATGTCTTCATAAGACCAGGCGAAGATTTCAACATATTCGTTCAACAACTGCACTAAGCGCTTCTTGACACTTGGTTCCAGGTTGGCACCCACTTTTACTTATTTCTTGTCTTCCTCTGTCCCTAAGTTGATGGTTTCTAGCAACTCTTCGTGAGGCAAAATGGCCCTCTCTTCTTGTTGTAGAAGTCTGGCTAATTCTCCCGGCACTTCACAGTCTTCGTCAACTTCATACTCAGCATGATTGACCAAATCTTCAGAGTTATCGAAGGTGAAAGCAGAATAGTCACCCATGGAATCCGGAGTGGATGGGTACCTGCATTTGTGAGTGTGGGTGTGTGTAAGGGATAGCCATCCTTAAACAAACAAAAATGCAAAAGGAAAAAAAATGATCACAATAGTTTATAGATGAAAAACGTCCAATGATTCATTAAAACATGGCATATGATTATGAAGAAAATCAAGCCCTTACAAATGGACCTACATGTCCCGGGAAAGGCATGAGGTGAAAATAGTGTGTGAATTGTTTTAATTATTACAGACCATAAATGGGAAATTGTTCAAAGATAAAATTACTGGTTGATAAAGGTGATGGGAACAAAATCCTTTGCTTCCCAGTTGCTCAAACCCCCTTCGACGGTCGGAAAGATCCAATCTTCAAAGTGGCTCTCTTCATCCTCATCTTCTACAGCATTGATTCCATGGTGTGAGATCTTGACGGGTGGCCCTCCAGCCTTGGAGCGTTGCATAGCCTTTTGTCCTGCAGCAGTGAACCCTAACCCAAACTTGTCTGTCTTATGGGGAAAATCAGGAAATTTCCCCCATATTTTACTCTTCCCTTCTTTAACCATAGCCTCTGCGTCCTTGAGAAATGTCATTCTAGATACATGCTTGGGAACAGTAGGCACTTCAACCATTGTCTTCGCAACTGCTACTTCAGGAGAGACTTCCTCGAAATGTTTAAAAGGTGTTTCGATGAACTCGCCATCCAACTCTACATAACAGAAGGAATTGAGATGACTAATCTTGTACTCTTCCTCGCCGTGCACTATTATAATCTTACCCTTAACAGGATATTTCAACATTTGGTGCAAAGAGGAGGTAACTGCCCCGGCATAATGGATCCACGGTCTTCCTAACAAACATGAATATGACAGATGGATGTCCATCACATAAAAGGTGGATTTGAAAACCTTTGTGCCTACTTTGATAGGAATATCAACCTCCCCATGAACCATTCTTTTGGAACCATCAAAAGCCCTAACAACGATATTGCTAGGTTTGAGGGTCAATCCTTTGCAGTCCAAACGGTCTAAGGCTTTCTTCGGCAGCACATTCAAGGAATAACCAGTATCAACTAAGACATGGGCGAGGGTAGTTCCCCTGCATTCAACTGAGACGTGTAGCGCGTCGTTGTGTTTCCTTCCTTTGGGAGTCAAGTTAGTATCGAAAAAGCCAAGGCCATTGTCAGCAGTACGACTGGCCACACATTCCTGAAATTGGTCAGCCGAAGTCTCTTGGGGAACATGTGCCGCCTTCAAGAATTTGATTAGGGCCTTAGCATGGGCCTCAGAACAGAGCAGAAGAGCCAACATTGAAATTTTAGAAGGAGTCTTCCCTAACTGTTCCACAATGTCGTAGTCACTTTTTTTGATTATTTTTAAGATTTCATCCATTTCTTTCTGAGTGGTTTCGGGGATAACCACAGCATGAGGCTTCGTCCTGACAGGCACTTCTAGTATCCCCTTACCCTTGTCGGTAGTATCAGCAAATGGTCTTTCTTCAGGAGTATCCAATTCTTCAATCATTGGGCCTTGCACAGATGGTCCAACAGGTACAGAAGCTTTCAAGGGTCCGAAAACTGCTCGAGGGGGAGCAATCTCCGGAGAAACGATTCGACCACTGCGGGTTATCTTGCTTGTACCCGTAATGTTCCCTATATCAGGGTTTTCTTCTTCATAATTTTCTTGGAATGCCTCAATTTGCTTGATACCATGATAGATGATTTCTCCTCCATAGTTCCATGGTATCATTTTGCTTGATTGGCACGGGACAGGTCCCGACATGGTGATCTTTAAAGGTGCACATTCAGAGTTGGGTGTAATCCTGACAGGCCTTTTGCAAGCCTTGGGAGGATTGTCGGAAATGGTTATGATTGCAATATCGTTGGTTGAAGTAGCAAAAGTAACAGGAGTAACAGGATTGAAGGTATCAACAGGGGTTTTCTGGAAAAGTATCTCTTGGGTATCCATCAGGAGTTGAACACCTGACTTCAACATTGGGCAATCACCTCGTATGTTCAAACAAAAATAGCAGTCTTTACCACAACCAGGAAAGATCCCGGCTCTCATTAAATTTTCTTTAATCACAAGTAACGGCGTCAACAGGTCAACAACATCAGTAACATGAAGGTCCTCCATAACAGCATGAATATTATTACCGTGCTTGGGCATTGGAGCAGAAATCACATTGGGCTTCTCAGGCGCGTCGAATTCTACTTCTTAGGCATCAATCAAGTCCTGGATTTTGTTCTTAAGCGCCCAACAATTATTGGTATCGTGCCCAACACTGTCGGAATGGTAAGCACATTTGGCATTAGAGTGGTAGTATGGAGAGGAGGTGTTAGGATTTTTTGGCGCTTCCCTTAAATTGGTAAGATTCAACTTCAACAAGTGGGGGAGTACCTGAGCTGGCATCATGTTGATGCGGGTGAACTGTCGTTGTGGCCTTTCTACCCGTTGTTGATTAGGTCTCGACTGATTGTTACGAGGTTGATCATTTGAAGAATTTTGAATCATCACCGCCCCTATAGTCGGTCGGCGCTCGGTTCTTCCCTGACCCTTCTGAGAATACACAGCAGAGGCTTCCTTCTTAGCCGGGAAAGGTTTTTTAACAGTTGTGGATGCAGAAGCATCCTTTTGAATCTTTCCACTTTTAATACCGACCTCGACCCTTTCGCCAGTCAAAATTAGTTCAGTAAATCCCGCGGGAGAACTCCCGATTAGATGATTGAAGAAGGGGCCAGACAGGGTCCCCAGAAACATGTCAACTAACTCCCTATCTGACAACGGTGGCTGCACCCTTCCAGCCAGATCACGCCACTTCTGGGCGTACTCTTTAAACCCTTCATTGGAAGCCATCCCCATACTTTGTAACTGAGTACGTGTGGGCGCCAAATCAGCATTGTATTGATACTGACGGTAAAAAGCAGCTGCTAAGTCTTCCCAATTGTGAACGTCTGATCTCTCGAGCTGATAGAACCAATCCAACTGTGTGCCAGACAAACTGTCTTGGAAAAAGTGTACCCAGAGGTCTTTATCAGATGAGTGGGGTTGTATTTTTATGACATACGATCTCAGGTGCATCTTTTGGCAAGACAGACCGTCGTACTTGGCAAATGTTGGCACCTTGAACTTGGGAGGGATAACAATCCCAGATACCAGTCGTAGTTCTTCAAAATCCAAACCGGGTACCCTCTGCAACTCCATGGCTGCCAGTCTATCCTCAAGATTCTTATATTTATCATCCGCTGGTGGATACTGTTGTTCGGAGTAGTCTTCGTCTTCTTCCTCTTCCTCCTCTTCAACCTCAGATTCAGAAGGTATAGCAGTCCATTTCCCTTTACCGGCCCCTTCGTCAGACGTTGAGGGGAACTCAAGAACTTTCCTAGCCTGATGCTCAAATCTCCTTCCCAAAGTGGCTACTCCAGGTCTCTTTTTCTTTTTCTCTTTATTCTTCTCCAACAGAGCTTTGAGGTCCTCTTGACCCTTTGCCAAGGTCATGAGGAGTTGCTGGAATTGTGAATTTTGTGCCTGCAGATCCTTTACCGTCTGTTCCAAATCTATCTTGCTGAAATAAACAGCAGAAAGATAAGGAAACCTGGTGTGAACACATGTTTATGCATATGATCAATGGTATGTTATTCATGTAATGCTTTCAAGGATTTAGAAATTCAAATTTGTTGCAAACAAAAAGAACGCACGTCATATTAAGAAGAAATTGTTAGTACATAAGTGCCCCATGGGAAAAATATTACAAAATTCTTAATGTAAAAAGACATTGCGCATCCTCTTTGGTGCGATGTAAGTGTTGAGAGTTTCCTCCTCATGAAGTCGGCGGGTAAGCTCCAAAACCTTCTTCTCACTGGCATAGAAGCTGGCTTCGAAAGTATTCTATTCTTCCTTGAGTTAGATCCAACTCTTTTGCATTTATTCCCATGATGTTGGCATGTCAGGATGTAGGATGGTGTATGGAACCTCTCCCTCCATAACAGGCTCTTTGATCAAGGAGAGAATGTGAGGGTATGGCATCATAAGATTCTGGGCGTGGGTTCGTACCCACTTGAGATAAGGCTCAAGGGGGATGGAATTCTTCTGCCCTAGTGTCTTACTATCTACCTTGTTGGGCATCCTCCAAGCTCTGATGAACCTTTGTCGAAGTCCTTGCGCATTGTTGTCGAAGTCAAAAACTAGGTCAGGAATCAGCATGTCATGAGGGCCATCCCTCCAAGCATATCCAAACTGTCTCAAAGCTAGACAGGGGTTGTAGGTGATGCCTCCCCTAATTCCAAGTAGTGGGACATTAGGAAATTCCCCACAACAATCAATGATGATGACATTTTCTCTAGACCGAGAACACCAATGTACATCAGAATGTGTGAGGGTCATCAATCGTTGTGACCACCTTAAACCCTGCTCATTCTTCAAAACTGATTGTGGAAGGTGAGAAATAAACCACCTTGCTAGGAGAGGAGTACAACACATGAGAACACCTCTTTTCCTCATTGTTCGTGTGTAAAATGAGTGTAGGATGTCCCCAAGCAATATGGGTATAGGATTCCTGGATATGAAAATCTTGACAGCGTTCACATCTATAAGTTGATCAGGGTTTGGGAACAAGACCAACCCATAGATGAGGAGTTCCACAATCTCTTCAAAGGCCTGTAGATCAAGAGAATTCCAGCAGTCTTATGCCTTCTCAAACAGAAACTTTGCCAAGAAACCCTTGACACCACTTCTGGTTTCCCAGTGTCCCTTGATGTCAGATGGTTGCAAGTGTAATGCTTGAGCAACATCTTCAGGCTTTGGTTCTCTTTCCGTACCGTTGTAGGATAGTTGATGAAGAATAGGAATTCTCAGGAGTTGAGAAAATTCCTCCAAAGTAGGCACCAACTGGTAATCAGGGAATGTGAAACAGTGGTGTAGGGGGTCAAAGAATTGGAAGAGGACTTTCACCAAGTCTTCTTTAATGTTGGTGTTGACCAAGTTGAGGAGTCTACCATGTCTTTCACTGAAGAGAGAATTCTCTGGAATCCTAGAAGTAAAGTCCTTGAGTTGAGGAGGGATTCTCACAAGGTTGACTTGAATTGTTTTCTTGCAAAGAGATTCCATGACCTACAAAACAAGAACAAAGATGAAGATCTAAATCCTTGAAATGGTTAGTGGATGCATATGATGCTTTATGATGTTCATGGTGTATGCACAAACACATGTACAAGCAAATCACACAAAGCCCTAGTTTTAGGCTTGCATGAGGTTTCATAGGTAAGTACCCTTTTGAGTTTAGTTGGCTCAAACCTGTCCTATAAATAGTAACCGAGTTCTAAGGAGCTCAATATCACTGGATTGTTTTCTATGTTCATTGTTTTGGTTTAGCCACTTAATTAGCGACCAAAATATTCCAAGAAAACAACCCTCAATGAGTGTAGTATTGAGTATCTACCAACTTCGGACTGCACCAAAGCCGGTCATCTCACTACCCCTAATAAAAGGCCAAGATGGTCAAGTAAGGTTCTAAGAGTTCATTAGTGCTTCATGACATCACTAAGCGGCCCCGTATTCTCTTTGATTGACTCAAAGGCTACCGGTACTCACAAATATGTCGCACTAATAGAGCTATTGCTTCAACCGTGTCGGTATACCCCGCACAGTTTCCATAACGTATTGCTATTTACCTATGGATGTTTCCCAAATCCGGGTGGAGGATTTCAAACCCAAACAAGAGAACCAAATGTAAAGCAATCAAAGAAAACAATAATCATGCAAAGGGTGATCTAATCCCTAAGGTTACTCCACTTTTAGAAATAATCCCCAGCAGATTCGCCAGTTCTGTGATACGGTGGGAGAACTGACTTGGGATTTTGCGTTTGTGTTCGCAAATGTTTCGGTTTAGCAAGAGTCGCCACCGACTTTTTATTTTATCCTAAGGAAAGGTCAAAAAGCACAGGAAAGACCTTTGAGATGTTTTCTTGAGTCCGGGGAGTAGATTATAGAAAGGGAAGGTATTAGCACCCTTTCTATCCATGGTTATCCATGGGCTCTTAGTTACTTGCTTAGATCACTTGCTTTGCTTTTCAGTTGTTTGAAATGGTGCTCTTCAATTGTTTGAAATGGTGCTTTGTGTATGATTTTGAAAGATGTTTTGAAAAGAGGCCATCGTTGTGGCAACCTTTGTAATGATTCTAGTTTGAATGTATACAAAGGTGTTTTTGTCTTTTTGAAAGGTTTTCAATGTTTGAAAGTAGGGTTTTGAAATTTGTGTTGTGAAGTGTATTTTGAAGATAGCAAGGATGTTTTTTGCAAGTTTTGATCAAGTAACTAAGAGTTGTCTACCCTATTCTACTCAATGATCTTTCTTATGTTTTTAACCCTTTTAACAGTGTTATTTCACCATTGTATTTTGTGAACAACCTTGTGTTAGGATGTTAAACGGGACATGCGCGGGTCATCGTATAGACCAAGATAGCAATAGTGTCAAGTATTTTTGGCAATTTTCTTGAGGGACTTGATCATTTTGTTTAGGCAACTCAGATAGCGTCATCGAGGGACTATGATCTTTTTTTTTGTTTTGCCAAAGTACTTGACATGCAACTATGGCCCATTTTTGAAGACAACAAGTGGATTATAACCCTAAGGGTGCAAGTGTGCATTGTCTTTGTTTTCATGCATTGTTATCTTGGATTAGGTCAAACTAATTATTGATTTTATTTTGCATACAAACCCTAGGTCTAATCATGGCATAATTGAAAGCATCTAAAGGTGCGAGAATTTAAATTCTACACTATTAAACATGATATAGGGAGGGGGTACAAATTTGAATTGGGGATTATTTTGCAAGAAATTAAATCCTAAATTATTACAACCAAATTGAATGTACAAGATACAATATTTAAATGTACAATAAATAAATACAATAAATAAATGTTAAATAAAATATGTTATGCAAAAAAAGATTTTTATGTATGTAAAAGTATTTCTAAATATGAAGTGTAAATAATAATAAAAAAAGTCAATTTTAATTATCTTATTCTTTAGGGCAAAACCCTAATTTTTTTAATTAAATAGTATTATTTATTATTTATATACAATAATGTATTATTTGTACAAAAATATAAGTATATTAAAAAAAGTATTTTTGGTATAAAATATTAATAAAAATAAAAATGTATTATTTTTGTATTTTTTGTCTTAATTATTTAATTAAAATATGTATGTATATGTATTAAATATATTAAATATACTAAGTGTGTATAAAAATAAAATAAATTATTTACAACATGGTATATATTTCAAAAAAAATGTTTTCAAGTATGTACAAAATAATAAATAAAGATAAACATATTTTTTATATTATTTTTGAGTTTTAATAAAAGGGATATAAAGTATTTAAATCATTTTTATAGTAGTAAAATAAAAATAAATATCAAATAAATATAAAAATAATTTTTTGGCATTTTTTATATTTGGACATAAAATAATAAAGTCAGAATAAAAAATAAAAATATCAAAATGACAAGTATACAAATAAATGGGCCAGGGGGTGTAAACTGAAAATGTGTGTGTGAGAAGCAAAAGCAAACAGGCCCAGCCCAAGTAACTTCATCTTCTTCCTCGGTTCACAAAAAACGCGTGTTCTGTACATCAACTGCTATCTCCTGATTCCTTGATTTTTTGACAAAACTCATAACATGAAACTTGTAGAGCATCAAGCAATGAATCCAACCATATAAAAAACTTAAGCTAACTCTCAAAGACCAGAGAGAATTTCTCTGACCCTAAATCTTAACCTAGTTTTTTCAGAAAGTTCATGAACAAAATTCTCCTAGCACGATTAAGATAAATGAAAACTAAACACATGTATGGTTTCAGGGCTATGAGTACAACACCTTTCATTCACAAACCTAAGTCTAACTATTCCTAAATAGAGAGATAAAAGTTCATGAAATACCTGTTTCAGTTGACTTCGAGCTGGACAATGCAGTAACTTCCAAGGGTGCTTGAGGTTCTTTTGAGCTTGCCTGATGTCCAATGAAGCTTTCCCAATGCTTAGTTTGTTTTGAAACAGCTTGAATCGTGCTACATAACTCAACATGCAATGCTTTGAAACAAAAATGGCAATGTGTGTTAATGGTGTTACAGCTAGCAATGGAGGTCTGGGATAGTTCAGGTGAGTTGAGTGGAAGGTATTGGAACAAGTTTGAGGCAAAACGCACGAGGGAAAGTGGAGATGGGGGTGGTTCTACAAGACTTGCCCTGTTTTGCAGAAAAATGGTGATTTGGGGCATGAGGATGCTTTAGGGGTGAAAGGCCCGTGCTTCTGACTCAAAGGGTTGTGTGAAATGTGTTTGTGATCTTTGTTTTAGCTAACAATGACTGGTTTTCAAGTTGGGAGGATTTTGGACAATTTCTTCTTTGTGAAGCAAGAATGTCTAACTTGTCAATGCAAGCCTGTAATGCCTATCTTGTATGCTGCATATTTTTCCCTTGATACTTGCAATTTGTGGATTTGATCTTGCCTCAGAGATATGGCCCCATGCCTCAAAGATCTTGGTTTGACATAAAGTGTAACTTTACAAAAATGGCATTATACCTTTTTCCAAATAGGGATTAGTTTTGCATGCAATGTCCAAATGACCAAGATAATTCCTTAGCTCAGTGGATTTGCATTCAATTAAGGAGTGTAAAATGGTTTAGAGGCCTGCAAGCTAGTACAAAGCATGTTGATTTGAAAATGCAAGTTGTATGAACATGTATTGGCCATAAATCAAAGTGAGTTTTTGCCAACTTCAAGCATTCGATTCTCCTTAACCACAATGGTGTTTGAGGAGTTCTTGGATAATTTGGAAATCTTGCAACATGTACTATAATCCATCTTTGAAATGCAACTTGAAACTCCAAGTGGAACTATGTGAAAAATGGCCAAGAAGATGGGTCAAAATCTTGCCTAAACTATGGCAAAACTTCTCTAAGTTAAAAGTTTTAGGTACCCTTGTTCCAAAAATCATAACTTGAGATACAAGCCTCTTTTGAGAAAACTTTGTGAATTAAAGTTGTATACTTTGTGATGGACTACAACTTTCATGTTTCAAGTTTTGTTTGAATCCATTTGCATCTTGGTGAAAAAATGGGACAAGGTTAGGAAAAAATAAGAAAATTTCATAACTTAGAAAATTTCTAAGTTATGAAATTTTTCCATTTTAAACCCTAATTTGCATTTTTTGGTTTCTTGATGAACAAGTTTCATAATTTGACATGTCTTGATGAAAAATGACCCTTGGCACTTGATTTTGACCAAAAAGTCAAAGTTTGACTTTTCAGTGTACAGTCAAATTTTGATCAGTTGACTGAAAAATTCATCTATCAATCCTATGCACTTGAGATCTTTTGAACTTGTTGAATGGTTCAATACAATGTCATTGAGTCCTCGAGTCCATGGTTGAGCTTGATTTGCCATTGGTTAGGTCAAACAGTCAAAAATTGCCTTTGTATAGTCAAAACCTTAAAAATGACCATTTTGCCCTTTTGATGATCTGATCAAATTTCTTATGGAATTGTGATCAAAACTTGATCAAATGGTTCATATGAGTTCATAATGTTGATGTGAATCAAATTTCATGAGGTTTGACTGTCAATTGGCCACAGTTGACTTTTTCCCCAATACAGTTGATTTCTAGGTCAACTGTCCAATTGACTGGGCAAAAATTTGGATCAAGGCTTGAAACTTGGTATGGACAAACTTGTGAGTCCAATATGAAGTATGAAAGTCACTTTGGGCATTGTAGGTCAGAACATCACTGTGCAAACTCAAACCCTAATTTAGGTCAACAGTGGAAGGAGGTGTCTTGAGCAGAGCAAACCCTAGCTTGATCTTGAGTTCCAAGAGTCTTGTGATGAAAAATGTTGATGAAATGAGAGGGAATATTTTGGGGTACAACAGTTTCCCCTGTTCAATCTTCTTGAACCTGAAGAGTTAGATTGGCAAGTTTGCCTTTCGCGACTCGAAGGTAAAAGAGGATTGGACACTAGAGTGCCCGTAAATTTGCACTCGTCAGAATATAGCTGAGAAATGGGCTTAAAGATGCCATTTAGAGATGATAGAGTCTTGCTGGAGATGGGATTAAAGATGCCATCCAAGAATTTTTGTTGAATTGCAATGTGGTAGGTCAGAAGAATGAGCATTAAAATGGTATACGTGTCTGGAATGCATTTGAACTATATCTGGAGACTGAGTATGTATGAGCGAAAGAATGGCATCCGTGTCTTGAGCGTATCTGAGCTGTAACTTTATTTGAACTTTGAATGAATATCAGAATGACTACCGTGTCTGGAGTGTATCTGTATTGTATCTGAATTCTGAATGGGCGACAGAGAAACATCAGTGTATGGAGCATCTCTGGGATGGGGATAAATTCTGAATGAGTGACAAAATGGCAACTGTGTCTGGAGTGTATCTAAACTGTATCTGAAATTGAGATCTGTATGAGTAGCAGAATTACTTCCATGTCTGGAGTGTATCTGAGACTGTAACTGGGATCTGAATAAGTGACAGGATGACTTCCGTGGCGACTGCACTGGGGATAATCAAACTGCTGGTGTAAAGGTTAGAATGGCATCCGTGTTTGGAGCATATCTGAACTTGAAGTTGATAGTTGAATCTGAATGAGAGATAGAATGGCCGTGTATGGAGCGTATCTAGCCTGTATCGGATTGCTGAAGTCTGAATGAGTAGTAGAATGATCGTCGTGTCTGGGGTGTATATGTACTGTATTTTGACTTGAAATTGTGAATGAGTAATAGAATGACCGCCGTGTCTGGGGTGTATCCATATTGTATCTGAATAATTGTTAATGATAGCCTTTTAATCTTATCCTGAAAAGGGTAAAATGTTAGCTAAAACACAAAGTTATGTTGCATGATATGTACGATGCAATGAATCAATGTTTATGTTATGTGGATGTAATGGATGTGCATGTAAGTTGAGTAGTTGTCTTGCTGTGGAAAATAAATCTTTGATAAACTGGAGGTAATGAAATCTTTGACTGCTGTCGGGGAAAGTAAATCTTTGACCGATGCTGGGGATTCCAAAAATCTTTGATTATCGAAGATGAGAAATCCTTGCTGACTGCTTGGGGGTTAAAGATCTCTGATTGTTGAGAATGAGAAATCCTGGGGCCACTGCTGGAGATTGAAAATCCTCGGTGATTTACGGGGATTAACAAGGTCTTTGACAACTTCTGCGGGGAATGATAATCCTTCATGACTCTCCTGGGATGTAGGGAAAACTCTGAAAATCTCTACTGGGGAGTTAAAACCTAGGAG
Source organism: Vicia faba (assembly GCA_948472305.1). Lineage (NCBI taxonomy): Eukaryota > Viridiplantae > Streptophyta > Magnoliopsida > Fabales > Fabaceae > Vicia > Vicia faba. Next base: position 1,578,751,458 of record OX451738.1, on the reverse strand, counting down.
GTTTCTGCTTGGAGAAATGAGACCGAGAATCTTCGATCTTGCTGGGAGATAACTCTGTGGGGGAAATGTTCACTATTCTGGCCCCGCTGGGGATAGGATTTTCAGGGTTTTCGGGCTCCACTGGGGATCTTGAAGTTTAACTCTGATGGGAATTTTGAAACTTAACTCAGCTGGGGAATCAAGTTTTTGGAATGCACTGGCTCCACTGAGGATCTTGAAGCTTAACTCCGCTGGGGAAATTTACTCCAAATTTTAGCTTTTTTGAGGATCTGAATGATGTATCATAGGGGATTTCTTCTGAAATGGCATAAAGATCTCTTCCTACACCTTCAATCTATCAGTAATTATCCTTTTTCAATTTCGTTCTATTTGTAAGTCGTGATTATATTCAAAATGCATATGCCTATTTAACAAAACATTGGACGTTTTCAAATAAAAACACAAGTGTAAAAAGAAAAGAAAGATAAGCAAATTTCTGCACTTTGAAGTATATTTGTATTTAACTTTTGTGAGTATCTTTTTACAAAGGAGACAGACATCCTAGTAAGAGAATGTTGTCGTAAAAATTGAAAAAATTTATACAAAAGAAAGATGGCTATGTGTAACAATTCCATGGGATTCCCATTCTGCTATAGCCTTCACAACTCTGAATATCTTGTCCATTTGCTGCTTCGTCCGCCGATGACTGGATTGATCAGAAGCTTGGAGCTTGTTGGTTAAGATATTGTTCTTAAAATGATCCGACGAGACATAGTCATACGCTTTTAATTCCCTAACTTTTTCCTGGACCTCCCTTTCAGGTTTTCGATCCACCGGGAAACCCTTTTTTGCCCAAGTCGCCCTTTCGGGTTTTCAACTTGCCGGGTGTATAGATTTTTTTTGTTTTATCCCTAATTTTTGCCTGAACCGCCCTTTCGGGTTTTCGATTCACCGGGATGCCCATTTTCGCCCAAGTCGCCCTTTCAGGTTTTCAACTTGCCGGGTCGTTTTATGCGTAGTATCTTTTGACTATGTCTGCGTTCGCAGGGTGCGGCAAGTCGTCGCCGTCCATGGTGGTCAGAATCATTGCCCCACCAGAAAAGATGCTCTTGATCACAAATGGTCCTTCGTAAGTAGGAGTCCACTTGCCCCTGGGATCACTTTGCGGTAAGATGATCCGCTTGATTACAAGATCTCCGACTTGATATACTTGACGTCTGACTTTCTTGTTGAAAGCCTTGACCATCCGTTTTTGATACGTCTGACCATGACAAACAGCAGTAAGTCGCTTCTCGTCGACCTCAAACTTGATGTGTCGATACATGAGGGTTGTAAGACTGATAACGAGAAATCGTATCATATAATTACTATGCTTTTTACCAATTTTATAATACATTAAGTCGTCTAACTCCCGATTATTCCGAGTTTATTTGTCTTTTTTATAGGTATAACATTTGTCAACTCAAACCAATGGAAAATGACTACATGAAGGAAGCTAGACAATAAACAAAGAGAAAAAGAACTAAAACTGCAAAGTTTGGAGATTTTGGAGCATTGACGACCGTCACACCCTCGTGACGGGCGTAACGACCCTCAACTTGAAGCAACGCTCGTCACACATCACTGACAAGCGTAATGTGCTATTTAAGCGTATTACGACCGTCACCCACCTGTGACGACCGTCACGCGCATAAAGATGAACGTTGTAAATTGGTGGAGACGTGGGCAACGCGAGGGCAGACTTGTTCTCCTAGTTTTCCTCCACTTAGCAACCATGCTCCCTATATTTCCTCCACTCAAGCCTTTTCTCAAGGGACTGTCAACTGCTATTTTCTCTCCTATATATATGTATGGTAGTGCAAAGCTGCAAGGGTCGAAGGAATTCTCCCAGAACAAAATTATTACTTTTTCAATTATTTTTATTTCCTTGTTTTAGAGCATTTTCTACGTACTGTAATTCCTACTTCCAGTATTATTTCAAGCTTTAGTTTTTAGGTGTTAATTCTTCATTCAAGAATTAACACAATTTATTTACTTCAATCAAGCTGTAAGGAATATTGTAACATTTCAAGATTACCATAGCAACGTTATTTCCAGGTTTTTATTGCAATTAATATTTATTCATTTTTGTATTATGCCAGTTATTTTTATGAATCATATTTTGAATTGCATTGTTGTTAAATCTATTATGTCCAGCTAAATTATTCGTACTGATATGTGACTCTTAAGAACTGAAAGAATTCAGTGATACCTTGGCCAAAAATATTTATTTATAAAACAATTTCTGGTTTCCAATTTCCATGCTTAATTTAACTACCCTTGTCACGAGAGTGAGAGGTTAATTAATACGATTTTGCCACGAGAGTGGGAAATTAATTAAGGTAAGAACCTGCATGTGAGAGCTGGGGTTCAACCCAGATAGTGGTAACAAAACATTAATTTTTAAATACACGAGAGTGTTTTAATAAATTAATTAAACTCAAATTGTTTTCAAAAAGTGTTATTAAATTTAAAGTGCATCCACTAGGTTTAGTAGAATAACTTATTTCATGAACACGAGAGTGTATGTCTCAGGTTTTTAAACAATTAGTTTTTACCGAAATACTTTATAGGCCAAGTCATTCACCGAATTCCCGAAGTCCGACTATCCCATACCGGTATAACTATTACTATTATTTTCAATTAAATTGTTCCCCCCCCCTAAAATCAAATATTCATCGCTTAGTTAAACAAACTGTAACATTAGATCGTATGCGATTGATCCTCAATCTATGTCGGTTCGATAATCATTTAAAACTAGAACGACTAAACTGTATACTTGCAGTTATTATCCCGACAGACTCATAAAGTCCCGATCAAGTTTTTGGCGCCGTTGTCGGGGACTGGTTAGTCAATTAATTACGATTCTTCTGTTGCGCGTTTAGACTAGGCAACAGAAAACCATTTTTCAATTTGTATTCCAAGGACTCGCTCACAAGGCAAACCACTTGACAAATCGACGGACGAACTTGAACGCATTCTTTCCGTAAGATGTGCAGTCAGGGATTACTATTTAAATCACGCTATTCCTTTACCCAAACCCGAAATCAAGATTGATTCTGAAACAAATTCTAATTCTTCCTATGAGACCGAAACTAATCCAAAATTAGACATGGCCGAAGAACAAAGGACCCATCCACTGAAGGAGTACGCAGCTCCATCACAACAAGAACCCCACAACAGCATTACTGCTCCAGCAATAAATCGAAACGATTTTGAGTTGAAACCGTCATTGATATCAGCTATCCAATAATGCCAATTCTCTGGAGATCCTTCCGAGGATCCAAATGAACATCTTACAAAATTCATTCAATTTGTCGACACAGTTATAGCAAATGGTGTTAGTAAAGATGCAATAAGATTACGTCTTTTCCCTTTCATGCTAAGAGATAGAGCTTGGGCTTGGTTGCAATCCTTGCCATCAAATTCCGTCACTACGTGGGAAGGACTGAAGATTGTATTTTTAGCACGATACTTTCCCCCGAGCAAGACTACTGCACTAAGAGCCCAAATCAACGGATTTAGGCAAAAGGATACTGAATCGCTATTCGATACATGGGAACGCTACAAAGATATGATGCGAATGTGCCCACATCACGGATTAGAAAAATGGATGATCATCCACACGTTTTATAATGGACTCTTGTACAACACAAGACTCTCTATAGATGCCGCCGCAGGTGGTACACTGATGGACAAGCCTTATGACGAAGCTAACCAACTCATTGAAAACATGGCTCAAAACCACTATCAGTGGGGAGGAGAAAGAACATCTGTGGAGAAAACTCAAACCAAAGGTGGGATGTACGAGATTAGTAGCCTAGATAAAGTTAATGTTAAGGTAGATGCTCTTACCCAAAAGATAGAAAGCTTGACCTTACCTCCTGCAGCTACCGTGGCTGCAGTTACCCCAAGCTGCGAAGTTTGTGGAGTTCCTGGTCATGTTGGAACCGAATGTCAAATCTTAGTAGGAATATCAGTTGATCAGGTAAATTATGCTCAAGGTAATCCTTATGCTAATACCTATAATCCTGGTTGGAAGAACCATCCTAACTTCTAGTACAAGAGCAATAACGCTTTATATGCACCTGGCCAAGCACCTGCTGTACCTCCAGGTTATCAAAAACCCGCTGTTAATGTTCCTAACATTCCTAAGAAATCTAACCTTGAAATCCTAATGGAAAATTTTATCGCTAATCAAGCCCAACAAAACAAAGAATTCCTCAATCAAAACGTTCACACCGGTGAACAGTTGAAGCTATTAGCAAATAAGGTAGATGCCCTAGCAACTCACAACAAAATGTTAGAAACCCAAATCTCCCAAGTAGCACAACACCAAGCTAGTTCTGCCACACCTGCTGGTACATTTCCTGGACAGCCACAACCCAATCCTAAAGGACATGCAAATGCTATCACATTACAAAGTGGGACAGCCCTTGATGGACCGGTAGATCCTAGGCTCCAAAACCCGACCATGTATCAAAAACCTGAAAAAGAAGTAGAGAAGTCAAAAGATCAGTCTGAGAATGTAGAGGAAGACGCGAATGAGAACAGAGAGGTTTCAGAAAAACCTTATGTGCCTCCACCACCATATAAACCACCAATTCCATACCCCCAAAGACTTGCAAAATCCAAGAACGAAGGACAATTCAAGAAAATTGTAGAACTTCTGAAACAATTAAACGTTATTATTTCGTTTACAGAAGGTATAACCCAAATGTCGTCATATGCTAAATTCCTAAAAGAAATATTGTCTAATAATAAAAAATCGTTGAAAACGAAACCGTTATGCTAACTGCCGAATGTAGCGCCATAATTCAAAATAACATGCCTCCAAAGCTAAAAGATCCTGGTAGTTTCTCCATACCATGTGTAATTGGAAAATCTGTCATAGATAAAGCCCTATGCGATTTAGGAGCCAGTGTTAGTCTAATGCCCTTATCTATTTGCGAGAAGCTCAAATTAGGCGACATGAGACCTACCAAGATGTCCCTACAACTAGCCGACAGATCAGTCAAATTCCCTGTTGGTATGCTAGAAAACATTCCTGTCCGAATAGGACAATTTTACATACCGACTGACTTTATAATAATGGACATCAAGGAAGATTCAAACATTCCCATCATACTAGGAAGACCATTTTTAGCTACTGCAGGAGCCATCATTGACGTTAAGAAAGGAAAGCTTACCTTCGAGGTAGGAGAAGAAAAAGTAGAATTCATTCTTTCCCAATTCTTTAAATCCCCTGTTATAGATGACTCATGATGTCTCCTAGATATTATTGATGAATGTGTCAGAGAACTTGAAAGCCAAGAAGACACCTATTCTGGGATGCTAAAAATTCAGACACCAATTATCCTCAAGGACGATGACTGGAAACAAGAACATTTAGATGCCGACCTAAGCGAATGTTTTGCCTTAACACCCGATCCTGCCTCGACTGATAAGAAAACTGGTATAGAACTTAAAACATTACCTGAAGATCTTAGGTATGAATTTTTAGATAAAGAACTCGAACGGCCAATTATAGTCAATGCCAATTTAGGGAAGACCGAAACCGAAAAACTTCTTAGTGTGTTAAGGAAGTATCCAACCGCGTTAGGCTATAATATATCAGATCTAAAAGGAATAAGCCCTTCTCTCTGTATGCACCGTATTATGCTGGAGGAGGACTACAAGACTTCTAGAGAACATCAAAGACGAATAAATCCTATCTTAAGTGAAGTCGTTAAGAAAGAAGTGCAGAAACTACTAGAGGCAGGCATCATATACCCAATATCAGATAGTAACTGGGTCAGTCCAGTTCACGTAGTGCCTAAGAAAGGAGGTGTTACGGTCATAACGAACACAAAAGGCGAATCGGTAGCACAACATACCCAAACAGGATGGAGAATGTGTATCGATTATAGAAAACTGAACAAAGCTACACGCAAGGACCATTTCCCGTTACCATTCATTGATCAAATGCTCGAGCGCTTAGCCAAACATTCCCATTTCTGCTATCTTGACGGATACTCAGGATTCTTCCAAATTCCCATTCATCCTGACGATCAAGAGAAAACCACGTTCACATGTCCCTATGGTACATTTGTATACCGAAGAATGCCATTTGGACTATGTAACGCACCTGCAACTTTCCAACGATGCATGATGGCGATTTTCGCAGACTTTTTAGACGGAATTATGGAAGTATTCATGGACGATTTCTCTGTCTGTGGAGAAAGTTTTGACTGATGTTTATCAAATCTTAAATTAGTACTGAAACGATGTGTCAATGTCAACCTAGTGCTCAACTTGGAAAAATGTCACTTCATGGTGAGACAAGGAATTGTGTTGGGTCACATTGTATCAAACAGAGGGATTGAAGTCGACAAAGCAAAAATCGAAATTATCAAAAACCTTCAACCACCCAAAACAGTTAGAGAAATAAGAAGTTTTCTAGGACACGCTGGTTTTTACCGATGTTTTATAAAAGATTTCTCTAAAATCACCAAGCCACTAACTGAATTATTAATGAAAGAAGCTGAGTTTATTTTTGACGATAAATGCTTGAACGCATTTGAGACGCTTAAAGAAGCCTTAATTTTAACACCTATTATGCAACCTCCTGATTGGAACCTACCATTTGAAATAATGTGCGATGCGAGCGATTATGCTGTAGGCGCAGTCCTAGGACAACGCAAAGATAAAAAGCTTCACGATATCTACTACGCAAGCAGAACACTCGATCCCGCACAAATGAATTACGCCACTACAGAGAAGGAACTCTTAGCTGTGGTATTCGCATTGGATAAATTTCGTTCCTACTTAGTAGGCGCCAAAATCATTATTTACACGGATCATGCCGCGATCCGATACTTACTAAGTAAGAAAGACGCCAAACCACGACTACTCAGATGGATCTTACTCCTACAAGAATTTGACTTGGAAATAAAAGACAAAAGAGGAACTGAAAACATGGTAGCTGACCATTTATCAAGATTAGATGGAATCCAAACTGAGAGTGTTCCCATAAACGAAGATTTCCCTTATGAACGCCTTATTGTTAAGCTAGAGATAGACCTTACCGAAAGTTTGGATCAACACAATGAACCTTTAACAACTGCGGTAGTAAAAGCCATTTATACCAACACCACATTACCATGGTACGCTGATTTCATCAACTATTTAGCTGCCGACGTTTTACCACCTGATTTAACGTACCAACAACGGAAGAAATTTTTCCATGATCTTAAACACTACTTTTGGGATGATCCATTACTCTTTAAAAGAGGCGCCGATGGTATCTACCGTCGCTGCGTTCCTAACGATGAAATAGACGACGTCATTTCCCATTGCCATTCCGCCCCTTATGGTGGACACGCTAGTACGTCAAAAACTTGTGCAAAAATACTTCAAGCTGGCTTCTTTTGGCCTACCTTATGGAAAGACGTCCACGTAGCAATTATGAACTGCGATAGATGTCAACGCACAGGAAATATATCTATACGCGACGAAATGCCGCAAAAAGGAATCCTCGAAGTAGAAATTTCCGATGTATGGGGAATTTATTTCATGGGACCATTCCCCGCATCTTTTGGAAATAAGTATATTTTGGTAGCCGTTGACTACGTATCAAAATCGATTGAAGCCATCGCCGCACCCACAAACGATACACGCGTGGTACTTAAACTATTCAAGCATGTTATCTTCCCACGATTCGGTGTACCAAGACTAGTAATCAGTGATGGTGGTTCCCATTTTATCTCTAGAATTTTCGAAAAGTTACTTTCAAAATATGGCATTAAACATCGCATAGCCACACCATACCATCCTCAAACGAGCGGACAAGTGGAAGTGTCAAATAGGGAGATAAAACAAATCCTTGAGAAAACCGTAGCCACATCTAGGAAAGATTGGTCCTCCAAGCTAAATGATGCTCTTTGGGCATATCGGACAGCTTTTAAAACCCCTATCGGAACAATGCCGTTTAAATTAGTTTATGGAAAATCTTGTCATTTGCCAGTAGAATTAGAACATAAAGCTTATTGGGCCATTAAAATCCTTAACTTAAATAACAAGATTGCTGGCGAGAAACGAGTATTAGATATCCATGAATTAGAAGAATTGTGTTTAGACGCCTATGAAAATGCTAGAATCTATAAGGAAAGAACAAAAAAATGGTACGATAAGCGTATCTCGCGGAAAGAATTTAAGGAAGGAGACATTGTACTCCTATTCAACTCTAGACTGAAACTTTTCCCGGGAAAATTACGTTCCAGATGGTCCGGACCATTCGAAATTAACAAAGTTTTCCCAAGTGGTGCGATAGAAATTTAAGGAAATTCTATCGAACCATTCATAGTCAATGGCCAGCGCTTAAAGCACTACTTTAACATCAGAAATATCAACTATTCGGCTTATCTTCAGTTAAGTGAGCCACCTACCCCGATACCTAACTAAATGGGTATTATTTGTCGAGCCGTTGACATAAAATAAAGGCGCTTCGTGGGAGGCAACCCATGTTTTATTTTAATTATTTCTACTGTTTTAACATGTTTTTATTTTTCTTTTCTTTTTCTTAATCTTTAAAATTTTCATGATTGCATCTCTTACTCCTTTTTGTTTTCTTCTATTTTTATTTTCCCTTTAAACTTTCTTTTTCTTTTTGATTTAACTTCGGAAAAATTCTTAACCTGAAAATACTAACTTAGTTTTTTTTTCCAAACATTTATTAAATATTTTCAGGGGGTAATTCTTTTGCTTTCATATTTAGCTCTATGGCACGTGTAAACTTCATGAATGTCACTTTGAGAAGCAGACACCAAAGAAGTCGCTTTGAGGATCTGGATGAGCGGGAAATGTGCCCTACAATCTACGCTGATGACCATGCTATGACCGCTCTTAGCATTCGTGAGAGTGTCATGTATTTGCTACATCAGATTGGCTGGGACACTTCTCCTATCCGAAGACGGTATTGTACTTACAAGAAACTGACCCTTGAGTTCCTGAGCACCCTGAGCTTCATTCCAAATCACGGGATAGGATTCAACCGTGGGTTGATCACTTTCAGGATGTTTGACATGGACTACACTTATAACCTCAGGGAGTTTAGACACCTGCTAAGGTTCCCTTTTGGACCTGATGTTATCACTATGACCCAGGAGGACCTCTTGCTTGATTCTGACCTTGATTTTTTCTGGGGAAGCATTACTGGCAATAACCATCCAGAGTCGTCTGACCTTTATTCTGAGTGCATCCACAACCCGGCTATCAGGTACTTTCACAAGATCATCGCCCACACCCTCTTTGGTAAACAGCAGAATGTTACATCCGTGTCCCGCGATGAGCTCTTTATTATGTATTGTGCCTCCCAGAGCCGTCTGGTAAACGGTGTCGTTTATATGCTAGCTAACATGGAGCGTATCATCCAGACTCCAAATGCACCAATCCTGTTGGGTGGTTTAGTCACTATGTTATCAAATGCAATTGAACTCCGCAGGCCTATGCTAGGATCAGCCCCGCATTATGGAATAAAGCCTATGAACATTGAATTCTGCTTCAACACTAGCTTTATCGGGAACCTTGGGCCAAATCAATTTGAGCTGTTAATTAATCATGAGATTGTCCACCAGTTTAAGCTCCTGAACCCTATCACTAGTGTGCATAATAGAGCAAACTGGCTTTTTGACCTCTACCATCCTGCTACACCGCCTTCGTCTCCTTCTACTGTTGACATTTATGAAGTACCCAACACTTCTAATGCCGATGAAGACCCTGCCACACCACCGGGATACCATGAGTTCCCCGATCCATGGGAACAGCAGGCAGCTTCTACTGAGACCGCCACCCAGGCTCCAGAGATCACACCACCGCCTCCACCTACTGTTACCCTGCACTCTTTGCATGAAGAAATTACTGACATGCGGGGCGAGCTTACATATCTCCGGGTGGACTTCATCGCTTTCATGGATTTGGTGACCGACCAGCTGGATTTCATGCACCAGCATATGTTCCCGACTCCCCGTGGCTAGAGTTGTCGTTGTTATCTTATTCTTTTCTCTCGCATTTGTACATACAGTGGGGACACTGTTTAGTTTTAGTGTGGGAGGGATTCTAGTTATTTTAGCATTTTATCATTTTTATTCTTAGTTATTCTGAAACAATTTTTATGGATTAATTCAATTATTTATCAAGTACCAAGTTTATTTTATTTCTTCATTCCTTTTCATTTTCAGCATACTGTTTATTTCTTTTAATTTACTGTTTGTATTTTCACGCAAATATTATTTCATTATGTGTTAGTAAATAACATTTCAGAACTTTAATTATTAGAATATTTAAAAATATTTCAAAAACTCTAATTATTAGTTTATTTCAAACTTAGAAAATCAAGAAAATAATAAAAAATTATATAAACATCTCCAACGGTCTTGTAACGGTCTTCTCATTAATGACATTGAACGTGTTACGACCGTCACACCCTCGTGACGAGCGTAACACGCATTTTTGCCGTGTGACGACCGTCACACCCTCGTGATGACCGTCACGCATATAATGTATCAGAACGGATATTACAGAACCGTTCCAACCATTTCCTTCTTAACCCCACTTCCTCCATTGTTACAAAATCACACGAAAACTCCCCACTCCATTCCATTTCTTTTCAAACTTCCAACTGTCCAACACTAAAATACCATCCATCCACTACCCCAATTTCATATTCCAAACCTTTTGCAATCAAATCCTACGAACACCATGGCCAACAACCAACAAGCTCCTGCTCTCACTTTCAGAGTCGGCGAACAAGGAGAAAACCAACGGGTAAAATTTCAGAAGTTTCAACACCGAGGTATCCAACCTACACGGTACGTTGATATTGACTGCTTGAGGAGTTTGGGACTACTTGACAGTGTCCGCCAATTGTTGCAGAGTGTGGATTTATGGAACTTGTGTCGTGAACCAAGACCGATTTATGAAACTCTGACTCTTGAGTTTTTGAGTTCCTATGTTTACATCACTCCGCCAGGTGCCACGAACCAACTGTCAGGCTTGGCCAAATTTCGCATGTTTGGCATTGAGCACGAGTTTCCTCAATCCGACATCGCACGACTTTTAGGCTTCTGTTCGGACGAAGGTGTTCATCTCCGGGTGCCGGATAATTTTGGTGAGGAAGCCTTCAACTTATGGCACAGTTTGACGAATATCCGTTCCGGATCCTACGACCACCTAAATACCACCCACATTCATAATCCGGCCATCCGCTATTTCCACCGCATCCTCAGCAACACAATCTTCGCCCATGACAGCAACCACAAGCTCAACTCCAAGGAGCTCTTCTTTATGCATTGTGTGTTCACAGGGCAAAAGATCAACGCCGCCCCATTCTTACTCGCTCACATCCACTCTATTTGCGCTAGAGGCGGAAAACCATTTTATTTCGGAGGGCTGGTCACTTCACTTGCTATAGGTCTGAACTACGGTGCTGCTCTCGCTACTATGCCTTCTATGGCACCGACTTTGCTAACTTTGGATCACTGCAAAGCCGCACATCTCATTTATGAGTGGGAGGATGGCAGATTCCACCCTGTAATCAGGAACACCGTTTATCAGAACATCATTTTGCCATGCAGGGACCGAATCGATCCACGAAACCGAGCAAACTGGTTGTTCGATCATGCAACTCCCGCAGAGCGTGCACCTACTCATGAAGACCAACCTGCAGCCCCCGCAGATGAAATGCAAGAAGAGCTGGATAGTGCTCCTCCCGTCCACGACATTCCAGGATCCTCATCTGCACCTCCTCCTATTAATCTTGAAGACATCCTCCACGCCATCCATATGCAAAACCAAATGAGCGCAGCACTTGAAAGAAGGCAACACGAGCAATTTGAGTCTCTGTGCGCTCAAAACGCTCAGATCTTGACTGGGCAGCGCAACTTGAATGAGAGGTTAGATGAGGCCCTGTCAGAGCTTAACGCCTTAAGGCTGGACGTCAGCACCCTTGGTTTCCAAGATACTGACACAGAAGCCACTCCTACCAGACGCTCTCGCACCAGGAGTAGAGGACATGGTCACCAGTAGTTTTTCTTTATTTTTTATGTAGTTTATTAATTTTTCTGTTTCTTTTCCTTTCCGTTTGTTTTTTATAATTGTACTTCCCCGCCTACATACCGCAACATTGAGGACAATGTCGGATTTAGTGTGGGAGAGGTACCTTTCCCTCCTTTATAAACTAGTCATTTTTATGATATATCTCGATTTAAATTCTTCACTTTATTCAGCCATACCAAAAAAATTTATCTTCGCATTAGCCCGACATACCTATTTTAACGAAATCCCCAGTTAGGGAAGCCGAAAACGACATAACAAGATTGATACGGTTATGACACCGTAGACTTCCTACTTACGCGATCCGTTTCAATAACCATTATACCGACATCTAGAGTTTTTAGTTCTACATTAACCCCTAGTAGTTTATACTAGCAGTCAACACCGTCTTGACACAAACCACGTGGAGAATCGATGAATATAAGTGTTTGATGTCTGATCATTAAAATATCCTTCCTATCTCGCTGCTAAGAAAAGAAATTTTATGCACCAAAATATACGGTCACATACAAGAGTTGAGAAAATAACGAAGGAACCCAGTGTAGGTTGGTTCAGAGGTATCTGGTTCTAAACTCGGTAGGGCGTGCTATGGCTTGATCCCCCACAACCTCCAACTTGGATAAACATATGTAGGGTTGCCACATTCATGTACCAGACCCCGTGCTAAAAGGATCAAAGTCACTAACCGGTTACTCTACTACGTGCGTGCTAAGACAAAGGGCTTAATGTGATTGCGCCAGAACAAAACTGGGTGAAATAGATACGAGGAACTCTGGGCAGAATTATAACAGAACTGTTGGATAGCTCGTTTGAAATGGAATCCTACGACTAAGCTTATTGCTTGTGTCATTAGCGTATCTTTAGTGTTTCACTCAAGTATTGTCCGAACCGACGAGGATTTCCCGAAATTACTTTAAAAATCCAAGGTATGTCATGCGTATGCGCTCGACAAAACTTGTCCGACCTTTCGAATGACTATTTGCTTGAGGATAAGCAAAGGTTTAAGTATGAGGGAATTTGATAACGAGAAATCGTATCATATAATTACGATGCTTTTTACCGATTTTATAATACATTAAGTCGTCTAACTCCCGATTATTCCGAGTTTATTTGTCTTTTTTACAGGTATAACATTTGTCAACTCAAACCAATGGAAAAGGACTACATGAAGGAAGCTAGACAATAAACAAAGAGAAAAAGAACTAAAACTGCAAAGTTTGGAGATTTTGGAGCAGTGACGACCGTCACACCCTCGTGACGGGCGTAACGACCCTCAACTTGAAGCAATGCTCGTCACACATCATTGACGAGCGTAATGCGCTATTTAAGCGCATTACGACCGTCACCCACCTATGACGACCGTCACACGCGTAAAGATGAACGTTGTAAATTGGTGGAGACGTGGGCAACGCGAGGGCAGACTTGTTCTCCTATTTTTCCTCCACTCAGCAACCATGCTCCCTATATTTCCTCCACTCAAGGCTTTTCTCAAGGGACTTTCAACTGCTATTTTCTCTCCTATATATATGTGTCTGGTAGTGCAAAGCTGCAAGGGTCGAAGGAATTCTCCCAAAACAAAATTATTACTTTTTCAATTATTTTTATTTCCTTGTTTTAGAGCATTTTCTACGTACTGTAATTCCTACTTCCAGTATTATTTCAAGCTTTAGTTTTTAGGTGTTAATTCTTCATTCAAGAATTAACACAATTTATTTACTTCAATCAAGCTGCAAGGAATATTGTAACATTTCAAGATTACCATAGCAACGTTATTTCCAGGTTTTTATTGCAATTAATATTTATTCATTTTTGTATTATGCCAGTTATTTTTATGAATTATATTTTGAATTGCATTGTTGTTAAATCTATTATGTCCGGCTAAATTATTCGTACCGGTATGTGACTCTTAAGAACCGAAAGAATTCAGTGATACCTTGGCCAAAAATATTTATTTATAAAACAATTTCTGGTTTCCAATTTCCATGATTAATTTAACTACCCTTGTCACGAGAGTGAGAGGTTAATTAACACGATTTTGCCACGAGAGTGGGAAATTAATTAAGGCAAGAACCTGCATGCGAGAGTTGGGGTTCAACCCAGATAGTGGTAACGAAACATTAATTTTTAAATACACGAGAGTGTTTTAATAAATTAATTAAACTCAAATTGTTTTCAAAAAGTGTTATTAAATTTAAAGTGCATCCACTAGTTTTAGTAGCATAACTTATTTCATGAACACGAGAGTGTAGTGCATCCACTAGTTTTAGTAGCATAACTTATTTCATGAACACGAGAGTGTATGTCTCAGGTTTTTAAACAATTAGTTTTTACCGAAATACTTTATAGGCCAAGTGATTCACCGAATTCCCGAAGTCCGACTATCACATACTGGTATAACTATTACTATTATTTTCAATTAAACTGTTTCCCCCCCTAAAATCAAATATTCATCGCTTAGTTAAACAAACTGTAACATTAGATCGTATGCGATTGATCCTCCGTCTTTGTGGGTTCGATAATCATTTAAAACTAGAACGACTGAACTGTATATTTGCAGTTAGTATCCCGACATACTCATAAAGTCCCGATCAAAGACTCAGGATGAGTCGATACGAAAGGGGCTTGCGTCGACACATGAAGGTTGCAAGACTCAGGATGAGTCGATCGGAGAGATGCATGTGTCAATACATGTTATTTGTGAGACCAGGATGAGTCGATCCATAAGGAGGATATGTCGACTCATGTTGCGCAGATGAAGCAGTACGCGTCGATCCAAAGGGTTTTGCGTCGACCCATAATGGCTGATTTTTGACAGATTCAGTTTTAAAGTGTTGTAACTTGAATTTTAGGATGCTGTTTGAGATGTCGTTCGAAGCGTTGAATAGCTAACGCGATGACCTTTATTCTAGATGATTAAAATAATGAATAAGAAGTGTAATCCTAGTAGCCAATTTAGGATTTAGAATTATTTCCTGTGTTGGTCGTTGTGCTGACTTTTGAACAGAATGATGAATGTGAGATGTTTAGAGACTGATGTTCGAATAATGACAGTAGGATTAGTGACAATAGCGATGTAAAATTGCAAAATAACAGTATGGACTATTGTAGTATTAATGTACAACTGAGTTGTTAGTGAGATGTTATTAACGAAGTTGTGCTTGATAATTTATGATGAATAAATGACGTTGATGAATAAACGATGTTTAATGAATTATTTTGATGATATGAGATGTTGATGACGAGACATTGAGATGCATTTGAGATGTTATTTTGAGATGTTATTTTGAGATGTTAATTTGAGATGTATTTTGAGATGTTATTTTGAGATGTATTTTGAGATGTTAATTTGAGATGTTTTGAGATGATTTTAGATGTTGTTGACTTGGGTGTTGTTATTACATTCATGGTTGAGTCGCATACATTGCATTTTTGAGATGGAGCTTATGCTCGTTGAGATGGCCTGGATTGGAAAATTTTGAGATGAAGGCTATGTCTTGTTGATGCCTCTATTAATTGGAAATTTTTTGAGATGGGAGTTCTGCTCCAATGGTACCACATGCATTTGCATAGTATTGAGTCGCATTAGATGATTGTATAAAGAAGTGTATTTTGATGTTGATGAATGTATACATGTGTTGTAATTGTTGTTGATTATGAGATGAGAAGTGGTGATGTTATTGATCTAATTTAATATATTAATTATCATGCGCTTTATTATATTGTTAGATATCTCACCCCTTCTGTTTGAATGTTGCTCTTATGTTGGTAATGTGCAGGTAATCGAGAGTGAAGGCTGTATACCTTCAATAGTTCGAGTCGGTGTCATTGCTCTGATATGTAACACTCGGGAGGATGAACGCTTGCTGATTTTTGATTATGGATTTTCAGTTGTTGAACCTTAAATTGATTATTATTAAATATGTGATGTTTCGAAGTTGCTGTTTTGAGTTGTTAAAGATGTTATTAAGAATTCCGCTGTGTAGATGTTGAATTATTTTATTTAAAGATGTTATGGTGGTTCATCTGATGTTGTGAAAGTGTTATATATCCACGATGAATGCAATGAATTTCATAGAAGAATTTGTGACGTCCCAATTCGGTTGCATGTTTGAATTTATAACTCTTATTTATTTATACAATTTCTTGGGGTAGAATTGGGGTGTTACATTGCGGTTAGCAAGAGTCGCCACCGACTTTTGTTTTATCTAAAAGGAAAGGTAAAAAAAAGCACAGGAAAGACCTTTGAGATTATTTCTTGAGTTCGGGGGGTAGATTATGAAAAGGGAATGTATTAGCATCCTTTTCATCCATGGTTTTCTATGGGCTCTTAGTTACTTGCTAGATCACTTGCTTTTGTTTGAAATTGTGCTTTTGTGTGGTTTTTGAAAGTATTTTGTAAAGAGGCCATTGTTTAGGTAAACTTTGTAATGATTCTCGTTCGTTTGAATGTATATAAAGTGTTTGATCTTTTGAAAATGTTTTCAAGTTTGTAAGATGTTTTTGAAAGTGTAGGTGTTTGTTTTGAAAATAGCAAGGATGTTTTGTTTTGAAATTGAGCAAGTAATTAGGAGCATTCTACCTACTCAAAAGTCTTTCTTGTTTATTTTTTTCCTTTGACATTGTCATCTTACCATTTATTTGGTAAGTAACCTTATCTTTGGATGTAAATAGGACAGGCGTGGGTCATCATATAACCATGATTAGCAATGCTGCAAGGTATCTTAGCATTTTCTTTAGGGACTAAGATCATTTGAAATGCAACATAGATAGTGTCATCGAGGGACTATGATCTTTGTATTTTGCTTGTTTTTGCTAAGATACCTCACATGCGTAATATGGTCATTTTGTAAGGCAACCAAGTGGATTTACCCTAGGGGTGTTTGTGTGCAAGTGTATTATTTTCATGCTTGATTTTGTCTTTGATTAGGGTTTTCTAAGCATTGGTTTTAGTCTTTCCATACAAACCCTAATTACTAGCATTTGTATATAAAAGCGATAAATTGCGGAATTTAAAGTTACTACGTGTGGTACGGTGGGAGAACTGACTTGAGGTTTTGCGTTTGTTTTCGCAAATGTTTCGGTTGAGCAAGAGTCGCCACCGACTTTTTATTTTATCCTAAGGAAAGGTTAAAAAGCACAGCAAAAACCTTTGAGATGTTTTCTTGGGTTCGGGGAGTAGATTATAGAAAGGGAAGGTATTAGCACCCTTTCTATCCATGGTTATCCATGGGCTCTTAGTTACTTGCTTAGATCAACTTGCCTTAATTTTCAATTGTTTGAAATGGTGCTTTGTGTGTGTGTTTTGAAAATGTTTTGAAAAGAGGCCAATGTGGTGGCAACCTTTGTAATGATCCATGTTGGGATGTATACAAAGGTGTATGTCTTTTGAAAAGGTTTTCAATGTTTTTTTGAAAGTTGTTTTGAAAGTGTATTGATGCGTGTTTTGAAAAGAATAGGCAAGTGTTTTGTTTTGCAAGTTTGATTCAAGTAACTAAGAGTTTGTCTACTCCTAAATTTCTCAAAGATATCTTCTATGTTTTTTTTAACCCTTTTAACAATTTTGTTCCACCATTGCATTTGGTGGACAATCTTGTGTTAGGATGTGAACGGGACGGGCGCGGGTCATCGTTTTAGACCATAATTGCAATGGTGCCAAGTATCTTTGGGCAATTTTTCCTTGGAGGGACTTGATCATTTTTTAGGCAACTTTCGAAAGCGTCATCGAGGGACTATGATCATTTGAATTGTGTTTGTTTTGCCCAAAGAGACCTAACATGCAATATGGCCCATTATTGAAGGCAACAAATGGAATACCCTAGGGGTGCAAGTGTGATTAGTGTTGTCCATTTTCATGCTTGATTATCTTGAAGTTAGGTCAAACTATTTTGGTTAATTGATTTGCATACAACCCTAATTCTAGCATGGCATATTTAGAAAGCTTGTAAATGCGAAAAATAAAGTTCCTAAGTTATTACAACACAATATATGGGATGGGGGGTACAAATGTTCAAATGGGGGTATTTTGACAAGAATTAAAACCCTAGACTATTACAATCCAAATGGAATTATACAAATTATTTAATATGCAATAATTAAATAAAATAAGATAAATATACAAGATGCAAAAATGATTTTTTATGTGTATGTAAAAAGTGTTTTTTATGTGTCAAGGAAACAAAAATAAAAGTATTAATTTTTTGGGTATTTTTCATGTTTAGGGCAAAAACCCTAATTTCACTAAAAAAAAGGTATTAATTTTTTTTATTATGTATTACATGCAATATTTACTAATTATATACAAAAAAATAAATAAAAGAGAAGTATATTTGTCAAAAGGTATTTTTAATGTTAAATATTAATAAAAATAAAAAATATATATTTTGGTATTTTTATCCTAAATATCCTAATAAATATGTAAATATTTACATTATATGATAAATATATTAAATATGTACAAAAATAAAATATTTAATATTTACAAAAAAAGTATATTTTCATAAAATATTTTCAAAAGATAAAATAAAATGAAAAATCAGAAAATAAAATGTATTGGTATTAATTTTAGTATTTTTTAAATAAAAGATATTATGTTATTATTTATGTACAAACATCAATTTAAACAAATAAATGCCTAATAAATATAAAAAAGGTGTGAAAAATATTTTTTATATTTTTAATATTATGAGAAAAAATAAATAAGTCAGAAATAAAAAGAAAAGTCAAGAAAATATCTCAAATAAGCACAATGGGCCAAGGGGGTTCAAAAGTAAAAAGGTGGTGTAAATAAGAAACACAAAACAAAGCCCAGCCCAAAAGACCTTCTTCAACCTCTGGCCAGAATTTTGTCAAAAAAACGCGCGCCTCCTACACTGATTCAAACATCTGGATTCCTGGACTTTTAGCACAAACTTACAACATGAAAAATGTTAAGCATCAAGCCACGATTCTGGACATATAAAGAACTCATCCTAACTCTCAGAAATGAGAGAGAATTTCTCCATTCCCAATTCCTGACCTAGTTTTTGTTCCATGTTCAGACTTCAAATTCTCATAGCACACATAACATAAATGAAAACTAATTATATGGGCATGTTCAGGGCCATGAATGTGACATAATTTCTTCACAAATCTAAACCTAACAATGCCTGGATAGAGAGATAAGAGTTCATGAACTTACCTGTTCAGTTGGAATCGTATCTGGTGATGAAGGTGTTTTCAATGCAAGGTGATGATTGGTATAGCTTCCTTGATGTCCAGGGATGCTATTCCAAGCTTTAGTTTGCTTTGAAACCAAGTGAATCGTGTTATGGCACTTCAAATGCAAAACAGAAAAATGAAAATGGTGATGTTGATTAGGAGTGTTACAGTCTGCTTCTAATGCTTTGGACAGTTTGTATGGATGGTAGGGAAAGTGTTTGAAGTGGTTTTGGCCAAGATGCACGATGGAAATGAGCGGTGGGATTCCAAGTGCAGGATGCCCTGTTTTTGTGCAGTTTAATGGTGGTTCTGTGTTTGAGGATGTTTGGAACTTGGTTGGCTTGTGTTTCAGCTTAGGTTTGGTGATTAGAAAGTGTTCAATAACTTTGCTTAAGGTTCTCTTGACAGGAATGATAGTTGGTAGATGTTATGCAAGCTTTCTTCAACTTTAAGCAACAAAGTATCAAGTTGTGTTCTAGACTGATGCAGGCCCCCAATCTATGCTGCAACCTTTCCCCTTGATCAGTGTGATTAGTTCATAAACTTGTGCCAAAAGGATTTGCATTGTACTTGCTTGGATTTGCATTTGACATAAAGTTCAACTTTTCTAAAATGGCTAATTTGCTTTTCCTATTTAAGGGTTAAACTTCCATGTAATGACCAAACTCATAGAACAACACCTTGGCACAAAGGATTAGCATTAAATTATGGAGTGTAGATGAGATAAAAGACCTGTAATCTAGCTTAAGGCATGTTGAGTTCAAAAATGCAAGGTTATGGACATGTAACTTGGTCATGAACAAAGTGAGTTTTTCCCAACTTGCCAAATTCGATTCTCCCTAACCATGAGGTTGTTTGATGAGTTCTTGGACATTTTGGAAAGCTTGGAATGTGTACTACAATCCATCCTTGAAATGAAAATTGAAATTCCAAGTGGAAGCATGTGAAAAGTGGTCTTGAAGTTGGGCAAAAATCCTGCCTAAAATGGTTCAAAATTTCTCTAAGTTAAGAATGGTTTGGTACCCTTGTTCCAAAAATTGTAACTTGAGCTACAAGCTTCTTTTGAGGAAACTTTGTGAATCAAAGTTGTAGATTTTGAAATGGACTACAACTTTCATGTTTGGACTTTTCCTTGAATCCAAATGCATCTTGATGAGAAAGTGGGACAAAGTTAGGAAAAAATTAGGGTTTTTCATAACTTAGAAAAATTCTAAGTTATGAAAAATCTTCATTTCAAACCCTAATTTACAATTCTTGATTTCTTGATGAACAAGTTTCATGATTTGGCATGTTTTGATGAAAAATGAATCTTGACACTTGATTTTGACCAAAAAGTCAAAGTTTGACTTTTCAGTATACAGTCAAAATTGATCAATTGACTGGGAAATTCAACTGTCAATCTTGTGCATTTGGGATCTTTTGGACTTGTTGAGTATGTCAAGACAATTCCATGGGGTCCTTGAGTCCATATGTGAGCTTTGTTTGCCATTGGCTAGGTCAAACAGTCAAAAATTGCCTTTGTGCAGTCAAAACCCTAAAAATGACCATTTTGCCCTTTTGGTGATCTGATCAAATTTCTTGTGGAATTGTGATCCAAACTTGATCAAATGGTCCATATGAGTTCATAATGTTGATGTGGGTCAATTTTCATGAGATTTGACTGTCAATTGGCCACAGTTGACTTTTTCCCCAATACAGTTGATTTCTAGGTCAACTGTCTAATTGATTGGGCAAAATTTGGAATCAAGACTTGAAACTTGGTATGGATAAACTTGGGAGTCCAATATGAAGCATGAAAGTCTTCTTAGGCATTTTAGGTCAAAATATCTTTGTGCAAACACAAACCCTAATTTGGGTCAACAGTGCTAGGAGAAGTCTTGCAGAGGAAACCCTAACTAGATCTTGAGCTTCAAGGGTCTTGTGATGAGAAAATGTTGAGAAAATGGGAGGGTAAATTTTGGGGTACAACACTACGCTATTACAATACTTGTGGGAGGGGGTGTACAAATTATAAATGGGGATTGCAAGAAAATAAACCTAATTAATCTATTACAACCATATTGAATTTGTACAAGAATTGAAATAAATAATGTACAAAATGAGTAAATATATAAAAAATGCAAATGTAAAGAAAATGGATGTTTGTTTGAATTTTTTAGGAAAAGGAATTTTGTTTTAACCTAATTAATTAAAAGAAAATAATTAATTTCAATAATAAAAAGTAGGCATAAATTTACATAGGAAAAGAAATTAATAAAACCCTAATTTATTAATTTATTAAAAGAAATTAAGATTATAAAAGGAATATTTTTGTCTTAAAAATAATTTATAGTATTATAAAATATTTTTGGTCTTTTTATGTTTTAAAATAATATATTTAAATGGTTGTAAGAGAAAATAATTAAAACCCTAGTTTTTTAATTAAATTTACAAAATATTTAGTGAAATAAATGAAGTATGATAAAATAAAATAATTTTTGTGTGAGAAAAAATAAATAAACTATGTCCAAATATAAATCTACTATTTTTATATTTTTTATGATTTTTTAGTATTAGAAAAATAATTAAGAAAATAAATAAAATGAAAATAAGAGAAGAAAATAAAAAAAAAAACTGGGCCAGGGGTATGAATAGCCTGAAAGGGGGTTAGAGGTAAGAAAAAAAACATAAGGCCCAAAGGAGTAGGCCCAACGCTTGTCCAAAAAGCCAGAATAGGAAAAAAAATATGAAAAAAATCAAAAGGGTACCGCTGGGGCTCGAACCCAGGTCCCTCTGGTTACAGGAGTGCGCTTCTACTACTAGGGTGGCTATACATCCGTTTATATAAATCAAACCATAAATATATATGGCAAACATGTTCCTGAAACTAAATGAAAAAGTGCCATGAAGTTGGGTCAAAATCCTGACCAAATTAGGGCAAAATTTCACTAAGTGTTTTTGTTTCATGACCATGTGTTCTTAAAATTATAACTTGAGATCCATGCACTTTTGGAAGGAGTTGTGTAAAGTAAAGTTGTATATTTCATGGAGATATACAACTTTCATGTTGGAAGTTTCTCTTGAATCATCTTGCATCATGGTGAAAATTTTGCTCAAAGTTGTGAAAAAACATGAAATTTTCAACACTTGGAAATTTTCTAAGTTTGAAAATTTTGACTTTTCAAAATGAAATCTTGATTTTTTTATTTCTTGATGAATAAGTTTCATATTTTGACATGTTTTGATGAATTGTGATCTTTGATATTTGATTTTGACCAAAAAGTCAAAGTTTGACTTTTTAGTATACAATTGACTTTTGATCAGTTGACTAAAAATTCATCTGTCAATCCATTGGACTTGAGAAATGCTTTGAGCTATGTCATTAGGTAAAAATGATGCAATTGGACTCTTGAGACCATGCCTTAAACCAATTGATCATTTGCTAGGTCAAAAATCAAAAATTGCCCTTTCTCAATCAAAACCCTAATTTTGACCATTTTGCCATTTTGAAGATTTGATCCAATTTCTTGAGGAATTATGATCCAAACTTGATCAAATTATACATATGAGTTTAAAATGTTGATATAGATCAACAATTATGAAGTTTTACTGTAAATTGGCCATAGTTCTCTTTTCCCCCAATACAACTGATTTTTAGGTCAACTGCTCAATTGATTGAGCAAAAGTGTGATCCAAAGCTTGAAACTTGACATTAGTGATCTTGAGGGTCCATAATGATCCATGAAAGTCATATGGGGCATTTGAAGTTCAAATATCATTGTGCAATCTCAAACCCTAATTTTTGTCTTCAATGCTTAAAGAGGTGTCTTGAGCTGATCAAACCCTGGTGCAGTCTTGAGCCCAAAAGAGATCTTGTGAGCAAATTCTTGATAAGTGAGAGGGAAACTTTTGGGGTACAACACATGACAACATTGATGAGTATCATAGGTTGAGTATAATTGGTTGATAGGTTTAAGTTTGTGATTAGTAGAGTACATTCAAGCCGGATAAGTTTGTCTTTCCTTTTTATACATTTGTTTTCTGTTGATACCTTTTACCTTCCCTTTCAACCCATTTATCCCTTAAACTCGTTAACAAGAAATTTGTCGAACGACATTTCAATACACCAATCTTTGTGGACACGATACAATATAACCTAAATATCATGTGGTAAAATAATACCTTACTTTTTCTTTCCGCTTTACCGCTTCAGCAAAATGGCGCTATTGTGGGGGATTGGTGTTTATTGTTTCGCATTGAGATATTTTATTTGTTTTTGAGTTTTATAATTAATGTATATGTTGTATAGAATTTGTAAACGAACTTATTTATGTTTAATTGTACATCTATTTGTATTTGTTTACCAAACTTGTAAATAGTTACATGTTTTTTATACTTGTATATTTTTGTTTCTTTTCACATTTTCCAAAAGTGTGGTTAGATGTGTAGTTCCGGTTAGCGCTTGAGGAGATGAGAGCAAAGATGAGAGTGAAGCATTTGGCTCATTCAAAGTAACGCATTAGTTTGTAAATATCAGGTGTCGAGCTTACAACGTAAAACAAGCATATTTTTATTGTTTTTCATTGTTTTTGTAGTGTGGTGAATTTTGTTTAAACAAGTTGAAATCAGTCAAGTTCTAAAAAAATTCAAATCTTCACTTTTCAACTTGTTTAGTTCAAATTTCACCGGGTTATTTAGTATGTTTATAGTAGTTCGTGTTACTGTGTTAAGTTTTGTATTCTGCAAGCTTGTTGTGTTTAGCTTGAGGAAGTTTGTATGTTGTAAATATTGTATGTTTGAGGTTGTGTAGGTGTGGTGGAGTAGCATGAAAATGCAGCAGCTGTTTCCATTTTTCTGCCTTTTTTTCTACCGCTAAGTGCAGTATGTACCGCTTAGCACATATTTTTGGTGTAGTCCGTTAAGCGCGCTCTGTCCCGCTTAGCGCGCTCTCCTGTGTTGCGCCAATGAATTCTTTTTAATTTCACTTGACCCTCATTTTTCCCACTTTCACCAAGACTTTGTATTAGTAAATAATAATAGTTTATTTTTCTAATTCTTTTTTTGTTATTTGGACTCAAATTTTTGTTCAATAGCTTGAAGAATTTCGAGGTGATTTTCCGCTTTTGAGTGTTTCAACTTGTTGATGTATGGTAATGATATGTTTTGAAGTTGGTACATGCCAGGTACTCGTTTATCACTTTCTATAGCATAACATGTTTAGGAAACTTTTCATTTGTACAATTACCATGCCATTTATTCTTTTTGCATTACTTGCTCATTACTTGAATCACTTTAGTTCCCTTTTTACCCCAATTGTGAGGAAGCTTTCCATTGTTCATATATGTTGGAGGCCACAATTCTTATTTTAACTAGATTTCATTATGTTTAATATTTTGTGTGTGTTCATTATATGAATGCATGAACATGATCAAGGAATTGTGTTTCATTTTAAGCACAACTATCTAACCAAATAGTCAATTCACCTTGTGAGTGTATAAACTTTTGTAACCTCTTTTGAGCCTTTTTGTTAATATCCATATTGTTTTTGAACTTAATGCTTGTCTATGAGTGTTTGGTTTTCTTTTTTGAATGAATGTTGATTCTTTGTTTTCTTGAACCCTCAACTATAATTTATAGTTTGAATTTTTACCTTGCCTTAGAAAGTATAGAGTATTCACATTATGATGATGGTTGAATTCAAGTTGGAGAGTGGAATGTTTATGTGCTTATATTGTGATTGCTATGAGGTTGAGAAAGAAAAGAAGAAGAAAATTATGAAAAAGAAAATAAAATGAAAATAAAGAAAAAAAGGAAAACAAAAAGAAATAAAAAAGAGAGAAAAGTTTTGAAAAACAAAAACAAAAAGAGTAGAATAATGTTGTGTTGAATAAGTATTGTGATTGGTCAGCCAAATTTGGGATTATGATAAAGTTTGATTGAGATTTTGTGCTTCAGTCTTTGGTGAATTGATCCCTCTCTTAGGTTTAGGCAAGTTTTGTTTCGATTAGCTTTAGGAATCATCCTTTGTTTGTTAATCAAGTCACATTACAATCTTGAAAAGCCCTTGTGATTCTTGCCTTTATATTTTCAATATGAGTTTTTGGATGAATGCATAATTTAGTCTACTATTTGCAAGATTGTGGATGAGTGTTTTTGGTCCTCGCCTTTGTGTGTTCTTCATCTACCGATGAATTTTTACTAGGTGTGATTCATGATTGAGCTTGTTTTGTTTTAGAATGTTTAGTATGATTTTTGTACTTAGGATTCATTTTGTTTACATGTTATCGTTGTAGGATTTTAGTAAGTATTTACTTTGCGTCTACGTTTTTGTTTGAACCATACTTTTTTTTCATTTTTCAAACTTTTTTATTCATGATTCTTTGGTTGATTACTTTTTCTTCTTTAAGTTGTTTGGATTTGTTTAAGGATAAACAAGTTCAAGTTGGGGAGAGTTTGATAAGTGCAAATTGTAGTTATTTTTGTATATACTTTTTGTTGCACTTATCGACTCTTTGTTATTAATATCGGTTGAATAAACCTAACTTTGTTTGTAAATATATTTAGTTTGTATATAATTGAATCTTCGATTTATTTGTGTATTGTTTGATAGATTTTACTTCTTTTGTAGGTATTTGTCACAATTTTGGAGCATTGAGCAATAAGGTGTCGAAGGCACGGCTCCGGATAAGCGTTTTCGAAATAAAAGTCCTTTTTTGGGATGTTTTGCCCAGGACAGCACGCTTAGTGTGGTCTGCCCGCTATGTGCGAGTCCGTTTAGCGCATTTTGTAGCACGATGTGTGTGTTTTGAAGATTTGGCAGAATCATAGTTTTTGAGCCCGCTTAGCGCGGATATCGCGCTTAACACGGTTTAGACGGTTTAATGTGTAAATATCACGCAGTCCACTTAGCGTGGTGTGCTGAGATTTATTTTATAACCTCATTTTTATTTCATTTTAGGTTATGGTTTTTGGGGCGTTTTTGTTCCCAAATTCCACTAACCATATTTTTTATAGATTAGCTTAGAAAACAATACTAGGGTTTTGCTTATGGATGATTGGAGGTGGATTTCTCATCGATCGGTGTTGACAAACCGAAATATTTGTAGTTTATCTCTTATCCTCTCTATGTATTTCTCTTTTGTTAGGTTTTATATGTATTTTTACTTTGAACTCATGTATATTTGTCGCCATGGCGTTGTATAAAACTTGCTTTACAAATCTTTGTCAATTATTGTCCTGGATTTTTACTATGTTAGGGATTTGAGTTAATATAGACATATACTGCTTGGATTCTTATCTAGGATGATTATCTGTTAGTTTCTGGATTTTAGAGATAGATTTAGAGATGACATTCACTTTGGTGTCTCTGATTAAAGTCTCTGTGTTGGTTGTGTCGCTCTGAGAGATCGTCGACGCGATTAACATGACTAATTTATGTGTTATTGAGGTGTTTGAGAGATCGCTACCGAGGTGATACAACCAGCCTCTCAATTTGGGTTAGAAATTACATAGGTTGTGAGTGATACATGGTGACGTTGATGAGTATTGTAGGTTGAGTATAATTGGTCGATAGGTTTAAGTTCGTGACGAGTAGAGTACATTCGAGCCAGATAAGTTTATCTTTCCTTTTTATACATTTATTTTCTGTTGATACATTTTAACTTTCCTTTTAACCCATTTATCCCCTAAAACCATTAACAAGAGATTTGTCGGACGATATTTCAATACACCAATCTCTATGGACACGATACAATATAACCTAAATATCACCCGGTAAAATAATACTTTACTTTTTGCTTGCCATTTTACCGCTTCAACAACCATCATTTCTGAAACGATATCCGTCAAAAATATTTTATTGAACTGCTCTAGACATCATCATATGTAGGCATTCTACTGCCACTAGAAAGAGGAAATGTGATAAAGGGTTTCCTTGTCTAAGGCCTCTTTCCATTCTAAACTCTTTTGTTAGCCTTCCATTCACCAAAATTAACATACTTGAACTAGAAAGACATTCATAAATCCAATTTCTCCATTTTCTATGGAAACCCATTTCTCCATAACATGATCAAGATACTTCTAATCTATCAAATCAAATGCCTTCTCGAAATCAACTTTGAACAATAGAGTTTCACTTTTATTTCTTTTCACATCATCTACTAGTTCATTAGCTATTAGGATGTCGTTTGTCAATTTCCTTCCTTCTATGAAAGCACTTTTGGGGCGGGGAGATAACCTTGTGGATTACTTCTTTCAATTTGATGGCCAAAATCTTGGATAACAGCTTACTCAAACAACCTATTACATAGATCGGTCGAAAGTCACTCATTCTAACCAAGTTATCATGCCTCAGTACTAACATAATGAAAGCATTATTGGCACATCATACAATGTTCCCATTGGCATGAAACTCTACTAGGAATTTATGGAAATCACCTTTGATTGTTTCCCAAAATTCTATGATGAAGCCGAAGTTTACGCCATACCGGCCAGGGCTCTAGGAACTCTCACAATCCCAAACCGCTTTTTAATCTTGTCTGCTGTGAATTATGAAATTATTTGGTTATTATCATCTTCCTCTAATTGTTTGAAATCAAAAAGATAAAATTGGAGCCTAGGGTTTCTAGTCGAACTATATCTATCTTTGAAGTGCTAAAAGATTTATGATTTAATCTCTCCAACCCTGGACAACCTAACTTCATTAGCTTCGATGCACTTTATTTCATTCACCCTTAATCTATTGAGAACACACCTATGAAAGAATTTTTAGTTAGCGTCCCTTTCCTTTAACCATTTCATTCGACATTTTTGGTATGATATGCTACTAGTTAGATTGGAGAGACTAAATAGTTGTGCAATAAAGACTCTTTTACAATTGACTTCATGTTCTAAGAGTGATTTAGCTTCTCCCAACCTTTCTATCTCGTTTAGTTCCTTTTTAAAGACTTCAATTCTTCCTACCAGATTGGCAGTATGCTCCTTGTGTCATTCCTTTAGGTGATGCTTGATTAGGTTTAATTTTTCTTTGAGAACAAATTCACCCCAACCTTGAATATTGAAGCTTTTCTATTTTTCTTCGAAAAACTTGTGATAAACTTCCATCTCGCTCCAAAATTTTAGAACACTAAACGGATTCGAACCTCAATTTGCAACCCTATCCCTCAATAAAATAGAACAATGTTTAGAGAGACCTTCGTCAAGGTCCCATTGTGAGCAGTTCGACCATTGCAATCATTATCCTTCTGATAAAAAGAATTTGTCAATACGGCTCATTGAAGAACCTTAAAGGTTTGACCAAGTGAACATCATCCTTGTTAGTGAAATATCTATTAGTTCTAAATTTGAGATGATAGAGTCGAACTCAACCATTTATTATATTCTAGTAAAAATTTTCTAACATTTCTTTTCATTTTCCGTTCTGATAAAGTTAAAATCCCCAACTATACTCTAATTCAGTCCCTTTCTTGAAAGCCCTAGTTCGGATAAACTAGTCTATAATCTATGTTTTCTCACTGCATCACAAGGAGAATACACATTTACTATAGCGATTGGAGTTTCCTCACGATCCCACAAACCTTCTAGACAAAGGAAATACTTGCCTCTCGTTTCAGCTTGCAACTTGAATTTTTTATTGTTTCAAATTGATAGTAGGCCACTCGGCCTTCCTTCATATGCCTTGCTTGCAAATTCAAAGTCATTAGATCCTCATATACCTTCACATAGTCTTCTATCTAGCACAATTAATTTGGTTTCTTAGATGCACAAGAAGTCAGGGTTTATCTTCTTTGAGATGCTTATTTCCTTTTAGCTGCTCCACCAAGCCCTCTAACATTGCAGCTGATAATCTTCATTAAACAATTGATTCACCTAATAATCCTCATGATATCATATTAGGCCTACCAACGGTTTGAACCTCTCATTGTCATGGTAATGTTGTTATGATACGGTGGGAGAACTGACTTGAGGTTTTGTGTTTGTGTTTGCAAATGTTTCGGTTTAGCAAGAGTCGCCACCGACTTTTTATTTTATCCAAAGGAAAGGTCAAAAAGCACAGGAAAGACCTTTGAGATGTTTTCTTGGGTTCGGGGGGTAGATTATGAAAGGGGAAGGTGCAAGCACCATTTTCATCCATGGTTATCCATGGGCTCTTAGTTACTTGTTTAGATCACTTGCTTTTGCTTTTCAATTGTTTGAAATGGTGCTTTATGTGTGATTTTGAAAATGTTTTGAAAAGAGGCCATCGTTGTGGCAACCTTTGTAATGATTCTTGTTTGAATGTATACAAAGGTGTATTGTCTTTTGAAAAGATGTTTCAATGTTTGAAAGTTTGTTTTGGAAAATGTTTTGAAATTGTGTTGTGATGTGTGTTTGAAAATAGCATGGATGTTTTTGCAAGTTTTGATCAAGTAACTAAGAGTTGTCTACCCTATCTACTCAAAGATCTTTCCTACACATTTTTAACCCTTTTGACAGTGTTGCTTTACCATTGCATTTGGTAAACAACCTTGTATTTGGATGTTAAATGGGACAGGTGCGGGTCATCGTATTGACCATGATAGCAACATTGCCAAGTATCTTTAGCAATTTTTGAGGGACTAGATCATTTTGTATAGGCAACCAAGATAGCGTCATCGAGGGACTATGATCTTTTGTTTTGTTTTTGTTTTGCCAAGATACTCAACATGCATAACATTGTCATTTTAAAGGCAACAAGTGGATGAAACCCTAGGGGTGCATGTGTGCATTGTGTTGTCATTTTCATGCATTTTTTGTCTTGCATTAGGTCTAACTATTTGTTTTGGATTTTTGCATACAAACCCTAATCTCTAATCATGGCATAATTGAAAGCATAAAGTGCGAGAATTAAAAGTCTAAGCTATTACAACATGATTATGGGGAGGGGGGTACACTTTTTGAATATGGATTATTTGACAAGAAATTAAAACCCTAATTTACTATTACATCCAAATTGAATCAAATGGCATAAATAATAAATGAACAATACTTAAATAAACAAATTAAATAATTGTACAAAATAAATGAATATGCAAAAAGGTTTTTGTTTATTTTTATGTATGTAAACATATTTAATACAAAAAAAGGGAGAAATAAAATTATAAAAAAATCATTATTATTTTTTTTTATTAAGGGTAAACCCTAATTTTTCTTTAAGAAAATAAATATATTAATTATATTGTTTATATACAATAAATAAAATAATGTATGTAAAAAAAATAAAATATATTTAGAAAAAGTATTTCTTAAGTATAAATAATAATAAAGATAAAAGTGTAATATTTTTATATTTTTATTCTAAAGTATCTAATAAAATAAAAGTATATATATATATATATATATATATATATATATATATATATATATATATATATATATATATATATATATATATATATATATATAGATAACCTTTAAATGCAAGACAAAATGCATGCAATCAAACACACTTGCACACTAGCACCTTAGGATAATCTCACTTTGTTGCCTTTCAGAAAATAGTCATGTCCCTCGAATATGGGCGTTTTAGCAAAGACCCTCGATGACCCTCAATGTTGCCTTCGGTAAAGGATCTAGTCCCTAAACGACATTGCTAAAACGTCTCATAGGTTATCTTCTATGACTATACAAACGTCCCATGCTCGTCCCTTCACATCCAATGATGGGGCTTCTTACCAAATAAATGATAATATAACAACATCTAAAGGAGAAGGAAAAGAATGTTTAAGACCTTTTGAGTAAGTAGGATACTCCTAGTTGCTCGCTTGCTCACAACAAAAACATTTTATACACCCACAATTTCATCTTGAAACATTTTTTAAAAGACAAAACACTTTGTACGCGTTCTTATAGAGACGAGAACCATTACAAAGACATTCCTTTTCAAAATAATTTCAAAATCCACATCACAAACACATTTTCAAACAAAAAGCAAGTGATCTAGCAAGCAACTAAGAGCCCGTAGATAACTACAAATGAAAAGGGTGATAATACCTTCCCTTTTCATAACCTACCCCTCGAACTCAAAATAATCTCTAAAGGTATTTCCTATTCTTTTCAACCTTTCCTTATTGGATAAAAGAAAAGTCGTTGGTGACTCTTGCTATCTGCAACAATTGCGAGCAAACACAAAACACTCAAATCAGTTCTCCCACCGTGTTACACCCTGTCAGAGGCCTATTTCCATTCTAAACTCTTTTGTTAGCCTTCCATTCACCAAAATCGACATACTTGAACTTGAAAGACATTCATAAATCCAATTTATCCATTTTCTATGGAAACCCATTTCTCCATGACATGATCAGGATACTTCCAATCTATCAAATCAAATGCCTTCTCGAAATCAACTTTGAACAATAGAGTTTCACTTTTATTTCTTTTCACATCATCTACTAGTTCATTGGCTATTAGGATGCCATTTGTCAATTTCCTTCCTTATATGAAAGCACATTGGGGGAGGGGAGATAACCTTGTGGATTACTTCTTTCAATTTGTTGGCCAAAATCTTAGATAGCAGCTTACTCAAACAACCTATTACAAATATCGGTCGAAAGTCACTCGTTCTAACTGAGTTATCATGCTTTGGTACTAACACAATGAAAGCATTATTGACACCTCAGACAATGTTCCCATTGGCATGAAACTCTACTAGGAATTGATGGAAATCACCTTTGATTCTTTCCCAAAATTCTATGATGAAGCCAAAGTTTACGCCATACTGGCCAGGGCTCTGGGAACTCTCACAATCCTAAACCGCTTTTTTGATCTTGTCTGTTGTGAAGTATGCAATTAGTTGGTTATTGTCATATTCCTCTAATTGTTTGAAATAAAAAAGATAAAACTGAAGCCTAGGGTTTCTAGTCAAACTATATCTATCTTTGAAGTGCTCAAAGATTTATGATTTAATCTCTTCAACCCCAGGCAACCTGACTTCATTAGCTTCGATGCACTTTATTTCATTCACACTTAATCTATTGAGAACACACCGATGAAAGAATTTTTAGTTAGCGTCCCCTTCCTTTAACCATTTCGTTCGAGATTTTTGGTATGATATGCTACTACTTAGATTGGAGAGACTAAATAGTTGTGCAATAAAGACTCTTTTATAGTTGACTTCATGTTCTAAGAGTGATTTATCTTCTCCAAACCTTTCTATCTTGTTTAGTTCCTTTTTAAAGACTTCAATTCTTCCTACCAGATTGGAAGTATGCTCCTTGTGTCATTCCTTTAGGTGATGCGTGATTAGGTTTAATTTTTCTTTGAGAACAAATCCACCCCAACCTTGAATATTGAAGCTTTTCCATTTTTCTTCGACGAACTGATGATAAACTTCCATCTCACTCCAAAAGTTTAGAATACTAAACGGATTCGAACCTCAGTTTGCAACCCCATATCTTAATAAAATAGGACAATGTTTAGAGAGACCCTTGTCAAGGCTCCATTGTGAGCAGTTCGACCATTGCAATCATTATCCTCCTGATAAAAAGAATTTGTCAATACAGCTCATTGAAGAACCTTCAAGGTTTGACCAAGTGAACATCATCCCCGTTAGTGAAATATCTATTAGTTCTAAATTTGAGATGATATAGTCTAACTCAACCATTTATTATCTTTTAGTAAAAACTTTCTAACCTTTCCTTTCATTTTCCGTTTCGATAAAGTTAAAATCCCCAACTATACTCAAATTCAACCCCTTTCTTGAAAGCACTAGTTCGGATAAACTAGTCCATAATTTACGCTTTCTCACTGCATCACAAGGAGAATACACATTTACTATAACGATTGGAGTTTCCTCACGATCCCACAAACCTTCTAGACAAAGGAAATACTTGCCTCTCATTTCAGCTTGCAACTTGATTTTTTTATTGTTTCAAATTGATAGTAGGCCACATGGCATTCCTTCATATTCCTTGCTTGCAAATTCAAAGTTATCAGATCCTCATATACCTTCACATAGTCTTCTATCTAGCACAATTAATTTGGTTTCTTAGATGCACAAGAAGTCAGGGTTTATCTTCTTTGAGATGCTTATTTCCTTTTAGCTGCTCCACCAAGCCCTCAAACATTGTAGCTGATAATCTTTATTAAACAATTGATTCACCTATTAATCCTCATGATATCATATTGGGCCTACCAATGGTTTGAACCTCCCATTGTCATGGTAATGTTGTCGTCTACTTTGTTTATTTCGTTTATAATTAATTGTTGGACCACTTCACCTTCCTCTCCGGCATTTATCAACCCAATGTCAAAGTCCCATAATCCTTGCTCAATTACTTTAGCCTCATTATGCAATAACACCCAGTGGTTCCATTCTGTTGAATCCATAAAGTTTTTACTGGATGTGGCCTTAGTTACCTTATTGATTCCTAATGCTGTAGATTTTTGTCGATTGTTCTTTCCTTTCTCCCCTTGTTGAACTTTCCTATTTGCTTTCCTTTTTGAATTTAGGATATATCTTCTTCTCTTTCTTATTCCTTTATACCCTAACTTTGATGAAACCATTGATGTATCATTTGATAGCTTAGATAAATCGACCGCTTCCAATTGATGCTTTTGGGGTCTCGACATGTCAATTAACTGAAACCTTCATCTATGGAGTCTTTATGTTACTTGTTAATGTTTAAGGAGGAGTTTATCTACCTCTTTGACCATTGGCTTGCCAATTATGGTTTCTATGAATGGTATTGAAGCAACTGCATGTTTGGACTCCAAATCCCTAGACACCCCTTCATTGCTTTTCGATCCATATGTTGGATTATCGTCACAATCAGGATTAGAGGAGTAAAAAAACCCTAAATAGCAAAGTCCTTACAATTAGGCCCCTTAGTTGGCCCCTTTTTTTAGGCTCCTTACTAAATGAATATTTTCTTAGCCCTATTTTTAAGCCCCACCCATATTTTTGTTTTTTATGGGACCTAAGTAAGGGGCTCAAAATATAATTTGTTTGGAACTTAATTATTTGAAAATTAATTTTATTTTGAAAAAAAAAATAATAAAAAAAATATTTTAACAAAAAATAATAATTTTATAAAAAGTTGTTTTTTTAATTAAAATAGTCGATTTTTCCGAAAAGAAGAAAAGTCAGTTTTTATCAAAAATAAAAAAAAGTCGACTTTTCCAAATAAAACCATTTTCTTGTCTAAATAAGAAAAGTCGTTTTTATCAAAAATATAAAAAGTCGACTTTTCCAAAAAAAAAAACGAATTTTTGTTGAAACAAGAAAAGTCGTTTTTTATCGAAGAATATAAATAGTCGACTTTTAAAAAAAACATTTTTTTGTCGAAAATAAGAAAAGTCATTTTTTAATCGAAAATAGAAAAAGTTAACTTAAAAAAAACAATTTTTGGTCGAAAATGAAAAAAAAACATTTTTTCAGAAAATAAAAAGTCGATTTTCCGAATATAAGAAAAGTCAGTTTTTAGCGAAAATATAAAAAGTCGACTTTTCAAATTAAAAACCGATTTAATGTCGAAAATAAGAAAAGTCATTTTTTATCGAAAATATAAAAAGTTGACTTTTCAAAAGAAAAAAAAAACAAATTTTTTGTCAAAAATAAAAAAGTCAATTTTTTTTTCGAAAAAAAATAGTCATTTTTTCAACATTAAAAAAGCCAATTTCTTTAGAAAATAAAAAATCTGATTCCAAAATAAATAAAAAAAGTCGGGTTTTTTTCAAAAATAAGAAATTTATTTTTTTATGAAAAATAAAAAATTTAATTTTTTATGAAAAATATTTTATAAAAAAGTTGGGGCTTTGAGCCCTTACTTAGATTTTAGGGGTCTTTAGTTAAGAGGGCCTACTTATGTTTGGACTCATTTACTTTTAAAAATTTAGGCCCTCTATATTTTGGAGGCCTTAAAAGTTAGGCTCTGGCCCCTTAAATTGACGGCTCTAATCAGGATTCATAGTTCATCGCTCTTCTATGGGCCCTCTTGGGTTGCTAGATAAGGACTTGTTTAATGTTTTATTTTTGTTAATGGGAAATTCCATTTGGACCAAGAGGTGTAAATGAGGCGCAAGGTTCGGAAACTCTTGAATCTTGATACTAGTAGAAATTATCTATTTGAGTGGATACATTTAAACTCCCCACCACTAATATGGATCCCACAATTAAACTAGAGTTTCAATTCTCTCTCATCAAGCCATAAATATCTCCATTGAATATAGGAAGAGTATGATTTTTCGTCTCCATGTCTCGAGGCATATCATTACTCGGTGTCATTAATGCTGCAAATTCAATTTTCGAGCGGTGAAATGTCGTTTCGTCTTCTGAGTCCTCATTCTCCTCTAACTCCCAGAAATATTGATCATCAAACTGATATTCTAAATTTGAACTTTTGTCTTCCTCCTTGCTAACTAAGATGTTGCCATTGGATGATCGGT
The DNA here is from genome assembly GCA_948472305.1 of Vicia faba. NCBI lineage: Eukaryota > Viridiplantae > Streptophyta > Magnoliopsida > Fabales > Fabaceae > Vicia > Vicia faba. The sequence goes on along the minus strand of OX451738.1, from coordinate 1,578,715,773 downwards.
TTTTGAAATTGACAGAAGCATATTCTCCCATTATTCTAATATTGAAGTATTTATAATTGATTTTCATCTTAATCACCTTATTGATATGTTCAGAGGTTGGCGTTTTCACTAAACATATGGTGATATCCAATTTTTTCCTACTTTCGGTATCAGAACTGGTATTTAACAAGGTCACACACGTAATACATACTTTAGCAAAGCAATTGTGATTCCAAGCGTGAATTGGTATTCCATGTAGTTGAACCCAAGTCAACCTTTCAACAATGTTCAACTCAGGACTCCATTCTTTAATTTCTTTGAACCAGTGATGAAATAACTCCTCTGCATCTTTCATTAATGAAGAAAAGGATTCATCGTCCTCAACTACTAGAAACACCTTATCCTCTCCCATCAAAATTACTTTTAGAGACAACACACCAACATCCATACTTTTTTGTTGTAATAGATGAACCTTGCCAACACTGTGTATCCAACCAGCATATTTTTTAGCCCAATTGAGATCTTCTTCATTGTAAATGTAATTCATACCCTTTCATTCCTCCTCATGTTGAGGTTTTGGATTTGGAATCTTCTTTGCTAAGTGTTGATCAACTTGACGTAGTAGCCATCTGGTTTCCATGTGTTGGACTTAACTTCTTGTGCATAGCTCTTGGTTTCTGTACGCACATTCCATCGTGGCGATAACTTATGCCTCATAGCATTTTCTAAAACCTATTTTTCCTGATTGAGTGTTTCTGTTGTTGGTTGATTTAAGCTTTTAAGCCTCATACTCTTCGGAATGTAACTTCACCTTCTCTAGAGAATTTCAAGATGTTGGCCCATAACGTGTATGAGCCAAACCACACGGTCTTCAATTGTTCCTCAAGTCTTCAAATGTTCTTTACTCCTTTGAATCTTGCAAAAAAGAAAAATCCTTCTTTATTCCTCTTTCTAGGTACGAAAATGTTTAACACTTTCCCAAAACATTAAAAAGCATGGCATATTTCTTTGATCTAAATGTCGTTAGGAACATTTGTAAAGTAGTAGGTAGTTATGTCTTTGTATCTATCTATCCTGTAATCAACCAGCCTATGAGCTTTCTTCTTCCAATGACTCATGTAGGTCCAGCCATTCTTGCCCTCTCTCTGCTCTTACTCTTTCACTATGTCTCATTTTCCCACTCTTTCTCAATATCTAAACTTAATTGTATTAAATAAGTATTGCACTTATAGTGATTCGTTAAATGAAAAATTAATTCTTTATACAATTATGGAATATTATCCAATTTGATACGGTATAAAATGTGTATAGATAAATATAAATTTGAAATAATTTACTTAATTGTAAAATGAACAATGATCCCATAACTCAATTAATGTTCATTAAAAATTAAATTTGAAATATATTTAGTTATACATTAAATTTAAAATAAGTTACTTAATCATAAAATGAACAAAGATCATATAAACTAAATTTTATTAAATAATCGTACAAAAGTAAATAAAATAAATAAAAAAGGAACATGTGAGATGGAGAAAGAAAAAAGAATTTGACATTTGGAAATAAAACTTTTATCTTTCAAATAAAGACAATTGTTGATTAAAATAAAATATATATTTTCACGATAGTAACCAGTGAAATAGAAAGTTAGCTGTCTACATCGCTATTGAGTAGTATTATCTAATTTGATAAGATATAAAATGTATTTATATACATGTAAATTTGAAATGAGTTACTTAATTGTAAAATAAATAATGTGTTAGACGATAGACTATGATCTAGAGGGGTGAATAAATCACAAATGATTTTTTTTTTAAATTTAAAAATGTGTTTTAAAAATGTTTAACAATGGCCCACGGAAACAATCTTGGATCGATAATCATCTATCCCGAACCGTTATCGAAAAGATCAGATATGTGTTAAATCGATAAAACAAATACGTAAGACGAGAAAAACAATCAATATATTTTCAACAACCACGATTGAATAATACCATACAATAATAGTTAAATTCTAATAAAATAACAAACAAAAATAGGCTTAAGTAATTTGTCAAACACTTGATGTGCAATCAATTCAAACAAGATTTTTCTTTGGTTTTGTTGATATGAGAAATCAATTAGAACCACATAGATTCTAATCAACTCAACAAAACAGTTTGAATTATTAGATAAAGGAATTATCTCTCTGTATCGATTTCACAATCAATTATTTCATAATTTTTAAATAAATGTAACTGTGAGTGAGAGAGAGAGAGAGAGAGCCAAGAGACTTATTTGATCAAAACTATAATTATTACAAAACTATCTCTATGAGAGAGGGCTCAAAACTATAAACATTAGGGGATTTATCAATTAATAGAATTATTACAATTTAATTAGTTAAACAAAGCATACATGTTTATTCTCTAAACTTAGGGTTGGAAATAGGTCAGACCGGCCTACAGAGGCCTATGACCTAGCCTATTAGAGGTCAGATAAGACTAGACTCATTTACTAAAAAGGTCAGACTTAGACTTTTTAAAAAGTCTATTTAATTAAATAGGTCAGACTTATGCTATTAAAAAATTCTATGAAGCCTTATAGGCCGACTTATATTTTTATATATATTAAAAATAATCCAAATAAATTGGTCTAGAGATACATATATATATATATCGATGCTCATAGTATCTCCCTCCAACATGGTATCTAGAGCCAACACCGTCTCTCTTTCAATATAGGAACGATGGTTTTTTTATTTCTTAGTAATTTCTGATGGCTTCTGATAAAAACAAATCGGAGAATTCTGGAACCTCCGCTGCTGTCCAATTCAACGATGCACTCACCCCAGAACGGCTTGACGATACTAACTACGTCGAATGGTCGTTGAATGCACAAAACAAAATCAGAGGCAAAAAACGATGGGGTTACGTTACCGGAACAAAGACTGCACCAACAAAAGATAAACCCGATGAATATGAAGCATGGGAAGATGAAAATTGCTTGGTCAAGTCTTGGATTCTTGACTCCATGACCAAAGAAATCAGATCTCTTTTCATTCACTTAGCCACTGCAAAGGAAATTTGGGAAACTGCGAAACAAATGTACTCCGTCGACCAAGATGCATCAAGAGCTTATCAATTGCATCGTGAGGTAATCTTTACTCAACAAAATGGTGGATCTGTTATTACATACTTTGGAAAATTGCATAGGCTATGGCAAGAGTACGATAGTATTAATAATTGTACCATGGAATGCACTAAAGATGTTGAGAAATACAATAAGATGGTTAATTCTCAACGAGTTTATGTTTTATTGGCTGGTTTGGATTCACATTTGGATGGAGTTCGTGGTCGTGTTCTGGCTACCACTCCGCTTCCTAATGTTCAATCAGTCTATGCAATTGTATGTGCAGAGGCGAATCGCCAAGAAGTTATACTAAGCGGTGAGTCTTCGAATGGTTGCGCCTTAGCTGTCAAGAAGTATCCGAAGAAAGAAATCTGTAAGTGTAATCAGTGTAATGGAGATAATCATGTCATAGAGACATATTTTTAGCTCCATGGCTACCCGGAGTGGCATCCAAAGGGAAAAACTACTTCGAATAATAAGACAGAAAACAGCAAGGCTCATCTTTCTACTGCTGCCGGCTTCGTAACCAAGTCAGGTATGTCTAACTCTGCTCATAATCCTTCTGTTATTATTAGAAATAGCGATTTGATAATCGATACAGGTGCTACTGATCATATGACTTATGATCAACACATGTTTACAAATTTCTCTCCTAATTGTCATAAAACTGTTATTATTACTGCCAATGGAGTGGAATCTTCCATTGAAGGTGTTGGTACAGTGACTCTATCACCCTCCCTATCAATATCTAATGTCTTATTTGTTCCTACCTTGAATTTCAATCTTATCTCTATTAGTAAATTAACAAAATCACATTCATTTGTCGCTGTGTTTTATCCAACCCACTGTGTTTTTCAGAATATACATACCAAGGAGAAGATTGGAAGTGGTAGATATAGTGAAGGATTGTATTATCTTGAAAAAGTTTCACAAATCCATAAAGGAGCATTGGTTCATATTACAAGTGATCACATACAAGATCAAAATAAAAAAAAATATTTGGCTATGGCATAGACGATTGGGGCATCCCTCCTTTAGTTATCTAAAAAAATTGTTTCCATCGTTATTTCATAAATGCAATATTTCAGATTTTCTTTGTGAAACTTGTGTTATGGCAAAAAGTCATCGTGCTATTTTTCCCTTGAGTAATAAGAAAACAGACTTTCCTTTCTCTTTAGTACACACTGATGTTTGGGGTCCTGCTCCACAATCTACACATAATGGAAAAAATGGTTTATTAGTTTTGTTGATGATTGTACACGGGTAACCTGGGTATATTTGCTACAACATAAAAGTGATGTGTATGATGTGCTTCGCTCCTTTCATCAAATGATAGTAACACAATTTAACACATGTATTAAGGTAATTAGATCAGATAATGGAGGGAAATATTTTAAGAAAGAATTAAAAGATTTTTTGAACTCTAAGGGCATTTTGCATCAAACAACATGTCCTTATTCCCCCCCACAAAATGGGGTGGCCGAGAGGAAAAATAGACACATATTAGAAGTTACTAGAACACTCCTAATTGATGGTAATGTTCCATCTCATTTGTGGGGCGAGACTGTGAATTCAGCAGTTTACTTAATTAATCGAACCCCCTCTAGTGTGCATAACTTTAGAAGACCTTTAGATGTTTTATTTGATCATCATGTTCTCCCTTCCATTGTTCATTTACTACCTCATGTTTTTGGATGTGTTATATATGTTCACTTACACCCACATCAACATACAAAACTTGAAAAACGAGCCCTTAAATGTGTCTTTGTTGGGTATGGATCAACTCAAAAAGATTATCGTGCTTATCATCTATCATCTAAAAAAATTTATATTTCAATGGATGTAACTTTTCATGAAGATAACTTTTTCTATGTTGATTCTACACTTCAAGGGGGGAATGAAAGTGAAGTGCAACACCATGATGTTAGCATGTTTGACTTATTTTGTGAAGATAAATTATCTTGTGAGGATCATTCTGCAGGTAATGAATCAATCTCAAATATGGACACATCACATTTAGATAATACAGTTTCCCCTGACGATAATCAACTAGCTCAATCTTCTCCACAAGATCAAGTTAACTTTCCAGAGGTATTTCCTAATTCTATTCCCAATAATACAATTATCAATGGAGTTGATACTAATGTTCATTCTGAAGTAGGTACTAATGTTCATTCTGAAGTAGGTACTAATGTTCATTCTGAAGTTGATTCCTTTTCTCATGAAATTGATCATGAAATTGACCCTAGTTTCCATGAGACCACCAACACACCTAACACTGAATCCATTATTGTCCAATATAATCTTCCACCTCGTTCTAACCGTGGTTAACCTCCCATTAGATATGAACCATACCTTCATTCCAAAGTTAAATATTCCATTAGTAATTATGTGTCATCTCACAAGTTATCTAAGTCATATGCATCATTTGTATCTCAATTATCCTCAATTTCTATTCCTAGTAATGTGCAGGAAGCTTTAGCAGATCCTAGATGGACTGAAGCAATGGTTGTGGAAATGGCAGCTTTAGAAAAAAACAACACTTGGGATCTTGTGACGTTACCAAAAGGGAAGAAAACTGTGGGGTGCAGATGGGTTTATACAATTAAACACAAAGCTGATGGAACTATTGAGAGGTATAAAGCATGACTAGTGGCTAAAGGTTACACTCAATCTTACGGTGTAGATTATCAAGAGACATTTGCGCCGGTAGCCAAGCTCAACACTGTGAGAATACTTTTGTCACTAGCAGTAAACCAAGATTGGCCTCTTCTACAATTTGATGTGAAAAATGCTTTCCTACATGGAGAAATTTTAGAAGAAATTTATATGGATCTACCACCAGGTATGATAGATTCAAATGAGATGAAGGTTTGCAAGTTAAGAAAGGCTCTATATGGATTAAAACAATCCCCAAGAGCATGGTTTGGTAGGTTTACTAAGTCTATGAAGGCTTTTGGCTATAAAGCAAGTAAATCTGATCACACCTTATTTTTGAAGAAAGGAGGAGGTAAAATTACAGCTTTGATTATTTATGTAGATGATATGATTGTTACAGGGAATGACCAAGATGAGATGTCTAGTTGTCAAAAATACCTCGTTTTTGAATTTGAGATGAAGCAACTTGGAAACCTCAAATATTTCTTGGGTATTGAAGTAGCTAGATCTAAATATGATATCATGAGCCTTTGGTTCGAGTAAGGGACCAGAAGGAACTTATATCAAAATTCGCCTAAGAAGTGGTGCGGTACAAGTGGAAGAGCATTGTGGACTCACACTTGAGGGAAGTGGGAGAACATTGTGGACTCACACTTGAGGGGGAGTGTTGGAATAATATAGCAAGTGTGGGTAAGTGGGGAAATAGTCCTACGTTGAATAGGAATGTGGAGACTTAAGCATATATAAGTGGGAGAACCCACTCACCTATCACCTTAAGGTTTTAGGTGGAGAAGTGGTGTGTCTCTCTCAAAAGTGCTTATTCCTACACTATATATCGATGCTCCTAGTATCTCCCTCCAACACACACACACATATATATATATATATATATATATATATATATATATATATATATATATATATATATATATATATATATATATATATATATATATATATATATATATATATATATATATATATATATATATATATATATATATATATATATATATATATATATATATATATATATATATATATATATATATATATATATATATATATATATATATATATATATATATATATATATAGGTCGACCTATATGGCTTCTTAAGTAATATGGATTTATTGAAAATTTTAATGAGAAACAGATTTTTAAATAGACTTTCAGACCAGAGTAGACTTTTAAAAAGACAAGGTCAGGCCAAAAAAATGAGCTTATAGTAGGCCATAGACCAGACTCAAATCTTGTAAGTTTATCGTAGGCCTGACTCAGACCTTATAAAGCCTAATCTAACCTAACCTATTTCTACCTATATTTAAACTCTAAATCTAAAACTTTATTTCAAAAGCCAGACATTTGTCCCTTTTGAATTGTAATTATTATTCTTTTGTGTTTTGTCATCCTCTCACCTCTTAACGACGGTGAGTGAAAAACGAATAATCATGTGTAGAATTGACAAATATTGCATAAAATCAATGATTTTACGATGTGTTTTTTTCTCTCCATAATTTGACTAAAACACAAAATTCTACTTAAGATCGAGATTATTGAAAGTGAGTGAGATCGTAAAATCTTAAAATTTTAATATCTAGATCAAAATCTTGACACCGATAGATTTAACTAATGAAATGACTTTTATATCAAAAGTTTTCTTAACAAGAGAATAGTCGAGTAGAATAGTAGTATCTCATTGATAAAGTAAGTGTCAAAAACAAGTATGAATTAAAAGTCTCCTAGTACTTAGTTTAACTATGGGAGCGACTTCTTAGGTTAAAAATCTTCTTGACAAGGTGGTATGGCATGTCTTATTGACGAGATGAGTTTAATATCTCAACCCTAATTTAAGTAATAAAATAAATTTGAGAACAAAAATGATGGTTTCCTTGGACATAAATCTAGGAGATTAATATGATAATCCTAGTTTAATTAATGAAATTAATAGTCATTAAAGTTGAAAATGCTGACTACATATCTACTGCCATCCATCCTCAAAGGAATCAACCCTCCAAACAAGAAGATCTCTTCTTCTATCCCAAACCAAACCACAACACTTCAACCAATCTGTCTCCTTCATTTCCTCTTTCTTTTTCTCAATTCAATTCTCCATTCACTCATTTTTCCAATACAATCACATTGAAATCAACATTTCACCAATAACACCATACCTTAAAATGTTCAGATCAAGAGCTAGCTGAACTCAAAACAGTGACTCACTGAGTTATGGCCATCGTAACTCGTCAAGCTAAACGACCAATTGGGTTATGGTTAAAGATGACAGCTGTAACAATTTTGGGTCTTTGTTTCATTTTTGTTTGGACTGTGTTTTCATCTTCGTCTTCTACTGATGTTAATTTTCAAAGGGAAAGTTTTGAAGATATTTCAGAACCTGTTTCTTCTTCTTCTTCTTCTTCCAGTGTTCATAAACAAACAACACCCAATGAACAAAATCATGTGGAAGAATCGAAAGATCATAAATTTCGTGAGAATGGTGAGAAAAAGGTTAGTGGGTCACCTTCTTCTCATTCTTCCATGCGCCCTCACAAGAAAGAAGCGGCGCGTGAGAAGAAACACGTGCATAATAAAGAGAATGTGAATCAGGGGTCATTGGAGAAAGAGAAAGAAGAGGAGGGTGAAGAAGTAGAAGAAGGATTGGAATTGGATCACGAGAGTGATGATTCAGTTGAATCTGTGGATGGGGATTCTGAGATGTTGGAAGATGAAAACATGGAAGAGTTCAAGAAAACAAAGAAGGGAAAAGTGAAAGGACCTTTGTTTGATTCAAATGTTAACTATAGGTGGAAAATGTGCAATGCTAGAAGCAAGCATAACTACATTCCTTGCATTGATATTGAAGTTGGTGGTGGAAAGGTGCAGAGTTACCGGCATTCCGAGAGGAGTTGTCCAAGGATACCCTTCATGTGTATGGTTCCTCTTCCTCTTGAAGGGTATAAGTCTCCAGTTCCATGGCCTCAGAGTAAATTGAAGGTATATCAGAAGTATGTTAAGTTTAAGGTCTTGTTTGGGTTAATTAGTTTCTAGATTATGAGTCTATGATTCTTCACTTGTGAAATAATACTTATAGGCTTGTTTGATGATGGGTTGTTGCTTTAAAGACTTCAATTATGATGATGATATTTGATTATATGATAAATTGAATTTTGGGATGTGATTTTGATCAAGACTTGTTGATGTTGATTAAGAGTTTCTTGTTGGTTTTTGAATGTTTTTTTATTAAGTCAGGTGCTTTGATTTGTAAATATTTTAGGAGTTTTTGAGTTATCTGTTTGATTTAACATTAAAGACGTGTTTATAATTATTACTCATGTAATTTGTCCAAAAAATGATCAAGGGTTGTCCCATTTTTGGGGTCGGCCGCTCTGCGCCGTTATCCGGGATTGACTCTACTACTATTATTAGTATTACGTTGCTGCTTCTTTGTTATCTCACGGTAACATTTGGCGTCAGTGCAGATATTGCATAAGAATGTTGCGCACCCAAAACTATCTGCATATATTAAGAAACACAGTTGGTTGGTGGATTCGGGAGAATATCTTACTTTCCCCCAAAACCAGACTGAATTTTTGGGAGGGATTCAGCACTATCTTGAGTCCATTGAAGAGGTGAGCTTTCTATTAGAATGATGTTTGTTTGTTGGTTCCTTTTGAACATAATAGTTTTTTCGATAATATTTGCTTCTGTCATCTTTGGAAACATCTTGACATTCGTTCTGAAAATTATAGATGGTACCAGACATTGAGTGGGGTAAAAATATTCGTGTTGTCCTCGACATTGGATGTACAGATTCAAGCTTTGCAGCTGCTCTCCTTGATAAGGATGTTTTAACATTGTCACTTGGTTTGAAAGATGACCTAGTCGACTTAGCTCAGGTGGCACTCGAGCGCGGCTTCCCAACCTTAGTTAGCCCTTTTGCTAGAAGGAGACTTCCTTTTCCAAGTCAAGTTTTTGATGCTATACATTGTTCACGTTGCCGCATACCTTGGCATTCCAATGGTTTGTATCCATATCTTTAATTTTGCTATTTTTAAGATACAATGGAAGATTGAAGATGAACCAACCTTTTCTTTTTCAGGGGGTAAGCTTCTAGTAGAGATGAATCGGATTATACGACCCGGTGGATACTTCATTATGTCAACTAAACATGATAGCATTGAAGAAGAAGAAGGTTGGTCACATTTAGCAGAAAACCTTTAAATTATTTTGCATCGTTACATAGAAACATAACATTTCTTCTTTGTTTCAGCCATGACAGCGACGATAGCGTCTATATGTTGGAATGTTCTGGCACATAAAAGCGATGATGTTGGTGAAGTTGAAGTAAGAATATATCAAAAGCCTGAAGGAAATGACTTATACGAATTGAGAAGGAAGAAGATCCCACCGATTTGCAAAGAAAACGAAAATCCTGATGCAGCCTGGTATGCTGCTGAAAATTATTGTTTGCATTGGCTTAAGATTATTTAGTAATCGCTTATCTTACAACATTTTTTGAGTAGGCATGTTCCAATCAAGACATGTCTGCACACCATTCCAATTGGAATTGAACAACACGGGGCAGAGTGGCCGGAGGAATGGCCGAAGAGGCTCGAAACTTATCCAGACTGGATCAACAATAAAGAGAAATTGATCGCAGACACCAACCACTGGAATGCGATTGTTAACAAGTCATATCTTAATGGAATGGGCATTAACTGGACGAATATCAGGAATGTATTGGACATGAAATCCACCTATGGAGGGTATGCCAGCAAAACCGAATGTTTTTAAGTTGGTTGCATCAATATACGAGCTGCATTTTTCTTTGATACTATTTGAGACATAAATATAAGCAAAAAAGTACATGTATCTGGTGCAAATATGAACCCGATACATGTATTTTTTTTGCTTATATTTAGTAGATCATCACATATTCAATACATATGCTACAGGATTACATTGAATAATTTCGCACATCATGTTAGAAACATGAATAAAATTAAATTAATAACTCTTTTACGAAAATACAGATTGGCTGCAGCTTTATCCAAACAGAATGTTTGGGTGATGAATGTAGTACCCATTCATTTATCGGATACACTTCCCATAATTTTCGAACGTGGATTTTTTGGTGTCTATCACGATTGGTGCGAGTCGTTCGGTACTTATCCTAGAACATATGACCTGCTGCATGCTGATCATCTGTTCTCACGCCTCAAATACAGGTATTGGTGAATTCTTTTTACCTAATAGAAAGTGAGACTCAACTGTTACAATAGAAAATTTACTAGAAACAATTTATGAACCTATGTTATAATCTGTTTTCATGATGGATCTCAAACACATATGCAAGCGTTTATGTTGCAATTGCTTCTGTGAGACTTGTGGCCAAATTACTTTGACGATTATTTTGCAGGTGCAAGCAGCCTGTGTCGATTGTCGTTGAGATGGACCGTATCTTACGGCCAGGCGGGTTGACAATCATTCGCGACAAAGTTGAAATTCTAAATCCATTGCAGGAAATATTGAGAAGTATGCATTGGGAGATCAGAATGACTTTCTACCAGGAAAAAGAGGGTATCATATGTGCACAGAAAACTACATGGAGGCCTTGATATTTTTTCTTCAACTCACACGCGAATCAGTTGTTGATTTACCAATGTGTTAAAAGAAAATGAAGTTTGTAATCATTACTTTATTATTTTATTTTTTTGTTGTAAAAATTACTACTTTATAGTTGATGTTATTGATTGAAGAAATACAAATGTTAACTACTTCCACATCAGATACAGAGTCGGTGATAAGGGTGTGCAAGGTGGCTTATAACACGGGTCTTACCATTTTTTTTACGGTTAAACTGTGGTTAAATAGAGTCTCCTTACGCATTTGATATGTTTTTCCGCGGTATATGATCAGATATATTGTTGAAATCTAGAAGACTAGAACTTTTTGACTGCTTCATAGTTTCTTTGCATCTTCCACTGATATCACCTTAGCTCCTTCCTTTGCCAATTCAAGTGCATGAATCAAACTTTTCAAATAAACTTGTACATCACCAGAAGAACTCTTTGGCATCAAATGCTCAGCAACATCAGCTGGAGTAATTTCAACTTCCTCCAACAATTCACATATTGTATCAAACAAATAATGTGACTCAATATTAAGATAATTCTTAGCCAACATCTTGAATGCCTCAAATCCACAATAAGATAACTCTATATGTTTATCCATTCTACCTTTTCTAACCAATGCAGGATCCAATTTCTCAACATAATTTGTAGTGAAAACTATCAATCTTTCACCACCACATGCTGACCATAATCCATCAATGAAATTCAATAATCCAGAGAGTGTTACTTGACTCATTCTCCCTTCTCTTTCTTCCATAACAACTCCACTTTTTCTCTCCACCTCCTCGTCCTTCTTCGCCTTTTTCTTCGTCCTCTGACCGGTTAAATCAAGTGAACAATCAATATCTTCGATCACAATTATAGATTTACTCGACGTCTCAATCAAAAGCTTCCTCAATTCAGTATTATCCTTCACAGCAGTCAACTCAAGATCATAAAGATCATACCCTAACAAATTTGCCATAGCCGCGATCATCGTCGATTTTCCAGTCCCTGGAGGACCATATAGCAAATAGCCTCTTTTCCATGCTCTACCAATTCTTCCATAGAATTCACCAGCTTTACTAAATGTAATAAGATCATCAATAATCATTTTCTTCTTCTCTAAATCCATAGCCAATGTTTCAAATGTTGATGGATGTTCAAACACAACATGACTCCAATAAGAACCACTATTAGTATAAAGCTTCCTTTGTCTATTCTTCACCTTAATTGCTTTACCTTCTTTTAGTACAAAACTAAGATAACTACCTAAAATCAAATCTCTATTAACTTTATGAAAAGTTAGTTTATAGTACCTTTTCTCATCTATGTTATGATGAAGTGAAAATGAATTTGGCTTTGATACATTTTTGCCACTAGCCCACCAAAGTTTAACTCCATTAAACTCATCACTAACTTCTTCATGATCATCCATACTAAGAACAAGTGATTGATTATTCTTAGCTATATCACCTTTGAGTCTCTTTGCTTGTGTTGATGCTTTTGTGCTAAGGTAATTCTCTATGGAAGAATAAGCTTCACTTCTCATGAGCTTTTGTTCACCAGTGAATTCATGAAATGTGATTTGGATATAAGGGTAGATCAAAGTAGCAAGCTTTTGTGAGTATTTTTCAATTTGGTTTCTTAGTTGATAAGGAAAATATTGTTGAAAAATAGCCCAAAAGAACATCATGGAAGCTATTATGGATCCTAGTTGAGCAAACATGTCACTTTGTTTCATTGTTTTTATGATGTTTGTGTTTTCTAGCTTTGTCTTATATAAAGGTTAAGGATGTGTGATAATGTCTACGCGTGTTATCTTTGTGAACGTTGTTATGTGGCTATTATACAATATAAAGTTGATTGTGTATATCTTTAAACGTCGGTGGAAATTCAGTAGAAGCCAATTTATCTTTTCTTTTTTGATTCATGTGTACTAATTTGTAATAACATATAAAAATACCAACTCATAAATAAATTTGAGTCTTATTTCAGTGTTAGAATACTCATATAACAAAATGAAGCAATTTAAGATTATTTGGAGTAGGTATCATGGATCATGACTTGTTTATATTACATCATCTCTATTTTGTTTTGGTCCTTAGAAAAGGTGAAAAGTCACTAGATAAGATGAAATCAAACCTGATTTTTATCATAAAAAAATGGTGCTGTGCTACTTTATGTGTCATTTATTTATTTATCTATTCTCATATAAAAACCAATATACAAATGGACAAAGGATAAAAAGCTCACATAACAAAGTTTTTTTAATTTTAAAACACTTTATTTAATGACTAGCACAATAGTATTGCAACACAAACAAAAAAAAAAATATAATTCAACATATCAATCATCATTATAATAATACTAAACATTCAACCTAGTTTGCACTTTGTTATTATGCTAAAACTACAAATTGAGTTTGTAATTCAGCATAATCATAATAGTGTTTCATATTAAGTACAAATTTGGATTAGTCGGAAGCATAATATTAATCTAAAATAAGACCCTAATGTAAACTTAAATATTGCTTAGGATTTTCCATTATCAATCTCTTCTTGAAGCAAGGTTTTATTGTCTTCTAACCCACCAGTGCTTTCTTCTGTTTTCTCAGCCTTCTTCTTTGCTTCTTCCATTGAGCTTCTAAGTGCTCGAATCAACCTCTCCAATGATGTTTCAACATCTTCATTAGCTACCTTAGGCATCAAGTTTTCAGCAACATCAGCAGGTGTGATATTAGTCTCTTCCAACAAACCTCTAACCGTGTCGAACAAAGGATGAGTTTCAACACTCATATAATTCATAGCCAACATTTTGAATCCATCAAAACAACAATAAGATAACTCAATATGCATATCCATTCGTCCTCGACGAATCAACGCTTTGTCAAGTTTCTCAACATAGTTAGTAGTAAATATAATCAATCTCTCACCAGTGCTAGCAGACCAAATCCCATCAATGAAATTCAACAATCCAGAAAGTGTTACCTGACTCGTTTTATTCCTATTTGCTTCAGCTTTTAATTGAATCATAGAAGCAGCAACAACTTTACTCTTGTCATCTTTCTCATTCTCATCATTCCCTTCATCTTTTTCATTTCCATTCTCCGAATCTGTCTTCCTCTGACCGGTTAGATCGACCGAACAATCGATATCTTCGATAACAACAACCGACTTACTCGTGATCCCGATCAAAAGCTTCCTTAACTCAGCATTTGTTTTCACATTAGTTAACTCAATATCATATATATCATACTTCAAGAAATTAGCAATAGCAGCAACTAGTGACGATTTTCCAGTTCCTGGAGGACCATATAGCAAATAGCCTCTCTTCCAAGGCTTACCAATTCTTGCATAATAGTCCTTACCTTTACTAAACGTAACAAGATCATCAACAATCTCTTTCTTTTTCTTACCATCCATCGCAATCGTTTCGAAAGACGATGGATGGTCGAAAATCACATGACTCCATTTACCTCTCATATCAGAGTCACCACTAGTGCAATTTGTGTAAAGCTTTCTCTGTCTCTTACTCAAACCAATGTCCTTACCTTGTTCAAGGACATGGTTAAGGTAAGTTTCAGAGACCAAATCGCGGTTTCCGCGATGAAAGGTTAGAAGGTAATACCTTTTCTCATCAGCTGGATAGAATGAAACAGATTTGGTGTTTGGAACAATCTTTCTTAAGCTCCAAACAACGTTAATCCCTTCAAACTCATCATGAAACTCTTGACTTTCATCCATTTTGAGAACCAAAGACTTTCTCAGAGATTCACCTCGGAGTTTCTTAGCTTGGTTGGTTGGTTTGGATTGTAAGTAGTATTCAATGAAAGTAAAAGCTTCATTGGTTCTATAGTAATCACCAATGTACTCAAAGAATTTAACCTCAACATAAGGGTAAAAAAAGTTGGCTAATTTTTGTGAGAATTTTTCTATCAGGGCATGGATTTGATGAGGACAATACCTTTGAACCATAGCCCACATGAACAAAATACTTGCAAGCTTTGAACCAATTACACCCCAAATTTCACCCATGTTTGTGTTTTTTGTGTTGAAACTTTGTTGGGTTTGTATGTGTATATAGCATAACATGGTGAAGGATCATTTGTTTCTCGTGAGTTTGTTATGGTTAAGGACAAAAGACAATCATGAGATTTTGATAGTTGAAGTGAATGAGACTTGCATGTCTTTTTCATAGTACACTGTTTCATAACAGCTTGCTTGGACTTTGACCACATGCAAAAAAAAACACCAATATACACAATACACAAAAGTTCCATGAGTTTATAAACTAATGGGGTAGGCAAGTTATTTAATTAATTTTGGAGAGTTCATTTGAAATGATCTTTGGTTTACACTAGAGATGTAAAATTGATTTCGAGTCTTGATTAGTTTGATATTGGTTTTTGAATTGAATCTAACATAAATTAATATTTGTAACTTTTAACTAATTTTTAGAGTGAAATGTAATCTAAATTTATTTTTAGAATAGAATTAAATTTATTATAACTTAAAATCATCTTAAATTCAATATGCTATTAAGTAAAATTAAATTTTTAAATTAATATTTTCTCCGTAAATTTCATTCGATCACAACTCCATTTTTCTTAGGTGTGGTTTTCCCCTTCAGAACTACGGGTTGCATCCTTTTAAGTTTGAGGCAGTTTGGATCACTCATCTAGAATATTTTAATATAGTCCAAATTATTTGGCCGAAATCTCTAAACGACCTTGTAACTTGTCTCTAAATTATGCAACACGATTCTATCCTTTTTAATAAAAAAGGGCAATATCAACAAACAGAAACATAACATTGAGAAGAGACTCAGAGGTATCCAACGCTCTTTAGAGATAATAGATTCAACAAGACTAGTTTATCTCCAAGAGGAGCTTCAACAAGAATATGATGAGATCCTTGCACAAGAGGAGATTTGTTGGTATCAAAAGGCTATAGATGATTGAATTAAACTGAGAGATTGTAACACCAAATTTTATACCAAAACGTTAATTAGGCGGAAGAGAAATAAAGCCCATATCATTCATCTTCCTAATGGTAGTTGGTGTAATGATGACCCTATTCTCAGGAAAGAAACATTGATTTTATTTAAAGGTCTTTTCTTTCCTACATCTCCTATACTTCTCGCTAGTATGGGTGTAACTCAACAGGTGACAAGGGAAGAAGTTACTTATGTATTGAATCAAATGCATCCTTTCAAGGTGTATGACTCTGATGGATTCCAGGATATTTTCTTTAAACAATTTTGGCATATAGTTGGAGATGATGTTGTCTAACTTATATTAGATGTTTTGTGACATCTAGCTTTCATTCCTTTATTTCTAATACTCTTATCGCATTAATTCTTAAGGTAGACTGCCTCTTAAATTTTAAGGAATTCAGACCCATTAGCTTGTGTACCACTATTTACAAGTTTATTACGAAGATTATGGTTAACATATTGCGTCCTTATCTAAATCAGATAGTTGGACCCTTCTAGAGTAGTTTTTATCTGACAAACGGACAACTGACAATGCCATTATCCGAAAAATGATTCAATCAAGTGTGAATTTGACTGGAGGGAGAGTAGTGTCCATCCATACCCTTGAAATTTTATATTTTTATATGGCTTAAATAATATGTTGGTCCCTGTAAGTTAGCGTGTTTTTGTTTTAAGTCCTTAATCTGTTTTTTTAAATAGTCCTTAAATGTTAAATCTTTTTGGTTTTAGTCCTTAAATTCAAAATCCGCAGGAAAATCTGCAGGGTGCCTGCAGATTTTTCTACGAATTTTCCTACGGATTTTAACTTTAAGGACTAAAACCATAAACATTTTAACATTCATGGACTATTTAAAAAAACAAATTAGGGATTAAAACCAAAAATATGCTAACTTAGAGGGACCAACATACTATTTAAGTCTTTTTATATTTTAATTTGATCATGTGGTTGAGATTCCATTACACACATATGTCATTGGAGAGAATTCACTCTCCCATTATCCTCCAAGAAGCAATTCATTCTATGCATAAATCTAAAAAGAAAAAATTGACACGATATTTAAAATAGATCTTGAAAAGGCCTATGATCATGTTAATTGAGATTTCTTGAATTTTTGTTTGAAGCGAAATGAGTTTCCTTCCATTACTATAAAATTGGTCATGCATTGTGTAACTATCTCTTATATTCTATTCTTTGGAATGGGATACTGCTACCAAATTTTTTTCCGGCTAGAGGATTACGACAAGGTGACCCTCTTTCACCCTATATTTAATATTTTCATGGAATTCTTGTCACAAACAACAATCAAGGAAGATAAAGGTCATTGGAAACTTATCAGTTTATTTCGTAATGAACCCCCTATATCGCATTTACTTTTTGTAGATGATGTTCTTCCTTTTGTAAAGGTTTCTAACTCCCAGGTAGGGATTATTTTTTATTTCTTGAATCGTTTTTCCATGTTGTCTGACCTTAAAGTGAATATTGTAAAATCAAAGGTTTTCTTCTGAGCTACCACTAAGAGGAGTAAATTTGATCTAATTGTCTTCAGTATAGGTATCAAGTAAACTCTTAATCTAGTGAAATACTTGGGTTTCCCTATGTTGTATGGTTGTCTTCAATGCAAGGACTTTGAGTTCATAGAGGAGAAAATCAGTTAGAGGCTAACACCTTGGAAACATAAATTATTAAACAAGGTTGGTCATTTGACTCTGGTTAGGTTTGTCCTTAACTCCATCCCAAATTATTATATGCAAGTGTCTTGGCTACCTTAACCAACTTGTGATTTTATTGATATGATGACTAAATTTTTTTTGTGAAAAGGTAATTCAAACTCTGGTGTGCATCTTGTTGGTTGGAATAAAATCAATAAGCCCTAAGAAACTAGGTGGTCTTGGGTTCCGAAAAGCAAGAGAGGCTCATACTTCTATGTTGGGTAAGTTGGTTTGAGGTTTCCACCGGGGTTGTGATTCTCTATGGGTTCAAGTTTGAAGTATAAGTACATTAGTGAAGAAATGTTCCTTAATATGAAAAAGAAATCTGGATAAGTAACTTGGAATTCAATTATGAAATCTCTCTCTGCTCTTAAAGATGGCTTTGAATTTAGATTGGGAGATGGAAACTCCTTTTCGGGTTTTTCAATTGATCTAAGATAGAGAAAATAATGGAGCAGGTTCTCTATGTGGATATCCACTAAAATTTTGTTCCTAAGGGGACAAGTGTTGGAACAACTGGTTCAACCAATATGACAACTACAATAACACAATGTTGTTTTTCTTTGGGGGTGGACTGGAAGTAATCTAGTTAACGGTGAACCAAGATAAACTCTCTTGTGTTTTTTTTTATCATTATTAGCTTTGTGTTGTTTGTCTTTGGGTTAACACAAAAACAATTTAAAACTAGAAACCCAATTAAGACCCCCAATTTCTTGGGTTTCTTTGAACTTCCAGCTGCTTTTATGGAAGATGGCTAGTGGCCTTATTCGCTTATTATTTTTTGTGTTGTTTAGTTACCTTGTGTCACTCTGATACTGTAACACTTGAGTTGGGATCGTTTGCTTGTTTCATTCTGCGAGGTGTTGAGTTTATCTAAACTAGTGTTTTATGAGTTAAAATAATTTCCATTTTATGAGACCATGAAGTGGTGTTTGTAATTGTTTAATTTTTTGCCAATGTTAAATATAACTTGAGGAAGATGTTTTATTTGAGAAAAATGTGGCACACTTTTGAGAGAAATACTCTTATTATTTTATAAATGACATGTTAGGGTTTAGGGTGTTACGATAGCTTCCAGTGTGTAATACGGTGGGATAACTGACTTATTTTGTGTTTTATCGCAAATATTAAGGATAGCAAGAGTCGCCACCGACTTTTCTTTTATCCAATAAGGAAAGAGTGAAAAGAACAGGAAAGACCCTGAAGATTTTGAGTTCGGGGGGTAAGTTATGAAAAGGGAAGGTGTTAGCACCATTTTCATCCGTAGTTATCTATGGGCTCTTAATCGCTAGCTCACTTTTGAAATTTGCTTTGTGCGTGTGATTTGAAAATATTTTTGTAGAGCCAATGTAAGGCGAACTTTGTAATGATTCTTGTATTGGTCCTCAAAAATACGTACAAAGTGTTTTGAGAATATTTGTTTGAAAGTGATGTGTGAAAAATATTTTGAGAAAATTTTCTGAGCAAGCGATTAAAAGTATCCTACCCACTAAAGGCCGTTGTTGTTATTTTCCTCCTCCTTTAGAGATAGTGCTATCTGTACCATAAGTTGGTAGGTAGCCCTATCTATTGGATGTGAAGGGACGAGCAAAGGGTCATCATACGGTCATCAAAGGCAACTTATAAGGATGCTTTATAGTTTCGTAAGGGACTAGATCATGTTATTCATAGGCAACTTCAAAGGGTCGTCGAGGGAGTATGATCTTTTATTCGAGGGTCTTTGCTAAAGCATCTCTACGTTCGAGGGACATAACCTTTATTCTGAAAGGTAACGAAAAGAGGTTACCCTAAAGATGTGAGTGTGCAAGTGTGTTCATTTCAGTTATTAAGTCTTGCAATTAGGGTTTTCTATCGTTCATTTTTATCTTGCCATACAAACCCTAATTACTAACAATTGTATAAAATAGAGTAGCAGAAGGTAAAGGTGGAAATGTAAACTTAGACTATTACAGAGCTTTGGGGAAGTTACATAATAGTGAAGTGCAGAAAATAAAAATCTACAACTATTACATACTAGGAGCAATTACATAATAGAAAAATGCGGAAAAAATAAAGCTACGCTATTATAGTTGAACACGCCCTATACACTTTATCTAGGAAAATAAAAATAAGATGAAAATAGCAAAGAAAATATTTTGGTGATTTTTTTAATGAAAAAATAATTTATGATAATTAATTAAACAAACCTAAATACCTAATTAATTTTAATTAATAAAAAAATGTTAATTTTGAAAAAAAGTTAATTAAAAAACCTAAAACCTAATTAATTTTAATTAAAAAAAGTTAATTTTGAAAAAAAAAGTTAATTAAAAAACCTAAAACCTCATTAATTTTAATTAATAAAAAAAGGTTAGTGTTGAAAAAAAATTAATTAAAAAACCTAAAACCTAATTAATTAGGATTTTAAAAAAGGTTTATATTTAATGATTAATAAAAAAAAATTAAGTTTGCCAAAAATAGATAGGGGGAGAAAAATCAATGGAAAATAGGGTTAGAAAACAAAAATAGTGCAAATGCTAGGCGTGAGTATTGAACCCACGCCCTTTGCCTTCACAACAACATGGCTTGCCAAAAAAGAGATAGGGAAAGAAGAATCAATGGAAAATAGGGTTAGAAAACAAAAATAGTGCAAATGCCAAAAAATAGATAGGGAAAGAAGAATTAATGGAAAATAGTGTTAGAAAACAAAAATAGTGCAAATGCCAAAAAAATAGATATGGGAAGAAGAATCAATGGAAAATAGGGTTAGAAAACAAAAATAGTGCAAATTCCAGGGGTGGGTGGTACCCTACCCCCTAATTTGGGTCTTGCGAATTTAATGATGCCCTTGGTTTTGGCTGATTCTCTATGTACAAAGAGATACGATGTAAATATGGAAAATCAGTGTAAACATGACAACACCTCACCCAGGCACCATGAGGCTCATGCAATGGTTCTATCCTGCACTAATACATCTCAGAAGCATGTTAGTAACGTTAGTTTCAATCAAACACGATAAAACAAAAAAATATGAATTCATGCAAATATAGAAAACTGATGATGCATGCTCATGAGTTTCAGGCCTCTTGGATCATCATAATCGATCCCCACTTACTCTATAACACTCTTGGAATTGAATGGGATGGTTGGCTTGCTTTGAGAGAGGCTAAAAATAGGGTTTGAAGTTTGCCTTAATTTTGGATAATTTTGGAGTTTTTTGGAATAGTGATCTCTTGCCAAGTTTTTCGTGTGTTTGTTGTTGTCTGAATATGGGATATATATAGAGGAAAGTTAGGTCAAAAGAAGTGGGTTTGGACCTTTGTATGAAAGCCTTAATTTTATTTAATTTATTTTGAATTTAAATAAATAAAACAAAAAATAAATGGAATAAAAATAAAATGGGTGTATGAATAGGTTCATAGGTTCACTATGAGGCCTAATACAAGTTTGGACCTTGAAACGCAAGCCTATTAGCCCAAAAATTCAAGTTTGATCAATTTGGGTTTCAAGCATTTTCTCAAAATTTCCCAACTTGTGCCAGTCATAACTCTCAATTTTTATCATATCGAGGTGATCTGGAACTTTTTGGAAAGCTCAAGATGTCCCCTACAATCTCTATTTTGATCATTTTTTAATTTGAAGACTCTATCTTGATGTAAGTTTCCTTGACAAAAAGTTTCTTTTTGTTGACTTTTGAAATGACCCATAATATTTTGGCCCATATCTCTCAAATGAAGCATTTTTTGGATTTGAGCTTAGAGAGACATAGTTGTAGAGAATTTAATTTCCTTCAAAATGAGATTTGGTTGAGAAAAATATTATGAAGCATGTGAAAGTTATGCTTGGTCAAAGTTCAGTTGACTTCTCCTTAAGAAAACCCTAATTTGACAACTTTGACTTTTGATGAATTGAGTGTTTTCTTGGTGAATAATGATTAACCCTTGATAAAATGATGAACGTGACTTCAAAATCTTGATTTTGACCAAAAATCTTGAAGTTTGACTGTATGTTGACTATAGTTGACTTTTTTACCCAATATAGTTGATTTTTAGTCATCTGAGCAATTGACTGAGAAAACTTGTGATGCAAGGCTTGAAATTTGGCATGAGCATTCCTTGATACATATGAGGAACCATGAAATCCACTTGGTGAATTATAAGCTCAAATTTCCTTGAGAAAAGTGAAACCCTAGTTGTAGGTCAACTGCTTAGAAGGAGAATTTGTCTGATCAAATATTGAGTAGCCTTGAGCAATTGAAAATCCTAGGAGCATGAGGAGGTGTCTTGAATAAAATGGGAGGGAAATTTTTTGGGTACAACAGCTTCCCCTGTTTAATCTTCTTAAACCTAAATAGTTAGATTGATACGTTCGCCATTCGTAATCTGAAGGTGGAAGAGGATTGAACACTTAAGTGCCCAGAAATCTGCACTCGCTGGTGCATGAAGTAACGCTATTTGTTGATAGTATTGCTTGAATGAGCTTAAATATGCCATTCGAAGAGGTGATAGAATGTCTCCGGGGATGGGCTTGTAGATGCCATATGAAATATCTATTGATAGGAGTATCAGAATGAGTCTACGCCTTACTGTGGAGAATGTTTTTCAGAAGGAAAGTGCTCGCCAGAATTCAGTCTCTAGGGGAGATGCTTTTCAGAATAAACTTCTGAAGAGGAATGCTCATCACAATTCAGTCTCTGAAGGAAGTCATTCAGTCCTACAGATAGTCGCCCCGTGTTGTTTCGAGAATTGATTTACAATCAGTTTTTCATTGGTAAACCCGTCATATTTTGGGAATTCATACCGCCTGGTCATATAGATAGTTTCCCCTCCTGTTTTGGGAATTAATCTGCGACCTGCTTTTGTGTTGGTAAACCTGTCCTGTTTCGGGAATTCATACCGCTTGGTCGTATAGATAGCTGCCTCGCCTTGTTTTGGGAATTAATCTCGGACCCAGTTTTTTGCTAGTAAACCCGTCCTATTTCGCGAATTCCTACCGCTTGGTCATATAAATAGTTGCCCTGTCCTGTTTCAGGAATTAATCTCAGACCTGTTTTCTTATTGGTAAATCCGTCCTATTTCAGGAATTTATACCACCTGGCCATATAGATAGTTGCCCCGTCTTGTTTCGGGAATTAATCTCTGACCTATTTAAAAATTGCTGATGATATTTGTCTATTTGCGAATTTTACCTGAAAACACAAAATCGGCTTTATGTAATATCGTGATGCATGTAATACATTAATGATGCTCTCAAGATAAATGAGAATGTTATATGCGTTTCAGTATGCATATGCTATGATGTATAACAACTATTCTCCATCGCAATCGTCGGGGTGGAGCGACAAGGATGACCCCCACGATCCATTATCACAGGCGATCATGGAAACTCCCCTACCTATCGGGCTGAAAAGCCTCTGAACTTGGGGACGTATGACATAACTATCGATCCAGACAAGCACATCGAGAATATCGATGCCCTACTTGATTATCGAGGCGTCAGGGGTGCCATTAAATTCCTACTTTTCCTCACCAATCCGAGGAAGCGGTGATGACCTGGTATAAAATCTCCCAGAAGAGTCCATAACCTCCTAGAAGAATCTCGAGAAGCAGTACTCCAGGCACTTTGCAGCCTCTCGCCGCCACCCAAAATCGGAGGCATCGCTAGAGGAAAGCATACAAGGGAAGGATGAATCCCTCAGGGCGTACATAGGGATATTCAACCGTGAATTTGTCCTGGTGTCCATGATTGACAATGTGAAAAAGTACCTGCTTGAGCGTGGGCTGCGTCCCTGCAGCGACTTTGCAAAGGCAGTTGGCTTCGAAACACCGGGCTCACTAGACGCCTTCCTCCTCAAAGCCCATGCGTACATCTAGTACGGGGAGAAATAAGCTGGGAATAATGCTCAGGAATCACGACACCAAGAGAATGCCAAAGTTTCGAAGCATGATGATTCCTCGACATCCCGTTGTTGCTGCGGTATAGCGGAAAGCAAAAAGTAAGTGATTAATTTACCGGGTGATATTTAGGTTATATTGTATCGTATCCATGGAGATTGGTTATTGATTCTCCATTCGACAAATTCTCGCGTTTATGAGTTTGGGGATAAATGGGTTGAAAGAATATGTATTAACAAAAAATAAATGTATAAAAAGGAAAAAGGAATAACCTATCAAGCATGCATATATACTACTTCTCACAGACTTAAACTTATCGACCTGTTATACTCAACCTACAATGTTTAGCAATGTCACTATGTGTTGTACCCCAAAATTTCCCCCCTCACTTATCAAGAATTTGCTCACAAAATCTCCCTGGGCTCAAGAATTCACTAGGGTTTGATCAGCTCAAGACACCTACTTAGGCACTGAGGACCAAAAATTAGGGTTTGAGTTTGCACAAGGATTTTTGAACTTCCAATTCCCCATATGATTTTCATGGATCATTATGGACCCCCAAGATTACTCATGTCAAGATTCAAGCATTGGATCACACTTTTGATCAGTCAATTGAACAGTTGACCTAAAAATCAATTGTATTGGGGAAAAAGTCAACCATGGCCAATTTACAGTCAAAATTCATAATTTTTGATCCACATCAACATCTTAGACTCATATGTATCATTTGATCAAGTTTGGACCATAATTCTTCAAAACATTTGATCAAATCATCAAAATGGCAAAATGATCAAAATTAGGGTTTTGACTGAGAAAGGGCAATTTCTGATTTTTGACCTAGAAAATGATCAATTGGTTTAAGGCATGATCTCAAGAGTCCAATTGCACCATTTTTACCTAATGACATGGTTCAAAATATTGCAAGTCCATTGGATTGACAAATGAATTTTGCAGTCAACTGATCAAAAGTCAACTGTATATTGAAAAGTCAAACCTTGACTTTTTGGTCAAATTCAAGTGCCAAGGATCATGATTCATCAAAACATGCCAAAATATGAAACTTGTTCATCAAGAAATCAAAAAGTCAAGATTTCATTTTGAAAAGTGAAAATTTCTAAACTTAGAAATTTTTCTATGTGTTGAAAATTCATGTTTTGTTTCATAACTTTGAGCCAATTTTTCACCATGATGCATGATGATTCAAAGGAAACTTCCAACATGAAAGTTGTAGATCTTCACGAAATATACAAATTTTCTTCACACAACTTCTCCTAAAAGTGCTTGGATCTCAATTTATAATTTTGTGAATACATGCTCATGAACTAAAAAAAGACTTAGTGAAATTTTGCCCTAGTTAGGCAGATTTTTTACCTAACTTCATGGAAATATTTCACATAGTTCCAATGGGAATATTGATGTGTCTGCGATCGACATAATGTCTAACGGTGTCTTAACTGCAAGCGCACAGCCTATCGCGGTAGTAATAAAAGATTGTCAAATCCACAGGGACTTTGTAATCACTCTAGTGCGGGAAAGTAATGCTAATTTAGCTAAGGCGGAAATTGTCACGTTGGTTTTGGGAAGGTTAAGGAAGGTAAACTAATTGATTTTAAAGTGATTATAAAATGAAATGGTCGGTATGCAATAGAGTCGACCTAAAGGATCTAATCGGACCTAGGCATATAAGGATGGTCAACTTGGTTTATCTGTAGAATTAATCAGTTTAAAAACCCTCAACTCACACTTTCATGGTCTTATCTCGGATTATACGTCTAAAGCCCTATACCTGCTTTCGCTAGCCTATAAGTGTTTAGAATTATTTTTTGGAAACTTAATTAATTCTAATTTGGTTTAAAGCGCTTTCACTGTATTTAAATCAAATGCCTAACTTTAGCTATCCGGTTAAAAACCTCACACTTTCGTGGTCTCGATCTAACCTTTTTACTCTTCTTACTTTCGTAACAAAGGTTTTATTTTTAAGCATAAAAAGTTATAACCAGAGTTAAGTTGATTAAAGTTTTAGCCTAAGTTTGATCAGATGCCTAATGTCTCTTACTATCCCATACCGACGCTAAAGGTTTAGCTAGCCATGGAAATTATAATGAACGTACTGGAAATAAAATCAAACAAATATAGATTGGACATTATAAATAATAAATTAAACATGCATTAATTAATTAAAAGGTATGTAATACAATTGCAAAATAGAAACCTGAAAATAAAGCCAATACTTCAATCCCTCTTCCACAAATCGGAAACTCGGACTTGGTATCGGTAATATGACAAATTCTGAGGCTTGAATAATAAATCCTAAACTATCATAATAATTCCCTGATGTTGGAAATTATTAATTGGGAAATGAAATTAAAAGAACGGAAATAAATGAATGCAGAAAAATAACAACTGAAGGAATAATCGTTTTTGATTTCGGCAGAGCTTTCGCACAAGTAAACTGTAAAATGCTCTGTACATCTAACTTGAATGTTGAGGTATTTATAGAGGAATGAATTTGGCAGTTGGCTTGAAGACTTGTCATGAAGCTTTCCTTAAAAATCTCCACAAATGTAGGAACGTGGGTAGTTGAGGAAGAAGTGGTGAACGTGGGATTTGACTGGAGAGAAATAAGGAGTTTGAAAACTCCTTCTGTTTTGCTCTGCCACGATCTGCACTTTCAATTAACTGATATACGCATTACGTTCATCACTGAGGCGTTACGAGCAGGTTTGGTGTTTCTCCGTGTTACGGTCGTGGCAGATGTGTTACGGTCGTAACACGCTTCATGATGGCTTACGGTCGTGGCAGATGCGTTACGACCGTCACAGCTACAAAATCTGTAATTCTTGACAGATTTATCTTTTTCTTCTATTCTTTTGATGCTTTCTTGCATTGTTTCATGTTTTCTTCTGTTTTGAGCTGAGTTATGAATACCTGCAAAAAGTAATGACAAACTCGAAATATTCGGGAATTAATTGGGTCAAAATAATACAGAACGGGTAAATTTCATGAAAAATAAACGATACAATTTCGTGTTATCAAATTCCCTCATACTTAAACCTTTGCTTGTCCTCAAGCAAAATAATCAATTAAAAATATCGGACAAGTTTTTATAAATGCACATAACTAGTATACCTTTCATTTTCAAATAATTACAAGAAATCCTAAGTTAGTTCGGACGAGAAAATCGAATGAAACAACAACGATACGTAAATGACACAAGCAACAAGCTAGTCGACGACTATCC
Organism: Vicia faba; assembly: GCA_948472305.1. Classification (NCBI taxonomy): domain Eukaryota; kingdom Viridiplantae; phylum Streptophyta; class Magnoliopsida; order Fabales; family Fabaceae; genus Vicia; species Vicia faba. The sequence continues at coordinate 1,578,688,591 of OX451738.1, read as the reverse complement.
GTTTTAAACGAAATGTCCAATTATACCGTTATAATTCAACTCAAGGTTTCTCGTTCATATTTCACCCGGTTTCGTTCTTGCGCAATCACATTAAGCCCATTATCCTTGCACGCACGTAGTGGAATAGCCGGTTAGTGGTTCTGATCAAAACACGACGGTTTCTGGCAAAATTATGTGGCAACCTCTTTTATCCAATTGCAAGATGCGGGGGATCAAACCGTAGTCTGCCCTACCGAGTTCAGTACCAGATGCTTCTGAACCACCTAGACAATGAATTCTCATGTTACTTAGTAGAAGCTTTTGCATCCGTTGGATTAAACGATCGGGTGAGGATCGCCCAATTTAATTAGTGCAATACCTATTTCCTTAAAGCATGTAACATTCTTTTTAAATCAATTTTCAAGATCATCCACTTATGTTCATCGACTTTCCACGTGGTTTGTGTTAAGACTGGTGCCGACTGCTAATATAAACTACTAGGGGCTAATTTAAGACTTAAAACTCAAAGTATCGGTATAACGAAAATGGAGACGATTCGCGTAAGTAGGGAGTCGAAGGTGTCATAATCGTATAGTTCTCGTTGGATCGCTCTCGGCCTTCTAACTAAGATTTCAGTTAAAGTAGGTAACTAACGGTTATGCGAATATAAAAGGCGAAAAATTTTGGTATGGCTAAATAAAACAGGGAGAAAATGAAATAACGAAATATAACTGAAATAGAAATGAAATTACTCGTTCTGAAATTAAGAATGCAGTGCTCCTCCCACACTATATCAAACATTGTCTCAATGTTATGATATAATGGAGAGGTTAAATGAAAAATACATCGGAAAAACAAGGAAAACAACAAGAAAGGGAAAAACTACTGGCGACCACAACGGCTTCGGGTTCGTGACCTTCTGGAAGGAGTAGCTTCAGAGTCAGTGCTCTGGGGTCCAAGAGATGTAACATCCATCCTTAAAGCATTAAGCTCGCTTAGCACTTCATCAAGCCTTTCATTCGTCGAGCGTTGACCACTCAAGATTTGGGCATTTTGCGCGAGTAAGGCGTCGAAACGCTCCTGATTCTTTCTTTCAAGAGCTACAGCCATCTGATTTTGCTGATGGAGGGCTCTAAGGACGTCCTCCATAGTAAAAGGAGGTGGTGCAGAAGAGGACTCAGGAATGTCGGGAGCAGGTGTTTCGCGGTCCAATTCCTCCTGGATCTCGTCAGTAGGAGCAGCTGGCTGGGTATCGTGCACGGGAGCATGGCCGTCAGGGGCATCAAATAGCCAATTGGCTCAGTTATTCTGATCGATACGGTCCCTGCAAGGCAAAACAATGTTAGAATAAACAACTTTACGGATCACTGGATGGAACCGACCGTCGTCTCGTTTGTAAATGAGGTGAGCCGATTTGCAATGGTCTAAGGTAAGCAAGGCAGGTGCTCTGGAGGGCAGATGGGTAAGGGTGTCGCCATGATTCAGGGCCAATGCAATAGAAGTGACAAGCCCTCCGAAATAGAAGGGTTTGCCTCCGCGAGTGCAAATAGAGTGAATATGGGCTAAGAGGAATGGCACGACATTGATTTTCTGATTAGTAAACGCACATTGCATGAAGAACAGCTCTTTGGAGTTAAGCTTGTGGTTACTATCCCTTGAAAAGATGGTGTTGGATTAGATGCGGTGGAAGTAGCGAATGGCGGGGTTGTGGATTTGGGTAGCATTGAGGTGATCGTATGAGTCAGTCCGATTATTGGTCAAGCTATGCCAAAGGTTGAAGGATTCCTCATGAAAGGTGTCGGGCATACGTAGGTGAGCGCCTTCGTCAGTACAGAAGTCTAGTAGGCGACCGAATGCATTCTGAGAGAAATCGTATTCGGTGCTGAAAATACGTAATCTTACCGCACCGGTAAGTTGATTTCTTGGGCCATTTGGAGTGATGTAGAAAAATGAACTGAGGAACTCAAGGGTGAGATTCTCGTACGTTGGTTGTGGCTGGCTACATAGGGTCCAAAGGTTGACATTCTGTAGGAGGTGTTGGACACTTTCAAGTAACCCGAGGTCTTGGAGGCAGTCAATGTCGACGAACCTCGTAGGATGGATGCCTCGGCGTTGGAACTTCAGGAACCGCGTGCGCTGAGTTTCACCTGCTTCGCCATCGCGTAGGGTAATGCCAGGAATGGGTTGGAGATTGTTTGCCATTTGCATGCAAGAGTGTTTGAGTGAGAATGGTTGTGGTTGGTGAATGAGAGAATGAGAAGATGATACGGGTAATGGATGTATATATAGTGAAAGGAGATAGTGGGAAGTTTGAAAATTGATAGGGATTAGTGGTGGGTTGAATGGGGTTAATGGGTAGTTAATGGAGGAAGAAGAGAGAAAGGTTGAGGGAAGAAGAAAAGGGAACGTTCTGCTAATAGGGTTACTGATGTAGCCCGTGTTACGGTCGTAACACCAAGCTGACGAGCGTAACGCACTGAAAGGCGCGTGACGGTCGTGGGGGGATGGATTACGATCGTGGCAGCTACAAATGTTGCAAATTTTTTTTTACAGAACAAAACACAATTACACAGAGTATATATTTTTATAGCAGGCAGAACATCTCAGGCATTCCAGCATAAACACAACATTAATTTATTCAACATATAATCCAATATATATAATTCGCAATAGAGTAGAAAACCATAAAACATTGTAAGCAACATAATGATTGTAATTTGGAATGCAGTAATTTAACAAAAAATTGAAACTACCTAGAAACAAAGCAGAATGGAGCGAATCTAGCAAACCAGTAATTAAACAACTGAAACTAATGATTTCGTAAAACTGCATGTTCAACAACATAAACTCAAAAATCACATAAAGATAAAATTGTTCTGAATTTAAACGAAACTGAAAGTGTGCAGGAATTGGAAACTTCCTAAAAACAAAACAAAATGAAATATAAAAACTGCAGATGCCATTCGTGACTTCATCCAAGCTTCACTTTAATTTCTTCGAGTGAATTATGGATATGATAAAACTGCTCCACTGTTATGTCGGTTAATCCCATTATTTCCAGACGCATGCTTTTTATCTCATCTTTTAAGCCATTAATATTAGTCTGGTAAGTATTAAGCGTGGTGGCAATTTTGTTAAGGTTATCAGTATAATCCTTAGTTGTTGTTTCAGGGGCTGCATGGGCTTCCGCCATGTTGACATTTTCGTAATAACCAGGAGGAGTCTCCGGGTCACCCATATCGGACATAATATCATCAAAGATTTGGTAATCTTGCGGTGTCTCAGGTGTAGGAGGTTGGTCGGGCGGGTTTAGCTCGTAGAGCCAGTTGTCACGGTTGTGGACGCTCACTTTGTCATGGTTCGGAAGGGTAAATAAGTTTACAACTTCATCTCTTATTAGATAATCATAAGGTGGGTAAGCATGGTTTGCTATCATTCGGCGGTTAAAGCAAAAAGCAAGATTCATGGGACGAATCGTACCGAAATGCGGGCACCTATTCAGTTGGTGTCTTAGGCCGAGGGCATGTGCAATCATTGTGACCAGGCCACCTATGATGATGGGTTCATCAGGGTTATCTATAATGCGGTAAAAAGTTTGCATCAGGAAGGGTACAACATTAACAGGGTGGCCTTGGTGCATACAATACAGTAAAAATATCTCGTCTTTGGACACGGCAGTCTGGTTCTCCTCTTTCCTAAATACAGTATGGGCTAGCATCTTATGGAAATAGCGGATAGCAGGGTTATGAATTTCATTGTTATCCATATTATCCGGGTCGGGGTGATAGTTACCGGTCAAGGTGCCCCAAAAGTAGTCTAGCTCAATGTCCATTAGCTCAACCTGGGTAGTGGAAAAGGCAAAAGGGCCGCTAGGAAATCCTAACAAGTCAGCTAAGTCCTTATGATTGTAAACAAAATTAATGCCGAAGAGACGGAAACTTATGAATCCTTTACGGGTTCCTTTCCCGTGTTCTGGTAAATGGACTAGGGAGCTTAGGAATTCGAAAGTGAGATCACGGTAGGTGGAAAACCTAGTCTTAATAAGGGCTTTTTCCCACCCCAACTGGTTAAACAAGTACATAACACTATCTAATATGCCTAGGGCATTCATAGTTGGTTCATCATGATAAAGTGTTATGCCTATGTTTCTTTTAGACAATTCCTCGAATTTTCTTTTCTGATTTATACCCCTAAAGGTGGTTTCTAAGAAATTATGTTGCTTTGGTTCCATGGGTATTGTTAGGGAAACTAGTCAGAAGAGAAGGTGCAAAAGAAACAAAAACTTTTCAGAAATCCTGTGGCAAGTAAAATTATTTTTGAAATTAGCAGCAGTTTTTATGAAAATTATAACATAAGAAAGAAAATGAAAATGAAACTTTAAATAGAAATAAATGCAAAAATGAAAAGAATAATAAATAAAAAATAGGTGGGTTGCCTCCCACTCAACGCTGTTTTTAATGTCAAAAGCCTGACAAAATAGGAGTGCAAGCACTCATGGTGGTTCTCTCGAGGATGACTCCTCGGTTGAACTTTTAGTAGTTGTCATTTTCCATGGCCACTTATCAAGCCATCTCACATATCCCTCACCCTTTCTTTTCCTTCTTCTATGGGGTGGTTCATTCTTCTGAACTTGTGGTGGTGGTTCTGGATCTATCCTAAGTATCAACTTTTCAAGTTTGGGCTTAGTGATTTCATCCACCGCCTCAAAGGTTAACCTTGCCTTCTTAACAGTAATTATATCCCTAGTTTCATGGTCCTCTAATTTTCTCTTTTTATGCAAGACTTCCAACAAGGGTGTATTAGTGTGGATATTTTCCAATACCTCCACATACGTTTTAGATTTGGAGTCTATCTGAGCTTCCATAAAACTTTTCAAGAAAGGAATCAGTGGGGTATAGGGGTGAGGCATAACAATAGGTGCTCCCTTTTCTACCTCTTCTACAACCTCCTTTTTAGATGGTGTTGGAGGATTTTTCTCAATCTTTACTCTTTTCTCGTCTGAACTCTCCTCATCCACATCATCACTTTCCTCAACTTCATTATCGCTCTCCTCAACCTCATTATCGCTCTCCTTAGGATTTTCAACTTGTTTTTCACTAATGGTCGTTACAACATCCAATGTTTCCTCAAGGAAGGGTCCTAGAGGGTTTTGTTCAAGCTGGGAGATTTGGGTCTCTAAGGCTATGTTGTGGGTCGAGAGCGAGTCAACCGCAGTGGTTAGTTGCCGAAGGGTTTCATTGTTTTGAAGACTTTGTTTTCTAAACTCTTCGTTCTGGACAGTTTGTGCCTCTACAAAGTTCTCCATCAGAGATTCTAACCTAGAGTGAGTTAGCGTCGCATCGGAATCCTCCATTGATGTTTCAAAGTTAAAATCATGCGATTCTTCTGATTCTTCAAATTGAGTTAGAGTCGCATTTTGCGTTTCCGTAAAGCGCTTTGTCATCATCGATATTTCATTAAAATTTCCCATTAATATTTCGAGGTCGGATTTATAGGATACTTGCGTCTCCTCGAAATATTGGGTGTAGTGATTGTAGGGGAAATTTGGTTGAGGATAAGTTTGGTTGGAATTATAGTATTCTTGCGATTCCTCAAAACATTGGGATTGGTTGTTGGAAAGGTAATTCGGGTGAGAATGAGTCTGTGATGCATTGAAATTCTCCAATAGTATTTCGAGGTCGGATTTATGGGATACTTGTGATTCCTCGAAATACCCAGAGTGGGGGTTGTAGAAATAATTTGGGTGATACATAGTAATTGGGACAAGATTTTTAGATGCAAAGACTCGTTTTGAGAACGAGTGTTTGGCATACAACAGGGGGAAATATAAAAAGTTGCCTTAGTCTAGACAGCGTTGTTTTCAGATTACACTAGTGACTAAACTAAAGTCCCCGGCAACGGCGCCAAAAACTTGATGTGTCTGCGATCGACCTAATGTCCAACGGTGTCTTAACTGCAAGCGCATAGCCTATCGCGGTAGTAATAAAAGATTGTCGAATCCACAGGGACTTTGTAATCACTCTAGTGCGGGAAAGTAATGCTAATTTAGCTAAGGCGGAAATTGTCACGTTGGTTTTGGGAAGGTTAAGGAAGGTAAACTAATTGATTTTAAAGTGATTATAAAATGAAATGGTCGGTATGCAATAGAGTCGACCTAAAGGATCTAATCGGACCTAGGCATATAAGGATGGTCAACTTGGTTTATCTGTAGAATTAATCAGTTAAAAAACCCTCAACTCACACTTTCATGGTCTTATCTCGGATTATACGTCTAAAGCCCTATACCTGCTTTCGCTAGCCTATAAGTGTTTAGAAGTATTTTTTGGAAACTTAATTAATTCTAATTTGGTTTAAAGCGCTTTCACTGTATTTAAATCAAATGCCTAACTTTATCTATCCGGTTAAAAACCTCACACTTTCGTGGTCTCGATCTAACCTTTTTACTCTTCTTACTTTCGTAACAAAGGTTTTATTTTTAAGCATAAAAAGTTATAACCAGAGTTAAGTTGATTAAAGTTTTAGCCTAAGTTTGATCAGATGCCTAATGTCTCTTACTATCCCATACCGATGCTAAAGGTTTAGCTAGCCATGGAAATTATAATGAACGTACTGGAAATAAAAACAAACAAATATAGATTGGACATTATAAATAATAAATTAAACATGCATTAATTAATTAAAAGGTATGTAATACAATTGCAAAATAGAAACCTGAAAATAAAGCCAATACTTCAATCCCTCTTCCACAAATCGGAAACTCGGACTTGGTATCGGTAATATGACAAATTCTGAGGCTTGAATAATAAATCCTAAACTATCATAATAATTCCCTGATGTTGGAAATTATTAATTGGGCAATGAAATTAAAAGAACGGAAATAAATGAATGCAGAAAAATAACAACTGAAGGAATAATCGTTTTTGATTTCGGCAGAGCTTCCGCACAAGTAAACTGTAAAATGCTCTGTACATCTAACTTGAATGTTGAGGTATTTATAGAGGAATTAATTTGGCAGTTGGCTTGAAGACTTGTCATGAAGCTTTCCTTAAAAATATCCACAAATGTAGGAACGTGGGTAGTTGAGGAAGAAGTGGTGAACGTGGGATTTGACTGGAGAGAAATAAGGAGTTTGAAAACTCCTTCTGTTTTGCTCTGCCACGATCTGCACTTTCAATTAACTGATATACGCATTACGTTCGTCACTGAGGCATTACGAGCAGGTTTGGTGTTTCTCCGTGTTACGGTCGTGGCAGATGTGTTACGGTCGTAACACGCTTCATGATGGCTTACGGTCGTGGCAGATGCGTTACGACCGTCACAGCTACAAAATCTGTAATTCTTGACAGATTTATCTTTTTCTTCTATTCTTTTGATGCTTTCTTGCATTGTTTCATGTTTTCTTCTGTTTTGAGCTGAGTTATGAATACCTGCAAAAAGTAATGACAAACTCGAAATATTCGGGAATTAATCGGGTCAAAATAATACAGAACGGGTAAATTTCATGGAAAATAAACGATACAATTTCGTGTTATCAAATATTCAAAAGCAATTCAAAGATGAGTTGTAGAGCACATTTCAAGCTTTCCAAAAAGTCCAAGAACTACTTGAGATTATTCTTTAGTAGGGAGAATCGAAGAGATGAAGTTGGTGTTTTGTCACTTGAATTATAGGTCATTTTCATGATGAACACAAATACAAATCAATGTTAGGCTGCATAATCTTTGCTTCGAAGGCCTCAAACTTGTTTGTTACTCCATAATTAATGGATTGCACAAACTTTTGAGCTATAATCCAAGTGATTTAAGCTTTATCCAATTCACATTGCCATTTTGGGAAGAAGGCTAACAATGCCATTCTTGTAAAGCAAGCTTTTTGCATAAAGTCCACTCATGAGCCTCTAACTTGTTCCCTCTGATCACACTTTATCTAAAAAGTCAGAAGCAAGTGTGTTTAAAGCATAACCCCTCTATCTTAGCAAGTACACAAGCATTGAAACTTATTTTCTAAAAAAATCACATGTTTAGCTTAAGGATTCAAATTCAAATTCAGATCAATAACAAGTCTTGAAACTTGTTGCTTATAAATAGAAGTACTATTTATGATCTAGGAGACGAGCAAAAGGACCCTGAAACTCACTCAAACTCCCTCTAGCCAGAAATTGTCTCAAAACACCATTGTTGTGTAAGTTCTGACTTTACATACCAAACTTACATTTCCCTCATGCGTTTTTTGGCATTTTAGTTTCTAAAGCTTCCTTGCATCCAGAGTAACTCATCTTGTACCTGTTTCACTTTTGTAACACCATTTCCCTGTCTTCCATAACCAAAAACAGAGCATCACAGTTGGACTTCTCCAGGCCATTCCAGCCATCCTCAGCTCAAGCCAACCATTGCATTAGCTTCCTAGAGGTCCAAGGAAGCTAACCTGATCATCAGCACTGCCTGAAACAAGCTCATTTGCATTTCACGATTTCCAGTTTTGAGGTATTTTTCTTGAACTTCTATCTCATTACTTAGGCATTGTTAGGCTTGCATTTGTGAAGATAAAATATAGACCTCATTGCCACAAAGCTGTACATATCCATAGTTTGCATTTATATGGCCTGAGCTTAGAGAATTTTAGAGTTGAAGTTTCTGAAATTTTTAGAGTTCAAATTAGGGCCAGAGAAATTCTCATTTATCTTTGACTTTTAGCTTTAGTTATTTACATGGTTAGATTCGTGAGGAAGAATGCAACAACTTTTATTTTGTCATCTTCCATTTTTGTTGAGAAATGAAGAAGTTACAGGTACACCGACTGGAGGTTGAAGATGAAGTCATCAGGACTTGATTTGCCTTACATATTTATTGTTTTGTTTATATAAACGGATGTATAGCCACCCCAGTGGTAAAGTGCACGTATGTTCACCCCTTGGTCATAGGTTCAAGCTCCAGCGTGACCATTTTTACATTTTACATATTTTTTAACTTTCTAACATGTTTTTTTGCAGGCGCTGGGCCCGTTGGGTCTGGCATTATTTTTTTATTTGCTAGCTCATCTCCCTGCCTACTTTTGGCACCCCCTGGCCCATTTATTTTTATTTACTTATTTATCTCATTTTTCCTTTTAAATATATTTTCTAAAATACTAAAAAAAATCATAAAAAATATGAAAATAGTAGATTTATGTTTTGACATAATTTAAATATTTTTCTCATACAAAAAATTATTTTTATTCATCATACTTTATTTATCTTTACTAATTATCTTGTAAATTAAATTAAAACTAGGTTATTATTTATTTTCTTTTATACTTATTTAAATATATTTTAATATAAAAAAGGCCAAAAATATTTTACAACACCATATATTATTTTCTAGAAAAAAAAATACAAAAATACTTTTTCTTTAAACTCATTTTATTTTAATCAACTAAATAGAATTAGGATTTTATTAAAAAATCTTTTCTTAATTAATTTCTTTTCTTAATTAATTTAAGTTAATTTAATTTTGATTTAATTACTTTTCTCTAATTAGGTTTAGGTTAAAACCTCTTTCATATAAAAATCCAAACAAAAAAATCATTTCTTTCCATTTGCATTTGTACTTATGTATATTTCTTCAGTTATTTGTACATATTCAATTTGGTTGTAATAGATTAATTAGGTTTATATTATTGCAATCCCCATTCACAAATTGTATACCCAATCCCACAAGTATTGTAATAGCGTAGTAATTTTAAATTTCACAATTTATCGCTTTCATATATACAATGCTAATAATTAGGTTTTGTATGGAAAGATTAAAACCAACCAAATATCAAACCCTAATTCAAGACAAAATCAAGCATGAAAATAATACACTTGCACACAAGCACCCCTAGGGTTATCCCACTTGGTTGCCTTATATAAAATGGCCATATTACGCATGTAAGGTATCTTAGCAAAAACAAACCAATACAAGATCATAGTCCCTCGATGACGCTATCTAAGTTGCCTTACAAATGATATTAGTCCCTCAAAAAGAATGCTAAGATACCTTGCAACATTGCTAATCATGGTTATGTGATGACCCACGCCCGTCCTGTTAACATCCAAAGATAGGGTTGCTTACCAAATCAATGGTAAGACAACAATGTCAAAGGAAAAAAAATGAACAAGAAAGACATTTGAGTAGGTAGATTGCTCCTAATTACTTACTCCATTTCAAATAAAACATCCTTGCTATTTTCAAAAACAAACACTTACACTTTCAAAACATCTTACAAAACTTGAAAACGTTTTCAAAAGATCAAACATCTTTGTATACATTCTTACGGACAAGAATCATTACCAAGAATGCCTAAGCAATGGCCTATTTACAAAATACTTCCAAAAACCACACAAAGCACAATTTCAAACAAAAGCAAGTGATCTAGCAAGTAACTAAGAGCCCATGTAAAACCATGGATAAGGGTGCTAATACCTTCCCTTTTTATAATATACCCCCCGAACCCAAGAAACAATCTCAAAGGTCTTTCCTGTGCTTTTTCACCTTTCCTTTTGGATAAAAGAAAAGTCGGTGGCGACTCTTGCTAACCGCAACATTTGCGATCAAACGCAAAATCTTCAAGTCAGTTCTCCCACCGTATCACAGAACTGGCGACTCTGCTGGGGAAAATTCTAAAAGTGGGGTTACCTTAGGGATATATCACATTTACTTGCTTACATTGTTTGACTTGTATGCTTTACGTTATGGTTCTTTGTTTGGATTTGAATCCTCTACCTGGATTTGGGATACATTATAGGTAAGTAGCAATACGTTATGGAAATTGTGCGGGGTATACCGACATGGTCTAAGCAATAGCTACATTAGTGCGATATATTTGTGGGTACAGGTAACCTTTGAGTTAATCAAAGAGAATACAGAGCCGCTGAGTGATGTCATGAAGCACTAATAAACTTTTAGAACCTTTACTTGACCCAACTTGGCCTTTAGGATGTAGCGAGATGACCGACTTTGGTGCAGTTCGAAGTTGGTAGATACTCGATACTGCACTCATTGAGGTTTGGTTTCTTGGGATATTTCGGTTGCCATTAAAGAGGCTTGAGCTAAAACAATGACCAAGGAAACAATCCAGTGATATTGAGCTTCTTAGAACCCGGTTACTATTACTAGGACATGTTTAAGCCAACTAGACTTCAAGAGGGTACTTACCTATAAAACTCCATGCGAGCCTAAGACTAAGGATTTGTTTGTTTTGTTTGTATATACATACTTGTACATAACATCATGGACATCATAAACATCATACACATTCACTAACCATTTAAAGGATTTTTGGGATTCATCTTTGTTCTTGTTTTGTAGGATATGGACACTTTTCGCAGGAAAACTATCCAGGTCTATCTTGTAAGGATCCCTCCACAACTTAAGGAGCTAGCTTCAAGGATTCCTGAAAACTCTCTGTTTATCGAAAGACACGGTCACCTACTCAACTTGGTTACCTCCAACACAGATGAGGATATGATGAAGGTGCTCTTTCAGTTCTTTGATCCTTTACACCATTGCTTCACATTTCCCGACTATCAACTTGTGCCTACTTTGGAAGAATTCTCCCAACTCTTGAGGATTCCCATTCTCAATCAACTACCTTTTAACGGTACGAAAAGAGACCCAAAGCCAGAAGAGATTGCTCAAGCTTTACACTTGAACTCATCTGATGTCACAACTCATTGGGAAACAAGGAGTGGTGTCAAAGGTTTCCTAGAAAAGTTCTTGTTTGAAAAAGCCCAAAGCTGTTGGAATTCTTTGGACCTGTAAGCCTTTGAGGAAATTGTGGCTCTCCTCATCTATGGGATGGTTTTATTTCCAAACCCTGACCAACTCATAGATGTGAACACCGTCAAAATCTTCATATCCCGCAACCCGGTGCCTACATTGCTAGAAGACATCCTACACTCCTTTCACACTCGCACAATGAGGAAAAGAGGTGTCCTTATGTGTTTCACTCCTCTCTTGGAAAGATGGTTTATTTCTCATCTTCCCCAATCTATATTAAAGAATGAGCAAGGTTCAAGGTGGTCACAAAGGTTGATGATACTCAAACATTCAAACATTCATTGGTGCTCCCGATCCAAAGAGAATGCTATCATTTTCGATCGTTGTGGGGAATTTCCTAATGTCTCTTTAATTGGAATTAGGGGAGGTATCACCTACAACCCCTGTTTAGCCTTAAGACAGTTTGGTTATACCCGAAGGGATAGCCCGCATGAGATGCTGATTCAAGGTTTGGTATTTGACTACAAGAACGACGATCAAGGTCTTCGCCAGAGATTTATCCGAGCTTGGAGGATGTTAAACAAGGTGGATAGCAAGACTTTGAGGCACAAGAATTCCATCCCTCTTGAGCCTTACCTCAAATGGGTATGGACTCGTGCTCAGAGTTTTATGATGCCTTACCCCTCCATTCTCCCGGTAATCATTGAGCCTGTCATGGAGGGAGATGTTCCATACACTATCCTACATCCTGACATGCCTACCTCTCTTGAAGACCTACAAAGATATTAGATACAACTCAAGGGAGAACGAGATACTTTTGAAGCCTGATTCTACGCAAGCGAGAAGAAGGTTTTTGAACTCACTAGGCTACTTCATGAGGAGCAGACTCTGAATGCCTACATTGCACCAAAGAGGATGCGTACTACCTTTTTATCTTAGAGTTCTTGTATTATTTTGCCGCAGAAGGCATTGATGTACTCAAGCTTTAATCTATTAATATAATGCGTGTTTCCTTTTTGTCTAAAACAAATTTGAATCTTAAAATCCTTGAAAACATTGCATATGCATTTACCATTCATCATAACATAAGCAGGTTTCTTGCAACAAGTCTCCTCATCTCTCTACTATTTATTTCAGTAAGATGGATCTCGAGCAAACAGTGAAGGACCTTCAAGCTCAGAATACACAGTTTCAACAATTGCTCTTGACCCTATGCAAAGGACAAGAAGAGTTGAATACTTTGCTGGTAGAGGAGAAGAAAAAGAAGGCAAAGAAGGTAACCAGAGTCCTGAACATGGGAAGAAGATTTCATGAGCAGACAAGAAGGACCTTAAACTTTGCAACGACATCCGATGAAAGAGACAATCAAGATGGGAAAGGCAAAGAAACAGTTGTCCCGTCAGAATCGGAAGAGGAAGAGGAAGAAGAAGACTATTCGGAAGAACAATACCCTCCAGCTGATGACAAGTATAAACATCTCGAAGAGCGGTTGAGCGCAATGGAAATCCAAAAAGTGCTTGGCTTGGACTTTGAGGAATTGGTTTTAGTGTCGGGGATTGTTATTCCTCAGAAATTCAAAGCACATGTGTTCGCCAAATATGACGGAGTTTCATGCCCTAAAATGCATCTCCGGTCATATGTGAGGAAAATCCAACCCCATACCGCTGACAAAGACTTATGGGTACATTTCTTCCAAGGCAGTTTGTCTGGAACTCAACTTGACTGGTTTTACCAACTAGAAAGAGCCAACATTCACAATTGGGAAGATCTTGCTGCAGCCTTCTACAAACAATACCAATACAATGCTGATCTGGCGCCTACCCGTACTCAACTCCAGAGTATGACCATGGTTTCCAATGAAGGTTTCAAGGACTATGTGCAAAAATGGAGAGACTTGGCTGGAAGAGTTCAAACCCCTCTATCTGAGAGGGAATTGGTAGACATGTTCTTCGACACCTTGTCTGGTCCCTTCTTCAATCATTTAATTGGAAATTCATCTGCAGGCTTTAATGAACTAATATTGACCGAAGAAAGGGTAGAAGCCGGTATAAAGAGTGGAAAGATTCAGAAAGATACATCTTCTTCTGCAGCTGTAAGATAGCCTTTCATCGGAAAGAAAGAGGTGGTTGTTGTATATCTGCAAAGAAACCAAGATAGGGCTGAACACCGACCAATGGTGGGGGCTGTTATGATTCCTAAGCCTGCACCTGATCAGCAAAGAAACAACCAACCGAGGATGGAAAGACCAGTCAGGAAATTCACCAAAATTAACATGACCCTATCTCAGGTATTACTGCATCTATTAAGATCCAATTTGGTGACCTTGAAAGAAGCTCCGAAAAACCCCAACATATCATCTCCTCACTATCATCCCAATGCCCGTTGCGCATATCACTCTGGAAGTCCTGGTCACGATACTAATAACTGTTGGGCTCTAAAGAACAAAATACAAGACCTCATAGAAGCAAAATAAATTAAGTTCGATGCGCCTGAAAAGCCAAATTTCATTTCTTCCCCTATTCCCAAACATGGCCATAATACCAATGCTATTGAAGAAGAAATATTTGTTACTTCAGTTGATGAACTTATGACCTCACTCCTGACTATTAAAGTGAACTTTTTGAATGCCGGTGTTTTCCCAGGTTGTGATGAAGGCTGTCACTTCTGTTTGTCCTCACCAACCAGCTGTCCTTTGTTGAAAGCAGGCGTTCAGTGCCTAATAGATAACAAAGAAATTTTGTTTGAAAAGACTTCTGTTCCACCTATTCCTTTTGAAGATGTTTCTATCATTACCATTTCCGCCAATTATTCTAGGGTCTCCACCAAAAGACCTGTTATAATTACATCAGTTTCGAAAGCAACTCCTTTAATAATCACAATGCCCGGACCAGTCCCATATTCGTCAGACAAGACCGTACCATGGAATTATGGAGGGGATGTCTACTACCATGGTATCAAGCAGGGCTGGCCAGACACCGAAGATTCAAGTTTTGAGAAAGTGGATTCCGACGCCAGTACTATTGCAGGGACTAGTAAGATTACCCGAAGTGGTAGAATCTTCTCTCCAGAAATTGCTCCCTCAAAGGCTGTTTCTGGACCCATAATCATTCCTGTTGCTGTTACCCCTCTGAAGGTTATTCCCGGTTCTACAATCATCTCCACCAATACTCCAACTGACAAAGCTGTTACAACCCCTGTTATCATTCCTACTGACACTCCCGCTGCCGAGTTAACCGATACTCGAGGTAAAAGTATTCTGATTGAGCCTGTCCGGACAAAGGCTCAGTCATTGGCTATCCCTGAGACCTCCCAGAAAGAGATGGAGGAAATTATGAAGATCATAAAGAGAAGCAACTACGATGTAGTTGAACAACTGGGGAAAACTTCCTCTAAAATTTCCATGCTGGCATTACTACTATGTTCCGAAGCGCATGCAAAAGCTTTGGTAAAATTCCTGAAAACTGCCCATGTACCCCAAGAGACATCTGCCGATCAGTTTCAAGACTGTGTAGCTAGCTTGACTGCAGATAATGACCTAGGTTTTTCGGATGCTGATTTAACACCAAGAGGAAGGAAGCATAATGAGGCATTGCATGTCTCAGTTGAATGTTGGGGCACAACCTTGGCCCATGTTTTGGTGGACACTGGCTCATCTCTGAATGTATCGCCTAAAAAAGCTCTTGATAGGCTTGACTGTGAGGGATTGACATTAAAGCCAAGTAACATAGTAGTAAGGGCTTTTGACGACTCGAAAAGGATGGTACATGGGGAGGTAGACATTCCCATGAAAGTTGGAACACAAACATTTGATTCAACTTTTTACGTAATAAATACCCGTCCCTCATACTCTTGCTTGCTAGGCCGACCATGGATCTACAATGCTGACGCTGTTACTTCTACGTTGCACCAAATGCTGAAGTATCCAATTCAAGGGAAGATTATCACCGTTCATGGAGAGAAAGAGTACATGATTAGCCATCTCAATTCCTTCAGATAAGTGGAATTAGATGGTGAATTTATTGAAACTCCATTTCAACACTTTGAAGAAGTCCCCCAAGATGTGGCAATGACTAAGGCTGTGTCTCAGGTTCCCAAGATTACAAGGCCTCCACTCCGGATGTCATCTCTGAAGGATGCCAAAGCAGTGGTAGAAGAAGGTGGGTGCACTATCTGGGGACAACTCCCATATATCCCATATAAGTATGATAAGTTTGGCCTAAGTTTCACTTCAAATGCTCAGAAGGTTGTACTCCACGCTCGTGCTGGAGGACCACCCTTGAAGATCAGCAACCGTGAAGTAAACGCGGTAGAAGATGGTGAAGATAACTGTGACTTGGAGGACTGGATATTCCCAACTGTCAGTGGAGGGCTCAGCAATTGGGAGGCTAGAGATTTTGTCCCGATCACTTTTATCCCACAGTAATTTGTCTTTATATTTTGTTGATTTGTAGTATTAAAACAATTCACACTCTTAAAACCTTGTGTCTTACCCGAGGCATAATGGTCCATTTGTAAGGGTTATTATCTCATTTTCATATGACATCAATGAATCATGGACGTTTTTGCATACGAAATTTTGTGCTCATTGTTTTTCTTTTACATTTTTATTTCTTTAAAAGATAGCTATACCCTTACACACATCCACACTCACAATGCAGGTATACATCCATTCAGGATCCCATGGGTAACAATACTGTTATGGCCTTTTGTGACTTTGAGAATCTAATCTACCAAGCTGAAAACGAAGGTGAGGAAGATTGTGAAGTACCAGGGGAACTTGCCAGGCTATTATAACAAGAAGAGAGAACCATTCAACCTCACGAGGAACCTGTGGATACAATCAACCTAGGTACCGAAGAAGACAAAAAAGAGGTCAAGGTGGGTGCCAATCTGGAACCTAGTGTCAAGGAGCGTCTGATTCAGTTATTAGACGATTATGCTGAAGTCTTTTCCTGGTCGTATGAAGACATGTCGGGACTTGATGTAGACATTGTGGTACATCGCCTGCCTACAAGAGAAGATTGTCCGCCAGTAAAGCAAAAGGTTCGCCGTATGAGGCCTGATATATCAGAAAAGATTAAAGCATAAGTCATGAAGCAATTCAACGCTGGATTCTTTGCTGTCACCTCTTATCCCTAATGGGTTGCCAATATTGTTCCCGTTCCTAAAAAAGACGGCAAAGTGCGAATGTGTGTGGACTACAGACATTTGAATAGGGCAAGCCCTAAGGATGATTTTCTACTCCCCTACATTGATATTCTAGTTGAAAATACGGCACAACACAAAGTGTTTTCCTTCATGAACGGATTCTCAGGTTACAACCAAATCAAAATGGCGCCTGAGGACATGGAGAAAACAACGTCTGTCACGCAGTGGGGCACTTTCTGCTATAAGGTGATGCCATTCGGACTAAAGAACGCTGGGGAAACCTATCAGCGTGCCATGGTAGATTTATTTCATGACATGATACATCACAAAATAGAGGTCTACATGGACAATATGATAGCCATATCTCAAACAGAAGAAGAGCATCTTGATCACTTACAAAAACTGTTTGAGAGACTGAAGAAGTACAAGCTAAGGTTGAATCCAAATAAATGCACGTTTGGAGTAAGGTATGGTAAACTCCTAGGCTTTATCGTCAGCAACAAAGGTATCGAGGTCGATCCTACCAAAGTTAAAGCAATACAAGAGATGCCTGCTCCTCATACTGAGAAGGAAGTCAGAGGATTCTTGGGACGTTTAAACTACATTTCCAGATTCATTTCTCAGCTAACTGCTACTTGTGAGTCAATCTTCAAACTATTAAAGAAAGATCAAGTAGTCAAATGGAATGATGAATGCCAAGTCGCTTTTGACAAAATAAAATAATACCTGCAAGAGCCTTCTGTGTTGATGCCACTGGTCGAGGGAAGACCATTGATCATGTATCTGACTGTTTTAGAAAACTCAATGGGGTGTGTATTGGGGCAGCATGACGAGTCTGGACGAAAAGAGCATGCTATTTACTACTTGAGCAAAAAGTTTACCGACTGTGAAACCAGATATTCATTGCTCGAGAAAACTTGCTTTGCTCTGGCATGGGCTGCTCGCCGGCTAAGATAGTATATGCTGACTCATACTGCTCTGTTGATATCTAAAATGGATCTGATAAAATACATCTTCGAGAAGCCTGCTCTCTCTGGGAGAATATCAAGATGGCAGATGATCCTGACAGAATATGACATACAGTATACTACCCAGAAAGCAATAAAGGGCAGTGTATTAGCCGATCACCTTGCTCACCAAGCTGTAGAAGACTACCAGTCCATGAAATTCAAATTTCTGGATGAAGACATCATGACGTTAGACAACTGTAAAGAATTCAGGCCATATGATGGACTTGAACAAGGATCCTGATGGACCCTGTTCTTTGATGGGGAATCCAATGCACTTGGAAATGGTATCGGTGTTATACTCATATCTCCTTAAGGGTGTCATACTCCCTTTATCGCAAGAGTTTGCTTCAATTGTACAAACAACATGGCGGAACACGAAGCATGCATCTTTGGTCTCAGAGCTGCCATAGGCTTGGGGATCAAATCCTTGGATGTATTCGGAGATTCAGCTTTGGTCATCAGTCAGATCAAAGGGGAATTGAACACCAAACACCCTAACCGTATCCCTTATAAAGAACATGTTTTGACATTGCTACCACATTTTGAGAAGATTACCTTCGAGCATTTCCTGCGAGAAAAAAATCAGCTAGCAGATGCACTAGCCACAATGTCATCTATGTTTAAACTTAATTGGGATAACGAGGCTCCCCGGATCACCATTGAATGAATGGATGAACCAGCACACTATCACGAGATTAATACTGAAGAAGTAGTGGACCATCCTTGGTTTCACAAAGTCAAGAGGTATCTCAAGGCTCAAGAATATCCAGAAGGAGCTTCAGTCAATGATAAGAAGTTCTTAAGAAGATTCTATGCTAAGTTCTTCCTTAGTAACGACATCCTGTACAAACGCAATCATGACTCTGTGTTACTTCGGTGCGTAGATAAGGTTGAAGCTGAAAGGATCATGGCTGAATTACATGAAGGCACTTTTTGGCACACATTCCAGTGGGCATACGATGACAAATAAAATCCTACGGGCAGGCTACTACTAGTCTACCATGGAAGCAGATTGTTATCAACACTCTCGAACCTGCCATAAGTGTCAGATTTATGCTGACAAGGTGCACGTACCTCCGGTTCCTCTAAATGTCTTGATGGCTCCTTGGCCCTTTGCTATGTGGGGGATTGATATGATTGGGGAAATCAAGCCAACAACCTGTAATGGACACCGCTTCATCTTGGTGGCCATTGACTATTTCACAAGGTGGGTTGAGGCGACTTCTTTCGCTTCCGTTACCAAGAATGTTGTTGCCTGTTTCATCAAGCAAAACCTTATTTTCCAGTACGATATCTCGAAAAGGATCATCACTAACAATGGTACAAATCTCAACAACATTATGATCACCGCCTTGTGCGACAAATTCAAGATTCAGCATCACAATTCTTCCCCTTATAGACCGAAGATGAATGGTGCTGTCGAAGCTGCAAATAAGAACATTAAAAAGATCATACAAAAAATGACAGTCACATACAAAGACTGGCATGAGATGTTACCATTCTCTCTCCACGGGTATCATACCACAACTTGCACATCAACCGGAGCAACACCCTATTCTCTGGTTTATAACATGGAGGCTGTCTTGCCTATCGAGGTCCAGATCCCCTCTCTGAGGATTATGAAGGATGCCGGGTTGAACGAAGACGATTGGATCTAGACTTGACTTGATCAACTGAACTTGATCGATGAGAAAAGACTTACTGCTGTTTTCCATGGTCAAATGTATCAAAAACGAATGATCAAGTCTTTCAACAAGAAAGTCAGACGCCAAGTGTATCAAGTTGGGGACCTAGTGATCAAACGCATCATATTGCCACAAGGTGATCCCAAGGGAAAATGGACTCCTACCTATGAAGGACCGTTTGTAATCAAAAACATATTCTCTGGTGGGGAAATGATCTTGACCACCATGGATGGCGACGACCTTCCGCACCCTACGAATGCAGACATAGTCAAAAGATACTACGCATAAGAGACCCGCTAGGTTGACACACCTAGGGAAAACAAGGGCATCCCGATGAACCAAAAGGTTTGGGCAAAAATTAGGGATAAAACAAAAAAAAATCTGTAGACCCGGCAAGTTGAAAACTCGAAAGGGCGACTTGGGCAAAAAAGGGTTTCCCGGTGAACTGAAAACCCGAAAGGGAAGTCTAGGCAAAAGTTAGGGAATTAAAGCGTATGACTATGTCTCAGTGGATCTCCTTACGGACAACTTGCAAACTCGACATTTCTGACCAATTCAATCATCTTCGGACAAGGCAACAAATAGACAAGATGCTCAGAGATACAAAGGCTATAATAGAATGGGAACCCCTTGGGATGTTTACGCATAGCTATCTTTTCTTTGTATTAAAAATTTCATTTTTTACGACGGCGTTCTCCTACTAGAATGTTTGTCTCACTGTACAAAAATACTTGCTCAAAGTCAATACAAAGATATTCCTTTGAAAGTGCAAAACTATCTGTTTTTCTTTACTCTTGTGTTTTGTTTACAAAAACATCCAATGATTCATTGTTGAACATATGGATTTGAATATAATTACTGATTACAAATAAACAAAATAGAAAGACAGTCACTGATGGCTTTAAAAGGTAGGGAAGTCTCTCTAAGATATTTTTATAAATCCCCCGAAGTGTGTAGTTTAATCCTCAACATATTAAAAATTCCAAGTTATCAATCCCCAGTAGAAGTCGTTCAATTTCTCCGGATTCCTCAAGCAGGATATTTCAAAGCAGTGCACGACATTTCCCTTACAACAGAGTTTATTTCTCTAAACGAAAATTCATCAACACTTCAACTTCAAGACATGGAGACTTACATATCCTCAGCAACATTCAAGGATTTATTTTTCCTAATCCAACAAACAGCATAATAGACTAGCTCATATACACATACATTGCATCCGTATATCATAAACATTGATAAAACGAATGCATTATATCATACATTTCATACAACATAACTTTGCATTTTAGCTAACATTTTACCCTTTTCAGGATAAGATTAACATCTACCATTAATAATGTTCAAATTTTTCAGATACAGTTCAGATACGCTCCAGACACGGATGCCATTCTGATACTCATTCAGATTCAACTTTCAGATACAGTTCAGATATGCTCTAGGCACGAATGCCATTCTGATACTCATTCAGAGTCAAATTCTCAGATACAGTTCAAATACGCTCCAGACGCGGATGCCATTATGATACTTATTCAGATTCAACTCTGAGATATAGTTAAGATACGCTCCAGACGGATGCCATTATGATACTTATTCAGATTCAACTCTCAGATACAGTTCAGATACACTCCAGACACGGATGCCATTCTGATACTCATTCAGATTCAACTCTCAAATACAGTTCAGATACGCTCCAGACACGAATGCCATTCTTATACTCATTCAGATTCAACTTTCAGATACAGTTCAGATACGCTCCAGACATGGATTCCATTCTGATACTCATTCAAAATCAGCCCCCAGATACAGTTCAGATACGCTCCAGACACAGACGTCATTCTGATACTCATTCTTTTAGCTTACAAATTACAATTCAGCAATCACTTTGGATGGCATCTACAAGCCCATCTCCAACAAATTTCCATCACCTCTCCAAATGGCATCTTTAAGCCCATTCCCTCAACCATCACATCGCTGAGTGCAAATTTATGGGCACTCTAGTGTCCAATCATCTTCCACCTTCGAGTCACGAATGCCAAAGCTTGCCAATCTAACTCTTCAGGCTTAAGAAGATTGAACAGGGGCAGCTGTTGTACCCCAAAATTTTCCCTCTCACTTATCCAGAATTTGCTCACAAAATCTCCTTGGGCTCAAGACTGCACTAGGGTTTGATTATCTCAAGACACCTACTTAGGCACTGAGGACAAAAAATTAGGGTTTGAGTTTGCACAAGGATTTTTGAACTTTCAATGACCCATATGATTTTCATGGATCATTATGGACCCCCAAGATTACTCATGTCAAGATTCAAGCCTTGGATCACACTTTTGGTCAGTCAATTGAACAGTTGACCTAAAAATCAACTGTATTGGCGAAAAAGTCAACCATGGCTAATTTACAGTCAAACTTCATAATTATTTATCCACATCAACATCTTAGACTCATATGTATCATTTTATCAAGTTTGGACCATAATTCCTCAAAACATTTGATCAAATCATCAAAAGGGCAAAATGATCAAAATTAGGGTTTTGACTGAGACAGGGCAATTTCTAATTTTGACCTAGAAAATGATCAATTAGTTTAAGGCATGATCTCAAGAGTCCAATTGCACCATTTTGACCTAATGACATGGTTCAAAACATTGCAAGTCCATTGGATTGACAGATGAATTTTGCAGTCAACTGATCAAAAGTTAACTGTATATTGAAAAGTCAAACCTTGACTTTTTGGTCAAATTCAAGTGCCAAGGATCATGATTCATCAAAAAATGCCAAAATATGAAACATGTTCATCAAGAAATCAAAAATTCAAGATTTCATTTTGAAAAGTCAATTTCTAAACTTAGAAATTTTTCCAAGTGTTGAAAATTCATGTTTTTTTCATAAATTTGAGCCAATTTTTCACCATGATGCAAGATGATTCAAAGGAAACTTCCAACATGAAAGTTGTAGATCTCCATGAAATATACAACTTTTATTCACACAACTTCTCCTAAAAGTGCTTGGGTATCAAGTTATAATTTTGTGAATACATGCTCATGAACTAAAAAAAGACTTAGTGAAATTTTGCCCTAGTTAGGCAGATTTTTGACCTAACTTCATGGCAATTTTTCACATAGTTCCAAGGGTAATATTCAAAAGCAATTCAAATATGAGTTGTAGAGAACATTGCAATCTTTACAAAATGTCCAAGAACTCCTTGAGATCATTCTTGAGTAGGTAGAATCGAAGAGATGAATTTGGTGTTTGGTCACTTGAATTATAGGTCATTTTCATGATGAACACAAATGCAAATCAATGTTAGGCTGCATAATCTTTGCTTTGCAGGCCTCAAACTTGTTTGCCACTCCATAATTAATGGATTACACAAACGTTTGAGCTATAATCCAAGTGATTTAAGCTTTATCCAATTCACATTGCCATTTTGGGAAGAAAGCTAACAATGCCATTCTTGTAAAGTAAGCTTTTTGCATAAAGTCCACTCTTGAGCCTCTAACTTGTTCCCTCTGATCACACTTCATCTACAAAGTCAGAAGCAAGTGTACTTAAAGCATAACCACTCTATCTTAGCAAGTACACAAGCATTGAAACTTGTTTTCTCTAAAAATCACATGTTTAGCTTAAGGATGCAAATTCAAATTCTGATCAACAACAAGTCTCAAAACTTGTTGCTTATAAATAGAAGCACTATTTGTGAGCTAGGAGATGAGCAAAAAGACCCTGAAACTCACTCAAACTCCCTCTAGCCATAAATTGTCTCAAAACACCATTGTTGTGTAAGTTCTGACTTTACATACCAAACTCACATTTCCCTCGTGCGTTTTTAGGCTTTTTAGTTTCTAAAGCTTCCTTGTATCAAGAGTAACTCATCCCTGTACCTGTTTCACTTCTGTAACACCATTTTCCCTGTCTTCCATAACCAAAAACAGAGCATCACAGTTGGACTTCTCCAGGCCATTCCAGCCATCCTCAGCTCAAGCCAACCATTGCATTAGCTTCCTAGAGGTCCAAGGAAGCTAACCTGATCATCAGCACTGCCTGAAACAAGCTCATTTGCATTTCACAATTTCCAGTTTTGAGGTATTTTTATTGAACTTCTATCTCATTACTTAGGCATTATTAGGCTTGCATTTATAAAGATAAAATGTAGACCTCATTGCCAAGAAGCTGTACATATCCATAGTTTGCATTTATATGGCATGAGCTTAGAGAATTTTAGAGTTGAAGTTTCTGAAATTTTTAGGGTTCAAATTAGGGCAAGAGAAATTCTCATTTATCTTTGACTTTTAGCTTTAGTTATTTACATGGTTAGATTCGTGAGGAAGAATGCAACAACTTTCATTTTGTCATCTTCCATTTTTGCTGAGAAATGAAGAAGTTACAGGTACACCAGCTGGAGGTTGAAGATGAAGACATCAGGACTTGATTTGCCTTACATATTTATTGTTTTTTATATAAACGGATGTATAGCCACCCAGTGGTAAAGCACGCGCCTGTTCACCCCTTGGTCCTGGGTTCAAACCCCAGCGTGACCATTTTTACATTTTACATATTTTTTGACTTTCTAACATGTTTTTTTGCAGGCGTTGGGCCCTTTGGGCCTGTCATTGTTTTTTTATTTATTAGCTCATCTCCCTGCCAACTTTTGACACCGCCTGACCCATTTATTTTAATTTACTTATTTATCGCATTTTTCCTTTTAAATATATTTTCTAAAATACTAAAAAAAATCATAAAAATATGAAAATAGTAGATTTATGTTTTGACATAATTTAAATATTTTTCTCACACAAAAAATTATTTTTATTCATCATACTTTATTTATCTTTACTAATTATCTTGTAAATTAAATTAAAACTAGGTTATTATTTATTTTCTTTTATACTTATTTAAATTCATTTTAATATAAAAAAGGCCAAAAATATTTTACAACACCATATATTATTTTCAAGACAAAAATACAAAAATACTTTTTCTTTAAACTCTTTTTATTTTAATCAACTAAATAGAATTAGGGTTTTATTCAAAAATCTTTTCTTAATTAATTTCTTTTCTTAATTAATTTAATTTAATTTAATTTTGATTTAATTATTTTTCTCTAATTAGGTTTAGGTTAAAACCTCTTTCATATAAAAATCCAAACAAAAAAATCATTTCTTTCCATTTGCATTTGTACTTATGTATATTTCTTCAATTATTTGTACATATTCAATTTGGTTGTAATACATTAATTAGGTTTATATTATTGCAATCCCCATTCACAAATTTTATACCCCCCCCCCCCCCCCCCCACAATTATTGTAATAGCGTAGTAATTTTAAATTTCGCAATTTATCGCTTTCATATATACAATGCTAGTAATTAAGTTTTGTATGGAAATATTAAAACCAATCAAATAGCAAAACCTAATTCAAGACAAAATCAAGCATGAAAATAATACACTTGCACACAAGCACCCCTAGGGTTATCCCACTTGGTTACCTTATACAAAATGGCCATATACGCATGTAAGGTATCTTAGCAAAAACAAACCAATACAAGATCATAGTCCCTTGATGACGCTATCTAAGTTGTCTTACAAATGATCTTAGTCCCTCAAAAATAATGCTAAGATACCTTGCAACATTGCTAATCATGGTTATACGATGACCCATGCCCGTCCCGTTAATATCCAAAGATAGGGTTGCTTACCAAATCAATGGTAAGACAATAATGTCAAAGGAAAAGAAAATGAACAAGAAAGACATTTGTGTAGGTATATTGCTCCTAATTACTTGCTCCATTTCAAATAAAACATCCTTGCTATTTTCAAAAACAAACATTTACACTTTCAAAACATGTTACAAAACATCTTACAAAACTTGAAAACATTTTCAAAAGATCAAACATCTTTGTATACATTCTTACGGACAAGAATCATTACCAAGAATGCCTAAGTAATGGACTATTTACAAAATACTTCCAAAAACCACACAAAGCACAATTTCAAACAAAAGCTAGTGATCTAGCAAGTAACTAAGAGCCCATGGAAAACCATGGATAAAAAGGGTGCTAATACCTTCCCTTTTTATAATCTACCCACCGAACCCAAGAAACAATCTCAAAGGTCTTTCCTGTGCTTTTTCACCTTTCCTTTTGGATAAAAGAAAAGTCAGTGGCGACTCTTGCTAACCGCAACATTCACGATCAAACGCAAAACCTTCAAGTCAGTTCTCCCACCGTATCACACTATGTATCACTCACAACCTAATTCATTTCTAGCCCAAATTGAGAGGACGAATGCATCACCTCGGTAGAGATCTCTCAACCAACTCAAAAACATAGAAGTCAACCGTACTCGCCTACATCAACGATCTCTCAGAGAGACACAAACAACACAGAGTTATTAAGCTCTGATACCCACATACATGTCAGCTCTAAATCTATCTCTAGAGTTCAGAAACTAAAAAATTATCATCCTAGATAAGAATCTAAGCAGTATATATCTATAACAACTCAAATCCCTAACATAGAGCAAAAATCTAGGACAACAATCCACAAAGATTCGTAAAGAAAGTTTTATATAACGCCAAGGGCGACAAATATACATCAGCTCAAAGAAAATATACCTACAAACCCAACCAATAGAGAATACAAAAAGAGGAAGAGAAATGAACCACAGATCTACCAGTTTGTCAGTGCCGATCGAAGAGCAATCCACCCCGGATCATCCGTATGTAAGCTCTAATAGTTGTTATCTAAGAAAATCCTAACAAAATTTACAGTTTGATGGAGTTGAGAGCAAAAACTTCCCCAAAACTATCCTAAAAATGAGCTGAAATGAAAATTATAAAACAAATCTCAGCAGATAGCGCTAAGTGGGCCTGGCGCGCTAATCGTGACTTTCTTATTTTAGACATCAAATCGACCTAAACCACATTAAGCGCGCTATTCGTGCTAAGAGGGCCTTAAAACATTGGTTCTGCTAAATTGTCAGACGCAAACAACGCACTACAAATATGCTGAGTGGCACTCGCACTTAGTAGCCTCTACGTGCTAAGCGAGCTCTCCTGGACAGAATGTCCCAAAATTGGTCTTTTATTCCGAAAACGTGCATCCGAATCCGGGCCTTCAACACCTTATTCCTCAATGCTCCAGAATGCAACAAATACCTACAAAATGAATGGAAAAACATCAAACGATACACTATGTACATAAAAACACAAATAAACACAAACTAAATGTATTTACATAAAAATCCAGTTTATTCAACGATATTAACAACAAAAATTCGATAAGTGCAACAAAAAGTATATACAAAAATAGCTACAATTTGCACTTATCAAACTCTCCCCAACTTGAACTTGTTTGTCCTTAAACAAGGCCAAACAACTCAAAGAACCAAAAGTAATCAACCAAAATATCATGAATCAACAAGTTTTGAAAATAGAAAACAAATGTAATGGTTCAAATGAAAAATGGCACATACGATGAAACATACTTACGACTACACCACGACGATAACATAAACACAAAATGAATGCTAAATACAAAGAACATACCAAACATTCTAAAACAATACTAGTTCACAAATGAATCACACCTAGCAAACACAATCATCGGTAGATGAAAAACACACAAAAATGGGGTATTTTCACTCATCCAATTTTTTTGCAAACAATAGACTAAATTATACATTCATCCAAAAATTTATATTGAAAATATAAAAGCAAGAATATCAAGAGCTTTTCAAGGTTGTAGCGTGGTCGGGTGAACAAACAAAGGATAATTCTTAAGGATAATCAAAACAAAAACTTGCCTAAACCTAAGGGAGTGATCAATTAACCAAAATTTTAAACAATAGAATTTCAATCAAACTTCTTCTTCATCCCAAGTGTTATACCAAACACACACCACTTATTAACACAACATTATTCCATACTCTTTTTATTTTTGTTTTTCGAAACTTTTTTCAATTTTTTCTTTCTTTTTCTTTTCTTTCTTTTCTTTCTTTTTCATATTTTTTTTCTTTTTCTTTCTTTCTCAGCCTCATAATAATCAACCAATAAACACACAATCATTTTTCTCCCCAACTTGAATTAAACCATACATTAAAGTGAATACTCCCTACTTTCTAAGGCAAGGTAAAAATTCAAACCAAAACAATGGTTGAGGGTTCAAGAAAATAATGAATCAACATCCATGAAAAAAGGGAAAATAAACACTCATAGACAAGCATTTAACAGATACAACATGGATATATAAAAAAAGCCCAAAGGTGTTACCAATGATCACACACTCACAAGGTGAATTGACTATTTAGCCAAGGTAGTTGTTCTCAAAATGGAACAAAAAAATATCTTGATCATGTTCATGATTTCATACAAATAATACAAACAAAATATTAAGCATACTAAAATCCAGTTAAAACAAGAATTGTGGTCTCTAGCATATGTGAACAATAGAAAGCTACCTCACAAAAAGGGTAGGAACTAAAGTGATTCACAAATTAACAAGTATACAAAAGAATGGATGGCATAAAAATTAGAAAAAGTATAAGTATCATGAATATGCTAAAGTATAGAAATAGATTAACATATACCTCGAACGTGTACAAAAATTTAACAAAATCATTACCACATATTTCGCAAGTTGAAACACTCAAACTTAGAAAATCACCAAAAGTGACTTCAAGCAATCGAACCAAAATTGAGTCCAAACAACAACAAAAGAATTAATTATACTAATATTATTCACTATTTAAAGCCTAGGTGGAAGTGGGAAAAAGGAAATCCAAGCGAAAAATTAAAAAGAATTCACTGGCTCTGCACAGTAGGACGCACTACACCAGTTGCAGAAAAATAGAACAACTACTGGTGCACTTGCTACGCAAGATCCACTTCACCTATACAACCTCAATGTACAGAATATTTACAACATACATACTTCCTCAAGCTAAACACAACAAGCTTGCGGGAAAACACAAATTGACATAACGAAACAAATGATTGAAAGTGAATTAAATAAGTTGAAAAGTGAAAATTTGAAAATTTAAAACAAGTCCCATTTCAACTTGTTAAAACACAAGTCAACACATAACAAAAATGAATACAAACAAAACATGTTTGTTTTACATCGTAAGCTCAACGCCTTTATTGTGCGAGCTAGTAACCTCCTTTCGTCATGCCATGGTATTGTCACACCGCGCAAAACTAAAGAAAGTGTCCTAACATCCACACAACAAACATTACGAAAACGAGACAATTTACAACAATACGTGAAAATAAAGAAAAAACACATATATGCACAAGTATTATATACAAGTTAATGTACAATTTCTATACAACATATACATTAATTACAAAACTAAAAAACAAAAGAATTATCGTAATGCAAAAACAATAGAACCAATTTCCAACAACGACGCAATTTTGTTGTTATGGTATAGCATCAAGCAAAAAGTAAGTGATTAATTAACCGGGTGATATTTCAGTTATATCGTATCGTATCCATATAGATTGGTTATTGATTCGCCGTTCAAAAAATTCTTTCGTTTTTGAGTTTGGGGATAAATGGGTTGAAAGAAAATGTATTAACAGAAAATAAATGTATAAAAAGGAAAAAGGAATAATATATCAAGCATGCATATATACTACTTTTCAAAGACTTAAACCTATCGACCTGCTATACTCAACCTACAATATTCATCAATGTCACCACGTATCACTCACAACCTAAGTCATTTCTAAACCAAATTGAGAGGCCGACTGCATCACCTCGGTAGAGAACTCTCAACCACCTCAACAACATAAAAGTCAACCATGATCGCCTGCATCGACGATCTCTCAGAGTGACACAAATAACAAAGAGGAATTAAGCTCTAATACCTAAGTAGATGTCCGCTCTAAATCTATCTCTAGAGTTCAGAAACTAACAGATAATCATCCTAGATAAGAATCTAAGTAGTATATGTCTATAACAACTCAAATTCCTAACACAGAAAAAATCTAGGATAACAAGCCACAAAGATTCGTAAAGCAAGTTTTATATAAAGCCAAGGGCAAAAAATATACATTAGTTCAAAGAAAATATACATACAAACCCAACCAATAGAGAATACACAAAGAGGAAGAGAAATGAACCACAGATCTACAGGTTTGTTAGCACCGATCAAAGAGCAATCCACCCCGGATCATCCGTATACAAGCTCCATAGTTGTTATCTAAGCTAATCCTAACCAAATTTATAGGTCGATGGAGTTTGGAGCAAAAACTTCCCCAAAACCATCCCTAAAAATAAGCTGAAGTGAAAGTTGTAACACAAATCTCAGCAGACCGCACTAAGCGGGCCTGGCGTACTAAGCGCGACTTGCTTATTTTACACATCAAACCAACCTAAACCGCACTAAGAGCGCTATCTTCGCTAAGCGAGCTTCAAAACATTGGTTCTACCAAATTGTCAAACGCAAGCAGCACGCTACAAAATGCACTGAGCGGCACTCGCGCTTAGCGGCCTCTGCGTGCTAAGCGGGCTCTCCTGGAAAGAATATCCCAAAATTGGTCTTTTATTCCAAAAATGCGCATCTGGAGCCGTGCCTTCGACACCTTATTCCATAATGCTCCAAAATTTAATAAATACCTACAAAATGAATAGAAAAACATCAAATGGTACACTATGTACATAAAAACACAAATAAACAGAAACTAAACCTATTTACACAAAAGTCGGGTTTATTCAAAGATATTAACAATAAAAAGTCGACAAGTGCAACAAAAAGTATATACAAAAATAGCTACAATTTGCGCTTATCACCCGTCGGGGAGCAGATAAAAGAAAAGAAGACAAACCCTATGAATCTCGGGACCATAAAGAGCTAGTTGGTTGTTTCCACGAATATACGCCACTTGACGCTCCACGCTAGCGCATCTTGATCAAGTGTGCAAACTCAGAATCCTGTCAAGCTGGGGTTTGTTTTCCCAAACAAACATCCAAGCCAAATACGGACAAGACAAATTAATATCGGTTCCACAAGAGACACGGGTATATGACCAAAGAATGCATCCATCTCAAGGATGCAATTGAAATTCTAATTCGAGACGGGCACCTAAAGCAGTATACGAAGAAGAAAGAGGGTGCTCATGATGATGCCCCAAAATCATAAAAGGTAGAGGAGGAGAAACCATCCCCCAATGACGCCAGCCTGTAGGTTGCCATGCGCAATTCACAACGAGAGGATTTCTACATCCCCGATGATGTCGAGCTCCCCTTTTACTTCTCAATGCATAGTCCCTGGGAGACATTCTCCTCTATGATAGTCATATCAGGCGGGGGATTCAATAAATTCAACGTGGGTTCAGTGAAGAGGAAGTTCGAATAGTTGATCGATGTGAGCTCAAACAGAAACTCCACCCTCGACAAGTTTCGAGGTAACTCCGTCCCCATCATGTTCTACTTCAAAGAACTCCTTATTGGATCTCCCAAATCGAGCATCCATATGCTTGTGAGAGCACAAATGGACAACTTTTAAGTCCGACAGATTCTGATCAACTAGGGAAGCTCGATCAACATAGTGTACTCCCAGTTGTTCTCCACCTTGCAGCTCGACGAGACACATCTAACACCCTATTTAGGCTCAAATTTGTAAGGCGTCAACGACGATGTGATCGGTGGGAATGAGAACTGACTGTTTTTAGAATGCTGGTTCGTGTTTGCGTTTGTTTTCGCAAAATGTCGCGGTAAGCAAGAGTTGCCACCGTCTTTTATTTTATCCAACAAGGAAAGGACAAAAGCACAGAAAAATTCCTTTTTGAGATTGTTTCTTGGGTTCGGGAGGTAGATTATAGAAAGGTAAGGTGTTAGCACCCTTTCTATCCGTGGTTATCCACGGGCTCTTAGGTACTTGCTCATTGGGTTTTCAAAAGTTTTCTTTTATTTGTGTTTGTGGGTTTGAAAAGAGTTTTGTTTTTGAAGAGAGTGTAAGTGCAAAAAGTTTTGTTTTTGTTTTCAAAAGAGCAAGTACTTAAAAGCATCTACCTACTCAAAAAGGAATTAAACTGTACAAGTGTCCTTTAAACAATGCTATCCCACTATTGAGGAGTAGGTAGCACCGTTGTTGGAGCTTTCGGGTCAATTCTATTAAGGGACGTGTGGTCACTAAAGCAATGTTAGGACGCCTTAGCAGTAATCCTAATGTCTTAGATCATTTTATCCGAGGCAACCATTTCGAGGCAACTTATGATCTTTGGACAAGAGGGCGACCTCTAAAACACCCTATACTCAATGACCAATGTTCGAGGCAACCAAGTGAGGCGTACCCTAAGAGTGGCATGTGCGAGTGTATTGTTTTTCAGTTATATTATCTTTGTACATATTATGGTGAGCTACGGTTGATTTTAAATTAAAGGTTAATCTTGTCATGCATCGCCTATTTACTAGCAAGCATATAAAAGTAATAAATTGCAAAAAAGATAAAATCCTACGCTATTACAACCATATTGAATTGCATGGAAATATAAAGGCAAAAATAAAATAAAATAAAAAACAAGAAAAATGAGGGTATTTCGACCCAGGCAGCAGCACTCTTCGATTCTGCACTTTCTAGCTCTCTTCGATTTGGCCTGAGAAGGGTGAAGGCGTGACTTTCGACTGAGGCCTCACGGTCAGCATATTGTGCCTTTCGATTGGGACCAGTGGGACAGCATGTTGTGCATTTCGACTAGGCCTGGAATCTGTGCAAGATGTAATCTTCCCTTCTGCCTCCTTCGACCGGGCCTGGAGTCAGTGAGGAAGCCCGAGGCTTCGTTTTATATTCCTGTCTCCTGTTTACTTCGTTTGAAATATTAAATAGCAACATGGCATAAGGCCACACTATCATTACCTCAGGGCCAGGTTAATTCTTAAAGCATCCGTAACCAACCAAAGAACCAAACCAAAAAGGGAAGCAATAAAAACAAAATAAAGGGTGGAAACAAAAAAGTAACAAACACTATGTATATATTTGAAACGAAAAGGAAGATTATTCACATGTTATGCTAGAAATGAAGGGTTCAAGGTTAAGAATGACTTACCTTGCTTGAAGTTGGAACGTGTGCTGGGCCTTTAAGTGGTTTCCTTGAATGCTTCTGGATTCAAAGGGAGGAACCAGGGGCTATGTCTTTGATACTGGATTCGAAAGAGAAGAACAAATGTGAGGTTCTTCCTACTGGATTCGAAGGGTAACAAGGTATAGGGATGATTCAGATTCTAAGGGGATAAGTGTTTGGATTCTGGATATGTGTTTGGATTCTGGATATGTGTTTGGAGTGTTTAAGTGTTTGAGAGCTTTAGAGAATTTTCTGCAGATTCGTTCGACTGGCCAAAAGGTCCTCCTGAAACATGTATTGAAGCCTCTTATTTATAGGCAGAGTTGGCTGAAGATTTTGGAGGGAAAACAAAATAATTTGAACAAATTGGGTAAACTGCTCTTTGCAGCCTCCGAGGGACAATGCTTTATCGCCATTTTGGTGCAAGGAATTGGGCAGCAGTGCAGGACTGTTGTGTAGCAGTTTTGGAGTTTTATGGCCAGTGTACCATGTCTGAACTTTGGCAGCAAGCATCTTTGAATATTTTATCCTTTCATTTTGACCCTCCTTCGACCAAATTCTTCTTCCAACACATTGTTTTGACTTTCCTCCAACAAGTGTCCTTCGAACGAATCATCTTGGTGCATCGTTTGAAGGGGCCAAATGTGTGCTTCGAATGGACTAGTAAGGCGTACCCTTCGACAGGGACTCATATGTATGCCCCTCAAGTCCACCACTATATGTCTTTTGAAGGGGCCATCAACCATGTGATGAAGTTTGTCAAGGATGGAAATGCAGCATACTAAAGAGGAATGTTGTCCAGTCGAAGCTAGTACAAACATAGTCAATGTCTTGTCGAAGCCTGCATGGAGGAGGTCTACACTTTGTGGCTCCAAGCAAGCACGCAACAGGTCAATGCTCAAATAAAGACTTGCATGAAGGGAGCCACATGCCCAAACGAAAGAGGCATGCAGAAGGAAAAATGTCCAGATTCGAAAGAGGCAAACAGGAGGCCAAAATGTCCAGATTCGAAAGAGGCATGCAGGAGGCAAAATGTCCAGATTTGAAAGAGGCATGCAGAAGGCAAAATGTCCAGATTCGAAAGAGGCATTTAGGAGGCAAAATGTCCAGATTCGAAAGAGGCATGCAGGAGGCAAAATGTCCATATTCGAAAGAGACATGCAGGAGGCAAAAAAGTGCAAATCGAAGGACCCCAAAAGGGACCTTTTTGCCTTGGAAATGAAATAGATTACAAAAGGCTCTTTTCCTTGTGAATCCAAACCAAACTGTGTCAGAGGCCCATGCCCAGTCGAAGGATGCAAGTCAAGCTTGTGTCAAAAGAGGCCAAAAGGCCAATCGAAAGAGCTGAAACGAAGAGCACTTGTATTTCTCCAATTTTTATCAAAATAATATTTTCATCTGTTTTCTCCCTTTTTGACAGTTTCCTCTTAATTTTGGTATTGGAAAATCCCAATGCACTTTTTCAAGCTTGAACTTTGAGAATCCTTGTGAGAAAGGCCTTGAAGAATGAGAGGACAAATTTTGGGGTACAACAGTTGCCCCTGTTCAATTTTCTTAAATCCGAGGATATAGATTGGCTTTCGAGCCTTTCGTGATCCGAAGGTGGAAGATAATTGAACACTAGAGTGCCCAAAAATTTGCACTCGCATGGTGTAGTATCAACATTGTGATGTCGGGAATGGGCTTACAAATGCCATCTGGAGATTCGATAGAAAGTTGTTGGAGATGGGCTTAAAGATGCCATTCAAAAGTGATTGTTGAATTGTTTGAGCTGGTCGAGTAGATAGTTGTCCTGGCTGGTTTCAGGTATTAATCTCTGACCTGAGAAAGAAAGATAGCTTTCCTGGCTTGCTACAGGTATTGTGATGTCGGGAATGGGCTTACAGATGCCATTTGGAGATTGTTGGTTGGTGGTTTTGTCTTTGTTGACGGGTTGTCTCTTCTGATGGGGTGTCTCCTTTGACGAGTTGTCTCCATTGACAGGTTGTCTCTATTGACAGGTTGTCTCTATTGACAGGTTGTTTCCATTGACGGGTTGTCTCCATTGACGGGTTGTCTCCATTGACGGGTTGTCTCCATTGATAGGTTGTCTCTATTGACAGGTTGTCTCCATTGACGGGTTGTCTCCATTGACAGGTTATCTCCATTGATATTGATAGGGTTGTCTCCATTGATAGGTTGTCTCCATTGACGGGTTGTCTCCATTGACAGGTTGTCTCTATTGACAGGTTGTCTCCATTGACGGGTTGTCTCCATTGATAGGTTTCGCCTCAGAGAAATCTTTAGGAATCGATTTAACTGATTTTGTCTCCATTGACTGGCTTCGCTTCAGAAAAATCTTTAGGAATTGATTTAACTGATTTTGTCTCCATTGACTGGCTTCACCTCAGAAAAATCTTTAGGAATCGATTTAACTGATTTTGTCTCCATTGGCTGGCTTCGCCTCAGAAAAATCTTTAGGAATCGATTTAACTGATTTTGTCTCCATTGACATAATTGAGAATTTAACTGCATCTTTCCTGAAAGGTAAAGGTCAGTCATATGCAATGCATGATACGGATCAAGAAATGATGTTCTCAACATAAATGAGATTGTATGGTATGATGCGTATATGCATGTATCATGATGTATGGAAATGTAATGTTTTAGTTGGGGAAAATAAATCCCGAACGGCTGCTGGAGAGTAGGGTTGAATTCTTCATCTCCACTGGGAATGACGAACGAAGATGATTGCAAGAATAAACCTGCAGGAGAGGATGACTTCGTTGGGGAATAAGTCGGTGAAGAGATTACTCTGCGGGGAACTACTCTGTGGGGAAGAGATACTTTGCTGAGATTTTAATGATAAACTCCGCTGGGGATTCCGTTGATAAGCTCTGTTGGGGATTTTGATGATGAACTCTGCTGGGGATAGAAAGAACTTCGCTGGGGATGATCTTTCAGTTGCAACTCGCTGAGGATAACCCAGTTAGACTCTTGTGGGGATAACCTCTGAATTTGGCTGAGGAGACTTATTTGTGCTTCGCAGGGGATAAGCTTCCAGAGTCTACTGGGGAAGATGATTCAACTCCATTGGGGAAGCTTTTTTAGACTGCACTGGGGAAATGACTCTACTGGGGTACCTTGTATTCCGCCGGGGAATATTTTTATATTCTGTTGAGGGATATTAAGACTGCCGGGGATGCTCTTTACGCTTGCTGGAGAATATCTTTATACTCCGCTGGGGAATATGAAGACCTTATGGGGATACCCAACCTTTTTAGGGCTGATGGTAGACCAACTCTGCTTGGGGAGAGTATTGCTGATTTGTTCATAGTTACAAGTCTCAGCTGAGAGAGCTATCATTACTGTCTTACTCTGCGGGAAATGAAAGTATCTTAGCCATATTCTTCAGTTGAATATATACCTTGGCACCTGGTGGACAAAGCAACTAGATCGCTCAGACAATTCTTATTTCCCCTACTTCTGATATCAACCGTAATTTGTCCTTTGTTTCGCATGTAAATATTTCTGAGTAGCAATTAATGTCAGATGCATATATCAAAAATGAATCTTGGACGTTCTTTGCAAAACAAAACAGATAAAGGGAAAAACAGTTTGAAATTTGTCTGAAAATGAATTAGTATTGATTTTGAAGTTTGGCCTGTAAATAGGCGTTTTGTACAAGAGTCTGACGTCCTAGTAAGAGAACGCCGCAGAACCAATAAAATTTATACAATTTGTGAAAAGAAAACAAAACAGCTATGTGAATAGTCCCACTGGGTTCCAGCTCTGCTATTGCCTTTATATCTTCAAGCATCTCATCACTTTGCTACTTAGTTGAAGATGAGTCTGATTGACTGGTGTCGTTCGAGCCTGATAGTTGATACCGAAGTCCGGATGCGAGGTGATCCAATGAGACATTGTGTTACGCTTTAATCCCTAACTTTTTCCTGGACCTCCCTTTCGGGTTTTCAGTCCACCGGGATACCCATTTTTGCCCAAGCCGCCTTTTCAGGTTTTTGACTTGCCGGGTGTACAGATTTTTTTTATTTTCATCCCTTATTTTTTCCCGAACCCTTTTGGTTCGCCGGGAAGCCCTTATTTTTGCCTAGGCCAGTCAACCTAGCGGGTCTTTGATTATGCGTAGTATATTTTTACTATGTCTGCATTGACGGGGTGAGGAAGGTCGTCACCATCCATGGTGGTTAGAATCATCGCTCCTCCTGAAAAGATGTTCTTAACCACAAATGGCCCTTCGTAAGTAGGGGTCCATTTGCCCCTGGGATCACCTTGAGGTAGAATAATGCGCTTGATTACCAAGTCCCCAACTTGATACTCTTGTCGTCTGACTTTCTTGTTAAATGCCTTGATCATTCGTTTTTGGTATGTCTGACCATGACAAATAGCAGTAAGTCTCTTTTCGTCGATTAGATTCAATTGATCAAGTCGGGTCGGGATCCAGTCGTCTTTTCTCAAACCTGCATCCTTCATGATCCGAAGAGAGGGTATCTGAACTTCAATAGGCAACACTGCCTCCATACCATAAACCAAGGAATAGGGTGTTGCCCCTGTTGACGTCCGTGCTGAGGTACGGTACCCATGAAGAGCAAATGGTAACATCTCGTGTCAGTCTTTGTAGGTCACTGTCATCTTCTGCACAATCTTCTTAATGTTCTTATTTTCCGCTTCGACAGCCCCATTCATCTTCGGCCGGTAGGGAGAAGAGTTATGGTGCTGTATTTTGAATTGCTCGTAGAGATCAGTGATCATCTTGTTATTAAGATTGGTACCATTGTCCATAATGATCCTCTCTGGTACACCGTATCGACAGATCAGGTTGTGCCGAATGAACCGTGCCACGACGTTCTTGGTTACCGTAGCAAAGGAGGCTGCTTCAACCCACTTCGTAAAGTAATCAATCGCTACCAGGATGAAACGATTCCCGTTGGATGCCGTAGTCCTGATCTCGCCAATCATATCAATGCCCCACATTGCAAAAGGCCAAGGTGCTGTCAAGACGTTCAGAGGAACTGGAGGAATATGCACCTTATCAGCATAGACCTGGCACTTGTGACATGTCCGAGAGTGCTGATAACAGTCAGCTTCCATTATGGACCAGTAATATCCTGCCCGAAGGATTTTCTTTGCCATGGTATGTCCACAGGAATGAGTTCCGAAGGTACCTTCATGCAGTTCTGCCATGATCCTTTCTGCTTCAATCTTATCCACACAACGCAGTAAGGTTGAATCATGGTTACGTTTGTAAAGAATGCCATTGCTGATGAAGAACTTTGCCGCGAACCTTATCAGAAACTTATTGTCATTAACAGATGCACCCTCGGGGTATTCTTGAGATTCAAGGTATCTCTTCACCTCGTGATACCAGGGATTTTCTGTTACCTCTTCAGTCTCGAGATCACAACAATGTGCAAGTTCATCCAATTTCCAAATAATGATCCGGGGGGCCTCTTTGTCCCATTTGACTTTGAACATAGAAGACATCGTAGCTAACGCGTCTGCCAACTGATTCTCTTCTCTCGGGAAGTGTTCGAAGGTTATCTCCTCAAAGTGGGGAAGCAACGTCAACACATACTCCTTGTAAGGAATAAGATTTGGGTGTTTCGTATCCCATTCTCCTTTGATCTGACTAATCACGAGAGCGGAATCTCCGAAGACATTCAGAAACTTAATCCTTAGGTCAATTGCTGCTCGAAGACCCATGATGCAGGTTTCATACTCCGCCATATTGTTGGTGCAGTTGAAACATAATCAGGCGGTAAACAGGGTATGAGAGCCTTTAGGAGATATGGTCACAACGCCAATGCCATTACCCAAAGCGTTTGAAGCTCCATCAAAGTACATAGACCATCGGGATCCCTCTTCAGGTCCTTCATCCGGTCCAGGTGTCTCACAATCAGTCACTACCATGATATTCTCGTCTGGAAATTCAAAGTTCATAGACTGGTAATCCTCCACTGCCTGATGTGCCAAATGGTCTGCCACTACACTTCCCTTGATTTCTTTTTGAGTCGTGTACTGGATGTCATACTCAGTCAAGATCATCTGCCATCTTGCTATTCTTCTGGACAAGGCAGGCTTTTCGAAGATATACTTGATTGGATCCATCTTTGAAATTAACAGAGTAGTGTGAGTCAGCATATACTGTCTCAGCCGGCGAGCAGCCCATGCCAAAGCGTATCAAGTTTTCTCAAGCAGTGAGTATCAGGTCTCAAAGTCGGTAAACTTTTTGCTAAGGTAATAAATAGCATG
This sequence comes from Vicia faba, assembly GCA_948472305.1. Lineage (NCBI taxonomy): Eukaryota > Viridiplantae > Streptophyta > Magnoliopsida > Fabales > Fabaceae > Vicia > Vicia faba. The sequence goes on along the minus strand of OX451738.1, from coordinate 1,578,649,716 downwards.
CTCTTTTTGGCCAGACTCGTCATGTTGACCCAGCACACACCCCATCGAATTGTCAAGTACTGTCAAGTATAGGATTAGAGGTCTCCCTTCAACTGGTGGCATCAGAATGGGTGGCTCTTGGAGATACTCTTTGATTCTTTCGAAAGCGGCCTGGCATTCATCATTCCAACGTACCCCTTGATCTTTCTTCAACAGCTTGAAGATTGGCTCACAAGTAGCAGTTAGGTGCGAGATGAATCGAGCAATATAATTCAGTCGTCCTAGAAAGCCTCTGACTTCTTTCTCCGTCTTGGGAGCTGGCATCTCTTGTATGGCTTTCACTTTGGCAGGATCCACTTGAATACCTTTGTCACTTACAACGAAACCTAGCAGTTTGCCAGACCTCACCCCGAAGGTGCACTTGTTCGGGTTCAATCTCAGCTTGTACAACTTTAGCCCGTCAAACAGCTTTTGTAGATGGTCAAGGTGTTCCTCCTCAGTTTGGGACCTCGCAATCATATCGTCGACGTATACTTCAATCTCATGATGGACCATGTCATGAAATAAAGCAACCATGGCACGCTGATATGTTGCCCCAGCATTCTTCAACCCAAAAGGCATGACCTTGTAACAAAAGGTACCCCACTGAGTAACAAAAGTGGTCTTTTCCATGTCTTCAGGAGCCATCTTGATTTGATTATAACCGGAGAAACCATCCATAAAGGAGAATATCTTGTGCTGAGCAGTATTGTCAACCAGAACTTCGATGTGAGGCAGAGGGAAGTCATCCTTAGGGCTTGCCCTGTTCAAATCCCTGTAGTCAACACACATTCGGACTTTACCATCTTTCTTCGGTACCGGAACCACATTGGCGACCCACAGAGGGTAAGAAGTCACTGCTAGAAAACCGGCGTCAAATTGTTTCATAACTTCGGCCTTGATTTTCTCAGACATCTCCGGGCGCATACGGCGAACCTTCTGTTTTACCGGAGGGCAGTCTTCCTTGGTAGGCAGGCGATGAACCACAATGTCAGTATCCAACCCAGGCATATCTTCATAAGACCAGGCAAAGATCTCAACATAGTCATGCAACATCTGAATCAAACACTATTTCACACAAAGCTCCAGATTTGCACCGATCTTGACTTCCTTCTTGTCTGTCTCAGTACCTAGATTCACCGTTTCCACTAGCTCTTCACGTGGCTGAATGGACCTCTCTTCCTGGAGTAGCAGTCTTGCAAGTTCACCAGGCACTTCGCAATCATCTTCACCTTCGTCTTCGGCTAAGTTGATTGGATTTTCGAAGTCATAACCAACAGTAGCAAAGTCGTTACCAGTGAGATCCAGAGTGGATGAAGACCTGTATATGTGAGTGTGTGTAAAAATAACTGTTTTGCAATATATAATAAAGAAAAACAAAGAGCGCAAAAATGCAAAAAATGTCCAATGCTTTTATTAATGACATATGAAAATGGCACACAAAAAGCCCTCACAAATGAAGCCACGGTGCCCCGGGTAAGACACCGGGCCATAAAGTTTCAAAACATTATCTATTACAAATTCAAAACAAAGAGTTCATTACTGGGTAACAAAAGTAACAGGGATAAAGTCCTTTGCTGTCCAGTTGCTTGGTCCACCGTTGGTCGTAAGATAGATCCAGCTGTCGAATTCAGACTCCTCCACATCATCTTCAATGGCATTTACTCCCGAGTTGCTGATGAACACAGGAGGTCTTCCCATCCTTGCACTATGAACAGCCCTTTGAGCTTCTGCCGTGAAACCCAAACCAAACTTGTTAGTCTTCTGAGTGACATCAGGAAGTCGACCCCAGTTTGAATACTCACCCTTCTCAATAACAGCCCAGGCATCCTTTAAGGAAGCCATCTTCATAGGAGAATCTTCAACCACAGTCTCAGCTGATGCCAGTGTCTGAGGAACCTCTTCAAAGTGCTGAAATGGGGTCTCAATGAACTCCCCATCCATCTCCACGTATATGAATTAGTTGAGGTGGCTGACCATATACTCTTCCTCCCCTTGTACTGTCACAATCTTCCCTCTGACCGAGTACTTCAGCTTCTGGTGGAGCGTTGAGGTTACAGCTCCAGCTTTGTGGATCCATGGACGACCCAACAAACAAGAATAGGATGGCCGAATGTCCATCACGTCGAATGTAGAATTGAAGACCTGAGAACCAACTTTAATTGGAATATCAACCTCACCATGTACCATCCTTTTAGACCCATCAAAGGCCCGAACAACAATGTTACTTGGTTTCAGCTCCAACCCTTCGCAATTCAACCTGTATAGAGCTTTCTTGGGCAAGACGTTCAATGAGTAACCAATGTCAACCAACACATGTGCAAGAGTAGTGCCCCTGCATTCAATGGAGACATGCAGGGCATCGTTATGGTTCTTCCCTTTAGCGGTCAGATCAGCGTCAGAGAAACCCAAACCATTATCAACAGTTAAATTGGCCACACAATCGGTAAACTGATCAGCTGATGTCTCTTGTGGCACGTGGGCCGTCTTCAGGAAGGTAATCAGAGCCTTGGCATGGGCCTCTGAACACAACAACAGTGATAACATAGAAATCTTGGATGGGGTTTGCCCCAGTTGCTCAACTACATTATAATCACTCTTCTTAATAATCTTCAGAATCTCTTCCATCTCCTGTTTGGAGGCTTCAACAGTGATTGTCTTTGGCGCCTCCGTCTGGGCAGGCATATCAGTGGTTATCCCTTTGCCCCGAGCGTCAGAGGACTAGGCAACAGGGGTAAGGATAGGAACTTGATCAGGAACGGCAGTGGGTACACTTTTAGGTGTAATGACAACAGGTCTTCGGACAGTTGGTGGAGCAATATCAGGTGAGAAAAGTCTACCGTTGCGGGTGACTTTTGCAGGTCCAGTAATGTTGCTGACGCCGGTATCGGCATCAAACTCTTGCTTAAATCCGAGAACATAAACATCTGCCCCATAGTGCCAAGGGACAACTTTGTCAGAGGTGTAGGGGATGGGCCCCAAAACAATGATGATTACAGGTGCGATCTTCGGAACAGGCGTAATTCTGAAAGGCTTCCTCGAGGGAGCCTTGGGAGAATCGTTGAAAATGGTAATGATGGCAACTTCTTCAGTAGGAATGGATGGAACAATAGTCTTTTCAAACAGGATCTCTTTTCTATCCATCAGGTTTTGGATACCTGACTTCAAAGATGGGCAACCAGTAGGTAAAACAGAACACATGTGGCAACCTTCACCACAGCCCGGAAATAAACCAGCTAGCAACAGGTTCTTCTTGACAGTCATCAGAGGGGTAACAATATCATCCACAGAAACTACAAAAAAGTCTTCCTCTACAACATTCACTCCATGCTTGGGCATGGGAGCAGTTACAACATTGGGCCTCTCGGGAGCCTCAAACTCAATCTCCTTTGCATCAATCAAGTCTTGGACCTTATTCTTCAAAGTCCAACAATCATCCGTATTATGCCCAGGGCTCTCAGAGTGATAAGCGCAGCGGGCGTTGGGGTTATACTTTGGTGATGTAGTATTTGGATTCTTTGGGGCTTCCCTTAGAGTCACCAGATTGGTCTTCAGCAACTGTGGCAGAATATGAGACAAAGTCATGCTGAGACGGGTGAATTGCCTTCGAGGTCTCTCGTCCCTTTGTTGATTGTGATGCTGAGGAGCACCAGCAGGTTTTGAAATAACAACCGCATTGACAGCTTGGCGGTGTTCAGGTCTATTCTGTCTTCTTGAACTGTAGACAACACTGGACTCTTTCTTAAATGGTTTCTTCTTGGTGCTTGATGAGGCACCCTTCTGTATTTTCCCAGCCTTAATACCAGCTTCAATCCTTTCACCAGTCAAGATAAGGTCTGTAAACCCGGCTGAAGAGCTTCCAATCAGATGATTAAAGAACGGACCAGACAGGGTCCCCAAAAACATGTCAACGAGTTCACGATCAGCCAAAGGTGGTTGCACCCTTTCGGCAAGGTCTCTCCATCTTTGAGCATACTCTTTAAATCCTTCACCCGTCCCTATTGACATACCATGGAGTTGGGTACGCGTAGGAGCGAGGTCGGAGTTATACTGATACTGCCTATAGAACGCAATAGCCAAATCCTCCCAGCTGCGAATACTGGCTCCATCCAGCTGATAGAACCACTCAAGCTGAGTCCCTGAAAGACTGTCTTGAAAGAAATGGATCCACAATTTCTTATCAGCAGTGTAAGGTTGGATCTTCCTCACATATGACCGGAGGTGCAGCTTTGGACAGGAAGCTCTGTCATATTTGGCAAAGGCAGGTGCCTTGAACTTATGGGGAATTACCACCCCAGATGATAGACCCAGATCTTCGAAGTCCAGATCGGGCACCTTCTGTATCTCTATAGCGCTCAAGCGGTCTTCCAGCTGTTTGTATTTATTCTCAGCAGGAGGATACTGTTCTTCATCATAGTCCGTCTCGTTGTCTGAGACCATAGGGCTAGGAGCCCTCCTTTCTTGTGGACTAACCTTCCCTCCAGATGAGGTGGTCAGATCAACTTCATTCTGCAGCCCGCTTCTAAACCTGTGTCCAGTATTGAACAAGATGGTCCTCTTCTTCTTCTTCCTCTCTTTCAGAATCAGGGTCTTCAGGTCCTGCTGACCCTTAGCTAGGCTCATGACCAACTCTTGAAATTGGGCATTCTGGGCCTGGAGGTCCTTGATAGCTTGCTCAGTGGAAGGTTCAATAGACATGATGATTGCTGAAATAAACAGCGAAGAAGATAAGAGACCTGTAAAAGGGTACCTGTTTATGAAGTGCATGAGATGAAATGCGTATGATTTATGATTTCAAAGACAATCGGGATTCAAATTTGTACACAAGAAAGGAAACACACTTGATTAGATTTAACTTCAGAATTTAAATTGTTCAACAAATTGCCCTTAGGGAGGAAGCAACTAAAAGCATGCCTAAGGGAGAACACTAATTTGTTCGCATGGAGAGTCTCCGAGATACCCGGGTTAGATCTAGAGGTGGCCTGTCACCAGCTGACAATAGATCATGCCCTTAAGGCTATAGCCCAACATAGGCGCAAGCAGTCTCCGAAAAATAGAAGCTTCCAAAAAAGCTGTAAAAGACCTCCTAGAGGCAAACTTTATATGTGAAGCCCATAGCAGAGGTATTGAGACTAAGCCATTGGATTAACTTGACTCGCACATATCAAATTAAAAATCACCATTGCGCTTTATTGTTTCTGAAAAAATGGGAAAAGAGCGAATAACCTAAAAGAGGGGGAGAGAATCTAAGTACGAGGGTTGGTTATGCAAAGGGAAGGTATTATAACACTAAACATCTATGGTACTCCGCAGGAACCTCTTTGAAAATCTGTGTAATTTGTCTATAAAAGTTGTATAAAAATAGATTTGTGGGGATGAGAAAAGAAGTATTTTTTACAATTTTTGCACCCGTTGCGGTTGCGAACCTTTGGTGCTTATGTACCACCTTCCGTGCAATAGGGGATCAAGGTACTCGTAGTTCACCTTTAAAAAATTTTAAAACACAAGTGTGTTGATTAATTTTAATAGACGAGACATCATCGTCTTATCCGAGTGGAAGAACATACTTACTACCCATAATTATGATAAAGGAGAATTTGCGTCATCTCAAAGTGGATGATATAGCTTGGAATTTAAAATCAACAAAGCTTCACTCAACACCCAAGTGGAAAATATCTCGCTTCACTATATATCATAGAAGTATAGTAGATTGCATCACTACAAGGATTGACAATAGTCTAATCTTTTGAGAAAATTTTAAAGTAAAAAGCCAAAGTGGCAAAGATAGTTTGAATGAGATTCATTGACTTTTAGTCTCCTCACAAAAATGTAAAAATATTGTTAAATTGTTTAAAGTTTGATTAAGAAAATGTTTTTTTGAAAATGCATGGACCTAAGTCCAAGTTTATTATTAAAGCGGTTCAAGTTCAAAAACAAGAAGAATTTTCAAAAGGAGGGAGAAGATTTTTTAAATTAAAGAAGATGGGAGGAGATAAAGGGACTATCCTAAGGCATAAAGTAAAAGCTAGGGAAAAGAACCGTATAACCAACAAGAAGCCAACACTTGACACAATGAGTCAATGTAGAATTCCCATCCTTTGGATTTGAAACCAATCAAGAAAAGATAATAAACCTCTTAAGAAAACCAAGCTTCAATTGCATTAAGTCTTCACAAAAATTGGGCAGAGTAACGGTTGTATACAGATGAATTCCCGATCACAGAAAAAGCATGTAATCACAATAACCTGCACACAAAGTAAACAAACAACCCAATATCTTAGGGTAAACCCCAAGAACTCCAGACAAAATAGCAGTTGAGGTCACAAGGTCTCAAGGTAGGTTAAGGTCTCTAATCCTAAGTCTAATAAGTCCACAATCTCCATAATACCAAGGACAGTAACAAAGTAGTCCAAGTAACATTAAAGTTTTTTAGGGTTCAGGTTGATTATTAAGTATCTTTAAAAAGAAATGAAAAACTTAAATGAGAAAAGTAAAATAAAAAAAGACATAAAAGAAAAAAAATGCTCAAATGAGCAAAGATGAAAACATCATGAAATGTAAATGCTAAAATAAATGTGCTTAAAGTAAAAGCATAAAATAAAAGCACAAAATAAAGTCAATTGTTAGAAATTAGAGGCTAGTTGAATAACCATCTTGAAACTTGCATTTGAAACTCATTAGAAGATTGATAAAATCAAAGCCTCTCAACAACAAGTTTCATTTGATTTTTGTCAAGTATATCATCCATTCAAAATTCTCAAGACAACAATAAATGATCAATGATGTTTAAGTGATTCACTTTGACCAAAGTTTATGAAGTTTCATTAGAGGATTGATAAGACCAAAGCCTCCTAACAATGAATCATAAATTTATTGGATCAAAGGATTCAAATCAACATACTTGGGCTTACAAACATGAGTTTGGGCCACGAATGACCATTTCTCGAATCGAGACAAAATTTAGCGCTATGTTAAACAATCGCAAATGGACTTATACAGAAGTCGCACCTATTTTGAGGCCGGTCAATAGCAATTTATGTGTCCTATGCTTGGAGAGATGATATGTACATCATCCCTAACAACATATGACGTAATAAGAATAAGATAAGATAAAGAGGAATGGGAGAAGAATTAAACCACATTTGAACCAAAATATAATCAAACTATTATTAAAATTATTCATCCATTTTTATAGAGTTAGACTCAACACCATGGATCCAATGATGTTAATAAAGCTCATGATCAAAATTTCATAGTCCAAGATCATCCAGAATATATACAAAAAAATAAAATTGTATTTAAAATAAAGAAAAAGGTTTTTAAAAATGATTTTAAAATGAAAATAAGAGGGGAAATGGAAATTATATTCAAATCAACCAAGAAAAAATCAAATGTTGCCATAGAAAAATCTAAAATATACTCAAATGTTTGTATAAATTTTTTGGTAATTTTTTAAAGTCAGAAACTATTTTTAAACTAATTAAAATTGCTCAAATAAATGGAAAAAGGATAAAAAATAGTATAACTTAAAATAAAATTTTGAAAAAAATTCAGAAGGTCAGAAATAATGGAAATAAAGTTGATGAATTTTTTTAGAATTTAAAAATGTTCAAAAGTATTTTTTAAGTAATTAAAAACAAACCAAAACAAAGAAAAATTATAAGAAATATCAAATCTAAAAATTAAAATTATGAAAAAATAAAGTTGAGAAAGAGAATAATTGAAAATATTTTTGTGAATTTTTTCATAATTTTTGAATCAGAAATGAATTTTCTATGATTTTTTGAAGTTTAAAACAATTTAAATATAAAAATAAAAAAATAAAAAATAAAGTCAAAAAAATGTGGACCAATGGATGAAAGTCAAAACGCGTTAGTAAGCTAATTCCATGAATCAAACGCGTTGTGCATATCATGGTCTTTAGTGGAATAAATACAGGATCATTAATTAAATCAGATTTTTGAAAAATAAGCGTGACACGCTTTCATTAGTTGATAGATGACACGTTGGTCATCTTCAACTTCCAGCCAACGAAATCTGCAGGTTTCAGAAACTGTAAAATTAAAAGACGAGACTGGTACCATTCGCTTCGTCTCTTCAAGACGATTCCAATGGTACCTTCGCGAAAAATTTATATAAGTTGTAGCTCAGTCATTTTGGAAGAGAAGTTTTAAAAAAGGATTTGAAATTTCATGGTCAAAACGTACTTCTAGTTGAAAACAATTGTTGTAACTAGAATCAGGATGATGAGAGCTTCATAATAGTATCAAAGTTTGAGAGAATTGGTTAAGGAATCTACCTATTGAAGTTAAGTTGCAGAGCTCTAAAACTCGACTTGGCTAGCACGATTCAGGGAGTTTTGGAGCTTAATTTTTCTTCTGTTAGCTTCAGTGAGGTTCAAGGAAGATTAATTGACAAAGAAAAATGATTGAGAAATGTTGTAAGAGTAAATTCGAAGTTGTAGAAAGTTTGGTTCAAGAGGGAGTTTAACAGGGTGATTCTGGCTCTCTAAGCTTGAGAAAATGAATGAGGTATGACCCTCTATTTATAGGGAAACTGATTGAATGTTCAAGCATGTGAAATGATGAAGTTTGGAGGGAAATCGTGTGAACCTAATACACGAGTAAGGTGTGATCTGTTTTGTATCAAAACTCATCCAATCCTTGTGTTTTAAGGCTCCAATCTAATTTGAAAAGTTGGTTAAACATGTTTAGACCAAAAACGCGTGCTAATTTGATGTTTAGAAGCCACAACATGAATTTCAAATTCTGACTTATGAAGGAACTTCAGTTTCAAGTTACCAAATTCAAATCAACGGCATTCTCAGTTCAAGGAGTCTCAGGTCATGATTCTTGAAGTTTTAAAAAGATGAGATCACAAGCTTTACAATGTGCAAAGAATGGCATCAAATGGATGCTTTAGCTGAAAATTGTAATGAGTTATAGTTGAAAAAAAAGGTTGACTTTCTATACTTAGAAAATTTCCAAGTTTTTTTCATCAAAAATGACTTATAATGTCTTGCATCCAAACATGGCCTTCCACTTGAAATTTTCTCATGACCAAAAAAGATGGAATGAAGTAGATCTCTTGAATGGAATTTTGAGACTTGAACCATTTAAAAAATCTAAAAATTTAGAGAGTTATGACTTGTTGAAGTTGGAAAAAAATTCATGAAATGACCTATAATCTTTTGCATTCTTAGGGCATCTTCCATCCATTTTCACACTCTCCACTTAAAAGAAGGGTTGAAGTACATATCTTTAAAATCATTATGGAAAAGTAATAGGCTCAAGGAGATAAAAATTGACCAAGTTATGATCTTTTGAAGTCACATAAGGGAATTTGATGATTCAACTAAAAGACTTGTAATCTTTCTTCATCATTAGGTACCTTCCATACAAAACTTCCTTGAAAATTTTGAAGTGATTTGTTGATAACCCTTTGAAGAGAAGGATGTCTTTGGAATAACTTAATAATACCAAAATATGAGCAAGATATACCCCTTTGAAGTTCAAAACCCTGGCTCCTAGAGCAACAAGATACCTTAGAAATCCTTTTGCAATTTTGATCAACTTTCTTGCATAAATAATTTTGTCATATAAATAGAAGTTGTTGAGGATGATAATAAGGAACTATAGAAACCAGAACCACTTATAAATATTGAGAATTGAGGGAAATATGCACTTCTGATCAATTAATTAATAACTTATCCAATTAGGTCAAACTTTTTTAATCAACCCTTGTACCTTTGAACTATATTTGACAACTTGAGGCATGATGAATCATAATAGACTTTGTCATGATATTACTTAAAAATATATTCAATAATGAAGCTTGAATATCAATGAAGCTTTGTTGAAGAAGGCATGGAAATAAACTCATGAACCTATGGATCAACTTGCTAGAACGTGTTGTGCTTTCGCCTATGATATCAACAATTATGGCAAACATACATTGTATTTATTAGTTAAAAGTTAATCAAAACATATATGACAACAAGATACAAATAAAGGTGCTTGGTGATTCCCCATGGGAAAAGCTAAGGATAAGGAGAAGAGCCAAACCCTAGTGTGTGATCTTGTTGTGATTGAGTTGATATAATATGATAGAGGAATCTTAGGGGAAAAATTGGGGTACAATAGTTGCCCTTATTTAAGTGTCTTCTATCCGGAGATGCGAAGGTTAAAAATCTTCATGTTGACGTGAGTGGAGATACTTAAATATAAAACAAGCCCTATTTTTGGCCCTAAGATGCCATGCAATGCTTATTATTATGAATGCAAATGAACAGATCTAAAAAAGGCGCAAGACCCTACTAGGGATGTAGCAAATAAAACAGGATCAAATAGGAAGACCCAACCAGGAAAGTAAATCACTGGTGAACCAGGGACTCGACTCTATTGGGGGTAAATCCCAAAGAGGAGATAAAACATCATCAATTCAAAGATTGAGGAGATAAAGTAAAGGATAAAAGTGATCGACAGATGACTACAAACTATCCGCCTACTGAGGAGATAACAAAAAGGTAACGTCGACCCACCGGGGAAAGAAGTGGTAAGATAATACCAGAAAATACCAATATCAGGGTGGTAATGATAATCAACACCATTACTCACGGCCAGGGACACATGAACTTCTTCAGAGTAATAGAATCTCAACGAGGAATTACCTTCCAAAATGACAAGGCTACCATTCATCGGAAAAAGAACTCAACAATGAACTACCTTCCATGATGACAAGGCTACCATTCATTTGAGTAATGAATCTCAACAAAAAACTACCTTCCATAATGACAAGGCTACCATTCATTGGAGTAACAAATCTCAACAAGAAACTACCTTCCATAATGACAAGGCTACCGTTCATTGGAGTAACAAATCTCAAAAACAAACTACCTTCCATAATGATAAGACTACCATTCATTGGAGTAACAAATCTAAATCTTCTCTGGGAACTGTCATACTTATTGGGGAAGTACATGTTGCTCAAATAAAGCGACATGCCACTTGCTGTTATGAGGAAGAATTGCAAATAATGATTTCCTGGGGGAATGTCAATGTATCCCTGTTGAGGAGATATAATCTTCACGTGCAAAATAAAATGCACATTCTCGAACCAAGGCTCGAAACTTGCAGAAATCAAAATAATAACACTGCTGGGGACCACCCATCCAAACCAGAAATAAACCGGAGTGAAACAGTCAACCAAAATAACATCTCATGAGAAATAAACTCAAGGGGGAACCACGTTCTTTCCAGACAATGAGCTGAAAGGAAGGCTAAAGAAAAATTATTCCATGAGGGATAACTCAGTGGGGAAACTGAAAGGATATACACTTTCTTCTGAAGGCTGACACTCTATTGGAGAGAGGATAATACAACTCTGTAAAACAGGGTAATATACCAACAAAATATTAATGGATGCGCATGAGCAATGATTTGCTAAACATTAACTATGCATGATGTATGTATGAATGTATGAATGTTGTCATGTATATTATAGCAAAAAAAAAACATATAACACGGGGGACAACCAGACAAATAAAACTTGGGTACAACCAATACTCGGCCAAATCACATCCAAGATGAAAATTTCATGAGAAAGTAAGCACCAACTGAGGAAAAAAATTCCTATTTCGCGGCTTAACTCTACTGGGAAGGAATATAATCTGAAAACAATTACATCGTAACAAATAAATCTATGCAGATACAAGGATATAATATCCTCCTCCATGCTTCACCATGGAATATCACACAGACTTCAATGGGGAAACAAATGTTTCAAGATTTGTACTTCTACTGGGGATTGCAATACTAATTTCAAATAGGGTAGATGAAAACCATATCGTCGAGATATCAACTAGAGATCCCATACTGAATTCATTGGGGAGGGAAACACCACGTCGTCGACAGGAACCCAAGATACATCTTCAATACTGAGAGTGATGATTGCACCAACTTCTCTAGGGAGAAATTATGAAGCCTCATGAGGGTAGAAATTTCCAGATAGACCCATTATCTCGACTTTTATTGGGGATTTAAGAAGTCAAACCTTACAGCAAGAAATCAAATTGATGGGGATTTTAAATCAAACCCAACACTTGGCGGGAGAAAACCCAAAAAGTTGACAACTGTTTCAACACTTCTTAGAAAAGATATTTCCCTTGTCTGGTTGCCTGGAAAGAAAACAATGACAAAAAATGCTAGCACTGCAAAGGGCGATGCTTTGCAAATGATTTCATCTCCGCACGCAAAGGGGAAAAGACTCTCATCTTGTGAGCGTAGACTTTACTAGGGAATTTGGGGTAGAGAACTCATACCATGCAAACCTGAAATCAAAATGAACCAAGACCTGACTGGGGAAAAATGGGATCACAAACCCAACACCGCACCATACATCCATTGGTATTATCTTCAATTATCTGAGAAACATAAGAATATCATACTCATTCAAACAAAAGTGACCTGAGAGAGCCTTCCCGGGGGTTCAGACTTCCAAAATTTCAGAGTTCGTCCATCCTTGGAGTCACTATTTTTGTTCTCCTTGAGTCACAAAATCTAAAGTAAAAATTAATTTGCAAATTCTTTTCAAAAAACAAATTTTGTTATTTAATTTGTTTGATTTGAAAATTACTATCAATAATAAATGAAATCATTGTAGGCTGAGTAAAATAAGAATTGCAAAGAATTGGATAAAAGCTCAAACTTTATTAATAGAATGGTAGTCTGCAAATGTAGAGACTTCATAGATGATTACAAAGTTTGGAAAATAGTAATATTCATTGGAAAAGATACATTGAAATACAATGACAACTATTCTCCCTAACAACTTTGAATTCCTGAGTAGAGACTTCGATTGAAGATTGGTGAGGACCTAAAAAGATTGTTGCTTCAACGATCAAGTCTTGTCTAATGCAGTTACTTTCCAGGAAATCCCCACCTTTTGCCTAGATTGCCCTTGCGGGTTTTCAACCTACCGGGAACATTTATTTTGTTCATGTCTCTAATTTTTTCCTAGACCGCCTGTTGTAACCCAAAATTTTCCCTCTCATTTATCAAATATTTTCTCACAAAGATCTCTCTTGGTTCAAGACTGCACTAGGGTTGATCAACTCAAGACACCTCCTTAAGCACTGATGACCAAAATTAGGGTTTGAGATTGCACAGGGATAATTGAACTTTCAATGCCTCATGTGAATTTCATGGATTATTATGGACACCCAAGATTACTCATGTCAAGTTTCAAGCCTTGGATCACATTTTTGCTCAGTCAATTGAGCAGTTGACCTAAAAATCAGCTATATTGGGGAAAAAGTCAACTATGGCCAATTTACAGTTAAACTTCATAATTTTTGATCAACATAAACATTATAAACTCATATGGTATCATTTGATCAAATTTGGACCATAATTCCCCAAGAAATTTGATCAAATCATCAAAAGGGCAAAATGGTCAAAATTAGGGTTTTGACTGAGAAGGGGCAATTTCTGATTTTTAACCTAGCAAATGATCAATTGGTTTGAAGCATAATCTCAAGAGTTCAATTGCATCATTTTTACCTAATGGCATGACCCAAAACATTGTTCAAGATCAATTGGATTGATAGTGGATTTTCAGTTAACTGATCAAAAGTCAACTAACTGTACACTAAAAAGTCAAACTTTGACTTTTTGGTAAAAATTCAATGTAAAAGATCACAATTCATCAAAAAATGTCAAAATATGAAACTTATTCATCAAGAAATCAAAAATTCAAGATTTCATTTTGAAAAGTCAAAGTTTTCTAACTTAGAAATTTTTCTAAGTGTTTTAAACTTCATTTTTTCATAACTTTGAGCCAATTTTTCACCATGATGAAAGAGGATTCAGAAGAAACTTTCAACATGAAAGTTATATATATACATGATATCTAAAACATTGCTTTACATAAATTCTCCTAAAAATGCTTAGATCTTAAGTTATTAATTCATAAAGTCATGGTCTTGAAATTGGACACTTAGTGAAATTTTGCCCTAGTTTTGGTCAGGATTTTGACCTAACTTCATGGAACTTTTCATATAGTTCCAAGGGGAATTTTCAAAAGTGATTCAAAGAGGAGTTGTAGATCATATTACAAGCTTTCCAAGATGTCGAATAACTCCTTGAGATCATTCTTGAGTAGGGAGAATCAAAGAGATGAAGTTAGGGTTTTCACACTTGAATTACAAGTCATTTTGTGATGAACAAGAATTCAATTTCAATGCACAATCTTGTTTTGCAGACCTCTAAACCTCAAAATATCTCTATAATCAGAAGATTACACTTACTTTTGAGCTATTATCCACTTGATTCAAGCTTTGTCCAAGTAAATTTTCCATTGATGGAACAAGTTCACACTTCCATTTTGGAAAAGTGATTTTAATCACAAAGTCAATGCACAGAGCTCCTAACTTGTTCCTTTTGATCACAAGCAATGTCAAAGGTAAAAGTAACAGGTCTAGAGCCTCCCGTAAACTCAGCCCATGCTTGTATTTCATCTTGGAACCATATTGACACTTTTCTTCAAAATCAAGTAACATAACCATAAGTCTATATCTTGTTTTTCTGACCTCCTTAAGTGCACAAACCTTTTCCATATAATTATACAAATGTATTGCAAGCTAACACACGCAGAAACAAGCCCCCAAACTCCCCAAAACCAGAAATTGCCATACAAGCACAAAAACTTACCATTTCTGATTTTTGAATCCAATCTCCAAATCCCCTCGTGCGTTTCTTGGCCAAACCATCCACAAAGCTTCTAATACACATATAGAAGTTATCCCAACCCCTGTTTTCAAATTGTAATACCATTTACACCATTCTCCATTTTCAAAAATAGGGCATTGCACATTGACTTCTTCAGCTTGATTCAAGAACTCTCAGCACAAAGTAAGCTTTGCAATAGCTTCCTGGAGGTGCAAGGAAGCTCACCCAATCATCAATACACTTTGAAAGTAGCTGTAACTCAAAACACGACCTCCAGCTGCAAGGTGAGTTTTCTGACTTTTCATCCCATTATTTAGGCATTGTCAGGTCTTGATTTGTGAAGATAAAATTAGATAACTTTGCCACGAAACTGTATATATCCATAGTTGCATTTATATGGCCCGAGCTTAGAGAATTTTAGAGTTGAAGTTTTCTGAAATTTTTAGGTTTTAAATTAGGGCTAGAGAAATTCGCCTTCATCTTGGATTGTTAGCTTAAGTTAGTTACATGGTTGGATTCGTGGGAAGAAATGCCACAACTTCCATGTTTAAACATTTCATTTTTGTTGAGAGATGAAGAAGATACATATCCTTTGGCTGGAGGTTAAAGATGAAGTCATTTTCTGGACTGGGTTGATGTTATGTATTTGTTGTTTTGCTTATATTAACGGATGTATAGCCACCCCAGTGGTAAGGCAGCGCGTTGGTAACCTCAAGGTCACGGGTTTAAGACCCAGCGCTGCCTTTTGCTTTTTTTCTTTTTTCATATTTTACAGTTTTTGGATATTTGGCAGCGTTGGGCCCCCCTTTGCTAGGCCTAATCTTTTTTGCTTATTTTACTCCCTGTTTCATTTTCTAACCCCCCCTGAATTTTCTTTACATTTTTATTTTTATTTTATTTTTCTTTATTATTATTATTATTATTATTATATTATTAATATTATTATTATTATTACCATTATTATTTTCATAAATTATAAAAAATCCAAATTTATTTTTTATTTTTTATTTGTACCTATATATTTTATTTTTTCCATAAAACAAAAGACTAAAAAATATTTTCTTAAAACAAATTAATTTATTTTTTCTTAAATAATTAATTTTTAGACTTAGGATAAATTAATATATTATTTTATTTTTTAGTTAAAATCAATTTAGAATTTAGTTTATTTTTATAATTAATCTTCATTTTATTTAATTTAAAACCTTTTTCATAAAAAAACCTTAAAATCCTTTTCAAATTAATTTCTTTTCTTAATTACTTTAATTTAATTAATCTTTTTCTTTAATTAGGTCAAGACAAAAAACCCCTTTCATAAAGACAACAAAAATCATTTCTCTTCCATTTATATTCTTGCATTTTATTTTCAATTTTGTATAATAATCAATATGGTTGTAATAGATAATTAGGTATTATTTTCTTGCAATCCTCATTTGTAATTTGTACACTCCCTCCCACAAGTATTGTAATAGCATAGTGATTTTAAATTCCATAATTTATCGCTTTATATACAAATGCTAGTAATTAGGGTTTTGTATGGAAAGACTAAAACCAATCAATTAGCAAACCCTAATCAAAGATAAATCAAGCATGAAAATCAACACACTTGTACACAAGCACCCCTAGGGTAAAATCCACTTGGTTTCCTTACAAAATGGCCATGTTATGCATGTGAGGTATCTTAGTAAAAACAAACAAAATACAAGAACATAGTCCCTCGATGACGCTATCAAAAGTTGCCTTTCAAAATGACCTTAGTCCCTAAAGAAAGATGCTAAGATACCTTGCAACATTGCTAATCATGGTTATACGATGACCCACACCCGTCCCATTTACATCCAAAGATAGGGTTACTTACCAAGTCAATGGTAAGATAACAATGTCAAAGGAAAGGGGAAATGAACATGAAAGACTTTTGAGTAGGTAGATTGTTCCTAGTTACTTGCTCATTTTTTAAAAACAAAACATCCTTGCTATTTTCAAAACAAACACCAACAATTTCAAAAACATCTTTCAAACTTGAAAACATTTTTAAAAGATCAACACTTTGTATACATTCTTACGAACGAGAATCATTACAAAGTTTTCCTAAGCGATGACGCCTTTTCCAAATACTTTCAAAAAACACACAAAGCACAATTTCAAACAAAATCAAGTGATCTATCAAGTAACTAGAGCCCATGGAAAACCATGGATGAAAAGGGTGCTAATACCTTCCCTTTTTCATAATCTACCCCCCGAACTCAAGAAACAATCTCAAAGCTCTTTCCCGTGCTTTTTCACCTTTCCTTTTGGATAAAAGAAAAGTCGGTGGCGACTCTTGCTAACCGCAACATTTGCGATAAAACACAAAACACCCAAGTCAGCTCTCCCACCATATCACAGAACTGACGACTCTGCTGGGAAAAATTCTAAAAGTGGGGTTACCTTAGGGTTAGATCATATTTACTTGCTTTAATTGTTTGACTTGTATGCTTTACATTTTGGTTTTTTGTTTGGGTTTGAATCCTCTACCCAGATTTGGGATACCTTATAGGTAAGTAGCAATACATTGTAGAAACTGTGCGGGGCATACCGACACGGTCTAAGCAATAACTATGTTAGTGCGGCATATTTGTGGGTGCCGGTAACCCTTGAGTAGTCAAGGAGAATACGGGGCCGCTGAGTGATGTCATGAAGCACTAATGAAATTTTAGAACCTTTACTTGACCAACTTGGCCTTTATGACGTAGTGAGTTGACCGGCTTTGGTGCAGTCCGAAGTTGGTAGATACTCGATACTAAACTCATTGAGGTTTGATTTTTTGGGATATTTCGGTCGCCATTAAAGAGGCTTGTGCTGAAACAATGACCAAAGAAACAAACCAGTGATATTGAGCTCCTTAGAACCCGGTTACTATTGCTAGGATAGGTTTGAGCCAACTAAACTTCAAGAGGGTACTTACCTACGAGGCTCCATGCAAGCCTAAACCTAAGGACTTGTTTGCTTTGTTTGTTTATATTTACTTATATATAACATCATAAACATCATAACATCATACTCATACTCACTAACCATTTCAAGGATTTTTGGGATTTATCTTTTTTGTAGGACATGGATTCTATTTGCAGGAAAACAATTCAAGTCAATCTTGTAAGGATCCCTCCTCAAATCAAAGAGCTAGCATCAAGGATTCCTGAAAATTCTCCATTTACCGAAAGACATGGTCGCTTAATAAACTTGGTTACCTCCAAAACTAACGAAGATATGATGAAGGTGCTCTTCCAATTCTTTGATCCTCTACACTATTGCTTCACATTTCCCAATTACCAACTTGTGCCAACTTTGGAAGAATTCTCCCAACTCTTGAGGATTCCCATTCTCAATCACCTACCCTTGAATGGTTTTATCAGTTAGACAGTTCTCGTATCAATACTTGGGAGGATTTAGCTACTGCCTTCTACCATCAGTATCAGTACAATGCCGACTTGGCGCCAACAAGGGTTCAGTTGCAAGATATGACCATGGGAAAGAATGAAGGATTTAAGGAATATGAACAAAAGTGGAGATACATTTCTAGTAGGGTCTAACCCCCCTTGACTGATAGGGAGCACATCTACATGTTCATGGGCATTTTATCTGGTCCTTTCTTTAATCTGTTGGTTGGCTGCTCTTCTGCTGGTTTCACCGAATTAATCTTAACCAGTGAAAGAGTTGAAAGTGTCATTAAAATCGGGAATATCTCTGTGGCATCTACCTCCACTTCCAATCCTATCAAGAAACCTTTTACAGCGAAGAAGGAAGTTAATGCTGTGTGTGATACGGTGGGAGAACTGACTTGAGGTTTGCGTTTGTGTTCACAAATGTTGCGGTTAGCAAGAGTCGCCATCGACTTTTCTTTTATACAAAAGGAAAGGTAAAAAAGCACATGAAATACCTTTAAGATTGTTTCTTGAGTTTGGGGGGCAAATTATGAAAAGGGAAGGTGTTAGCACCCTTTTCATCCATGGTTTTCCATGGGCTCTTAGTTACTTTGCTAGATCACTTGATTTTGTTTGAAATTATGCTTTGTGTGGTTTTTTGAAAATATTTTGTAAAAGAGGCCATTGTTTAGGCAATCTTTGTAATGATTCTCGTTCGTAAGAATGTATACAAAGATGTTTGTCTTTTTGAAAATGTTTTCAAGTTTGTAAGATGTTTTGAAATGTGTGTGTTTGTTTTGAAAATAGCAAGGATATTTTGTATGGAATGGAGCAAGTAATTAGGAGAAATCTACTTACTCAAAAGGTCTTAGGTATTCTTTTCCTCCTCCTTTAGACGTTTCTATCTTACCATTGTTTTGGTAAGAAGCCCCATTGTTGGATGTGAAGGGACGAGTGTGGGACATTTGTATAGTCATAGAAGGCAACCTATGGGACGTTTTAGCAATGTCGTTTAGGAACTAGATCGTTCATCAAACGCAACATCGAGGGTCATCGAGGGACTACGATCTTTTATCGAGGGTCTTTGCTAAAACGCCCATGTTCGAGGGACATGACTAGTCTCTGATAGGAAACAAGTGAGATTACCCTAAGGGTGCATGTGTGCAAAGTGTGTTTGATTGCATGCATCTAGTTTTGATTAAGGTGATCTATTTGTTGATTTCATGTCTTATCATACACACCCTAATTACTAGTATTTACACTCGAAAGCGATAAATAACAGAAATGTAAAGTCCTACGCTATTACAATATTTTAGGGATGGGGGTACATATTTATGAATGGGGGTTGCAAATAAAATTAAATCCTAAGTTATTATTACAACCATATTGAAATATACAATATAAGAAAGAAAAATGACTTGTTTAGAAAATGTTTTTGTCTTAATGAAAAAAGGAAATAAATTAATTAATGAAAGAAAATATTTTTATGTCTTTTCATGTTAATATTAAAAAAGATGAAAAGGGAAATAAATGAAAGACAAAAACAGCGTGCTACTGCAAGCAAAATAAACAAGGGTCAGAAGTTCTGAAGCCAGGCGCGTGATGACTCAAAAAGAAACATCAGTGGGCACCAGAAGTTCTGATTGGTAAACTCTGAGGTCCTGCAATAAACGTTAGAGGACAGATACATAAATTCTAGGTTACTATGTGCTGAACTTCTGAGTGTTAGAACAGTGAGAAATTCTTAAAAATTCTGTGCGTGTTAAAACAGTGAGTGGAAAACATCATAAGTTCTGTGCGTTATCAGCATGTAAGAATCATAAGTTCAGTGTGTGTTAATAGTGGGAAAAATCCTAGAAGTTTTGGGTGTTAAAATGGTGAGTGAAAAACAGGAGTTCTGTATTACTTTTCAGCAATTTATTCAGTTTTCCAACAAACAGAAAATCAAAAGGATAAAAGCACAACAATTCATAGAAGTTCTAATCCTGATTCTGAGCCTAGCCTTAATCAAGAAGTTCTGATCCACAATTGTTCTACTTAAGCCATTATATAGACAACATCAATACCATGATATTTACATGTTTAATGATGTTCTGAATGAAAAGATGCAGAGTCAGAAAGACTTACCTTGAACCTAGAGTGTGTGTTTGGAACTTGAGCTGCTACCTTCAGATGTTCTGGAATCAGCAAGAGAAACGGAAAAGAAAATTCCAAGTTCTTTGATTCAAAAGGAAGAACAAAGGTTTTGGTTTTCTGTTTGGTATTTTTATGAAAGTTTCACAGTTTTCTTTCTCTATCTTTTTATGATTCTCTCCTTTCAAAAGCCAACAGGTTTTTTTTCGTAGTTTGTGTTTGCAGTTTCTCTTGGAATTTTTGCAGGGGTTCAAGGCTTTTTCTTTCAAAAGTCCGACCTATTTACAGATGCCAATGGTTCTCAATTTATAGGCAAGGATTTTGTATCTTGGAGAGATCAAGGGTAATACTATCACATGCTAGACGCTGACTTGTTCTTGAAGCAAGTTCAAATAGGTGTAGTAGTTGGTAGTTTTTTAGCCATGCCTAAACTGGATTAGCAAGCAAGGATTAAGGAAAGGTAAACCCAAAAGCAAAACCAACGCATGGGCCCTCACATATTTCTGTACAAAAGTTGCTTTTAAGGATAGCAAAGGTACTTCTATGCCACACGTGAGGAGATCCTTTGGATAAAGACTCAAAAGTGGTTGTGAGCATTAAATGATGATGAGATTTATCAAACCAGAAATCCTGCAATGTGAGATTTTGCATCATTGCTTAATTCTGGATCAGAAGTTCCACTTCAGCGTAACCTAGAACAAACATCCAACTTCTGATATTTGTATCTTTTTGCCTCAGCATGCTCTGAAGGATCCCTCGGACTTTCCAGGAAGCTTGCAGCACGCTTTGTAACCTTCTTTGATTTACCCTTGCAAACTCTGACTGAAGCTTTGAGAAAACTTTCCCGGAAGTTCTGACCAAACTCTGTCTTGAAAGTGTCTAGAATTTGCTGAGTGTTTCAACTTTAAGGACGTGTCTTTGAGAAATTATAACTTGAAATCCCACCATTTCTAGGAGAAGTTATGTTTTGCAATGTTTTAGATCTCATTGAAATTTAACTATTGAATCAGAAGCTCTTCCAGAATCAGCTTGCATTATGGTGAAAATCTGGCTAGAAGTTCTGAGCTCGTCATATTTTCTTAAACACTTAGAAAAATTCTAAGTATTTAGAAATTTGACTTTCTCCAACGTAACTTTTGACTTCTGAATTTCTAAATGAAGCAAACTTCATGTCTAAACACGTCTTGATGAAATATGACTCTTGAAACCTGATTTTTATCCGAAAGTCAGAGTTTAACTTTTTCAGTGTGTAAATGACCATTTTACCCTTGTGGATGATTTTCTTGAAAAAATTGCAGTTCAAGGCTTGGAATTGGATGGAAGGAAAATTGAGAATCCAGGATGATTCCTCGAGAAATGAGAGGGAAAATTTTGGGGTACAACAGCTTCCCCTGTTCAATCTTCTTAAACCTGAAGAGTTAGATTGGCGGATTTGCCATTCGTGACTTGAAGGTGGAAGATGATTGAACACTAGAGTGCCCAGAAATTTGCACTTGGCGATATGATGGTAGAAGTAAAGGGCTTAACTATGCCATATGGAGAGGTGATAGACAGTTGTTGGAGATGGGCTTGTAGATGCCATCCAAATGTAATTGTGGAATTATAATTTGTAAGCTAAAAGAGTGAGTACTAGAATGGTATCCGTGTCTGGAGCGTATCTATAATGTATCTTGAAGTTGAGATCCGAATGAGTATCAGAGTGACATTCGTGTCTGGAGCGTATCCGTACTGTATCTGAATTTGAAATTCGAATGAGTATCAGAATGGCATCCGTGTCTGGAGCGTATCTGAACTGTATCTGACAGCTGAATCCTAATGAGTATCAAGATGACATTCGTATCTGGAACGTATCTGAAAGTTGATTCTAAATGAGTATCAGAATGGCATCCATGTCTGGAGCGTATCTGAACTGTATCTGAATTTGAAATCTGAATGAGTATCAGAATGGCAGTCGTGTCTAGAGTGTATCTGAACTGTATCTGAATTTGAAATCTGAATGAATATCAGAATGGCAGCCGTGTTCAGAGCGTATCTGAATTGTATCTTAAAGTTGAGATCCAAATGAGTATCAAAATGGCATCCATGTCTGGAGCGTATCCGTACTGTATCTGAATTTGAAATTTGAATGAGTATCAGAATGGCATCCGTGTCTAGAGCATATCTGAACTGTATCTGAAAGTTGATTATGAATAAGTATCAAAATGGCATCCGCGCCCGGAGCGTATCTGAACTGTATCTGAATTTGAAATCTGAATGAGTATTAGAATGGCAGCCGTGTCCGGAGCGTATCTGAACTGTATCTTGAAGTTGAGATCCGAATGAGTATCAGAATGGAATCCATGTATGGAGCGTATCTGAACTGTATCTGAATTTTAAATTTGAATGAGTATCAGAATGGCATCCGTGTCTGGAGCGTATCTGAACTGTATCAAGATTGCATAGTGTTAACGGTAACTGTTAATCTTATCCTAAAAAGGGTAAAATGTTAGCTAAAATACAAATTTATGTTGCATGAAATGTATGATGCAATGTATTTGCTTTATCAATGTTTATGATATATGGATGCAATGTATGTGTATGTAAACTAATATGCTGCATTGCTGTTGGATTGAGGAAAATAAATCCCTGAATGCTGTTGAGGATATGTGAGTCTTCATGTCTTGAAGTCGAAGTTTTGATGGATTTGTGCCGAGAGAAATAAATTCTGTTGTGAGGGCAATGCCATGTACTGCTTGTAAAATCTGTCGGGGAGTCCCGAGAAATTTGACGAATTTTACTGGGGATTGATAACTGGGAGTTTTGTTCCGCTGGGGATTTAAATGACGTACTGAGGGGATTACTTATGGGATATCTTAGAGATACTTTCCTATCCTTTCAGCCTATCAGTAATTGCCTTTCTCATTTTGTTTATTTGTAAATAGTGATTATGTTCAAATGCATATGTTCAACAATGAATCATTGGACGTTTTTGTAAACAAAACACAAACGTAAAGAAAAAGACGAACAATTTTTTGCACTTTCAAATGGATATCCTTGTATTGACTTTGAGTAAATATATGTACAAAGGGGACAAACATTCTAGTAAGAGAATGCTGTTGTAAAAAATGAAAATTTTGATACAAAGAAAAGATAGCTATGTGTATAAAAAATCCCATGGGGTTTCCATTCTGCTATAGCCTTCGTATCTCCGAGCATCTTGTCTATTTATTGTCTTGTCCGGAGATGATTAGATTGATCAGAACCTCTGAGTTTGTCAGTGGAAGCCAAAGGTTATCCGTAACTGATCCAACGGGTCATAGTCATATGCTTTAATTCCCTAACTTTTGCCTGGATCGCCCTTTCGGGTTTTCAGTCCACCTGGAAACCCTTTTTTGTCCAAGTCGCCCTTTCGAGTTTTCAACTTGTCGGGTGTACAATTTTTTTGTTTTATCCCTAACTTTTTCCTGAAAATTTTTTATTCGCCGGGATGCCCTTGTTTTTCCTAGGTGTGTCAATCTAGCGGGTCTCTTATGCGTAGTATCTTTTGACTATGTCCGCATTCGCAGGGTGTGGCAGGTCGTCGCCATCCATGGTGGTCAAGATCATTGCCCCACCGGAGAAGATGTTTTTGATTACAAATGGTCCTTCATAGGTAGGAGTCCATTTTCCCCTGGTATCACTTTGTGGCAAGATGATACGTTTGATCACTAGATCCCCAACTTGATACACCTGGCGTCTAACTTCCTTGTTAAAAGCCATGACCATCCGTTTTTGATACATTTGACCATGGCAAATAGCAGTAAGTCTCTTTTCATCAATCAAGTTTAGTTGATCAAGTCGAGTATGGATCCAATCGTCTTTGTTCAACCCTGCATCCTTCATAATCCTTAGAGAGGGGATTTGAACCTCGATAGGCAAGACAACCTCCATGCCGTATACCAGAGAATAGGGTGTTGCCCCGGTTGACGTGCAATCTGTGGTACGATATCCATGGAGAGCGAATGGTAGCATCTCATGCCAGTCTTTGTATGTGACTGTCATCTTTTGTATGATCTTTTTAATGTTTTTATTTGCAGCTTCGACAACACCATTCATCTTTGGTCGATAGGGAGAAGAATTGTGATGCTGAATCTTGAATTGTTCGTGCAGTGCGGTGATCATAGTGTTGTTGATATTTGTACCATTGTCAGTGATGATCCTTTCCGGGATACCATACCAACAAATAAGGTTTTGCTTGACAAAGCGGGCAACAACATTCTTGGTAACGGAAGCGAAGGAGGCTGCTTCAATCCACTTTGTAAAATAGTCAATGGCCACTAGGATGAAGTGGTGTCCATTGGAAGCTGTCGGCTTGATCTCCCCAATCATATCAATTCCCCACGTAGCAAAAGGCCAAGGATCCGTCAATACATTAAGAGGAACCGCGGGTACATGCACCTTGTCAGCATAAATTTGACATTTATGGCAGGTTCGGGAGTGTTGATAGCAATCTGCTTCCATGGTAGACCAATAATAGCCTGCCCGTAGGATTTTCTTTGCCATCGTATGCCCACTGGAATGGGTGCCAAAAGTACCTTCATGCAATTCAGCCATGATCCTTTCTGCTTCAACCTTATCTACGCACCGAAGTAACATAGAGTCATGATTGCATTTGTACAGGATGCCATTACTAAGGAAGAATTTAGCAGAGAATTTCCTTAAGAACTTCTTATCGTTGATTGAAGCTCCTTCTGGATATTCTTGAGTCTCAAGATACTTCTTGACTTCGTGAAACCAAGGTTGGTCCGCTACTTCTTCAGTATTAATCTCATGATAGTGTGCTGGTTCATCCATTCGGTTAATGGTGATCTGGGGAGCCTCGTTATCCCAATTAAGTTTAAACATAAATGACATTATGGCTAGAGCGTCTGCTAGCTGATTTTCTTCTCGCGGGAAATGCTCGAAGGTAATCTTCTCAAAATGTGGTAGCAATGTCAAAACATGTTCTTTGTAAGGGATAAGGTTTGGGTGCTTAGTGTCTCATTCCCCTTTGATCTGACTGATGACCAAAGCTGAATCCCAAACACATCTAAGGATTTAATTCCCAAGTCTATGGCAGCTTTGAGATCGAAGATGCATGCTTCGTATTCCGCCATGTTGTTTGTACAATTGAAGCAAAGTCTGGCAGTAAAGGGAGTCTGACAACCTTCTGGATATATGATTACATCACTGATACCATTACCAAGTGCATTGGATGCTCCATCAAAGAACAGGGTCCATCAGGATCCTTGTTCAGGTCCGTCATATGGCCTGAATTCTTCACAGTTGTCTAATGTCATGATGTCTTCGTCCGAGAATTCAAACCTTATGAACTGATAGTCTTCTACAACTTGGTGAGCAAGGTGATCAACTAATACACTGCCCTTTATAGCTTTCTAGGTAGTATACTGTATGTCGTATTCTGCCAGGATCATCTGCCATCTCGCTATTCTCCCAGAAAGAGCAGGTTTCTCGAAGAAGTATTTTATCGGATCCATTTTAGATATCAACAAGGTAGTATGAGTCATCATATACTGTCTTAGCCGGCGAGCAGCCCATGGAAGAGTGCAACAGGTTTTCTCGAGCAGCGAATATCGGGTTTCACAGTCGGTAAACTTTTTGCTCAGGTAGTAAATAGCATGCTCTTTTTGGCCAGACTCGTCATGCTGCCCCAATACACACCCCATTGAATTTTCTAAAATAGTGAGATACATGATCAATGGTCTCCCCTCGATTGGCGGGATCAATACAGGAGGTTCTTGTAAGTATTCTTTGATTTTGTCAAAAGCAACTTGGCACTCATCATTCCATTTGACTACTTGATCTTTCTTCAAGAGCTTGAAGATTGGCTCACAAGTAGCTGTCAGGTGAGAAATGAATCTGGAAATATAGTTCAAACGTCCCAAGAATCCGCTGACTTCCTTCTCAGTACGAGGAGCAAGCATCTCTTGTATTGCTTTAACTTTGGAAGGATCGACCTCAATACCTTTGTTACTGACGATAAAGCCTAGGAGTTTACCGGACCGTACCCCAAATGTGCACTTGTTTGGATTCAACCTCAGCTTGTACTTCTTCAGTCTCTCAAACAGCTTCTGTAAGTGGTCAAGATGCTCTTCTTCTGTTTGCAATCTGGCTATCATATCGTCTATGTAGACCTTTATCTCATGATGTATCATGTCATGAAATAAAGCTACCATGACGCGCTGATAGGTTGCCCCAACATTCTTCAATCCGAATGGCATTACCTTGTAGCAGAATGTGCCCCACTGTGTGACACATGTTGTTTTCTCCATGTCCTCAAGTGCCATTTTGATTTGGTTGTAACCTGAGAAACCATCCATGAAGGAAAACACTTTGTGTTGTGCCGTATTGTCAACTAGGATATCAATGTGGGGGAGTGGAAAATCATCTTTAGGGCTCGCCCTATTCAAATCTCTGTAGTCCACACACATTTGTACTTTGCCGTCTTTTTTAGGTACGGGAACAATGTTGGCAACCCTTTGAGGGTAGGAAGTGACAACCAAGAATCCAGCATTGAATTGCTTCATGACCTCTGCTTTAATCTTTTCTAACATATCAGGTCTCATGCGGCGAAGCTTTATCTTTACTGGCGGACAATCTTCTCTTGTAGGCAGACGATGTACCACGATGTCTGTATCAAGTCCTGGCATGTCTTCATATGACCAGGAAAAAACTTCAACATAATCATGTAAAAACTGAATCAGACACTCCTTGATACTGGGTTCCAGATTGTTACCTACCTTGAGCTTTTTTTTGTCTTCTTCGGTACCCAGGTTGATTGTATCCACAGGTTCCTCGTGAGGCTGAATGGTTCTCTCCTCTTGTTGTTGCAGTCTGGCAAGTTCCCCTGGTACTTCACAATCTTCCTCACCTTTGTCTTTGGCTTAGTAGACTAGATTCTCAGAGTCACAAAAGGCCATAGCAGTATCGTTACCCATGGGATCCAGAATGGATGGATACCTGCATTGTGAGTGTGGGTGTGTGTAAGGGTATAACTATTTTTGAAAGAAAATAAAATTTAAAAGAAAAACAATGAGCACAAAAGTTTACATGCGAAAACATCCATGATTCATTGATGTCATATGAAGATGAGCTAATAACCCTTACAAATGGACCATTGTGCCTCGGGTTAGACACAAGGTTTTAAGAGTGCGAATTGTTTTTGAATATTACAGACCCAACAAAATGTAAAGATAAATTACTGTGGGATAAAAGTTATTGGGACGAAGTCTCTAGCCTCCCAATTGCTGAGTCCTCCATTGACAGTCGGAAAGATCCAATCCTCCAGGTTGCAATCATCTTCACCATCTTCTACCGCGTTGACCTCACGGTTGCTAATCTTCAAGGGTGGCCCTCCAGCACGGGTACATCGTACAACCTTTTGAGCATTTGAAGTGAAACCTAGGCCAAACTTGTCAGACTTATACGGAATATCCGGAAGTTGCCCCCAGATGGTGCATCCACCTTCCTCTACCACTCCTTTGGCATCCTTCAGAGACGACATCCGAAGTGGAGGCTTTGTAATCTTGGGAGCCCGGGACACAGTCTTGGTCACTGCCACCTCTTGGGGGACCTCTTCAAAGTGTTGAAATGGAGTTTTAATGAATTCGCCGTCCAATTCCACATATCTGAAGGAATTGAGATGGCTGATCATGTATTCTTCCTCTCCATGTACAATGATAATCTTCCCTTGAACCGGATACTTCAGCATCTGGTGCAATGTAGAGGTAACAACGCCAGCATTATGGATCCATGGCTGGCCTAACAAGCAAGAGTAAGAAGGGCGGATGTCCATTACATAAAAGGTTGAATTGAAAGTTTGTGTTCCAACCTTTATGGGGATATCCACTTCCCTGTGCACCATCATCTCCGAGCCATCAAATTCCCTTACTACTATGTTTCTTGGATTTAACATCAGTCCCTCACAGTCAAGTCTATCCAAAGCTTTTTTTGGTAATACATTCAAAGATGAGCCGGTGTCCACCAAGACATGGGCCAGAGTTGTTCCCCTACACTCCACTGAGATGTGCAACGCCTCATTGTGCTTTCTTCCCCTTGGTGTTAGATTAGCATCCGAGAAACCTAGGCCGTTATCCGCTGTCAAGCTGGCTATGTAGTCTTGGAATTGATTAGCGGAAGTCTCTTGAGGCACATGGGCTGTTTTTAAGAACTTCACCAAGGCTTTCGCATGTGTCTCGGAACACAGTAGTAATGCCAACATGGATATTTTTGAGGGAGTTTGCCCCAACTGTTCAACTACATCATAGTCGCTCCTCTTTATAATTTTTAGGATCTCCTCCATTTCTTTCTTAGATGTCTCAGGGATAGTCAGCGATTGAGCCTTCGTCTAGACATGCTCCACTTGAATACTCTTTCCTCGAGTCTCGGTAGCAGGAGTGTTGGTAGGAATGATAACAGGAGTTGTGACGGCTTCGTCAATAGGAGCACTTGCAGAGATGATTATGGGTATGGAAGTAACTTTGGAACATCCAAGGGTCCAGAAACTGCCTTTGGGGGAGCAATTTCTGGAGAAAAGATCCCACCGCTTCGAGTAATTTTACTAGTTCCGGCAATATTGCTGATGTCAGAATCTTCTTCTTCGGAGTTTATCTCTTCGGCGGCCGGCCAGTCTTGTTTGATGCCATGGTAGTAAATGTCCCCTCCGTAATTCCACGACATAGTTTTGTCTGATTCATATGGGTCTGGCCCAGGAATTGTGATTATTAGAGGAGTTGTTTTCGGAACCGATGTAATTCTAACGGGTCTTTTAGTGGAGACCCTGGAAGAATTGGCGGAAATGGTAATGATTGAAACTTCTTCAACAAGAATAGGTGAAACAGGGGTACTTTCAAACAAAATCTCTTTGTTATCTATCGGGCGCTGAATGCCTGCTTTCAACAAAGGGAAACCAGTTGGTGAGGACAAGCAGAGATGGCAAACTTTATTACAGCCCGGGAACACACCGACTTTTAACAAGTTTATCTTAATGGTCGGAGTGGAGTCACGAGTTTATCAACTATGGTAACAAACAAATCTTCTTCAATAACATTGAAATTGTGACCATGTCTGGGCATCAAAGTAGAAATGATGTTTGGCTTCTCGGGCACATCAAACTCAATTTCTTTTGCTTCAATGAGGTCTTGTATTTTTTTCTTCAAGGCCCAACAGTTATTAGTATCGTGACCAAGACTTTCAGAATGATATGCGCAACAGGCATTGGGATGATAATGAGGGGATGTTGTATTGGGGTTTTTTGGAGCTTCCTTTAAGGGTGCCAAGTTGGATCTCAGAAGATGCAATAATACTTGAGACAAGGTCATGTTAATTATGGTAAATTTCCTGAATGGCCTTTCCACCCTTGGTTAATTACTCCTTTGTTGATCAAACGTAGGCTTTGGAATCATAACAGCCCCACCATTAGTCGGGGTTCGGCCCTTTCTTGGTTTCTTTGCGGATATACAACAGTTACCTCTTTCTTCCCAATAAAAGGCTTCCTTACAGCTGTAGAAGAAAATGAATCCTTCTGAATCTTTCCACTTTTTATGCCATCTTCCACCCTCTCTCCGGTCAGTATTAGTTCAGTAAAGCCTGCAGATGAGCTTTCGATCAAATGGTTGAAGAAGGGACCAGATAAGGTGCCTAAGAACATGTCTACCAATTCCTTTTCAGACAGAGGGGGTTGAACTCTTCCAGCCAAATCTCTCCATTTTTGTGCGTAATCCTTGAAACCTTCATTGGAAACCATGGCAATACTCTGGAGTTGAGTACGGGTAGGCGCCAAATCAGCATTGTATTGATATTACTTGAAGAATGTTGCGGCAAGATCTTCCCAATTATGAATGTTGGCTCTTTCTAGTTGGTAAAACCAGTCGAGTTGTGTTCCAAACAGACTATCTTGGAAAAAATGCACCCATAAGTCTTTATTAGCGGTATGGGGTTGGATTTTTCTCACATATGACCGGAGATGCATCTTAGGGCATGACACTCCATCATATTTGGCAAATGTAGGCGCTTTGAATTTCGGAGGATTCACAATCCCTGACACTAGTCCCAATTCCTCAAAGTCTAAGCCTGGCACCTTTTGTATTTCCATCGCGCTCAACCGCTCTTCAAGATGTCTATGAAGATGTGAAAAACACAAGAAGGGGGGTTGAATTGTAAAACTGGAAATCAAATGCAGACAACACTGTATTTTTATCCTGGTTCGTTTGACCTCAAACTACTCCAGTCCACCCGCCAAGGTGATTTCGCCTCTCTCCAACGAGGACTTAATTCACTATATTCAACTGAATATTACAACTGCTTTAGCAACTGCTAAAGCCTTCTTGAGTCCGAAACCACAACCCGGTTTCCCCAAGGAAATTCACTAAACAGATAATTGTATATAAAAGTGTACAGAGGTGTTTCTAAATAAACAGTATCACAAACTTGTGATGTATTACACAGCTTAATAATGAATTAATGAAGATGAAGACTATTTGTAGCTTTACTGATTTTTCCTGTTTTGTGTCGTTGTTCATCTCATCTGAAATCTTCTTCTAGTCTTCTTTATATAGGCTTTGCAATAGAGACATAAGAAGATACTTTTGGTATGTCCATAACACGCGTTTAATGAGCTTTCCAAAACAGGAGATTCTTATCTGTTTGTAGCCGTTGCATATGATCTTGCATTGATGGAGTTGTAACGCTTGAGAGACAGTATCATATATTCTATTTTGCTGCGCTAGTGCATTCAGAAGTTCAAATAGAACTTCCTCATATAAACGTGTTATGCATATTTGATGCTGCTGAATCTTTCATGGTCCACTTAACTTTTGTGCTTGCATAATCAGAACTTCTGATGATGTTCTGGCAGATCTTCCAGTTGCATTAGAACATCTTTTTCACATCAGAACTTCTGCATGTAAAGATACTTATTATTAGCAAGCATATTTGTTCGTTATAACATGTGTTTGTTATCATCAAAACTCTTGCTGGGCTGTAGAACTAAATTATGTTCTAACAATCTCCCCCTTTTTGATGATGACAAAAACTAGTATATTTTGATGGAAAATAAAGAACAAAAATTAAAAGGAAGGCTCCCCCTGAGTAGAGTACTCAGCTATGAAGAAAGTAAAACAAAATACTTCCCTGACGATCTTCTGATATGAGTCAACACAAAATATTCTCCATTCTCCCCCTTTTTGTCAGGAATCAAAAAGTGGTAAAGACTCTTATTGGCTTGCTCTGACAGAAGTGCTTTAAATAGTGTGACATCCTCTTCTGGATACTTCTGAGATCCTATAGAGAGCTTCTGATGCTGTATTTCCTTTCCTGTTTCAAATAGTTTCAGAGCCAGTAATCTTCTGTTTCTGATTGCCTCTGAAACCTGCGAATCTTTTAAATTCCATGCCTTGGAACATATGCTCTCTTTCCTCTATGTGTAGACAGCATCCAGAGTCCAGGTGTTAATACTGGAGTTTCATCCTTGCTGTTAAAAATACCTGCAGCATAGATGATTTTGTCTTTTGGTACCCATATCTTTATGGGTCCATGACTGTTAGAGTTTCCAAAATTCTGTTTGAATTTTGGTTTAGTATGAAACGCCTTACCAACATGTTTTATATCATGTGTTTGTTCAGTGGGGAAGTGAGAATAGAGAAAAGTGCGTTTTATAACCAAATCCTTAACTTTCTTAGTTTGGGATTCTTTTCCTTTGTATCCTATACCTATTCTGCAATTCTTGCTGACTCCATAGATCATTGAAGCCATTATGCTCCTATATATGTTGTTAGTCATAAAATTCTGAAAGCTTTGATCATATTCCTTTATGATTTTATCAGCATTAATGGGATCCTCTGAGATTATTTCCTTCTAAGAGTTTTGTAAATTATTTTCTAGTTTTGAAATTTTTTCTTTTAACTCAGAGTTTTCTAATCTCAGACTCTCAGTTTCTTTAGAGTCAGAGGCAATATCCTTTTTCAGGTTCTTGCATTTGACTCTGAGCTGCTGATATCGTTCCAGAATCTCGCTCAGGCTTTCTACAAGATCAGTTTTAGACAGATTAATTGCAAAGTTAGGGAATACCTCTTCAGTGTGTGATTCTGAGTCTGAACCAGAGGCTTCACTATCTTCTCATATGTTTTCCATGAGAGCTATGTTTTCTCTTTCATTATCTGACTCTGAGTCAGCTTCAGAGGTGTCTGAATTGTCCCATGTTGCCATGAGGCTTTTCTTCTTATGTCTGTGCTTCCATGGATGATTGACTCTTCTAGATAAAGAAGACAATTCTTCTTCTTCTGATGAGGATTCTCTTAAGTTTTCTGCTTCTGCTTCTGCCTGCAAAATTTTGGTTTTATATTTGTTAGATTTCAGAGCGAGAGACTTACATTGCTTCTGAGGCTCATCATCTTCGAGCTCTATCTCGTGACTTCTGAGGGAGCTGACAAGTTCCTCCAGAGAGATTTTGTTGAGATCCTTAGCTAGCTTCAGCGCTGTGACCATTGGCCTCCACTGTTTTGGTAAACTTCTGATGATCTTCTTTACATGATCAGCACTTGAGTACCCTTTGTCCAACACCTCTAGCCCTGCCACCAGAGTTTGGAATCTAGAGAACATTGTTTCAATGTTTTCGTCTTCTTCCATTCTGAACGCTTCGTACTTCTGAATGAGCGCAAGGGCTTTGGTTTCTTTTACTTGCAAGTTGCCTTCATGCGTCATTCTTAGAGAATCAAACATGTTCTTAGCTGATTCTCTGTTTGTGATCTTCTCATACTCTGAATATGAGATGGCACTCAGAAGAATTGTTCTGGCCTTGTGATGATTTCTGAAATCACGCTTTTGCTGATCAGACATCGCTTTCCTGTCAATCTTCTGACCGCTTTCAGCAACAGGATGTATGTATCCATTAGTTACCACATCCCAGAGGTCAGCATCATAAGCTAGGAAGAAACTTCTGATCATATCCTTCTAGTAGTCAAAATTTTCACCGTCAAATATTGGAGGACTAATGCTGATGTCCTGACTCGTTCCCACCATAGTGTTTTTCTTACACTGGATCTTGTACTGACACAATTAAGTGTTATAATCTCAGAACCAGGCGCTCTGATGCCAATTGAAGATGTGAAAAACACAAGAAGGGGGGTTGAATTGTAAAACTGGAAATCAAATGCAGACAACACTGTATTTTTATCCTGGTTCGTTTGACCTCAAACTACTCCAGTCCACCCGCCAAGGTGATTTCGCCTCTCTCCAACGAGGACTTAATTCACTATATTCAACTGAATATTACAACTAATTTAGCAACTGCTAAAGCCTTCTTGAGTCCGAAACCACAACCCGGTTTCCTCAAGGAAATTCACTAAACAGATAATTGTATATAAAAGTGTACAGAGGTGTTTCTAAATAAACAGTATCACAAACTTGTGATGTATTACACAGCTTAATAATGAATTGATGAAGATGAAGATTGTTTGTAGCTTTACTGATTTTTCACGTTTTGTGTCGTTGTTCATCTCATCTGAAATCTTCTTCTAGTCTTCTTTATATAGGATTTGCAATAGAGACATAAGAAGATACTTTTGGTATGTCCATAACACGCGTTTAATGAGCTTTCTAAAACAGGAGATTCTTGTCTGTTTGTAGCCGTTGCATATGATCTTGCATTGATGGAGTTGTAACGCTTGAGAGACAGTATCAGATATTCTGTTTTGCTGCGCTGGTGCATTCAGAAGTTCAAATAGAACTTCCTCATATAAACGTGTTATGCATATTTGATGCTACTGAATCTTTCATGGTCCACTTAACTTATGTGCTTGCATAATCAGAACTTCTGATGATGTTCTGGCAGATCTTCCAGTTGCATTAGAACATCTTTTTCACATCAGAACTTCTGCATGTAAAGATACTTATTATTAGCAAGCATATTTGTTCTTTATAACATGTGTTTGTTATCATCAAAACTCTTGCTGGGCTGTAGAACTAAATTATGTTCTAACAGTCTATACTTGTCATCAGCTGTAGGATACCGTTCCTCAGAGTAGTCTTCCTCTTCTTCCTCCTCTTCAGATTCTGACAGGACCGCTATTTTCTTACCTTTCCCTTCTCCTTCACCGGATGTTGTTGCAAAATTCAAAGTCCTTCTTGTCTGCTCATGAAACCTTATCCCCATGTTCAAGAATCCAGTTACCTTTTTTGTTTTCTTTTTCCTCTCTTCAGCTAGTAGAGTCTTCAATTCTTCTTGCCCCTTGGCTAGGGTCATGAGCAATTGTTGAAATTACGTGTTCTGAGCTTGGAGATATTTCACTGTTTGCTCGAGATCCATCTTACTGAAATAAGCAGTAGAGAGATGAGGAGATTTGTTGCAAAAGACCTGTTTATGCTATGATGAATGATATCTGTATATGCAATGTTTTCAAGGATTTCAAAGATTCAAGTTTGTTTTAGACCAAAAAGAAACACACGTTATATTAATAAGATAAAGTTTGAGTACATCAATGCCCCTTGGACAAAACAATACAAAACTCTAAGATAATAAAGTAGTGCGCATCCTCTTTGGTGCAATGTAGGCATTCCGAGTCCGCTCCTCATGAAGTAGCCTAGTGAGTTCCAAAACCTTATTCTCGCTTGCGTAGAATTGGGCTTAGAAAGTATCTCTCTCTCTCCTTTGAGTTGTATCCAATCCCATTGTAGGTCTTCAAGAGATGTGGGCATGTCAGGATGTAGGATAGTGTATGGAACATCTCCCTCCTTGACATGCTCAATGATTACTGGGAGAATAGAGGGGTAAGGCATCATAAGACTTTGAGCACGAGTTTGTACCCATTTGAGGTAAGGCTCAAGAGGGATGGAATTCTGGTACCCCAAAGTCTTGCTATCCACCTTGTTTAGCATCCTCCAAGCTTGGATAAATCTCTGGCGAAGACCTTGATCGTCTTTTTCGTAGTCGAATACCAAACCTTGAATCAGCATCTCGTGTGGGCCATCCCTTCGGGCGTAACCAAACTGTCTTAAGGCTAAGCATGGGTTGTAGGTGATGCCTCCCCTAATGCCAAGTAGAGGGACATTAGGGAATTCTCCATAATGGTCGACGATGATAACATTCTCTTTGGATCGGAAGCACCAATGAATGTCTGAATGTTTGAGCGTCATTAACCTTTGTGACCACCTTGAACCTTGCTCATTCTTTAAGATTGATTGGAGAAGATGAGAAATAAACCATCTTGCCAGGAGAGGGGTGCAACACATAAGGACACCTCTTTTTCTCATTGTGCGAGTGTGAAAAGCGTGTAGGATATCCCCTAGAAATGTAGGCACCGGGTTGCGTGACATGAAGATTTTGACGGTGTTTACATCTATGAGTTGGTCAGGATTTGGAAACAAAACCATCCCATAGATGAGAAGAGCCACAATTTCCTCAAAGGCTTGCAAGTCTAAGGAATTCCAACAGCTTTGGGCTTTCTCAAATAGGAACTTAGCTAAGAAACCTTTGACACCACTCCTTATTTCCCAATGGGTTGTGACATCAGATGAGTGCAAGTGTAGAGCTTGAGCAATCTCTTATGGTTTTCGGTCTCTTTCCATACCATTGAACGGTAGTTGATTGAGAATGGGAATCCTCAAGAGTTGGGAGAATTCTTCCAAAGTAGGCACAAGTTGATAGTCGGGGAATGTGAAGCAATGATGCAAAGGATCAAAGAACTGAAAGAGCACCTTTATCATATCCTCATCTATGTTGGAGGTGACCAAGTTGAGTATATGACCATGTCTTTCAGTGAATGGAGAGTTCTCAGGAATCTTCGAAGCTAGCTCCTTAAGTTGTGGAGGAATTCTCACAAGGTTGACTTGAATAGTTTTCCTGTGAAGTGAAT
Source organism: Vicia faba (assembly GCA_948472305.1). Lineage (NCBI taxonomy): Eukaryota > Viridiplantae > Streptophyta > Magnoliopsida > Fabales > Fabaceae > Vicia > Vicia faba. The sequence goes on along the minus strand of OX451738.1, from coordinate 1,578,613,572 downwards.
CCATATCCTACAAAACAAGAACAAAGATGAATCCTAAAATCCTTGAAATGGTTAGTGTATGTATATGATGTTCATGATGTCCATGATGTTATGTACAAGTGTGTATATACAAACGAAGCAAACAAATCCTTAGTTTAGGCTTGCATGGAGTTTTACAGGTAAGTACCCTCTTGAAGCTTAGTTGGCTTAAACCTGACCTAGCAATAGTAACCGGGTTCTAAGGAGCTCAATATCATCAGATTGTTTCCTTGGTCATTGTTTCAGCTCAAGCCTCTTTAATGGCGACCGAAATATCCCAAGAAACCAAACCTCAATGAGTGTAGTATCGAGTATCTACCAACTTCGTACTGCACCAAAGACGGTCATCTCACTACATCCTAAAGGCCAAGTTGGTCAAGTAAAAGTTCTAGAAGTTCATTAGTGCTTCATGACATCACTCAGTGGCCCCGTATTCTCTTTGATTAACTCAAAGGCTACCGGTACCCATAAATATGTCACACTAACGTAGCTATTGCTTAGACCATGTCGGTATACCCCGCACAGTTTCCACGATGTATTGCTACTTACCTATAATGTATCCTAAATCCGGGTAAAGGATTCAAACCCAAACAAAGAACCATAATGTAAAGCATACAAATCAAACAATGTAAGCAAGTAAATATGATCTATCCCTAAGGTAACCCCACTTTTAGAATCTTCCCCAACAGAGTCGCCAGTTCTGTGATACGGTGGGAGAACTGAGTTGAGGTTTGTGTTTGTGTTCGCAAATGTTGCGATTAGAAAGAGTCGCCACCGACTTTTCTTTTATCCAAAAGGAAAGGTAAACAAGCACATGAAAGACCTTTGAGATTGTTTCTGGAGTTCGGAGGGGGGGGGGGGGGCAGATTATGAAAAGGGAAGGTGTTAGCACCCTTTTCATCCATGGTTTTCCATGAGATCTTAGTTACTTTGCTAGATCACTTGCTTTTGTTTGAAATTGTGCTTTGTGTGGTTTTTTGAAAATATTTTGTAAAAGAGGCCATTGTTTAGGCAATCTTTGTAATGATTCTCGTTCGTAAGAATGTATACAAAGATGTTTGTCTTTTTAAAAATGTTTTCAAGTTTGTAAGATGTTTTGAAATGTGTGTGTTTGTTTTGAAAATAGCAAGGATATTTTGTTTGGAATGGAGCAAGTAATTAGGAGAAATCTACTTACTCAAAAGGTCTTAGGTGTTCTTTTCCTCCTCCTTTAGACGTTCTTACCATTGTTTTGGTAAGAAGCCCCATCGTTGGATTTGAAGGGACGAGTGTGGGACATTTGTATAGTCATAGAAGGCAACCTATGGGACATTTTGGCAATGTAGTTTAGGGACTAGATCGTTTACTGAAGGCAACATCGAGGGTCATCAAGGGACTACGATCTTTTATCGAGGGTCTTTTCTAAAATGCCCATGTTCGAGGGACAAGACTAGTCTCGGATAGGCAACAAGTGAGATTACCCTAAGGATGCATGTGTGCAAAGTGTGTTTGATTGCATGCATCTAGTTTTTATTAAGGTGACCTATTTGTTGATTTCATGTCTTATCATACACACCCTAATTACTAGTATTTACACTCGAAAGCGATAAATAACAGAAATGTAAAGTCCTACGCTATTATAATATTTTAGGGATGGGGGTACATATTTATGAATGGGGGTTGCAAATAAAATTAAATCCTAAGTTATTATTACAACCATATTGAAATATACAATATAAGAAAGAAAAAGGACTTGTTTAAAAAATATTTTTGTCTTAATGAAAAAAGGAAATAAATTAATTAATGAAAGAAAATATTTTTATTTCTTTTCATGTTAATATTATAAATGATGAAAATGGAAATAAATGAAAGACAGAAACAACGTGCTACTGCAAGCAAAATAAACAAGGATCAGAAGTTCTGAAGCCAGGCGCATGATGACTCAGAAAGAAACATCAGTGGGCACCAGAAATTCTGATTGGTAAACTCTGAGGTCCTGCAATAAACGTTAGAGGACAGATACAAAAATTCTGGGTTACTATGTGCTAAACTTCTGAGTGTTAGAATAGTGAGAAATTGTTAGAAATTTTGTGCGTGTCAAAACAGTGAGTGGAAAACATCAATAGTTTTGTGCGTTATCAGCATGTAAGAATCAGAAGTTCATTGTGTGTTAATAGTGGGAAAAATCATAGAAGTTCTGGGTGTTAAAATGGTGAGTGCAAAACAGAAGTTTTGTATTACTTTTCAGAAATTTATTCAGTTTTCCAACAAACAACAAATCAGAAGGATAAAAGCACAACAATTCATAGAAGTTCTAATCCTGATCCTGAGCCTAGCCGTAATCAAGAAGTTCTGATCCACAGCTTTTCTACTTAAGACATGATATCAGCAACATCAATACCATGATATTTACATGTTTAATGATGTTCTGAATGAAAAGATGCAGAGTCAGAAAGACTTACCTTGAACCTAGAGCGTGCGTTTGGAACTTGAGCTGCTACCTTCAGATGTTCTGGAATCAGCAATAGCAACGGAAAAGAAAATGCCAAGTTCTTTGATTCAAAAGGAAGAACAAAGATTTTGGTTTTCTATTTGGGATTTTTATGAAAGTTTCACAGTTTTCTTTCTCTCTCTTTTTATGATTCTCTCTTTTCAAAAGCCAACAGGTTTTTTTTTGTAGTTTGTGTCTGCAGTTTCTCTTGGAATTTTTGCAGGGGTTAAGGCTTTTTCTTTCAAAAATCCGACCTCTTTATAGTTGCCAATAGTTCTCAATTTATAGGCAAGGATTTTGTAGCTTGGAGAGATCAAGGGTACCACTATCACATGCAAGGCGCTGACTTGTTCTTGAAGCAAGTTCAAATAGGTGTAGTAGTTGGCAGTTTTTTAGCCATGCCTAAACTGGATTAGCAAGCAGGGATTAAAGAAAAGTAAATCCAAAAGCAAAAGCAACGCATGGGCCCTCACATATTTCTGTACAAAAGTTTCTTTTAAGGATAACAAAGGTACTTCTATGCCACACGTGGGGAGATCCTTTAGATAAAGACTCAAAAGTGGTTGTGAGAATTAAATGAGCATTAAATGATGATGAGATTTATCAAACCAGAAATCCTGCAATGTGAGATTTTGCATCATTGCTTAATTCTGGATCAGAAGTTCCACTTCAGCGTAACCTAGAACAAACATCCAACTTCTGATCTTTGTATCTTTTTGCCTCAGCATGCTCTGAAGGATCCCTCAGACTTTCCAGGAAGCTTGCAGCATCCTTTGTAACCTTCTTTGATTTACCCTTGCAAACTCTAACCGAAGCTTTGTGAAAACTTTCCCAGAAGTTCTGACCAAACTGTGTCTTGAAAGTGTCTGGAATTTGCTGAGTGTTTCAGCTTTAAGGACGTGTCTTTGAGAAATTATAACTTGAAATCCCAGCATTTCTAGGAGAAGTTCTATTCTGCAATGTTTTAGATCTCATTGTAATTTAACTATTGAATCAGAAGCTCTTCCAGAATCAACTTGCATTATTGTGAAAATCTGGCTAGAAATTTGACTTTCTCCAACGTAACTTTTGACTTCTGAATTTCTAGATGAAGCAAACTTCATGTCTCAACATGTCTTGATGAAATATGAATCTTGAAACCTGATTTTGATCCGAAAGTCAGTGTTTGACTTTTTCAGTGTGCAAATGACCATTTTACCCTTGTGGATGATTTTCTTGAAAAACTTGCAGTTCAAGGCTTGGAATTGGATGGAAGCAAACTTGAGGATCCAGGGTGATTCCTCGAGAAATGAGAGGGAAAAGTTTGGGGTACAACATTGTGTATGGGGTAAGGGCCCATACCAAGAAGAATGATCACCCGTCTATCAATGCTGTCCGAATCTCCAATCCAACTCCTACTCCAAGACCATCTGCAAATCATCAATGTTTTGAAACTCCAAGAAGACAATTTACGAGGTTAGGCATGTCACTATATCAAGCCCTTCAACATTTACTCAAGGATAATTTAGTGACATTGCGCGATCCTCCCGCCAACCCTGACACCTCGTCACCAAAGTATAATCCAAACGCTAAGTGTGCTTACCATTCAAACAGCCCCGGGCACGAGACTGACCAGTGCTGGGCCTTGAAGAACAAAATCCAGGATTTGATTAACAACAAGACTATTGAATTTGATCCTCCTCCAACTCCGAATGTAATTACCGCTCCAGTGCCGAAGCATGACAAAGGTGTTAATGCTGTCGAAGATACAATTTTTATTGCCTCTATTGAAGAATTGACTACTCTGCTGAATATAATCAAGAATAATCTGTTGAAAGATGGGATCTTCCCTGGCTGTGAAAAAGATTGTGTGTGCTGTACAAGAAAATACAATGGTTGTGAAAGGCTGAAGAAAGGCATACAACGCCTGATGGATATCTACAAAATTCTGTTTGAAAAGACTCCACTTGCCAAGAATTTGATTAACAAATGTGAAGACTTCTCCATTATTACCATCTCAAACAAGCCTATTAGGATTACCTCCAAAGTTCCTATTAGGATTTCAAATGAACCCACTATTGCTCCCTTAATAATTACCAATCCCGGAACGATTCCTTACTCTTCAAACAAGGTGGTACCATGGCATTACGGTGTTGAGGTATTCTATCATGGGATTAAACAAGACACCCAGATCAGAGAAGAAAAAGATGACGATGTTGGAAACATAGCTGGCTCAAGCAAAGTAACTAGAACTGGGAGAATATTTTCACCCAATATCTCACCACCAGTGGTTACAAAGACGCCCAAATACCGATACTAGAGGGAAAGGGAAGGTTGTTGAGCCTGATGTGATTGAAGTACCCTCCAAGGACGTAACTAATGAAGAACCCTCTGCTCGTGAGATGGATGAGATTTTAAAGATCATTAAAAGAAGCAATTTCAAAATTGTAGAACAGTTGGGGCAAACCCCTTCTAAGATTTCAATATTGTCATTGCTGCTTTGCTCCGATGCCCATGCTCAGACATTAATCAAGTTCCTGAAAAAAGCTCATGTCCCCCATGAGACAACAACAGACCAATTTTAGAATTATGTGGCTAGCCTGACAGCTGATAATGGCTTGGGGTTTTCAGATGTTGACTTAACACCTCTCGGGAAGAATCACAATAAAGCTTTACATGTTTCTATCGAGTGCAAAGGGACTACCTTAGCACATGTGCTAGTCGACACTGGTTCTTCTCTAAATGTATTGCCCAAGGGGGCATTAGACCGTCTTGACTGTGAAGATTTAATATTGAAGCCAAGTGATATCATCGTAAGGGCGTTTGATGGATCAAAGAGGACTGTTCATGGGGAAGTAGATCTTCCAATCAAAGTGGGCTCCCAAATCTTCAATTCCACCTTCTATATTATGGATAGTCGCCCTGCCTATTCTTGTTTATTAGGTCGCCCGTGGATTCATAAGGTTGGGGCAGTTACCTCAACCCTCCATCAGAAACTCAAATATCCAGTCAAAGGCAGGATAGTCACCGTCTGTGGGGAAGAAGAGTTTATGGTTAGCCACCTTAACTCTTTCAAGTACGTAGAGATGGACGGAGAATTCATTGAAACCCCATGTCAAGCCTTTGAGGTTGTGCCGCCGATGATTGCTGCTATTAAATGTTCTTCTGATGAGTCTAAATCTGTCAAGGCCATGCCAAAGATGGTTTCAGTCAAGGATGCCCGTGCGACAATTGAAGAAGGAGACTATGATACTTGGGTGCAACTCCTCGATATCTATTTTAAGGCATAAAAATTTGGTTTGGGCTTCACCGTCAAAGCTCAGAAGGAAGTGAGGCGTGCTCGTGCTGGAAAGCCACCTCTCCGCATTGGAAGCCATGGAGTCAACGTCGTGGGTGATTCTGAAGAAGATACTACATTTGAGGAGTGGGTGTATCCAACCACCATGGAGCTGAAGAATTGGCATACAAAGGACTATGTACCAGTCTCCTTCATTGAGGAGTAATCTACTTGTTATTGATTTTCTTTCAAGAACTTGTTGTCTGTAATATTCAAACAATGACTTTTAAGTCATGTGCCTGGCCCGGGGCATTTTGGTCCATTTGTCAAGGGTTTTATTTATATTCATCTAATCATATGATCATTCAGTACATTGGACTCCTTTTCATTCAAATATTTGTGTTCATTGTCTTTCTTCTCTTTCAAATACGTTTTTCAAAAAAATAGCCATGTATCTTACATGCACACACACACACACACACACACTCTTGCAGATCCACATCCACTCTGGATTCTATTGCCAATGACTCTACTATTACCGACTATGACTTTGAATGTCCTATCAGCCAAGCCGAAGACGAAGGCAAGGAAGATTGTGACATACCAGGAGAGCTAGCCAGACTTCTGTTACAAGAGGAAAAAGTTATTCAACCGCACGAAGAGTCAGTTGAAGTTATCAACTTGGGTACTGCGTCAGATAAGAAGGAAATTAAGATCGACGGTAACTTGGAAAGCGGTGTCAAGAGCAAGTTGGTTCAGATGTTGCATGATTACATGGAAGTATTTGCTTGGTCTTATGAAGATATGCCTGGGTTGGATACCGACATCATAGTTCATCGTCTGCTGACAAGAGAGGACTGTCCTCCTGTTAAACAAAAGGTTTGTCGCATGAGGCCTGATATGTCTGAAAAGATCAAAGCTAAAGTAATGAAACAATTTGATGCAGGGTTCCTAGCTGTGACATCCTTTCCTCAATGGGTTGCCAATGTGGTGCCAGTACCAAACAAAGACAGGAAAGTTCGCATGTGCGTAGACTATAGGGATCTGAATCGGGCAAGCCCCAAAGATGACTTCCCTCTACCACACATTAACGTCTTAGTTGATAATACTGCTCAGCATAAAATCTTCTCTTTCATGGATGGCTTCTCAGGCTATAATCAAATAAGGATGGCTCCTGAAGACATGGAGAAGACTACTTGGTTACGCAATAGGGCACCTTCTGCTACAAGGTCATTCCGTCCAGACTAAAGAATGCAGGGGCAACATATCAAAGGGCTATGGTAGCTTTATTTCATGACATGATTCATCATGAAATAGAGGTATATGTGGATGATATGATTGCCAGATCACAAACCGAAGAAGAACATCTCGATCACCTGCACAATTTATTCGAGAGGTTGAAAAAGTATAAGTCGAGGTTAAACCCTAACAAGTGCACATTTGGAGTACGCTCTGGGAAGCTTCTAGGTTATGTCGTCAGTAATAAAGGCATTGAAGTTGATCCTGCCAAGGTAAAGGTCATCCAAGAAATGCCAATCCCTCATTCTGAAAAAGAAGTTAGAGGATTCTTGGGTCGTCTCAATTACATTTCCCATTTCATATCACACTTAATTTCTACTTGTGAGCCACTCTTCAAACTTTTGAAGAAAGATCAGGTGGTCAGATGGAACGATGAATTCCAGATTGCCTTTGACAAAATCAAAGAATACCTACAAGAACCTCCTATTCTCATGCCTCCAGTTGAAGGAAGACTGTTGTACCCCAAAATTTGCCCTCCCATTTCTCATTGACTTCTCACCACAAAGCCCTTGAAGCTCAAGATCCAGTTAGGGTTTCATCTGCTCAAGACCTCTCCTTGCATTGTTGACTCAAACTAGGGTTTGTGTTTGCACAAAGATATTTTGACCTAAAATGCCTAAGATGACTTTCATGCTTCATATTGGACTCCCAAGTTTACCCACATCAAGTTTCAAGTCTTGATTCCAAGTTTTGCCCAGTCAATTGGACAGTTGACCTGGAAATCAGCTCTATTAGGGAAAAAGTCAACTGTGGCCAATTGACAGTCAAACCTCATGAAATTTGACCCATATCAACATTATGAACTCACATGGACCATTTGATCAAGTTTGGATCACAATTCCCCAAGAAATTTGATCAGATCACCAAAAGGGCAAAATGGTCATTTTTAGGGTTTTGACTGCACAAAGGCAATTTTTGACTGTTTGACCTAGCCAATGGCAAACCAAGCTCACACATGGACTCAAGGACCCTATGGAATTATCTTTACATGATCAACAAACTCAAAAGATCCCAAGTACACAGGATTGACAGTTGAATTTCCCAGTCAATTGATCAATTTTGACTGTGTACTGAAAAGTCAAACTTTGACTTTTTGGTCAAAATCAAGAGTCAAGATTCATTTTTCATCAAAGCATGCTAAATCATGAAACTTGTTCACCAAGAAATCACAAAATGCAAATTAGGGTTTAAAATGGAATTTTTCATAACTTAGAATTTTTCTAAGTTATGAAAAACCCTAATTTTTTCCCAACTTTGCCCCACTTTTTCACCATGATCCATTTGGATTCAAACAAAAGTCAAAACATGAAAGTTGTAGCTTGTTGCATAATCTACAACCTTGATTCACAAAGTTTTCTCATTTGAAGCTTGTATCTCAAGTTACAAATTTTTGAATAAGGGCACTAAACCATTCTTAACTTAGTGAATTTTTGACCTATTTTGACAAGGTTTTCTACCCCACTTCAAGGCCATTTTCCATACTCTTCCACTTGGAATTTAAAATTTCACTTCAAAGATGGATTGTAGTACACATTCCAAGCTTTCCAAAATGTCTAAGAACTTCTCAAACAACCTCATGGTTAGGGAGAATCGAATTTCACAATATAGCAAAAAACCACTTTGTTCATGACCAAGTTACATGTTCATAACCTTGCAATTTGAACTCAGCATGCCTTAGATTAGATTACAGGTCCTTAAACCAAGTTACACTCAATAATTTAATGCTTGTTCATTGTGTCAAGGTGTTATTCTATGAGTTCAAGTATTGTACACAAGCCTAATCCATTTTTAGATAAAGTGAACTATCCATTTTTGCTAAAATTCACTTTATGTCAATTTGGAAATCCAACAAGTACATTGCAAATCTGAATGGCACAAGTTTATGAGCATAACACACTGATCAAGGAGGGATTATGCAGCACATTAGGGGCCCTCTACATGCCTAGAAACACAAGTTGCATTTTGTTGCTTAAGAGTGAAGAAAAGTGTCATAACATAAGACAACATCCATCTCAGCTTAGACACACAAGAACTAAGTTATCAAACACATTTCACAGGTCATAACCAAGCTGATACACGACCCTTGCCCCTCTCAAACACTCCCATTGCCATAATCACCCTCAAACTGCACAAACAGGGCAAAGCCTGCAGTTTGAGTGCTATCTTCCATTTCCTTCAAGCTCTTTTGCCAAAATCAGTTCATACACATTCCCTAGCACATATGCAAGCTAACCATGCCTTGAAACACGACCTGTAACTCCTCTAACAAGTTCCACCATTTTCACTTTTCCATTTTGCAGTTGAAGTTCTATAGCTCAGTTCAAGGTGTCTCAAGGCAAAGTAGGTATTGGAACAGCATCACCACACCTCAAGGAAGCTATACCAACTAGTATCTTGCACTGTAAGCTCCTCATTTGCCAGTTGGAACTTCAGCTGAACAGGTAGTTTTTTGAAATCGTATCTCTCTTATTATGCATCATTAGTCTTAAGTTTGTGAAGAAACAATGTCCTATTCATGCCACTGAACATGTACATTCTTTTACTTTTCATTTCTTTTGCCTGAGTAGAGAGAATTTGGAGTTTGAAAATGGTAGAAAAACTAGGTTAGGATTTGGGGGAGAAGAAATTCTCCCTCATCTTAGAGAGTTAGATCAAGTTATGCATATGGTTAGAATCGTGATTTCATGCTTAACATCTTTTGTGTTGGAAGTTTGTTCAAAAAATCAAAGAATCAGGATTTCAAATGAAGCTTGCAGGCGCGCGTTTTTTGTCCAAAGGTTGAAGAAGAAGTGATCTGGGCTGGGCTTGTGTGCATTTTCTATTCACACCACTTTTCTAAGTTCACACCCCCTGAGCCCATTTGCTTCATTTTTAATATTTTGACTTTTTGCTTTTTTTGTGATTGGTTCATTTATTTTTCTCAGCATATTAAAAGCATAAAAATATTTTTCCCATCATTTTTTGAATTTATTGCATATTTATTTGATTATTTCTTAAGTGTGTACATAAATAAATATATATATATACTTTCTTTTGTTTAAAATATTAAAATAATACCAATACACTTTTTATACATTTTTATTTTATTTTTACTCCCTGAAAATATTTTATAGAAAAAATACTTTTTTTTATTTTAATACTAAATATTATTAATATATATATATAATGCATATTTTATAAATAATGTAAATAAATAAGTATATTAATATACCTAGGATAAAAATACCAAAAATGTACATATTTTATTTTTTTAATATTTAAATACTAAAAAATGCCTTTTTACAAATATATCATATTTTATTTTATTTTTGTATGTAAATAATAAATATTGTATATGTTAATAAATAATGCATTTTGTTTAATAAAAACTAGGGTTTTTGCCCTAAATTCAAAAATACTCCAAAAATGATATCCCTTATATTTTCTTTTTTATTTCACATAAATAATACCATTTTTCATAACATATAAAGAATTCCTTTTGCATACTTGCATATTTATTTTATTTACCATTTGAATTATACATTTTATTTATCTTGTAAATGTTCATAAAAATGATGTAATAGTTTTAGGTTTAACTTCTTGTCTAAATATCCCCATTTGAACATTGTACCCCCCTCCCTATATTATTGTGATGTAATAGCGTAGGAATTTAAATTTCGCACTTTTATCGCATTCTAAACATACTATGCTAGAATTAGGGTTTTGTATGCGAATAAAAATGAACAAAATAGTTGGACCTAATACAAGATAAATGAGCATGAAAAATGGACAACACATTTCACACTTGCACCCCTAGGGTATTCCACTTTGTTGCCTTAAAATAATTGGACCATATTGCATGTTGAACTTCTTTGGGTAAAAAACAAACAATCAAAATGATCATAGTCCCACAAGATGTTGCTTAAATAAAATGATCAAGTCCCTTTTTAAAAAGAAAATTGCCCAAAGACATTTAACACTATTGCAACTATGGTCTAAACGATGACCCACGCCCGTCCCTTTAAACTCCTAAAACAAGATTGTCCACCAAATGCAATGGTGGAACAAAATTGTCAAAAGGTTTGAAACATAAACAAAAATCTTTGAGAAAATTTTAGGGTAGATGAACTCTTAAGTACTTGTCAAACTTTACAAGAAAACACTTGCCTTATTTCAAAACCCACTTCACAAAACACTTTCAAAACAAAACTTTCAAAAAACCTTGAAACATCTTTTTAAAAAAGACAAAACACCTTTTGTAAAACATTCGAGTAAAGAATTGTTACAAGGGTAGCCTATACAAGGCATCTTTTCAAAAACATTTTCAAAACCATACACAAAGCACCATTCCAAACAATCGAAAACCAAGGCAAGTTGATCTAACAAGTATCTAAGAGCCCATGGATAACCATGGATAAAAGGGGTGCTAATACCTTCCCCTTCTATAATCTACTCCCCGAACCCAAGAAAAATCTCAAAGGTTTTTGCTGTGCTTTTTAAACCTTTCCTTAGGATAAAATAAAAAGTCGGTGGCGACTCTTGCTCAACCGAAACATTTGCGAAAACAAACGCAAAACCCTAGTCAGTTCTCCCACCGTATCACAGAACTGGCGACTCTGCTGGGGACAACTTAAAAGTGGAGTAACCTTAGGGCTTAGATCACCCTTTTGCATGACTAATTGTTTGATTTGTTTGCTTTATACTTTGGCTCTATTGTTTGGGTTTACAATCCTCCACCCGGATTTTGGGAAACATACATAGATAGCAATACGTTGTGGAAACTATGCGGGGTATACCGACACGGTCTAAGCAATAGCTATATTAGTGCGACATATTTGTGAGTACCGGTAACCCTTGAGTTCAATCAAGGAGAGTACGGGGCCGCTGAGTGATGTCACTAAGCACTAATAACCTAGAACCTTACTTGACCATCTTGGCCTTTTATTAGGGGTAGTGAGATGACCGGCTTTGGTGCAGTCCGAAGTTGGTAGATACTCGATACTACACTCATTGGGGGTTGTTTTCTTGGAATATTTTGGTCGCTAGTTAAGTGGCTAAACCAAAACAATGAACATTGAAAACAATCCAGTGATATTGAGCTCCTTAGAACCCGGTTACTATTTATAGGACAGGTTTTTAAGCCAACTACACTCAAGAGGGTACTTACCTATGAAACCCCATACAAGCCTGAAATTAGGGTTTGGTGTGATTTGCTTGTACATAAGTTTTGTGCATACATCATAAACATCATAAAGCATCATATGCATTCACTAACCATTTCAAGGGTTTGGATCTTTATCTTTGTTCTTGTTTTGTAGGTCATGGAAATTCCTCGCAGAAATACCATTCAAGTCAACCTTGTGAGAATCTCTCCTCAACTCAAGGAGATCACCTCAAGAATTCCGGAAAATTCATCCTTCAGTGAAAGACATGGTAGACTGCTCAGCCTAGTCAACACCAACATTGAAGAAGACATGATGAAAGTGCTATTCCAGTTCTTTGACCCTCTTCACCACTGCTTCACTTTCCCTGATTATCAGTTGGTGCCCACTTTGGAGGAGTTTTCTCAACTCCTAAGAATCCCTATCCTTAATCAACTACCCTTCAACGGTACGGAAAAGGAACCAAAGCCGAAAGATGTTGCTCGAGCATTACATCTACAACCATCCGACATCAAGGGGCATTGGGAAACCAGAAGCGGCGTCAAAGGATTCTTAGCAAAATTCTTGTTTGAGAAGGCACAAGAATGTTGGAACTCATTGGACATACAAGCCTTTGAAGAGATTGTGGAACTCCTTATCTACGGGTTGGTCTTGTTCCCAAATCCTGACCAATTGGTAGATGTCAACGCCGTCAAAATCTTCTTGTCCGGAAATCCAATACCAACATTGCTTGGGGACATCCTTCACTCATTTTACACACGAACAATGAGAAAGAGGGGTGTTCTCATGTGCTGTACTCCTATCCTCGCAAGGTGGTTTATTTCGCACCTTCCACAATCTGTCTTGAAGAATGACCAAGGTACAAGGTGGTCCCAACGATTGATGACTCTTACTCATTCTGATGTGCATTGGTGTTCTCGGTCCAGAGAAAATGTCATCATCGTCGATCGTTGCGGAGAGTTTCCTAATGTTCCTTTACTTGGAATCAGGGGAGGTATCACCTACAACCCTTGCCTAGCTTTGAGGCAATTTGGATATGCACGGAGGGATGGCCCTCATGACATGTTGATTCCTAGCCTAGTTTTTGACTTCGACAACGATGCGCAGGGACTTCGCCAAAGATTCATCAGAGCTTGGGGAAAACTCAACAAGGTTGATAGCAAGACTCTGGGACACAAGAACTCCATCCCTCTTGAGCCCTATCTCAAGTGGGTACGAGCCCGAGCCCAAAGTATAATGATGCCTTATCCTCATGTACTCCCAGTGATTAAAGAGCCCGTCAATGAAGGAGAGGTTCCCTACACCATCCTGCATCCAGACATGCCTACATCATGGGAGGAAATGCAGAAAAGTTGGATCCAGCTCAAGGAGGAACGGAACACTTTTGAAGCTAGCTACTACGCCAGTGAAAAGAAGGTTCTAGAGCTTACCCTCCGACTCCACGAGCAAGAGGCCCTCAACACCTACATCGCACCAAAGAGGATGCACAATGTCTTTCTGCCTTGAGAAGTTTATTTTGTAACATTTGGCCCATGGGGCATTTATGTACTAAAAAATTTCTTCTTATTAATATGACGTGCGTTCTTCTTTGTCTGAAACAATTTTGAATGTCCTAAATCCTTGAATGCATTGCATACATCAGCATACCATTCATCATGTGCATAAGCAGGTCTCACTCCAGGTTTCCTTATCTATCTGCTGTTTATTACAGTAGGATGGATCTCGAGCAAACAGTCAAAGACCTACAGGCTCAGAATGCACAGTTCCAGCAACTCTTGATGACTTTGGTTAAGAGTCAAGAGGACATCAAGGCTCATTTGGAGAATAAAGACCCAGTGAAGAAGAAAAAGAGGGTCGGAGTGGCTACTTTGGGGAGAAGATTCGACAGAGAAGCTCGGAGGGTGCTTGATTTTCCTCCTACTTCTGATGAAGGGACTAGTAAAAGAGATCGAGTTGCGGTGCCTTCCGAGTCTGATGCAGAGGAAGAAGAGGTTGAAGAGGATGAAGATTATTCTGACCAGCAGTATCCTCCAGCTGATGACAAATATAAAGGTTTAGAAGACAGATTGGCTGCCATGGAATTGCAAAGGGTACCGGGTTTGGATTTTGAAGACATGGGCTTGGTTGTCGGAATTGTGATTCCCCCAAAATTCAAAGTGCCAGTGTTTGTGAGGTATGATGGGCTGTCCTGTCCCAAAATGCATCTCAGGTCCTACGTGAGAAAAATTCAACCCTATACGGCAGATAAAAATCTCTGGATTCATTTCTTTCAAGACAGCCTGTCGGGAGCTCAGTTGGAATGGTTTTATCAGTTAGAAGGAACCAGTGTCAGAAATTGGGAAGATTTGGCCACCGCTTTCTACAAACAATATCAGTATAATTCTGATCTTGCTCCTACTCGTACCCAACTTCAGGGTATGTCACTAGGAACAAGTGAGGGATTCAAAGAGTATGCACAAAAATGGAGGGATTTAGCTGGCAGGGTGCAGCCTCCTTTAACCGATCGTGAGCTCGTTGATATGTTTCTTGGGACCCTATCTGGGCCGTTTTTCAATCATTTAATTGGTAACTCTTCCGCGAGATTTACCGATTTGATCTTAACAGGCGAAAGAATAGAAGCTGGCATCAAGTCAGGAAAGATTCAGAAGGGTGTTGCTGCAAGTGTTGAGAAGAAGCCGTTTAAGAAGGAGACATCTATGGTATATTCTCAGAGAAGAGTAGGGAAGATGGAGCGTCGGCCAACTGTGGGGGCCGTAATGATTCAAAACACTCCAAGTGAGCAGCCTCACTATAACCAGTCCAGACTAAATCAGCAACAGGTGGAAAGGCCACAACGGCAGTTCACCCGTATTAATATGACTCCGGCGCAAGTGCTTCCCCATCTATTGAAGTTGAATCTTGCCACCATCAAGGAGGCGCCAAAGAATGTGAATACGTCCTCCCCGCATTATCATGCCAATGCTAAATGCGCCTATCATTCAGACAGTGTTGGACACGACACCAATGATTGTTGGGCACTCAAGCATAAAATCCAAGACCTGATAGAGGCTAAGGAGGTAGAGTTTGACGCTCCAGAGAAGCCTAATGTGATATCTGCACCTATGCCGAAGCACGGCCGAAATATCAATGCCATTGAGGAGGATTTGTATGTTGCTGACGTCAGTGATCTGACTACTCCACTGCTAACCATTAAGTTGAATTTGTTAAGGGCCGGGATCTTCCCGGGATGTAAAGAAGACTGCTACTGTTGCCACTCTCTGCCTTTTGATTGTCCGCTATTAAAGAAAGGCATCCAAGGCCTTATGGATAGCCGACAAATTTTGTTCGAAAAAGTTTCTGCTGTTCCAGTTCATATTGAAAATGTCTCAATCATAACCATTCACGCCAATCTTTCCGAGGCCGTCAAAAAGCCTGTTAAGATTACACCAGCTGCAAAATCTATACCTTTGAAGATAACAATGCCGGGGCCTGTTCCCTATGTTTCTGAGAAGTCGATACCTTGGAACTATGGTGGTGACATCTATTACCATGGTATCAAGCAAGTTGAAATAATTGAAGAAAATTCGGATGATGAAGAAGCCAACATTAGTAACATTGCGGGCACCAGCAAAATCACCAGGAGCGGGAGAATATTTTCTCCAGAGATTGCCCCTCCAAGAGCAGTCTTTGGACCCTCATCAGCTAAAGAAGTCGTCCCTGCACCAATAAAACTCTATGCCAGAAATCCTTTGATCGAAGAGGTTGTTGTTCCTAGTGTTGTCTCTCCTACCATTGCTGATAAAGGAAAGGGAATACAAGATGATCCCGTCAGGACGAGGGCTCCACCCTTGGTGATTCCGGAAGCCTCCAAGAAAGAAATGGACGAGATTTTGAGGATAATCAAGAGAAGTGATTACGATGTGGTGGAACAGTTGGGGCAAACCCCCTCCAAGATCTCCATGCTGGCACTTTTGCTTTGCTCAAAAACGCACGCTCAAGCTTTGATTAAGTTTCTGAAGGCAGCTCATGTGCCCCAGGAAACCTCCGCGGACCAATTTCAACATTGTGTGGCTAGCCTGACTGCGGACAATGGATTAGGTTTTTCTGATGCCGACCTAACCCCTAAAGGCCGAAACCACAATGATGCCTTGCATATTTCAATCGAGTGTCGCGGAACCACCCTTGCACATGTTTTGGTTGATACCGGTTCGTCACTGAATGTTTTGCCTAAGAAGGCCTTGGACCGGATAGATTGCGAAGGTTTGGAATTAAAGCCGAGTGATATTGTCGTCAGAGCTTTCGATGGGTCGAAAAGAATGGTCCACGGAGAAGTTGAAATTCCTGTCAAAATAGGTACTAAGGTGTTTAAATCCACTTTCTATGTAATGGACATCCGTCCGTCATACTCCTGCCTGCTGGGTAGACCTTGGACACACCATGCTGGGGCAGTCACCTCCTCCTTGCATTAGATGCTGAAGTATCCTGTAAAGGGAAAGATCATTACTATTCACGGCGAAGAAGAGTACATGATTAGCCACTTAAATTCTTTCCGGTATGTGGAAGTTGAAGGAGAGTTCATTGAGACGCCGTTTCAACATTTCGAGGAAGTTCTTCCTGAAATAGCGGTAACAAAGTTGGCAGCCGAGGCACCGAGACAGATGGCCAGGATGGCATCTCTGGAGGATGCAAGGGCCGCAGTTAAAGAAGGGAAGAATTCAGCATGGGGGAAGTTACCCGACTTTCCACATAAGACTGACAAGTTTGGATTAGGTTTCACAGCCGCTGGCCAGAAAGCTATGCGCCAGTCAAAGATTGAAAGAGCGCCAATCAAAATTTCTCCTTACAGAATCAACGCCCTGGAAGATGAAGACAAGGAAAGCAACATTGAAGAGTGGATTTATCCAACTGTCAGGGGAGGATTGAGTAATTGGGAGGCTAAAGACTTTGTCCCCATCACTGTTATTCATCAGTAATTTATCTGTTAAACATTTCTTATTTGGTCTGTAATATTTTACTTTCAAACAATCCGTACACTATCTTTTCACCTCCTGCCTTGCCCGGGGCATGTAGGTCCACTTGTAAGGGTTTTGACTATTTTTCATATTCATATGCCATGTTTAATGATTCATTGGATGTTTTTCATTTGATAAACTGCTTATGTTCATTTTCTTTCCTTTTGCATTTTTGTTTAAGGATGGCTATCCCTTACACACACCCACACTCACCAATGCAGGTACCCATCCACTCCGGATTCCATGGGTGACTATTCTGCTATATCTTTCAATAACTCTGAAGACCTGGTCAATCTAGCCGAGTATGAAGATGACGAAGGTTGTGAAGTACCCGGGGAACTAGCCAGACTTCTGCAACAAGAGGAAAGGGCCATCTTGCCGCATGAAGAGCCATTGGAAACTGTTAACTTGGGAACCGAGGAGAATCGGAAGGAAGTGCAAGTGGGTGCCAACCTGGAACCAAAAGTCAAGGAGCGCTTGGTATAGTTGCTGAATGAGTATGTTGAAATCTTCGCTTGGTCCTATGAAGACATGCCGGGTCTAGACACCGACATCGTGGTTCACCGTCTCCCCACAAGAGAAGACTATCCCCCAATCAAGCAAAAAGTTCGCCGAATGAGGCCTGACATGTCCGAAAAGATCAAAGCAGAAGTAATGAAGCAATTCGATGCTGGCTTCCTGGCTGTTACGTCCTATCCTCAATGGGTCGCTAACATTGTGCCAGTACCAAAGAAAGATGGCAAAGTCAGAATGTGTGTGGACTACCGGGATTTGAATAGGGCCAGCCCTAAAGATGATTTCCCGCTACCTCATATTGACATCTTGATCGACAATACAGCTCAGCATAAGGTGTTTTCCTTCATGGACGGATTCTCGGGCTACAATCAAATCAAAATGGCCCCCGAGGACATGGAGAAAACGACTTTTGTCACACAATGGGGCACTTTCTGTTATAAGGTGATGCCGTTCGGGCTGAAGAACGCAGGGGCAACTTATCAACGCGCCATGGTAGCTTTATTTCATGACATGATACATCATGAGATTGAAGTCTACGTAGACGATATGATAGCTCGATCACAAACAGAGGAAGAGCACCTTGAGCATTTGGAGAAGTTGTTTGCCAGGTTGAAAGAATACAAGCTCAGGCTGAATCCAGGTAAATGCACTTTTGGAGTTAGGTCTGGTAAACTCCTGGGATTCATTGTAAGCAACAAAGGCATTGAAGTCGATCCAGCAAAAGTAAAAGCAATACAAGAGATGCCTGCTCCCCGTACTGAAAAGGAGGTTAGAGGATTCTTGGGGCGCATAAAATTTATTGCCAGATTCATCTCACATCTGACTTCTACCTGTGAGCCAATTTTCAAACTCTTGAAGAAAGATCAGGTAGTTGAATGGAACGACGACTGCCAAGCCGCTTTTGATAGAATCAAGGAGTATTTGCTAGAACCTCCTATTCTGATGCCACCTGTCGAAGGAAGACCATTGATCATGTACTTAACTGTCTTGGATAACTCAATGGGGTGTGTTTTGGGCCAGCATGACGAGTCTGGTCGAAAAGAGCACGCTATTTATTACCTTAGCAAAAAGTTTACCGACTGTGAGACTCGCTACTCACTGCTCGAGAAAACTTGCTGCGCTTTGGTATGGGCTGCTCGCCGACTAAGACAGTATATGTTGACTCATACTACCTTGTTGATCTCCAAAATGGACCCTATCATGTATATCTTCGAGAAGCCCGCTTTATCTGGAAGAATAGCTAGATGGCAAATGATATTAACCGAATATGACATCCAGTACACCACCCAAAAAGCTATAAAAGGGAGTGTATTAGCTGACCATATGGCTCATCAGGCTATCGAAGACTATCAACCCATGAGATTTGACTTCCCAGACGAGGACATCATGAATTTGGACAACATTGAAAGTGACGGACCGTATGACGGACCCGAAAAGGGATCCCGATGGACCCTATACTTTGATGGTGCTTCAAATGCACTTGGAAACGGTATTGGCGCAGTACTCATTTCTCCGGAAGGTTGTCACACTCCTTTCACGGCCCGACTTTGTTTCAGCTGCACAAACAACATGGCTGAGTATGAAGCTTGCATCTTTGGTCTCGAGGCTGCTATAGACTTGGGGATCAAATCTTTGATCGTATTTGGGGACTCGGCTTTGGTCATCAGCCAAATCAAAGGAGACTGGGATACCAAGCATCCTAATCTTATCCTATACAAAGAACATGTCCTGACATTGTTGCCTCATTTCGAGCAAATTACCTTCGAGCATTTCCCGCGAGAATAGAATCAGCTAGCCGATGCTCTAGCCACAATGTCCTCCATGTTTAAACTCAACTGGGATAACGAGGCTCCCCAAATCACCATCAAGCGAATGGATGAACTGGCGCATTGCCACGAGATTAATACCGAAGAAGTAGTGGAACAACCTTGGTTCCATGAAATCAAAAGGTATCTCGAGACTAGAGATTATCCAGAAGGAGCTTCCGTAAATGACAAGAAGTTCTTAAGGAAGTTCGCTGCTAAGTTCTTCCTGAGCAACGACATCCTTTACAAACGAAGCCATGATTGTGTACTACTCCGATGTGTGGATAAAGTTTAAGCAGAGTTGATCATGACTGATATACACAGCGGCACGTTTGGCACTCACTTGAGCGGGCATACAATGGCTAAGAAGATCCTAAGGGCAGGCTATTATTGGTCTACCATGGAGGCTGATTGCCATCAACATTCCCGTACTTGCCACAAGTGTCAAGTCTACGCTGACAAAGTTCATATCCCTCCGGTTCCACTAAACGTCCTGACTGCTCTGTGGCCCTTCGCGATGTGGGGCATTGATATGTTTGGAGAGATCAAGCCCACGGCTTCCAATGGGCATCGCTTCATCCTAGTCGCCATTGACTACTTCACTAAATGGGTCGAAGCAGCTTCCTTCGCCTCTGTCACCAAAAATGTGGTTGCCCGCTTCATCAAGCAAAATCTCATATGTCGGTATGGTGTTCCAGACAGGATCATCACGGACAACGGCACAAATCTGAATAACACAATGATCATTGCATTGTGCGAACAGTTCAAGATTTATCATCACAATTCATCTCCCTATCGGCCGAAGATGAACGGTGCTGTTGAAGCTGCGAACAAAAACATTAAGAAGATCATTCAGAAAATGACAGTCACTTACAAAGACTGGCATGAGATGTTACCGTTTGCTCTGCATGGATACCGTACGACGACACGTACTTCAACTGGGGCAACCCCATTTTCTTTGGTTTATGGCATGGAAGTTGTTTTGCCTATGGAAGTCCAGATCCCTTCTCTAAGGATTATGAAGGATGCAGGTTTGAATGAAGATGATTGGATGCAGACCCGACTTGATCAACTCAATCTGATCGACGAGAAGCGACTTGCTGCTATATGCCATGGTCAGACGTATCAAAAGCGGATGATCAAGGCCTTCAATAAGAAAGTCAGACGTCAAGTGTATCGAGTCGGGGATCTCTTAATCAAGCGGATTATCTTGCCGCAAAGTGATCCCAGGGGCAAATGGACTCCTACATATGAAGGACCATTTGTGGTCAAGAGCATATTTTCTGGTGGTGCAATGATTCTAACCACCATGGACGACGACGATTTGCCGCACCCTGCGAACGCAGACATAGTCAAAAGATACTACGCATAAAATAACCCGACAAGTCGAAAACCCGAAAGGGCGGCTTGGGCAAAAATAGGCATCCCGGTGGATCGAAAACCCGAAAGGGCGGTTCAGGCAAAAATTAGGGATAAAAACGAAAAAAATATGTACACCTGGCAAGTCGAAAACCCGAAAGGGCGGCTTGGGCAAAAAGGGGTTTCCCGGTGGATCGAAAACCCGAAAGGGCGATTCAGGCAAAAGTTAGGGAATTAAAGCGTATGACTATGTCTCGTCGGATCACTTCAAAGACAATCTCTTCATCAACCGGTTCCAGACTTCTGATCAATCCAGTCATCGTCAAACGAAGCATTGAATGGATAGATATTCAGAGTTGTGAAAGCTATAGCGGAACGGAATCCCATGGAATTATCTCACATAGCCATCCTTTATTTTGTATAAAATCTTTCAATATTTACGACAAAGTCCTCTTACTAGGATGATTGTCTCCTTTGTACAAATATACTCAAAGAAAATCAATACAAATACTTTTCCCAAAATTTGTGTCATTTCCCTTTTTCTTTTTCTCTTGCACTATTTGTTTAATTTTGAGAAACGTCCAATGTTTTGTTAAATAGGCATATGCATTTGAAACATAATCACCTCCTAAATGAACCTAAGAAAAAGGATTACTGATAGGATGAAGGTACAAACGAATATCTCGACACCCTTTCAAAGGAAACCCCTCAAGAGATTTGGAATCCACATCCCTAGTGAACCTTGAGGTTTATCTCCAGCAGACTCTCGAGGCTTATCCCCAGCAAGGTTCTGGAAGGTATTCCCCGCAGAGCACGAACGTCTCCCCCGAGTTTTATTCAAAGTTATTCCTCACAAAGGCTTATAACTGGGTTATCCTCAGCTAACAGCCACAGAAGATCGCACTCGCCAGAATTCTTCCTATCCCCGGCGGAGTTCATAAAAAATTCCCCAGCCTAACTTATCAATATGATCCCCAGAGGAGCTTATCCTTGTTATCCCCAGCCGAGCTAAAATTTCAAATTATCAACCCCCAGCGGAGCCAGACTAATGAGCCTTCTCCCCAGAGTCTTAGAAAGAGAAATCTTGAGTTCCCCAGTGGGATCACCAGAGTTGCTTCCCATCAAGCAGGAGATTCTCAGTCTTACCTCCTCAGCATGAGTCTACTAGATTGATACTCCCCAGTAGAGGTCATCAGGAATTCTCTTCCCCAGTAGTAGCCAAGGATTTATTTTCCCCAGCAGCAGTCAAGATGCTTTTATCTTCGGCCACCTCGGATTCATTCATCCTCAGCAAGATAGCTCTTCAGCTTACATGCGCATTCATCACATTCACGTCATAAACATTGATGTCACGTATATTGCGTCATGCATCATAACATTGCATACAACTAACTCTTTACCTTTTTCAGGTAAGATCAGTCGATAGACTAAAATTATTCAACTTCAAGATTTCTGAAAACAGTTCACGGGTTCTCCAAGTAAACGGATGTTAACCTGTCACTTGTTCAGATTCTTCCTCAAGACTTCTGAAAACAGTTTATGGATTCTTCCCAACAACGGATGTTAATCTATCAACTTGTTCAGATGCAACTTTTGAAAACAATTTACGGACGCTTCCCAACAACGGATGCTGCTCTATTACTTATTCAACCTCAAGATTTCTGAAAAACAGTTCACGGGTCCTCCAAGTAAACGGATGTTAACCTATCACTTGTTCAGATGTTTCTTCAAGATTTCTGAAAACAGTTTACAGATTCCTCCCAACAACGGATGTCAATCTATTGCTTGTTCAAACTCCCAGTTCAGAGATGGTCCCAAGCCTGGACACCTTCCTGATATCCCCTTCCGGATAGCATCTCTAAGCCCATCCCCGACAAGATTTCTGTCACTCTTCCAGATGGCAACTCTAAGCCCATCTCCAAATGGCATCTCTAAGCCCATTCCCGCATCCATTGCTTTGATGAGTGCAAATTTCCGGGCACTCTAGTGTCCAATCTCCTTTTACCCTCGAGTCACGAAAGGCAAGCTTGCCAATCTAACTCCTCGGATTCAAGAAGATTGAACAGGGGCAACTGTTGTACCCCAAAATTTGCCCTCCCATTTCTCATTTACTTCTCACCACAAAGCCCTTGAAGCTCAAGATCCAGTTAGGGTTTCATCTGCTCAAGACCTCTCCTTGCATTGTTGACTCAAACTAGGGTTTGTGTTTGCACAAAGATATTTTGACCTAAAATGCCTAAGATGACTTTCATGCTTCATATTGGACTCCCAAGTTTACCCACATCAAGTTTCAAGTCTTGATTCCAAGTTTTGCCCAGTCAATTGGACAGTTGACCTGGAAATCAGCTCTATTAGGGAAAAAGTCAACTGTGGCCAATTGACAGTCAAACCTCATGAAATTTGACCCATATCAACATTATGAACTCACATGGACCATTTGATCAAGTTTGGATCACAATTCCCCAAGAAATTTGATCAGATCACCAAAAGGGCAAAATGGTCATTTTTAGGGTTTTGACTGCACAAAGGCAATTTTTGACTGTTTGACCTAGCCAATGGCAAACCAAGCTCACACATGGACTCAAGGACCCTATGGAATTATCTTTACATGATCAACAAACTCAAAAGATCCCAAGTACACAGGATTGACAGTTGAATTTCCTAGTCAATTGATCAATTTTGACTGTGTACTGAAAAGTCAAACTTTGACTTTTTGGTCAAAATCAAGAGTCAAGATTCATTTTTCATCAAAGCATGCTAAATCATGAAACTTGTTCACCAAGAAATCATAAAATGCAAATTAGGGTTTAAAATGGAATTTTTCATAACTTAGAATTTTTCTAAGTTATGAAAAACCCTAATTTTTTCCCAACTTTGCCCCACTTTTTCACCATGATCCATTTGGATTCAAACAAAAGTCAAAACATGAAAGTTGTAGCTTGTTGCATAATCTACAACCTTGATTCACAAAGTTTTCTCATTTGAATCTTGTATCTCAAGTTACAAATTTTTGAATAAGGGCACTAAACCATTCTTAACTTAGTGAATTTTTGACCTATTTTGACAAGGTTTTCTACCCCACTTCAAGGCCATTTTCCATACTCTTCCACTTGGAATTTCAAATTGCACTTCAAAGATGGAATGTATTACACATTCCAAGCTTTCCAAAATGTCAAAGAACTTATCAAACAACCTCATGGTTAGGGAGAATCGAATTTCACAATATAGCAAAAAACCACTTTGTTCATGACCAAGTTACATGTTCATAACCTTGCAATTTGAACTCAGCATGCCTTAGATTAGATTACAGGTCCTTAAACCAAGTTACATTCAATAATTTAATGCTTGTTCATTGTGTCAAGGTGTTATTCTATGAGTTCAAGTATTGTACACAAGCCTAATCCATTTTTAGATAAAGTGAACTATCCATTTTTGCTAAAATTCACTTTATGTCAATTTGGAAATCCAACAAGTACATTGCAAATCTGAATGGCACAAGTTTATGAGCATAACACACTGATCAAGGAGGGATTATGCAGCACATTAGGGGCCCTCTACATGCCTAGAAACACAAGTTGCATTTTGTTGCTTAAGAGTGAAGAAAAGTGTCATAACATAAGACAACATCCATCTCAGCTTAGACACACAAGAACTAAGTTATCAAACACATTTCACAGGTCATAACCAAGCTGATACACGACCCTTGCCCCTCTCAAACACTCCCATTGCCATAATCACCCTCAAACTGCACAAACAGGGCAAAGCCTGCAGTTTGAGTGCTATCTTCCATTTCCTTCAAGCTCTTTTGCCAAAATCAGTTCATACACATTCCCTAGCACATATGCAAGCTAACCATGCCTTGAAACACGACCTGTAACTCCTCTAACAAGTTCCACCATTTTCACTTTTCCATTTTGCAGTTGAAGTTCTATAGCTCAGTTCAAGGTGTCTCAAGGCAAAGTAGGTATTGAAACAACATCACCACACCTCAAGGAAGCTATACCAACTAGTATCTTGCACTGTAAGCTCCTCATTTGCCAGTTGGAACTTCAGCTGAACAGGTAGTTTTTTGAACTCGTATCTCTCTTATTATGCATCATTAGTCTTAAGTTTGTGAAGAAACAATGTCCTATTCATGCCACTGAACATGTACATTCTTTTACTTTTCATTTCTTTTGCCTGAGTAGAGAGAATTTGGAGTTTGAAAATGGCAGAAAAACTAGGTTAGGATTTGGGGGAGAAGAAATTCTCCCTCATCTTAGAGAGTTAGATCAAGTTATGCATATGGTTAGAATCGTGATTTCATGCTTAATATCTTTTGTGTTGGAAGTTTGTTCAAAAAATCAAAGAATCAGGATTTCAAATGAAGCTTGCAGGCGCGCGGTTTTTGTCCAAAGGTTGAAGAAGAAGTGATCTGGGCTGGGCTTGTGTGCATTTTCTATTCACACCACTTTTCTAAGTTCACACCCCCTGAGCCCATTTGCTTCATTTTTAATATTTTGACTTTTTGCTTTTTTTGTGATTGGTTCATTTATTTTTTCTCAGCATATTAAAAGCATAAAAATATTTTTCCCATCATTTTTTGAATTTATTGCATATTTATTTGATTATTTCTTAAGTGTGTACATAAATAAATATATATATACTTTCTTTTGTTTAAAATATTAAAATAATACCAATACACTTTTTATACATTTTTATTTTATTTTTACTCCCTGAAAATATTTTATAGAAAAAATACTTTTTTTTTATTTTAATACTAAATATTATTAATATATATATATATATAATGCATATTTTATAAATAATGTAAATAAATAAGTATATTAATATACCTAGGATAAAAATACCAAAAATGTACATATTTTATTTTTTTAATATTTAAATACTAAAAAATGCCTTTTTACAAATATATCATATTTTATTTTATTTTTGTATGTAAATAATAAATATTGTATATGTTAATAAATAATGCATTTTGTTTAATAAAAACTAGGGTTTTTGCCCTAAATTCAAAAATACTCCAAAAATGATATCCCTTTTATTTTCTTTTTTATTTCACATAAATAATACCATTTTTCATAACATATAAAGAATTCCTTTTGCATACTTGCATATTTATTTTATTTACCATTTGAATTATACATTTTATTTATCTTGTAAATGTTCATAAAAATGATGTAATAGTTTTAGGTTTAACTCCTTGTCTAAATATCCCCATTTGAACATTGTACCCCCTCCCTATATTATTGTGATGTAATAGCGTAGGAATTTAAATTTCGCACTTTTATCGCATTCTAAACATACTATGCTAGAATTAGGGTTTTGTATGCGAATAAAAATGAACAAAATAGTTGGACCTAATACAAGATAAATGAGCATGAAAAATGGACAACACGTTTCACACTTGCACCCCTAGGGTATTCCACTTTGTTTCCTTAAAATAATTGGACCATATTGCATGTTGAACTTCTTTGGGTAAAAAACAAACAATCAAAATGATCATAGTCCCACAAGATGTTGCTTAAATAAAATGATCAAGTCCCTTTTTAAAAAGAAAATTGCCCAAAGACATTTAACACTATTGCAACTATGGTCTAAACGATGACCCACGCCCGTCCCTTTAAACTCCTAAAACAAGATTGTCCACCAAATGCAATGGTGGAACAAAATTGTCAAAAGGTTTGAAACATAAACAAAAATCTTTGAGAAAATTTTAGGGTAGATGAACTCTTAAGTACTTGTCAAACTTTCCAAGAAAACACTTGCCTTATTTCAAAACCCACTTCACAAAACACTTTCAAAACAAAACTTTCAAAAAACCTTGAAACATCTTTTTAAAAAAGACAAAACACCTTTTGTAAAACATTCGAGTAAAGAATTGTTACAAGGGTAGCCTATACAAGGCATCTTTTCAAAAACATTTTCAAAACCATACACAAAGCACCATTCCAAACAATTGAAAACCAAGGCAAGTTGATCTAAGCAAGTATCTAAGAGCCCATGGATAACCATGGATAGAAGGGGTGCTAATACCTTCCCCTTCTGTAATCTACTCCCCGAACCCAAGAAAAATCTCAAAGGTTTTTGCTGTGCTTTTTAAACCTTTCCTTAGGATAAAATAAAAAGTCGGTGGCGACTCTTGCTCAACCGAAACATTTGCGAAAACAAAGGCAAAACCCTAGTCAGTTCTCCCACCGTATCACAAAGACCCTTGATCATTGTGATACAGTGGGAGAACTCACTTAAAGGTTTTTCATTTGATTGCAAATGTTGCGGTTAGCAAGAGTCGCCACCGACTTTTCTTTTATCCAAAAGGAAAGGTGAAAAGCACAAGAAAGACCTTTGAGATTATTTCTTGAGTTCGGGGGATATATTATGAAAAGGGAAGGTATTAGCATCCTTTTCATCCATGGTTTTCCATGGGCTCTTAGTTACTTGCTAGATCACTTTATTTTTGTTTGAAATTGTGCTTTGTGTGGTTTTTGAAAGTATTTTGTAAAGAGGCCATTATTTAGGCAATCTTTGTAATGATTCTCGTTCGTAAGAATGTATACAAAGATGTTGATCTTTTTGAAAATGTTTTCAAGTTTGTAATATGTTTTGAAATGTGTAGGTGTTTGTTTTGAAAATAGCAAGGATGTTTGTTTTGAAATTGAGCAAGTAATTAGGAGCATTCTACCTACTCAAAAGTCTTTCATGTTTATTTTCTTTTCCTTTGACATTGTTATCTTACCATTGATTTGGTAAGTAACCTTATCTTTGGATGTAAACGGGACATGCGTGGGTCATCGTATAACCATGATTAGCAATGTTGCAAGGCATCTTAGCATTCTCTTTTAGGGACCAAGATCATTTGTAAGACAACTTAGATAACGTCATCGAGGGACTATGATCTTGTATTCGTTTGTTTTTTGCTAAGATACCTCACATGCGTAATATGGTCATTTTGTATAAGGAAACCAAGTGGGATAACCCTAGGGATGCTTGTGTCTAAGTGTATTGTTTTCATGCCTGATTTTGTCTTGAATTAGGGTTTTTCTAAGTATTTGTTTTAGTCTTTCCATACAAACCCTAATTAATAACATTTGTATATAAAGCGATAAATTGCGGAATTTAAAGTTACTACGCTAATACAATATTTGTGGGGAGGGGTTGTACAAATTGAAATGGGGATTGCAAAAAATATAAACCTAGTTAGTCTATTACAACCATATTGAATAGGTATTGATGTACAAAGATTTAAATGTACAAGATGAAATAAATATACAAGAAATGTAATTGTTAAGAAAATGGGTATTTTGGATTTTTATGAGAAAAAGGGAAATCATTTTAACCTAATTAATTAAAGAAAATAATTAATTAGAATTGAATTTATTTAAGAAAAGATTTTAAATAAAACCCTAGTTCTATTGATTAATGAAAATAAGTTTAGAGAAAAAGTATTTTTTGGTATTTTTGTCTTGAAAATATTTATGGCATCATGAAATATTTTTAGTCCCTTTTTTATATCAAAAATAACATATTTTAATTAGTATGAAAGAAAACAACTAATAACCTAGTTTTAATTATATTTACAAGATGATTAGTAAAAAATAAATAAAGTATAAAAAATATTTTTTTGTGAGAAAAATAAAATAAATTAAGTCAAAATATAAATCTAGAACTTTTTTTATATTTTATGAGTTTTTAATATAAGTGAAAAAATAATTAAGGAAAAAGAATAAAATAAAAATAAGAAAATAAAATAAATTGGGCCAGGGTTGCATAAGCAGGCAGGGAGGTTAGCTAGTAAAAAAAACAACAAAAAGCCCAGGCGCCCTGCAAAAAAAAGGTCAGAAAATGCAAAAACATGAAAAAAAACACAAAATGGGTACTACTAGGGCTTGAACCCAGGTCTCAAAGGTTAACAGGCACGCGCTTTACCACTGGGTTGGCTATACATCCGTTCATATAAACAAAACAATAAATATGTAAGGCAAATAAAGTCCTGATGACTTCATCTTCAACCTCCAGCCAGTGTACCTGCAACTTCTTCATTTCTCAACAAAAATGGAAGGTGACAAAATGAAAGTTGTTGCATTCTGCCTCACGAATCTAACCATGTAATTAACTAAAGCTAAAAGTAAAAAATAAATGAGAATTTCTATGGCCCTAATTTGAACCCTAAAAAATTCAGAAACTTCAACTCTAAAATTCTCCAAGCTCAGGCCATGTAAATGCAAACTATGGATATGCACAGCTTCGTGGGAATTAGGTCTACATCTTTCCTTCACAAAATAAACATTAATTATGCTTAAATGATGAGATATAAGTTCAAGTGAAATACCTCAAAACTGGAAATCGTGAAATGCAAATGAGCTTGATTCAAAGTGCTGCAAGGATCAGGTTAGCTTCCTTGAGGTCCCAGGAAGCTAATGCAATGATTAGCTTGAGCTGAAAGTGACTGAGAAGCTCTGGAGAAGTCAAGTTGCAGACCCCTATTTTTGAAAATTGAACTTGATGATGGAGGTGTTACAGTTGAGAAAATGGACTTTGGATGTTTTGTATTTGATGTTTAGAAGCTTTTGGAAGTGAAAGGCCAAAGAACGCGCGAGGGGATTTGGAGTTTGGTATGTAAAGTTAGAACTTGCACAACAATGGTGTTTTGAGAGAGTTTCTGGCTAGAGGGGGTTTGAATGAGTTTTTAGGGTCTTCAAGCTCGTGTCCTAACTCACAAATAATACTTCTATTTATAAGCAACAAGTTTGGAGACTTGTTGTTGATCAGAATTTGAAATTACATGTTTATGCATAACATGTGATTTTTTGAGAAAATAAGTTTCGATGCCTTGTGTACTTGCTAAGATAGAGTGGTTATGCTTTAAACACACTTGCTTCTGACTTTGTAGATGAAGTTTGATCAGAGGGAACAAGTTAGAGGCTCAAGAGTGGACTTTATGCATAAAGCTTGCTTTTCAAGAATGGTATTGTTAACTTTCTTCCCAAAATGGAAATGTGAATTGGATAAAGCTTAAATCACTTGGATTATTGATCAAACGTTTGTGTAATCCATTAGATATGGAGTGACAAACAAGTTTTAGGCCTGAAAAGCAAAGATTATGCAGCCTAACATTGATTTGGTTCATGTGTTCATCCAAAATGACTTATAATTTAAGTGACAAAACCCTAATTTCATCTCTTTGATTATCCCTGCTCATGAATGATCTCAAGGAGTTCTTGGACATTTTGGAAAGCTTGAAATGTTCTCTACAACCCATCTTTGAATTGCTTTTTAAGATTCCCCTTGGAACTATATGAAAAGTGCCATGAAGTTAGGTCAAAATGCTGGCCAAATTAGGGCAAAATTTCACTAAGTGTTTAGTTTCATGACCCTATGTTCACAAAATTATAACTTGAGATTCAAGCACTTTTGGAAGAAGTTGTGTGAAGAAAAGTTGTAGATTTCATGGAGATATACAACTTTCATGTTGTAAGTTTCTCTTGAATCATCTTGTATCATAATGAAAAAAATGCTCAAAGTCATGAAAAAATAAGAAATTTTTTACACTTAGAAAAATTTCTAAGTTTAGAAATTTTGACTTTTCAAAATGAAATCTATATTTTTGATTTCTTGATGAATAAGTTTCATATTTTGACATGTTTTCATGAATTGTAATCTTTGATACTTGATTTTGACCAAAAGGTCTAAGTTTGACTTTTCAGTATACAGTTGACTTTTAATCAGTTGACTGCAAAATTCATCTGTCAATCCAATGGATTTGCAATGTTTTGAATCATGTAATTAGGTCAAAATGATGAAATTGGACTCTTGAGATCATTCCTTAAACCAATTGACCATTTTCTAGGTCAAAAATCAGAAATTGCCCTTTCCCAATCAAAACCCTAATTTCGACCATTTTGCCCTTTTGGAGATTTGATCAAATTTCTTCAGGAATTGTGGTCCAAACTTGATCAAATGATACATATGAGTCTAAAATGTTGACGTGGATAAAAAATTATTAAGTTTGATTGTAAATTGGCCATAGTTGACTTTTTCCTAAATATAGTTGATTTTTAGGCCAACTGTTCAATTGACTGATCAAAAGTGTGATCCAAGGCTTGAAACTTGGCATGAGTAGTATTTGGGGTCCATAATGATCCATGAAAGTCATATGGAGCATTGGAAGTTCAAAAATCCTTGTGCAAACTCAAACCCTAATTTTGGTCATCAATGCTTGAGGAGGTGTCTTGAGCTAATCAACCCTAATGCAGTCTTGATCCAAAGAAGATCTTGTGAGAAGATTCTTGATAAGTGAGAGGGAAAGTTTTGGGGTACAACAGCTGCCCCTGTTCAATATTCTTAAGCCCGAAGAGTTAGATTGACGAGTTTTGCCATTCGTGACTCGAAGGTGGAAGATGATTGGACACTAGAGAGCCCAGAAATTTGCACTCGGTGATTTGATGGTTGAGGGAATGGGCTTAAAGATGCCATTTGGAGAGGTGATAGAAAGCTGTAGGAGATGGGCTTAAAGATGCCATCCAAAAGTGATTGTTTGTATTGTAATTTGTAAGCTGAAAGAATGAGTATCAGAATGACGTCCGTGTCTAGAGCGTATCTGAATTGTATCTAGGAGCTGATTTTGAATGATTATCAGAATGTCATCCGTGTCTAGAGCGTATCTGAACTGTATCTGAAAGCTAGTTTTGAATGAGTGTCAGAATGGCCTCAGTTTCTGGAGCGTATCTGAACTGTATCTGAGAGTTGAATATGAATGAGTATCAGAATGGAATCCGTGTCTGGAGCGTATCTGAATTGTATCTGAGAGGTTGAATCTGAAAGAGTATCAAAAAAGCATCCGTGTCTGGAGCATATCTGAACTGTATCTGAGAGTTGAATCTGAATGAGTATCAGAACGACATCTGTGTCTGGAGCGTATCTGAACTGTATCTGAAGACTTTAAACATTGTTAATGGAAGCTGTTTGATTAATCTTATCCTGAAAAAGATAAAATGTTAGCTGATATGCAATGTTATGTGGTATGAAATGCACTGTAAAATGCATTCACGTTATCAATGTTTATGATATATGGATGCAATGTATGCGTATGTGAGCTAATTTTCTACACTGCTGTTGGATTGGGGAAAATAAATCCCTGACTGCTGCTGAGGATAGGGAGTGTAAGTTTTCATGTAGTGAAGTTGAAGTGTTGATGAATTTCGCTTTAGAGAAACAAACTCTGTTGTAAGGGAAATGACGTGTACTGCTTGTAAAATCTTGTTGTGAAATCCTGAGAAATTGAACGACTTCTATTGGGGATTGATAAATGGAAGCTTGTTCCGCTAGGAATTAAACTACAAATTGTGGGGGATTTATAGGAATAGCTTAGAGAGATTTCCCTACCTCTTAAAGCTATTAGTATTTGTCTTTTATTTTGTTTATTTGTAAACAATAATTATGTTTAAATGCATTTGTTCAAAAATGAATCATTGGACGTTTTTGTAAATAAAACACAAGAGTAAAGAAAAACAGATAGTTTTTCACTTTCAAAGGAATATCTTTGTATTGACTTCGAGTAAGTATTTTTGTACAGTGAGACAAACATTCTAGTAGGAGAACACTGTCGTAAGAAAAAATGAAAATTTAAATACAAAGAAAAGATAGCTATGTGTATTTATCCCATGGGGTTCCCATTCTGCTATAGCCTTTGTATCTATGGGCATTTTGTATATTTGTTGCCTTGTCAGAAGATGATTTAATTGATCAGAACCTCTGAGTTTGTAGGTTGTCTGTAAGGTGATCTAACGGGACATAGTCATACGCTTTAATTCCCTTACTTTTGCCTGGACCGCCCTTTCGGGTTTTCAGTCCATCGGGAAACCCTTTTTTGCCCAAGTCGCCCTTTCGGGTTTTCAACTTGCCGTGTGTACATATATATATATATATATATATATATATATATATATATATATATATATATATATATATATATATATATATATATATATATATATATATATATATATATATATATATATATATATATATATATATATATATATATATATATATATATATATATATATATATATATATATATATATATTTATCCCTAATTTTTCCCCGAACCTTATTGGTTTGCTGGGATGCCCTTGTTTTGCCTAGGTATGTCAAACTAGCGGGTCTTTTATGCGTAGTATCTTTTGACTTTGTCCGTGTTCGTAGGATGCGGCAGGTCGTCACCATCCATGGTGGTCAAGATCATTGCCCCACCAGAGAAAATGTTTTTTATTACAAATGGTCCTTCATAGGTAGGAGTCCATTTGCCCTTGGGATCACCTAGTGGCAGTATGATGCGTTTGATCACTAGATCCCCAACTTGATACACTTGGCGTCTGACTTTCTTGTTGAAAGCCTTGATCATCCGTTTTTGATACATTTGACCATGGAAAATAGCAGTAAGTCTCTTCTCATTAATCAAGTTCAGTTTATCAAGTCGAGTCTGGATCCAATCGTCTTTGTTCAATCATGCATCCTTCATAATCCTCAAAGAGGGGATCTGGACCTCGATAGGTAAGACAACCTCCATGCTGTAAACCAGAGAATAAGGTGTTGCCTCGATTGTTGTGCGAGCTGTGGTACGATACCCGTAGAGAGCGAATGGTAGCATCTCATGCCAGTCTTTGTATGTGACTATCATTTTCTGTATGATCTTTTTAATGTTCTTATTTGCAGCTTCGACAACACCGTTCATCTTCGACAAGTAAGGAGAAGAATTGTGATGTTGAATCTTGAATTGCTCGCATAAGGCGGTGATCATAGTGTTGTTGAGATTTGTACCATTGTTAGTGATGATCTTCTCTGGGATACCGTACCGACAAATGAGATTTTACTTGATGAAACGAGCAATAACATTCTTGGTAACGGAAGCGAAAGAAGCTTCCTCCACCCACTTGGTGAAATAGTCAACGACCACTAAGATGAAGCAGTGTCCATTAGAAGTTGTTGGCTTGATTTCCCCAATCATGTCAATCACCCATATAGCAAAGGGCCAAGGAGACGTCAAGACATTCAGAGGAACCGGAGGTACGTGCACCTTGTCAACATACACCTGACATTTACGGCAGGTTTGAGAGTGTTGATAGAAATCTGCTTCCATGGTAGACCAGTAATAGCCTTCCCGTAGGATTTTCTTTTCCATCGTATGCCCACTGGAATGGGTGCCAAAAGTGCCTTCATGCAATTCAGCCATGATCCTTTCAGCTTCAACCTTATCTACGCACCGATGTAACACAGATTCATGGTTATGTTTGTAAAGAATGCCATTACTAAGGAAGAATTTAGCAGAGAATATCCTTAAGAACTTCTTATCATTGACTGAAGCTCCTTCTGGATATTCTTGAGCCTCGAGATACCTCTTGACTTCGTGGAACCAAGGCTGGTCCACTACTTCTTCAGTATTAATCTCGTGATAGTGTGCTGGTTATCTATTTGTTCAATGGTGATCTGGGGAGCCTCGTTATCCCAATTATGTTTAAACATAGATGACATTGTAGTTAGTGCGTCTGCTAGCTGATTTTCTTCTCGTGGGAAATGCTTGAAGGTAATTTTCTCAAAATGTGTCAGCAATGTCAAAACATGTTCTTTGTAAGGGATAAGGTTAGGGTGTTTGGTGTCCCATTCCTCTTTGATCTGACTGATGACCAAAGCTGAATCTCCGAATACATTCAAGGATTTGATCCCCAAGTCTATGGCAGCTCTGAGACCAAAGATGCATGCTTCGTATTCCTCCATGTTGTTTTTACAATTGAAGCAGAGTCTTGCGGTAAAGGGAGTATGACACCCTTCCGAAGATATGAGTACATCACTGATACCATTTCCAAGTGCATTGGATGCCCCATCAAAGAACAGGGTCCATCGGGATCCTTGTTAAGGTCTGTCATATGGCCTGAATTCCACACAGTTGTTTACCGTCATGATGTCTTCGTCTGGGAATTCAAACTTCATGGGCGGGTAGTCTTCCATAGCTTGGTGAGCAAGGTGATCAGCTAGTACACTGCCCTTTATTGCTTTCTGGGTAGTATACTGTATGTCGTATTCCGTCAGGATCATCTGCCATATTTCTATTCTCCCGGAGAGAGTAGGTTTCTCGAAGATGTATTTTATCGGATCCATTTTAGATATCAACAAAGTAGTATGAGTCAGCATATACCGTCTTAGCTGGAGAGCAGCCCATGCCAGAGCGCAGCAAGTTTTCTCGAGCAGTGAATATCTGGTTTCACAGTCGGTAAACTTTTTGCTCAGGTAATAAATAGTATGTGTGATACGGTGGGAGAACTGACTTGAGTTTTTTGCATTTTGATTGCATTTGTGCGGATAGCAAGATTCGCCACCGACTTTTCTTTTATCCAAAAGGAAAGGTAAAAAAAGCACAGAAAAGACTTTTCGAGATTATTTCTCGGGTTCGGGGGGTAGATTATGAAAAGGGAAGGTATTAGCACCCTTTTCATCAATGGTTTTCCATGGGCTCTTAATTACTCGCTTAGATCACTTGCTTTTGTTTGAATGTGCTTGCGGTGTTGTTTTTTGAAAGTATTTAATAAATGTCTTTGTAATGGTTCTCGTTTCTATAAGAACGCGTACAAAGTTTTGTTTCAAAAAATAGTTCAAAGACGTGTTTGTGGAATGTGTTTTTGAAAGTGGTTTTTGAAAAGATGTTTTGCAATGGTTCTCGTCTCTATAAGAACGTATATAAAAGGTTGTCTTTTGAAAATGTTTTGAGATGAAAGTGTTGGTGTAAAAATGTTTTTGTCGTGAGCAAGCAAGCAACTAGGAGTGAATCTACCTACTCGAAAGGTCTCAAGGTTATTTTCTTCCTCGTTTTAATGTTGCTATCTTACCATTGATTTGGTAAGAAGCCCCATCGTTGGATGTAAAAGGACAGACGCGGGTCAATTTTACAGTCATCGAAAGTAACTTATGAGACGCTTTAGCAATTTTCGTAAGGGACAGGATCATTTTATCGAAGGCAACATCGAGGGACTACGATCTTTTTTATCGAAGGGTCATTTCTAAAGCGTTCCATATTCGAGGGACATGACTGTGTTTTTGAGGAAACAAGCGAGGTTACCCTAGAGGCGCGCGTGTGAAAAAGTGTTTTTGATTCAAGTTAATTTTATCTTTGAAATTAGGTTTATCTAGCGATTGATTTTAAATCTTTCCATACACGCCTAATTACTATATAGTAATAAGTAAAATAATAAAATCCGGAAATTGAAATTCTACGCTATTACAGAGCTTCGGGAATGAGGGGTACAAATTAATGAATGGGGGTGATAGTAAGAAATAAATATTTAAATCATACAATACAAGTCCAAACCGTTAAATAATTATTTAAGTTAAAACTCTTTTCATTTGATAAAATTAATTAATGATTTAATTAATAATGTCAAACAAAAATTATTTTAAAGTTAATAATTATTTAAAACAAATATTAACCTATTTGCAATTTTAAATATATGCTGAAATATAAAACAAAAATCATATAATAAAAAAAATAAAAAAAAGATATAAGGGCAAAGTTTAGAAATGGGCCTGCATTGAAGCAAATCTGG
Organism: Vicia faba; assembly: GCA_948472305.1. NCBI lineage: Eukaryota > Viridiplantae > Streptophyta > Magnoliopsida > Fabales > Fabaceae > Vicia > Vicia faba. The sequence goes on along the minus strand of OX451738.1, from coordinate 1,578,577,124 downwards.
GGGGTGTAGAAATCAAAAAGCCCAAAGCTTTTGGCTGATCAGGTGCAGCAGCCCCCTGGAGGTGCACCATGGGCGTGTACCTGTGGTGCGCTAAAGAGAAATGATAGATGATGATGTGAAACAGCTGAAGGGATGATGAGGGTGCACGAATGACTAACATGGGGATGCATGCGTATGATCCCTCATAATGGTTAAGGGGTGGTGATAAGTGTCACCACCAGATTAGTCATTGTAAAAAAAATTTAATTAACAAAAATAAAACCAATTAAGGGAAACTAATCAGGCTCATAACTCACTTCTCTTTCTCTCTCTTCAAATCCTCCTCACACGACGCTCTCTCTTCTCTCTCGTTGGAGACCTTCACCGGAGAAGGCAACTTGGCCGCGCCAGAAATCGCCTTATGGCGGTGACGATGGCGGCATGACTCCAAATGCTACATTTCTTACATCAATCTGACCGTCTCCTCCCCCTAATTACTAATCTGTAGTTAATTTTTGCAGATTCTCAATCTAAAACCCTAGATCTAAAGAGGGGTGGATGGAAACCCTAAGTCAAATATGTAGCAAATAGCAAAGATTTATGATGAAGCATGCAAAATGGAAAGCAAAAACGTAAGAAAAGGGAGAACAGAGGCCGTGTTCTCCAAGTTCGTGAGTTTCCAACCTTTCTGATATCTTTTGTTCCGGTATTTATCTGAGTTTCTTTCTCTTCTTCTGAATATGTTGAGATGATTACTGGGTAGGATAACAATGAGGATTAGGGTTTGGCTTTTTTTCTATCTTTCTAAGTTATTTGTTCATTGTGGGTTTTTTGGTGATGATGTCTGGTGACAATATTTGGTGATGCTGTAAACTTTGTTGGCTGATTTGTGTTGTTTTTTCTCTTACTGTGAAGGAAACTGGTTTTTCTAGTGATGGTCTTTGGTGATGTTGTTGGTTCTGGTTTTGTGATGTTTTGATGTTTCTGTTTGGCTTCTGGTTTTGTGATGTTTTGGTTTTACAATGATGGCCTTTTGGCTTTTGGTTTTTGATATTTGAAAATCAGTGGCTTTTTGGTTTCTGGCTTTTTTGATCTTTGCTGGTTCTTTTGGCTTCTGGTTTTGTGATGTTTGCTGGTCTTGTTTTTTTGTTCAAAATCTTTATTCTCTTTTATAAAACAGTGGTTATTCTTATAACCATATTAGGGTGAGAATAAGAGGGAAAAACTTGTGAATTTGGACAATTTTGGTTTTCTAGCTTTGGGCTTTAGAGTGCAGATTAAATTATGTCCATTTTAGTGCAAGTTTGGGCAGATTTTTGGACTGTAATGCAGGATGGTTTGCTGGTTGTTTTGGGTTGCTTTGCAGGGCTTCCAGTTTGTTTGTATGTGCACAACAACTTTGCACAATTTTGGGATTGGTTATATGGCTTAGGTGATATCCTCCCAACTCTACTTTTTTCTCTTTCATTTTTCTGTGAAACAAAAGTTATATCTGTCTTAATATATTCTGGAGGGTTTGTGATAATTTAGGAAAATGATGATATCTTGGGTTTTGGCCATAAGCTTGCATATTTTTTATTTTGTTTTGTTGTATACATGTGTTGCTGCCTTTGTTTATTGTGCTGCTATTTTGCATCTGCTGTAGGCTTGCCCCTCTTTTGTATGTGACTGCTGCTGTTTGCAGCCTGTTGCTTTTATTGCAGTTTTAGGAAGCAGCCAGCCTTTTGCTCGAATCCTGCTGTTTTGTTGCTTGTTTGAACTGTTGGCATAGTTTGACTTGTGCATTTGTCTGCTGCTGTTTGCAGCCTGTTGCTTTTGTTGCAGTTTGAACTGTTTGTATGCTATGCATCCTGTGTGTATTTGCTTGCCTTGTAGCTTATTTCCTTTTTTCTTTGTGAAATAAGAAAGGTGATCCTTTTTTGTGATTTGCAATTGGGGAGAGAGATGATGATAGACCAAAAAAATTCTGATTCCTAAGAGCAAACCCTAGTGATGAAAGTCATTCTTGCTTGGATTTTTCAATGCTGATTGTATGCTAATGTTTCTTTTCTTCTTTCTTTTGTTACATGTACAAACAATTGAATGGCAAGCAAGACAAGATGAAGAGAAGACCATGGCTAGCAATGAGGAATTTCTTGAAGATGAAGCAAAGAGTCTTGAAGAAGAAGCATTTCTTTCTTTGTAAATATAACTTGTATTTCACTTGTAATCCATTTGAAATTTGCTTTGTGAATGACCCACAAAATGTAATGAACACAAAACTTGAGTAAATATGTAAATAGTGAAATTTGTTGTACAAAACTTTGAGTTTTAGTTTAAAATTTGCAATTCTTGATTGAATGTTTTGAATAAAACATCTTGGCTTGGTAACTTGCATTTTAAGCAAACACAATATGATAGGATAAATCATGGATTTTGCACTCTTAAACAAAATAAATGTTTAAGAGCTCCAACCCAATTGATTAATTGAACCCACAATCATGATTGTTTAAAATGATAGTCTTAAGCTTTATATCTTATCCAAACAAAACATGCTCCCAAGAATAACATCAACCCTCATAAAATTGTGTTTAAGAAAAATTTAAAAGCACACAAATGCCTTTTCAGTTATCTGGGCCATGAATTGGGCAAACTTGCCATGTGAGGTTTGAAAACTGACTTAAACAACTTTGAGGGGACATGGTGACTTATTTGAAACCTTGACGACTCAATTTCCTTTGAGAAGTGCAAAACCCTAATTGCTGACTGGTTGCCTAGGAAGAGAACATGCTTGATCAACTTTTGAGCGAAATTGAGTGTTTGAGAAACCCTGGGATAACATCTTGAGTGAAAAATGGGAGGGCAAATTTTCGGGTACAACAGCTGGCCATGTTCTATCTTCTTAAACTTGAAAAGTGAGATTGACGTGTTTGTCGTTCGTGGCTTGAAAGTAGAAGATGATTGGACACTAGAGTGCCCATAAATTTTCACTTGATGATGCGCTGGTTGATTGTGTAGGGAATGGGCTTAAAGATGCCATTTGGAGAAATGATGGAGAGTTGTTGGAGATGGGCTTATAGATGCCATCCAAAGGTAACTGTTGACAAAAGTGTATGAAGTCTGAACTCGACTTTAATAGAAAAGAAATTAGAATAAACCCTTGATCGATTTAAACTAGAGCTAGCAGAAGTCTTGAATGTCGTTGGAAAGAATCAGAATATATTTTTGGAGTGATTTAAACTGAACCCAAAGATATCTTGGATTAATCTTGACTGGGAAGCATCAGAATAAATCTTGGTGCAATTTATATGAACAAGAGAAAATTTTCGGTGGGGAAGAATCAGAATAAACCGTTGAGAGGTTTAAACTGAAACAGTAGAAGTTCAGAGAAGAATCAGAACAAATCGTTGAAAGATTTATCTGAAACAGTAAGAATATGGAAACGAATCAGAATAAATCGTTGGGAGATTTATCTGAACCAGCAGAAGTCTGGATAAGAATCAGGATAAACCGTTGAAAGATTTATCTGAACCAATAAGAATCTGGAGATGAATCAGAATAAACAGTTGAGAGATTTATCTGAACCAGTAAGAATATGGAAATGAATCAGAATAAACCGTTGAGAGATTTATCTGAACCAGTAAGAATCTGTAGATGAATCAGAATAAACCGTTGAGAGATTTATTTGAACCAGTAAGAATATGGAAATGAATCAGAATAAACCGTTGAGAGATTTATCTGAACCAGCAAGAATCCGGAAACAAATAAGAATAAACCGTTGAGAGATTTATCTGAACCAGAAGAATCTGGAGATGAATCAGAATAAACCGTTGAGAGATTTATCTGAACCAGTAAGAATCTGGAAACGAATCAGAGTAAACTGTTGAGAGATTTATCTGAACTAGTAAGAATCTGGAGATGAATCAGAATAAACCGTTGAGAGATTTATATGAACCAATAAGAATCTGGAAACGAATCAGAGTAAACCGTTGAGAGATTTATCTGAACCAATAAGAATCTGAAAACGAATCAGAGTAAACCGTTGAGAGATTTATCTGAACTAGTAAGAATCTGGAGATGAATCAGAATAAACCGTTGAGAGATCTATCTGAACCAGTAAGAATCTGGAAACGAATCAGAATAAATCATTGAGAGATTTATCTGAACCAACAAGAATCTGGAAATGAATCAGAATAAACCGTTGAGAGATTTAAACTGAACCAGCAGAAGTTTGAAGGAAATATTTGCTATGTAGATGGTCGACCAGTCTTTTCTCGGGAATTGATATGTATTTTACTTGTTAAAAATATTTTCCTGTCGGAGATTTGTTGACGATAATTTCCTGTCGATTAATTCTTTCCTAAAAAGGTGACGAGTTAATTGCATGCGATGTCATGATGTATGTAATGCATGGTATAATGTTGTTTCTCAAAATAAATGAGATTTCACTGTATGTACTTGTGTTGTCAATGCTATGACGTATGCATGCAAATGTATGGACTTAAAGATTGTTCGTGTCGTAGTGTTGTTGGAAGCGGGGAAAATAAATCCCTTTTGAAGCACCGATGAGTGAGTTTCCAATTATTAGAGAAATAAACTCTGTTGTAGAATGGAAACGTCATACATTGCTTGTGGACTTCGTGAAATCCTGCTGGGGAATCCTAAGAAGTTGGGCAACTTTCACTGGGGAACCTCTAGAGAGGTAGTTGGAAGTTTTGCTCTGTCAGGGGTATGGGAGCGCTTGATACCAACAGGCTGCATACTGGGGATACGTTAATGATCCTGTAGTAGGATGTCTTTGCTTCCGCTCTTGCTGGAGAAGGTAACTGCGGGGATTTTATGGAATGGCCTATATATATTATCCTATTTCTTAAAGCCATTAGTAATTGTCTTTCCGTTTTCTGTTCATTTGTAAACCAGTAATCACGTTCAAATGCATATGTTCAAAAATAAATCATTGGACGTTTTTGTGAACAAAACACAGAAATAAAGAGAAACAGATGGTTTTGCACTTTCAAAAGGGATATCTTTGTATTAACTTGAATAAGTCTTTTTTTTGTACAACGAGGCGAACATTCTAGTAAGAGAAAGTCGTCGTAAAAAATGAAATTTGATACAAAGAAAAGATAGCTATGTGAAATAATCCCATGGGGTTCCTATTCTGCTATAGTCTTCATGTCTCCGAGTGTCTTGTCCACTTGTCGCCTCGGCGAAGCTGATTGGATTGATTAGGACCGTTTGAGTTGGTTGGTCAACGCTGAAGATTGTCTGCAAGATGATCCAACGGGATATAGTCATACGCTTTAATTCCCTAACTTTTTCCTGGACCGCCCTTTCGGGTTTTCGATCCACCAGGATACCCTTTTTTGCCCAAGCCGCCCTTTCAGGTTTTCGGCTTGCCGGGTGTATAGATTTTTTTTTGTATTTTATCCCTAATTTTTGCCCAAACCTTTGGTTCGCCGAGATGCCCTAATTTTTTTGCCTAGGTCAGTCGACCTAGCGGGTCCTTATTCACGCGTAGTATCTTTTAACTATGTCCGCATTGACAGGGTGAGGAAGGTCGTCGCCATCCAAAGTGGTCAAGATCATTGCCCCACCAGAGAATATGCTTTTGATTACAAACGGTCCTTCATATGTAGGAGTCCATTTGCCCATGGGATCACCTTGTGGCAAAATGATACGCTTGATTACCAAGTCACCGACCCGATATACCTGACGTTTGACCTTTTTGTTAAAAGCTTTGATCATGCGTTTTTGGTACATCTGACCATGACAGATAGCTGCAAGCCTCTTCTCATCAATCAAGTTCAACTGGTCAAGTCGAGTCTGGATCCAATCTTCTTTGTTCAAACCAGCATCCTTTATGATCCTCATAGAAGGGATCTGGACCTCAATAGGTAAGACAGGCTCCATGTCGTATACCAGAGAATAGGGTGTTGCCCTAGTTGATGTGCGAGTTGTGGTACGATACCCGTGGAGAGCGAATGGTAACATCTCATGCCAGTCTTTGTATGTGACTTTCATTTTCTGTATGACCTTCTTAATGTTTTTGTTAGCAGCTTCTACAACTCCATTCATCTTTGGCCGGTAAGGGGAAGAATTGTGATGCTGGATCTTGAATTGCTCACACAAGGTGGTGATAATAGTGTTGTTTAGATCCGTACCATTATCAGTGAGGATTATCTCTAGGATACCGTACCGACAGATGAGATTTTGTTTAATGAACCGGGCGACCACATTCTTAGTAACGAAAGCGAAGGAAGCTGCCTGAACCCACTTTGTAAAATAGTCGATGGCCACTAAGATGAATTGGTGTCCATTGGAGGCCGTTGGCTTGTTTTCCCCAATCATATCGATTCCCCACATAGCAAAGGGCCAAGGAGCCTTCAAGACATTCAGAGGAATCAGAGGTACATGCACTTTATCAGCATAAATCTAACACTTATGGCAAGTCCGAGAGTGTTGATAGAAATCTGCCTCCATGGTATACCAATAATAGCCTGTGTGATACGATTGTAGAACTGACTTGAGGTTTTTGCGTTTGTGTTCGCAAATGTTTCGGTTTAGCAAGAGTCGCCACCGACTTTTTATTTTATCCAAAAGAAAGGTCAAACAGCACAGGAAAGACCTTTGAGATGTTTTCTTGGGTTCGAGGGGTAGATTATGAAAAGGGAAGGTGAAAGCACCCTTTTCATCCATGGTTATCCATGGGCTCTTAGTTACTTGTTTAGATCACTTGCTTTTGCTTTTCAATTGTTTGAAATGGTGCTTTGTGTGTGGTTTTTGAAAATGTTTTGAAAAGAGGCCATCGTTGTGGCAACCTTTGTAATGATTCTTGTTTGAATGTATACAAAGGTGTACTATCTTTTGAAAATATTTTTCAATGTTTGAAAGTTTGTTTTGGGAAATTGTTTTGAAATTGTGTTGTGAGGTGTGTTTGAAAATAGCAAGGATGTTTTTGTAAACTTTGATCAAGTAACTAAGAGTTGTCTACCCTATTTTACTCAAAGATCTTTCCTACACATTTTTAACCCTTTAGGCAGTGTTGTTTTACCATTGCATTTGGTAAACAACCTTGTATTAGGATGTTAAACGGGACAGGCGCGGGTTATCGTATTGACCATGATAGCAACATTGCCAAGTATCTTTAGCAATTTTTTTGAGGGACTAGATCATTTTGTATAGGCAACCAAGATAGCGTCATCGAGGGACTATGATCTTTTTGTTTTGTTTTTGCTTTACCAAGATACTCAACATGCCTAACATGGCCATTTTAAAGGCAACAAGTGGATGAAACCCTAGGGGGTGCATGTGTGCATTGTGTTATCATTTTCATGCATTTTTGTCTTGCATTAGGTCAAACTATTTGTTTTGATTTGGGATATTGCATACAAACCCTAATCTCTATCATGACATATTTGGAAGTTATAAAATGCGCAAAATAAATCTACGACTATTACAACATTGATATGGGGAAGGGGATACAATTTTTGAATAGGGGATTATTTTGCAAGAAATTAAAACCCTAATATTTACTATTACATCCAAATTGAATAAATGGTACAAATAAATAAATAGGCAAGTATTTAAATGGTCAATTAAATAAATATGCAAAATATTATGAATATGCAAAAAATGTTTTTTTGTTTATTTTTATGTATGTAAAAATAAGACATTTAATGTATATAAAAAAGGAATAAAAGATTATTTTTTATTAATGGTAAAAACCCTAATTTTCTTTAATGAAGTATATATATTAATTATATTATTTATGTATAATAGAATAATAAAATAATGAAATATGTACAAATATCAAAAAATGTAAATATATTAGAAAAATATTATTTAAGTATGTAAATAATAATAATAAAAACATAATATTTTTTATGTATTGTTTTCAAGTTTTTTTTTATTAAAGAAGATAAAAGTATATACTAATTAATAATTATTTTCATGCTAGAAAAAAAAAATATAAAAATAAATGTGAAAATTTAATAAAAATAATTTTGGTATTTTTTTATGTTTAGAAAATATAAAATAAAATCAGAAATGAAAAATAATTAGAAAAATACAAAAATATAAAGAAATGGGCCAGGGGGGTGCAATCAGTAAAGAGGGGGGTGTCAAAAACAATGCCAGAACCAAGCCCATCCCACTGAACTTCATCTTCAACCTTTGTCAACCAAAAACACGTGCGCCTGACTTAGATATGGAAAACCTGCATACGTGCTCTAATGCAAAAACTCATAACACCAAAGTTGTAGCATTTGTCAAGACGATTTCAACCATATAAAGAACTTAATCTAACTATCAAAGACCAGTGAGAATTTCTCTGGCCCTAATTTCTAACCTAACTTTTTCAGGAAGTTCATGAATCAAATTCTCTTAACACGTTTAACTTAAATGAAAACTGATCATATGTACAACTTCAAGGCTATGAGTACTACATTTTTTATTCACAAACCTAAGCCTAATGATTCCTAAATAGAGAGATAGGAAGTTGACAAAAACCTGTTTCAGTTGAACTCGTGTATGGAAATGTGGAGCTTTTAAGTGAGACCTGCGGTGCTTGGGAGCTTGCCTGAACTTCCTCTGACCTTCCCCAATGCCTAGTTTGCTTTGGACTTGCTTGAGCAAGCTTGTAGAACTCAACCTGCACAAGCTGAAAACAGAAATGGTGAAGCTTGCAAATGGAGTTACAGTCACTGTCTAATGGTTGTGATAGCTTGGATAGGTTATATGGAAGGTGTTTGAACAGGTTTGGGGAAAAACGCACGAGTGGTTTGTGTAATGGATGTGAATCTGCAGGGAGTGCCCTGTTTTGCAAGAAGAATGTGATTTGGTGTTTTGGAAGGCTTAAGGGTTCAACAATTCGTGTTTCTGGCTCAAGGCAATGTGCAATACTTGTCTCTAATGCTTGCAAGGGTTGGTTATATCAGATATGCCAGTTGTGGCTTTTTGGCAAGTTTCTTGTATTTTAAGCAAAAGTATCAAGTGGTACAAGACATGCCTGTACAAGCTATCTACCAGATTTCACTTTATGATCTTGGCCCCCTCAGTTTGTGGATATTGTTTGCTGTACAAGATTTTATTCAAGGCTCAAGAATGCAATTTGACATAAAGCAAATTTAACAAAAATGGCAATGTTGCCTTTTTGCTATTTTTGGATTAATCTCTTGTGTAATCCTCTAATGACCAGAACAAGGCTTCAAACCAATGAATTTGCATTTAATTATTGAGTATGAAAGGGTTTAGGGACCTGTAATCAAGTACAAACAATGCTGGATGGAAGTTCCAACTTGTATCAACATGAAAATGCCATGGATCAAAAGTGAGTTTTTGACAAATTCAAACCTTCGATTCTCCATAACCACAAATGATTTTGGAGAGTTCTTGGACATTTTGGAAAGCTTGTAAAATTCTCTACAATCCATCTTTGAAATGCATTTTGAGATTACAAGTGGAACTAGGTGAAAAATAGCTAAGAAGATAGGTCAAAATCCTGCCTAAACTAGGACAAAATTTCACTAAGTTAAAACTTTCATGGACCCTTATTCCAAAAATCATAACTTGAAATCCAAGATTCTTTTGGGAAAACTTTGTGAATCAAAGTTGTATATTTTGTGGAGGAATACAACTTTCACGTTAGAAGTTTTGTTTGAATCCAATTGCATCATGGTGAAAATGTTGGGCAAAGTTGGGAAAAATTAAGGAAATTTCATAACTTAGAAAAATTCTAAGTTATGAAATTTTTCAATCTTAAACCCTAATTTGCAAAATTAGGTTTCTTGATGAACAAGTTTCATATTTTGACACATCTTGATGAAAAATGACCCCTTGGAACTTTATTTTGACCAAAAAGTCAAAGTTTGACTTTTTAGTATACAGTCAATATTTTGATTAGTTGACTGAAAAATTCATCTGTCAATCCAATGCATTTGAGATCTTTTGAACCTTGTGAATAGGTCAAGATGATGCCATTTAGACCTTGAATCCATACTTGAACCCAATTTGACTTTGGCCAGGTGAAAAATCAGAAATTGCCCCTTATACAGTCAAAACCCTAAAAATGACCATTTTGCCATTTTGGTGATCTGATCAAATTTCTTGAGGAGTTGTGGTCAAAACTTGATCAAATGGTTCATGTGAGTTTATAATGTTAATATGGATCAAAATATATGAAGTTTGACTGTAAATTGGCCACCGTTGACTTTTTCCCAATATAGTTGATTTCTAGGTCATCTGTCCAATTGACTGAGCAAAAATTTGATTCAAGGCTTGAAACTTGGTAGAGGCAATCTTGTAAGTCCAAAATGAAGTATTAAAGTCAACTTGAGCATTGAAATTCCAAAAATCCCTGTGCAAACTTAAACCCTAATTTAGGTCATCAGTGCAAGGAGATTCCTTGAGCAGAGCAAAACCCTAATCCTGGTCTGGAGTTCAAAGAGTCTTGTGAGGGGAAATCTTGATAAAATGAGAGGGCAAATTTTGGGGTACAACAGCTGCCCCTGTTCAATTTTCTTGAACCTGAAGAGTTAGATTGGCGAGTTTGCCTTTCGTGACTCGAAGGTAAAAGATGATTGGACACTAGAGTGCCCGTAAATTTGCACTCGTCAAAATGTAGCTGAGGGAATGGGATTAAAGATGCCATTTGTAGATGGTAGAATCTTGCTGGAGATGGGCTTAAAGATTCCATCCAAGACTGTTTGTTGAAAATCAAGAGAATGAACATCAGAATGGCATCCGTATCTGGAACGTATATGAGTTGTATCTGTATTTGGTTCTCGAATGGATATCAGAATGACTGTCGTGTCTGGAGTGTATTTGTATTGTATCTGAATTCTGAACGGGCGACATAGAAACATCTATGTATGGAGCATCTCTGGGTTGGGGATAAATTCTGAATGAGTGACAGAATGGCAACCGTGTCTGGAGCGTATCTGGACTATATCTGCAGTTGAGATTTGTATGAGTAGCAGAATGACTTCCGTGTATTGAGTGTATCCGTACTATAACTGGGATCTGGATAAATGACAGAATGACTTCCGTGTCTGGAGTGTATCTGAACCTGAGGTTGATAGTTGAATCTGAATGAGAAATAGAATGGCTTCCGCGTCTGGAGCGTATCGAATGTGTATCTAATTGCTGAAGTTTGAATGAGTAGTAGAATGACCGCCGTGTCTGGGGTGTATCCATACTGTATCTTGACTTGAAATTTTGAACGAGTAGTAGAATGACCGCCGTGTCTGGGGTGTATCCATACTGTATCTAAATAAGAGATCCGAATGAGTAACAAAATGACTTCCGTGTCTGGAGTGTATCCGTACTGTGTCTGAAATCTTTGAATATTTGTTAAAGGTAGGTTTTAATCTTATCTTGAAAAGGGTAAAATGTTAGCTAAAACACAAAGTTATGTTGCATGACATGTATGATGCAATAAAATGTGCTTTATCAATGTTTATGATATATGAATGTAATGTATGCACATGTAAGCTGATTAGCTGTCTTGCTGAGGAAAATAAATCCTTGATAGCTGGAGATAATAAAATCCTTGACTGCTGCCGGGGAAAATAAATCCTTGACTGCTGTTGGAGATTCAAAATCCTTGATTGTTGAGAGTGAGAAATCCTTGGACCACTGTTGGGGATAGAAAATACTTGGTGACTTGCGGGGATTAACAAGAACTTTGACAACTTCTGTGGGGATGTGAGAATCCTTCATGACTTTCCCGGGGAACAAGGAAAACTCTGATGATCTCTACTGGGGAATTGAAACCTGGGAGACTTCAACTGGAGAAATGAGAGTGAGAATCTTCGTTCTGCTGGGAAGTAATTTTGTGGGGAGAATGTTTATTATGTTGAAGAGTTCTCAAAGGCTTGGGTTGTATGCCAATCTACTGAGGAATTATCCGAAGCCGTCGTCTTGTTTCTAAGATAACTTTGCAGGGGAATCTTCTGATTTTAAGACAAATCTCTGGGGAATTGGAGGAAACTAGATGGTCTTCCACCGGGGTTTAAGGGTTGAAGTTTTGGACTCCGTTGGGGGAGAAAGTTTTATCTTCACTGAGGGTTGCAGTTCAAAGTTTTCTGGCTCCGCTGGGGATTGGGAGTTTGGAAACTTAGTTCTGATGGGGATTTTGAATTTTAACTCCGCTGGGGATATGCATTTCAAGGCTATAGCTCGGCTGAGGATTTCTCCTGGAATATCCCAAAGACGTTTTCCCATACTTTCAATCTGTCAGTAATTATTCTTTCTCATTTCGTTTTATTTGTAAGCAGTGATTATATTCAAATGCATATGCTCATTTAATAAATCATTGGACGTTTTCAAATAAAACATAAACGTAAAAAGAAAGAAAAGGCAAACAATTTTCTGCACTTTGAAGTATCTTTGTATTAACTTTGTGTAAGTATTTTGTACAAAGGAAACAGACATCCTAGTAAGAGAATGTTGTCATAAAATTGAGAAAAAAATATACAAAGAAAGATGGCTATGTGTAAAAATTCCATGGGGTTCCCATTCTACTATAGCCTTCGTAGTTCTGAGTATCTTGTCCATTCATTGCTTCGTCCGCACATGATTGGATTGATCAGAAGCTTGGATGTCCGCGAAGAGATTGTCCTTAAAGTGACCCGACAAGACATAGTCATACGCTTTAATCCCCTAACTTTTTCCTGGATCGCCCTTTCGGGTTTTCGATCCATCGGGAAACCCTTTTTTTCCTAAGTCGCCCTTTCGGGTTTTCAACTTGACGGGTGTACAGATTTTTTTTGTTTTATCCCTAATTTTTCCTAAACCGCCCTTTCGGGTTTTCGATTCATCGGGATGCCCATTTTTGCCCAAGTCGCCCTTTCGGGTTTTCAACTTGTCGGGTCGTTTATGCGTAGTATCTTTTGACTATGTCTACGTTCGCAGGGTGCGGCAGGTCGTCGCCGTCCATGGTGGTCAGGATCATTGCCCCACCAGAAAAGATGTTTTTGATCACAAATGGTCCTTCGTAAGTAGGAGTCCATTTTCCCATGGGATCACTTTGCAGCAAGATGATTCGCTTAATTACAAGGTCTCCGACTTGATATACTTGCCTCTTGACTTTCTTGTTGAAGGCCTTGCTCATACGTTTCTGATACGCCTGACCGTGGCAAACAACACTAAGTCGCTTTTCGTCAATCAAGTTAAGTTGATCAAGCCAGGTCTGAATCCAATCGTCTTCACTCAAACCAACATCTTTCATGATTCTCAAGGAGGGAATTTGAACCTCGATAGGTAAAACAACTCCCATGCCGTATACCAAAGAATAGGGTGTTTCCCCAGTTGAAGTACACGCCGTGGTACGGTATCTGTACAGAGCAAACGGTAACATCTCATGCCAGTCCTTGTAGGTGACTCTCATCTTTTGAATGATCTTCTTGATATTTTTGTTCGCGGCTTCGACAACACCGTTCATCTTAGGCCGATAGGAAGATGAATTGTGATGTTGAATCTTGAACTGCTCGCACAGAGCGGTGATCATAGTATTGTTCAAATTTGTACCGTTGTCAGTGATGATCCTGTCGGGGATACCATACCGGCATATGAGGTTCTGCTTGATGAAGCGGGCAACCACATTCTTGGTGACGGAGGCGAAAGAAGCTGCTTCGACCCACTTGGTAAATTAATCAATGGCCACCAGGATGAAACGATGTCCATTGGATGCTGTAGGCTTGATCTCTCCAATCATGTCAATTCCCTACATCGCGAATGGCCAAGGAGCTGTTAAGACATTGAGAGGAACTGGAGGAATATGTACCTTGTCAGCATAGATTTGGCATTTGTGACAAGTACGGGAATGTTAATGACAATCAGCTTCCATGGTAGACCAGTAGTAGCCTGCCCGTAGAATCTTCTTAGCCATCGTATGACCGCTTGAGTGGGTGCCAAAGGAGCCATTATGTAGTTCAGCTATGATCTGCTCAGCTTCAACCTTGTCTACACAACGGAGTAGGACACAATCAAGATTGCGCTTGTATAGGATACCATTGCTCAGAAAGAACTTGGCCGCAAACCTCCTTAAGAATTTTTTGTCGTTGACTGAAGCTCCTTCAGGGTATTCTTGTGCTTCGAGATACCTTTTGACGTCATGAAACCAAGGTCGGTCTACTACTTCTTCGGTATTAATCTCGTGACAATGTGCATGTTCGTCCATTCATTCGATGGTGATTTTAGGTGCCTCATTATCCCAGTTAAGTTTAAACATGGAGGACATTGTTGCTAGAGCATCCGCTAGCTGATTCTCTTCTCGCGGGAAGTGCTCGAAGGTGATCTGCTCGAAGTGTGGTAACAATGTCATGAAATGTTCTTTGTAAGGGATGAGGTTCGGATGTTTAGTATCCCACTCTCCTCTGATTTGACTGATAACCAAAGCTGAGTCCCCAAATACAATCAAAGATTTGATTCCCAAGTCAATAGCAGCCTTGAGACCAAAGATACAAGCTTCATACTCGGCCATGTTGTTGGTGCAACTGAAGCAGAGTCTAGCAGTGAAAGGTGTATGGAAACCTTCTGGAGAGATAAGTACATCGCCGATACTGTTCCCAAGTGCATTGGAGGCACCATCAAAGTACAGAGTCCATCGGGATCCTTGTTCAGGTCCGTCATACGGTCTGCTTTCTTCAATGTTGCTCAAAGTCATGATATCCTCGTCAGGGAAGTCGAACCTTATAGATTGGTAATCTTCGACAGCTTGATGGGCTAGATGATCATCTAGCACACTCCCCTTTATAGCTTTTTCGATCGTATACTGTATATCATATTTGGTGAGGATCATCTACCATCTAGCGATTCTTCCGGATAGAGCAGGTTTCTCGAAGATGTACTTGATCGGATCCACCTTAGAGATCAGTAAAGTGGTATGGGTCAACATATACTGCCTTAGTCGGCGAGCAACCCATACCAAAGCGCAACAAGTTTTCTCGAGCAGTGAGTAGCGAGTCTCACAGTCGGTAAACTTTTTGCTAAGGTAATAAATGGCATGCTCTTTTCGGCCAGACTCGTCATGTTGGCCCAGTACGCACCCCATTGAATTCTCCAGGACAATCAGATACATGATTAACGGCCTTCCTTCGACGAGTGGCATCAAGATAGGAGGTTCCAGAAAATACTCCTTGATTTTATCGAAAGCAACTTGATAGTCATCATTCCATTTAACCACCTGATCTTTCTTCAACAACTTGAATATTGGTTCACAGGTAGATGTTAGGTGAGAAATGAACCTTGCAATGTAGTTTAGGCGTCCCAATAAACCTCTGACCTCCTTCTCAGTGTGAGGGGCAGACATTTCTTGTATAGCTTTGACTTTGGCAGGATCAACCTCGATGCCTTCGTTACTGATGATGAATCCTAAAAGTTTACCGGACCTGACTCCGAAAGTGCACTTGCTAGGGTTCAGTCTGAGCTTGTATTCCTTTAACCTGACAAACAACTTTTGCAGATGGTCGAGGTGTTCTTCTTCTGTATGTGATCGGGCTATCATGTCGTCTACGTAGACTTCAATCTCATGATGTATCATGTCATGAAACAAAGCTACCATGGCTCGCTGATAGGTTGCCCCGACATTCTTCAGTCTGAATGGCATCACTTTATAGCAGAAGGTACCCCACTGCATAACAAAAGTAGTCTTCTCCATGTCTTCGGGGGCCATTTTGATCTGGTTGTACCCTAAAAATCCATCCATGAAAGAGAATACCTTATGTTGAGCTGTATTGTCAACCAAGATGTCAATGTGCGGTAGTGGAAAGTCATCTTTAGGGCTAGCCCTGTTTAAGTCTATGTAATCCACGCACATTCTGACTTTTCCGTCCTTCTTAGGCACGGGCACAATGTTAGCAACCCATTGCAGATAGGAAGTAACAGCAAGAAAGCCAGCATTGAACTACTTCATCACTTCAGCTTTGATCTTTTCGGACATGTCGGGCCTCATTCGGCGGACTTTCTGTTTGATTGGTGGACAGTCTTCTCTTGTAGGGAGACGGTGAACCACAATATCTGTATCCAGCCCCGACATGTCTTCATAGGACCAGGCAAAGATCTCAACATATTCATTCAACAACTGAACTAAGCGCTCTTTGACACTTGGCTCTAGGTTGGCACCCACTTTAACCTCTTTTCTGTCTTCCTCTGTTCCCAAGTTGATAGTCTCTAACAACTCCTCGTGAGGTAGAATAGCTCTTTCTTCCTGTTGCAAAAGTCTAGCCAACTCTCCAGGCACTTCACAGTCTTCATCACCTTCGTATTCGGCATGATTGACCAGATCTTCAGAGTCACTGAAGGCCATAGCAGAATTGTTACCCATGGAATCCGGAATGGATGGGTACCTGCATTTTGTGAGTGTGGGTGTGTGTAAGGGATAGCCACCTTTAAACAAAATAAAATGTAAAAATAAAGAAAATGAACACAAAGTTTATATATGAAAACGTCCATGATTCATTAAAAATGGCATATGAAGATGAAAAATCAAGCCCTTACAAATGGACCTATATGCCCCGGGTAGGGCACAAGGCAAAAAGAGTGTACGAATTGTTTAAAGATTATTATAGACCAACAGAAAATGTTCAAAAGATAAATTACTGATTAATGAAAGTAATGGGAATGAAGTCTTTCGCCTCCCAGTTGTTCAGTCCTCCTTCAATAGTTGGAAAGATCCAGTCTTCAAAATTGCTTTCTTCTTCATCATCCTCTAAAGCATGAACTCCATGATAAGTGATTTTCAATGGCGGTCCTCCAGCCCGGGAGCGACACACAACCTTCTGACTAGCATCAGTGAAACCCAAGCCGGACTTATCTGTCTTGTAAGGAAAATCTGGCAGCTGACCCCATACTATGCTTCCTCCTTCCTTGATCACAGCCTCCACATCTTTAAGGGATGACATCCAGGACACTAGTTTGGTAATGATGTACACAAGAGTCATTGTCTTGGATACGACAACTCCAGGAGAAACCTCTTCAAAGTGCTTAAAGGGGGTCTCAATGAATTCACCATCTAATTCAACATAGCGGAACGAATTCAGATGGCTTATCATATACTCCTCCTCGCCTTGAACTGTCACAATTTTTCTCTGGACTAGGTACTTAAGCTTCTAATGTAGAGTGGACGTAACGACCCCAGCATGATGAATCCACGGTCTTCCTAACAAGCAAGAGTTGGAGGGACGGATATCCATGACATAAAATATGGAGTGGAAAGTTTCAGTACCTACTTTAATTGGGATATCCACCTCCCCGTGGACCATCCACTTAGAACCATCAAAGGCTCTTACAACGATGTTGTTGGGCTTCAAAATTAGATCTTCATAATCTAGTCTGTCCAATGCTTTCTTAGGCAAGACATTTAAAGACGACTCGGTATCAACCAGAACGTGAGCAAGAGTGGTCCCTCTGCACTCCATCGAGACATGTAGTGCGTCATTATGCTTTCTTCCCTTAGATGTTAGATCGGCATCAGAGAAGCCAAGACCATTGTCGGCAGTTAGACTGGCTACACACTCCT
The DNA here is from genome assembly GCA_948472305.1 of Vicia faba. Classification (NCBI taxonomy): domain Eukaryota; kingdom Viridiplantae; phylum Streptophyta; class Magnoliopsida; order Fabales; family Fabaceae; genus Vicia; species Vicia faba. The sequence continues at coordinate 1,578,559,645 of OX451738.1, read as the reverse complement.
GGAACTGGTCCGCGAAGGTTTCTTGAGGCACATGGGCCGTCTTCAGAAATTTGATTAAGGCTTTGGCATGAGCTTCGGAGCAGAGTAATAGGGCCAGCATATAGATTTTTGAAGGGGTTTGCCCCAGTTGTTCTACGACATCATAGTCGCTTTTCTTAATTATTTTTAAAATCTACTTCATTTCCTTTTGAGTGGTCTCGGGGATGACCAAAGGCTGAGCCCTCGTCCTGACGGGCGCTTCTTGGATCCCCTTACCTTTATCAGCAATAACAGCAGAGGATACAACTTCGAGAGTTATGATTTCTTCAATTACTAGAGTTCGCACAGATATCACAAGAGTAACCTTAGGAGCACTTGAGGGTCCGAAGACTGCCCTTGAAGGAGAAATCTCCGGAGATAAGATTCTTCCGCTGCGGGTGATCTTACTTGTCCCTGCAATATTTCCTACATCAGGAGTCTCTTCATCGGAGCTTTCTTTAACTTATTCGATCTGCTTAACACCGTGGTAGAAGATCTCTCCTCCATAAATCTACGGTATTGTCTTGTTAGACTTGTATGGGATAGGACCCGACATTGTTATCTTCAGAGGTACAAACTTTGGATCAGATGTAATCTTAAAAGGTCTTTTGGAGACCTTGGAAAGATTGTCGGAAATGGTGATTATAGCAACATTGTTGATTGGATTAACAGGAGTAACAAGAGTTTTCTTGAAGAGGATTTCTTGATTATCCATCAGGCGTTGGATGCCTGACTTCAATAACGGACAGTCGGACTGCAAGGTCGAACAAAGGTAACAATCTTTTTCACAGCCCGGGAAAATTCTGGCTTTCAACAGATTCATCTTGATCATTGGCAATGGAGTCATTAAGTCATCAACATCAGTAACATAAAGATCTTCTACAATAGCATGGACATTGGGACCATGTTTTAGCATTGGAGCGGATATCACATTAGGTTTTTCAGGTGCGTCAAACTCCACTTCCTTGGCATCTATTAAATCCTGGGTCTTGTTTTTGAGAGCCCAACAATTATTGGTGTCATGCCCCACACTGTCCGAATGATAGGCACACTTTGCATTTGAATGATAGTATGGAGAAGAGGTATTTGGGTTCTTCGGCGCCTCTTTCAAGTTTTTAAGGTTTAACTTTAACATATGAGGGAGGACCTGAGCAGGTGTCATATTGATCCGGGTGAATTGCCGTGTAGGCCTTTCCACCCTGGCTTGGTTAGCTCTGGGTTGACTGCTTTGAGGTTGATCGGCTATGGAATTCTGAATCATCACAGCCCCCACCGCTGGCCGGCGCTCCATTCTTCCTTTATTTCTCTAGGAGTAAACAGCTGAGACCTCTTTCTTGGCTGGAAAGGTTTTCTTGATAGTAGCGGAAGCAGATGCATCCTTCGGAATTTTACCGCTCTTAATTCCAGCTTCGACTCTTTCGCCCGTCAGAATTAACTCGGTGAACCCTGCAGATGAGCTCCTGATCAAGTGATTAAAGAATGGACCTGATAGGGTCCCCAAAAACATATCCACAAGCTCTCTCTCAGACAATGGTGGCTGTACCCTTCAAGCCAAGTCCCGCCACTTCTGGGCATACTCCTTAAAGCCTTCATTAGAGACCATACCCATACTCTAATTGAGTACGATTAGGTGCTAAATCTGCATTATATTGATATTGTCTATAGAAAGCAGCAGCCAAATCCTCCCAGTTATGTACATCAGATCTCTCAAGCTGATAGAACCAATCCAATTGCGTACCCGACAAACTATCTTGAAAAAAGTGGACCCACATATCCTTATCAGAAGAGTGAGGTTGGATCTTTCTGACGTAAGACCGCAGATGCATCTTCAGACAAGACAAACCATCGTATTTAGAAAATATAGGCACCTTGAATTTAAGGGGAATCACAATTCCAACAACCAACCCTAGTTCTTCAAAATCCAACCGAGGTACTCTTTGTACCTCCATGGCTGCCAGCCGATCTTCCAGATTCTTATATTTATCGTCCGAAGAAGGGTACTGCTGCTCAGAGTAATCTTCATCCTCTTCTTCTTCTTCTTCAGCCTCAGACTTGGAGGGCACTGCAGCTCCCTTTCCTTTGCCAACCCCTTCATCAGACGTCGAGGGGAAATCCAGGACTCTTCTAGCTTGGTTCTCAAATCTTCTTCCCATAGTGGCCACACCAACTCTTTTCTTTTTCTTTTTCTCCTTTTCTTTTTCCAGTAGACCTTTAAGCTCCTCCTTACCCTTTGCTAAGGTCATGAGTAGCTGTTGGAACTGTGAATTCTGTGCTTGTAGATCTTTGATCATCTGCTCTATATCCATCTTACTGAAATAAACAGCAGAGAGATAAGGAAACCTGGTGTGAAGACCTGCTTATGCATATGATGAATGATATGTATTCATGTAATGCATTCAAGGATTCAGAAATTCAAATTTGTTGCAAACAAAAAGAACACACGTCATATTAATAAGAATAATTTGTTAGTACATAAATGCCCCATGGGCAAAATAATACAAAATTCTAATGTAAAAAGACGTTGCACATCCTCTTTGGTGCTATGTAGGTGTTGAGAGTCTGCTCTTCATGGAGTCAACGGGTAAGCTCCAAAACCTTCTTCTCACTGGTGTAGAAGCTGGCTTCAAAAGTATTTTGTTCTTCCTTGAGCTGTATCCAACTCTTTTGCAAATCTTCCAATGATGTTGGCATGTCAGGATGTAGGAGGGTGTATGAAACCTCTCCTTCCACAACAGGCTCTTTGATCATAGGCAGAATGTAGGGGTAAGGCATCATAAGACTCTGGGCGCGGGTTCGTACCCACTCGAGGTAAGGCTCAAGGGGTATGGAATTATTGTTTCCCAGTGTCTTACTGTCCACTTTGTTGGGCATCCTCCAAGCCCGGATAAACCTTTGTCAAAGTCCTTGAGCGTCATTGTCGAAGTCAAAAACCAAGTCCAGAATCAGCATGTCATGAGGTCCATCCCTTCGGGCATACCCAAATTGTCTCAGAGCCAAACAGGGGTTGTAGGTAATGCCTCCCCTAATGCCAAGTAGTGTGACATTAGGGAATTCGCCACAATGATCAATGATGACATTTTCTTTGGACCGAGAACACCAATGAACATCAGAATGTGTGAGAGTCATTAACCGTTGTGACCAACTCAAGCCTTGTTCATTCTTCAAGACTGACTGGGGAAGGTGAGAAATAAACCACCTTGCTAGAAGAGGAGTACAACACATGAGAACACCTCTTTTACTCATTGTTCATGTGCGAAATGAGTGGAGGATGTCCCCAAGCAATGTAGGCACAGGATTCTGAGATATGAAAATTTTGACAACATTCACATCTATAAGCTGATCAGGGTTTGGGAACAAGACCAACCCATATATGAGAAGTGCTACAATCTCCTCAAAAGCTTGCAGATCTAGAGAATTCCAGCAGTCTTGTGCCTTCTCAAACAGAAACTTTGCCAAGAAACCCTTGACACCACTTCTAGTTTCCCAAATACCTTTGATATCACATGGTTGCAAGTGTAAGGCTTGAGCAACATCTTCAGGCTTTGGTTCTCTTTCCGTACCGTTGTAGGGTAGTTGATGGAGAATAGGAATCCTCAGGAGTTAAGAAAATTCCTCCAAAGTAGGCACTAGTTGGTAATCAGGAAATGTAAAGCAATGGTGTAGGGGGTCAAAGAACTGGAAGAGAACTTTCACCATGTCTCCTTCAATGTTGGAGTTGACCAAGTTGAGAAGTCTACCATGTATTTCACTGAAAGGAGAATTCTCTGGAATCTTGGGAGAAGCTCCTTGAGTTAAGGAGGGATTCTCACAAGGTTGGCCTGGATTGTTTTTCTGTGGAGTAATTCCATAACATACAAAACAGGAACAAAGATGAAGATCCAAACCCTTGAAATGGTTAGTGGATGCATATGATGCTTTATGATGTTCATGATGTATGCACAAGTATATGTACAAGCAAGTCACACAAGTTCTTAGTTTCAGGCTTGCATGAGGTTTCATAGGTAAGTACCCTCTTGAAGTTAGTTGGCTCAACCTGTCATATAAATAGTAACCGGGTTCTAAGGAGCTCAATATCACTGAATTATTTTCGGTGTTCATTGTTTCAGTTTAGCCACTTAACTGGCGACCGAAATATTCCAAGAAAACAACCCTCAATGAGTGTAGTATCGAGTATCTAACAACTTCGGACTGCACCAAAGCCGGTCATCTCACTACCCCTAAAAAGGCCAAGATGGTCAAGTAAAGGTTCTAAAAGTTCATTAGTGCTTTATGACATCACTCAGCGGCCCCGTATTCTCTTTGATTGACTCAAAGGCTACCGATACCCACAAATATGTCGCACTAATATAGCTATTGCTTCAACCATGTCGGTATACCCCGCACAGTTTCCACAACGTATTGCTATTTATCTATGAATGTTTCCCAAATCCGGGTAAAGGATTCAAACCCAAACAATAGAACCAAATGTAAAGCAATCAAAGAAAACAAGGTAAACATGTAAAGGTGATCTAAACCCTAAGGTAACCCCACTTTTAGAATAATCCTCAGCAGAGTCGCCAGTTCTGTGATACGGTGGGAGAACTGACTTGAGGTTTTTGCATTTGTGTTCGCAAATGTTTCGGTTTAGCAAGAGTCGCCAACGACTTTTTATTTTATCCAAAGGAAAGGTCAAAAAGCAAAGGAAATACTTTTGAGATGTTTTCTTGGGTTCGGGGGGTAGATTATGAAAAGGGAAGGTGCAAGCACCCTTTTCATCCATGGTTATCCATGGGCTCTTAGTTAACTGTTTAGATCACTTGCTTTTGCTTTTCAATTGTTTGAAATGGTGCTTTGTGTGTGGTTTTTGAAAATGTTTTGAAAAGAGGCCATCGTTGTGGCAACCTTTGTAATGATTCTTATTTGAATGTATACAAAGGTGTACTATATTTTGAAAAGATTTTTCAATGTTTGAAAGTTTGTTTTGGGAAATTGTTTTGAAATTGTGTTGTGAGGTGTGTTTGAAAATAGCAAGGATGTTTTTGTAAACTTTGATCAAGTAACTAAGAGTTGTCTACCCTATTTTACTCAAAGATCTTTCCTACACATTTTTAGCCCTTTTGACAGTGTTGTCTTACCATTGCATTTGGTAAATAACCTTGTATTAGGATGTTAAACGGGACAGACGCGGGTCATCGTATTGACCATGATAGCAACATTGCCAAGTATCTTTAGCAATTTTTTTGAGGGACTAGATCATTTTGTATATGCAACCAAGATAGGGTCATCGAGGGACTATGATCTTTTTGTTTTGTTTTTGCTTTGCCAAGATACTCAACATGCATAACATGGCCATTTTAAAGGCAACAAGTGGATGAAACCCTAGGGGGTGCATGTGTGCATTGTGTTATCATTTTCATGCATTTTTGTCTTGCATTAGGTCAAACTATTTGTTTTGATTTGGGATATTGCATACAAACCCTAATCTCTATCATGGCATATTTGGAAGTTATAAGATACGCAAAATAAATCTACGACTATTACAACATTGATATGGGGAAGGGGATACAATTTTTGAATAGGGGATTATTTTTCAAGAAATTAAAACCCTAATATTTACTATTACATCCAAATTGAATAAATGGTACAAATAAATAAATAGGCAAGTATTTAAATGGTCAATTAAATAAATATACAAAATATTATGAATATGCAAAAAATGTTTTTTTTTGTTTATTTTTATGTATGTAAAAATAAGACATTTAATGTATATAAAAAAGGAATAAAAGATTATTTTTTATTAATGGTAAAAACCCTAATTTTCTTTAATAAAGTATATATATTAATTATATTATTTATGTATAATAAAATAATAAAATAATGAAATATGTACAAATATCAAAAAATGTAAATATATTAGAAAAATATTATTTAAGTATGTAAATAATAATAATAAAAACATAATATTTTTTATGTATTGTTTTCAAGTTTTTTTTATTAAAGAAGATAAAAGTATATACTAATTAATAATTATTTTCACGCTAGAAAAAAAATAAAAAAAAATAAAAAAAAAGTGAAAATTTAATAAAAATAATTTTGGTATTTTTTTATGTTTAGAAAATATAAAATAAAATCAGAAATGAAAAATAATTAGAAAAATACAAAAATATAAAGAAATGGGCCAGGGGGTGCAATCAGTAAAGAGGGGGGTGTCAAAAACAATGCCAGAACCAAGCCCAGCCCACTGAACTTCATCTTCAACCTTTGTCAACCAAAAACACGCGCGCCTGACTCAAATATGGAAAACCTGCATACGTGCTCTAATGCAAAAACTCATAACACCAAAGCTGTAGCATTTGTCAAGACGATTTCAACCATATAAAGAACTTAATCTAACTCTCAAAGACCAGAGAGAATTTGTCTGGCCCTAATTTCTAACCTAACTTTTTCAGGAAGTTCATGAATCAAATTCTCTTAACACGTTTAACTTAAATGAAAACTGAGCATATGTACAGCTTCAGGGCTATGAGTACTACATTTTTTATTCACAAACCTAAGCCTAATGATTCCTAAATAGAGAGATAGGAAGTTGACAAAAACCTGTTTCAGTTGAACTCGTGTATGGCAATGTGGAGCTTTTCAGTGAGACCTGAGGTGCTTGGGAGCTTGCCTGAACTTCCTCTGATCTTCCCCAATGCCTAGTTTGCTTTGGACTTGCTTGAGCAAGCTTGTAGAACTCAACCTACACAAGCTGAAAACAAATATGGTGAAGCTTGCAAATGGAGTTACAGTCACTGTCTAATGGTTGGGATATCTTGGATAGGTTATATGGAAGGTGTTTGAACAAGTTTGGGGCAAAACGTACGAGTGGTTTGTGTGATGGATGTGAATCTGCAGGGAGTGCCCTGTTTTGCAAGAAGAATGTGATTTTTTTGTTTTGGAAGGCTTGAGGGTTCAACAATTCGTGTTTCTAGCTCAAGGCAATGTGCAAAACTTGTCTCTAATGCTTGCAAGGGTTGGTTATATCAGATATGCCAATTGTGGCTTTTTGGCAAGTTTCTTGTATTTTAAGCAAAAGTATCAAGTGGTACAAGACAGGCCTGTACAGGCTATCTACCAGCTTGCACTTTATGATCTTGGCCTCCTCAGTTTATGGATATTGTTTGCTATACAAGATTTTGTTCAAGGCTCAAGAATGCAATTTGACATAAAGTACATTTGACAAAAATGGCAATGTTGCCTTTTTGCTATTTTTGGATTAATCTCTTGTGTAATCCTCTAATGACCAGAACAAGGCTTCAAACCAATGGATTTGAATTTAATTATTGAGTATGAAAGGGTTTAGGGACCTGTAATCAAGTACAAACAATGCTAGATGGAAGTTGCAACTTGTATCAAAATGAAAATGCCATGGATCAAAAGTGAGTTTTTGCCAAATTCAAACCTTCGATTCTTCCTAACCACAAATTATTTTGGAGAGTTCTTGGACATTTTGGAAAGCTTGTATCATGCCCTACAATCCATATTTGAAATGAATTTTGAGATTCCAAGTGGAACTAGGTGAAATATTTCCAAGAAGATAGGTCAAAATCCTGCCTAAACTAGGGCAAAATTTCACTAAGTTAAAAGTTTCATGGACCCTTATTCCAAAAATTATAACTTGAAATCCAAGCTTACTTTGGGAAAACTTTGTGATTCAAAGTTGTAGATTTTGTGGAGGACTACAACTTTCATGTTGGAAGTTTTGTTTGAATCCAATTGCATCATGGTGAAAATGTTGGGCAAAGTCGGGAAAAATTAAGGAAATTTCATAACTTAGAAAAATTCTAAGTTATGAAAATTTTCAATCTTAAAGCCTAATGTGAAAAATTAGGTTTCTTGATGAACAAGTTTCATTTTTTGACACATCTTGATGAAAAATGACCCCTTGGCACTTGATTTTGACCAAAAAGTCAAAGTTTGACTTTTCAGTATACAGTCAATATTTTGATCAGTTGACTGAAAAATTCATCTGTCAATCCAATGTATTTGAGATCTTTTGAACCTTGTGAATAGGTCAAGATGATGCCATTGAGTCCTTGAATCCATACTTGAACCCAATTTGCCATTGGCCAGGTGATAAATCAGAAATTTCCCCTTATACACTCAAAACCCTAAAAATGACCATTTTGCCTTTTTGGTGATCTGATCAAATTTCTTGAGGAGTTGTGGTCCAAACTTGATCAAATGGTTCATATGAGTTTATAATATTGATATGGATCAAAATTTATGAAGTATGACTGTAAATTGGCCACAATTGACTTTTTCCTAATATAGTTGATTTCTAGGTCATTTGTCCAATTGACTGGGCAAAAATTTGATTCAAGGCTTGAAACTTGGTAGAGGCAATCTTGTAAGTCCAACATGAAGTATGAAAGTAAATTTGAGCATTGAAAGTCCAAAAATACATGTGCAAACTCAAACCTTAATTTAGGTCATCGGTGCAAGGAGATGCCTTGAGCAGAGCAAAACCCTAATCCTGGTCTGGAGTTCAAGGAGTCTTGTGAGGGGAAATCTTGATAAAATGAGAGGGAAAATTTTAGGGTACAACAGCCTGCCCGTAGGATTTTATTTTCCATCGTATGCCCAATGGAATGGGTACCAAAAGTGCCTTCGTGTAATTCAACCATGATCCTTTCAGCTTCAACCTTGTCTACGCACCGAAGTAATACAGAGTCATGACTGCGTTTGTACAAAATGTCGTTACTAAGGAAGAACTTAGCCGAGAATATTATTAGGAACTTCTTGTCATTCACTGAAGCTCCTTCTGGATATTCCTGAGACTCGAGATACCTTTTAACTTCATAGAGCCAAGGTTGATTCACTACTCCTTCAGTACCGATCTCATGACAGTAGGCTGGTTCATCCATCCGCTCAATGGGCATTTGAGGAGCCTCGTTATCCCAATTAAGTTTTAACATAGATGACATTGTAGCTAGTGCGCCTGCTAGATGATTTTCTTCTCGCGGGAAATGCTCGAAGGTAATCTTCTCAAAATGCGGCAACAATGTCAACACATGTTCTTTGTAAGGGATAAGGTTGGGGTGTTTGGTGTCCCATTCCTCTTTGATCTGAATGATGACCAAAGTTGAATCTCCAAATACATCCAAGGATTTGATCCCAAAGTCTATGGCAGCTTTGAGACCGAAGATGCATGCTTCGTATTCTGCCATGTTGTTTGTACAGTTGAAGCAAAGTCTGGCAGTAAAGGGAGTATGACATCCTTCCGGAGATATGAGTACAACACTAATACCATTTCCAAGTGCATTGGATGCTCCATCAAAGAACAAGGTCCATCGGGATCCTTGTTCAGGTCCGTCATATGGCCTGATTTCTTCACAGTTGTCTAATGTCATGATGACTTCATCCGGGAATTCAAACTTCATGGACTGATAGTCTTCCACAGCTTGGTGAGTGAGGTCATCAGCTAATACACTACCCTTTATAGCTTTATGGGTAGTATACTGTATGTCATATTATGTCAGGATTATCTTCCATCTCGCTATTCTCCCAGAAAGAGCAGGCTTCTCGAAGATGTATTTTATCAGATCCATTTTAGATATCAACAAGGTAGTATGGGTCAGCATATACTGTCTCAGCCGGCGAGCATCCCATGCCAGAGTGCAGCAAGTTTTCTTGAGCAGTGAATATCTTGTTTCACATTCGGTAAACTTTTTGCTCAGGTAATAAATATCATGCTCTTTTTGGCTAGACTCGTCATGCTTCCCCAACACACACCCCATTGAGTTTTCTAAAACAGTCAAATACAGGATTAAAGGCCTTCCCTCGACGGGTGGAAACAATACATGAGGCTCTTGTAAGTATTCTTTGATTTTGTCAAAAGAAACTTGGAATTCGTCATTCCATTTGACTACTTGATCTTTCTTCAACAATTTAAAGATTGGTTCACAAGTAGCTGTCAGGTGAGAAATGAACCTGGTGATGTAATTCAAACGTCCCAAAAATCCTCTGACTTCCTTCTCAGTACGAGGAGAAGGCATCTCTTGTATCTCTTTAACCTTGGCAGGATCAACCTTGATACCTTTGTTGCTGACTACAAAGCATAAGATTTTCCAGACCGTACTTCGAACGTGCATTTGTTTGGATTCAACCTCAACTTGTATTTCTTCAGCCTCTCAAACAGCTTCTGTAAGTGATCAAGATGCTCTTCTTCCGTTTGAGATCTGGCTATCATATCGTCTATGTAGACCTCTATCTCATGATGTATCATGTCATGAAATAAAGCTACCATGGCACGCTGATAGGTTGCCCCAACATTCTTTAGTCCGAATGGCATGACCTTATAGCAGAATGTGCCCCACTGCGTAACAAAGGTTGTTTTCTCCATATCCTCATGCGCCATTTTGATTTGGTTATAGCCTGAGAAACCATCCATGAAGGAAAACACTTTGTGTTGTGCCGTATTGTCAACTAGAATGTCGATGTGGGGGAGAGGGAAGTCATCCTTTGGGCTTGCCCTATTCAAATCTCGGTAGTCCACGCACATTCGCACTTTACCGTATTTTTTGGGTACGGGAACAACATTGGTAACCCATTGAGGATAAGAGGTGACAACCAAGAATCCAGCATTGAATTGCTTCATGACTTCTACTTTAATCTTTTCTGACATATCAGGCCTCATGCGGCGAACCTTTTACTTTACTGGAGGACAATCTTCTCTTGTCGGCAGATGATGTACCATAATGTATGTATCAAGTCCGGACATATCTTCATACGAACAGGCAAAGACTTCAACATAATCATGTAACAACTGAATCAGTCGCTCCTTGACACTGGGTTCCAAATTGGCACCCACCTTGACCTCCTTTTTGTCCTCCTCAGTACCTAAGTTAACTGTTTCAACCGGCTCTTTGTGAGGCCGAATGGTCCTTTCTTCCTGTTGTAACAACCTGGCCAACTCCCCCGGCACTTCACAATCTTCCTCACTTTCATCGCCAGCTTGGTAGATTGGATTTTCAAAGTCACAATAGGCCATAGTAGAACTGTTACCCATGGGATCCTGAGTGGATGTAGATATGCATTTTAATATGTGAGTGTGTGTAAGAGCATAGCTACCTCTGAAAGAAATAAAATGTAAGAAAGAAAGACAAAGAACACAAAATTTTATGCAAAAATGTCCATGATTCATTAATGACATATGAGAATGAAGTGACAACCCTCACAAATGGACCGTTGTGCCTCGGGTAAGACATAAGGTTTTAAAAGTATGAATTGTTTAAATATTACAAGCTTGAAAACATTAAAAGACAATTACTCTTGAATAAAAGTAATAGGAATGAAATCTTTGGCCTCCCAATTGTTGAGCCCTCTACCGATGGTTGGGAAAATCCATTTGTCCATATCACAGTTGCCATCACTGTCTTCCACTGCATTGACTCCCTGATTGCTGATACGCAAAGGTGGTCCCCTGGTGCGAGAACGTCGAACAACTCTTTGGGCCTCTGTAGTGAATCCCAAACAAAATTTTTCGGACTTGTAGGGAATATCTGGAAGCTGACCCCAAATTGTACACCCTCCTTCTTCAACTACTGCTCGAGCATCTTTCAAAGAGGCCATCTTCAGTGGAGGTCTAGTAATCTTCGGGACCTTAGGAGTAGACTTGGTTGCCGCGAATGTTGTTGGAACCTCCTTAAAGTTCTGACAGGGAGTCTCAATGAATTCACCATCCATTTCAACATACCTGAAAGAGTTCAGATGGCTAACGATGTACTCCTCCTCTCCGTGAGCTGTTACAATCTTTCCTTTGATCGGGTATTTTAGCATTTGGTGCAGGGTAGAAGTGACAGAACCAACACCATGGATCCAGGGTCGACCCAATAGACAAGATTATAAAGGGCAGATGTCAATCACATAGAAAGTTGAGTCAAAAGTCTGAGTTCCAATTTTTATGGGGATACTAACTTCTCCGTGCACTGTCCTCTTGGAACCATCAAAGGCCCTTACTATGATGTTTCTAGGCTTTAAGGTGAACCCCTCGTAGTCCAGTCGGTCGAGAGCATTTTTTGGCAAGACATTCAATGATGAGCCGGTATCCACCAGAACATGGGCAAGTGTGGTGCCCCTGCATTCAATGGAAACATGCAAGGCATCATGTTGCACCCCAAAATTTGCCCTCCGAATTTCCTTTATTTTTGGCTTAGACTTTTGCATTCATCTGCATCTATTTCATTAGATCACTAACATGGCATACATTTCATTCAATATAGCTCTGAGGTTCAAAGTTCAGTGGTTGTGCGATACTAGGGTTTCATAGTGGTTAAGGCGCTCATATCCAATAAAGGACTTCTTCTCCCTCAAGCAGCAAGGCTATTATCTTCTGATAAACAACCGATTGTAGGTCATTCTGGTCAAGAACTCTAGGACGTGACCTAGCATATGTGGGCTTCGAATCATGACGTCCTTTCCTATAAGTATGCTTGTCATTTGATTAGGATTAATGACTGTGACATGACATTCATCTACTCCTCAGTTAATCAATTTAGGTTTTGTTGAATCATGGTTCAAAGATGTTTTATTCGGATATTTCTCTGTGCATCTAAACGGGGAATCAAGATTGTGAGGTGTGGTTAACATGATTTCTTTCTCTTCAAGATATAATTGCTTTTATCCAGTCTTGGCAAGTGCTGGGGTTTTCATTTGGGCAACTAGATTTCACATCAAGGGAATTCTTCTGTGATTCAGACTTTATCATCCATCTGTAAGATGTTCCTTACGACGCTAATTTCAAGTTGAAATAATCGATCGCTAAGGGCTGAGGATTGAATTGTGAAGCGTGGTTCATGACTTAAGATATGAATTCATAGATTTCTCCTTAACCAAGGCAATCATTGTCCTCATCATTGTCATTTGTTATCTGCGATGCGAGTAGGTTTGGATTGAAGTAGGTTTCTCATAGAAGAATTCATGCAAGGTTCAAGGCATTCAAGGCAGGGTTTGTTCAACATGGCATACCTGGTTGATGGGCTTACAAGCTCTTATGAGACCTTGAGATACATGATCATGGGCCAAGTTCAAAGATACGAGGATAAGATCTGTTGACTTCGGTTAAAGTAAGCTTTGAACAATTAACTTTGGGGCCAAGGTCTCCCTTGAAATTTTCATCTAATATGTGTTGGGAATTCGAGTTGCATTTGAAGAATAGTATGGTAAAGGAAAAGAAATATTGGTTCAGAAAAGGAAGATTTCATTAAAAATCAAGGTTTCTATTCATTGATAAACGTTCAAGTAATTGAAGATCAGGGGAAATAAGGTTTCATGTTAATCTCGATCATGTTCTTTCATTATCATTTGTGTACACCTTTGATGATTAAAGGTCGTCAATTAGAGAAGGACCTCGTCGAGATAAGAGACTTGTGGATTGAATCATAGGATGAGGCATGATGCAAAAGGGCAAGGTTGTGAATTTTTTTAGGATCAAGATCTTATTGGCTATTCAAATTATTTGTCATTCAAGATCGAAGTTAGGAATTCATTGAGAATGCAAGTGTGATTTGGATTTGAAGTTTGATTTGAGTTCAAGATGTTTGAAAGTATTTGGTTGAATTAAAGTCGGCAAAGAGTCTTAAGTATTGTTCATATGGCTTTCTTGGAAGGTAAAGTGCAGACTGCGAGGTTTTGTTTCAAGTCCGAGTTCATACGCATTACAAAGATGTTCATCGTTATTCCAGATTCAAGTTGACATGTGTTCAAAGTTTATTCGAACCCTTTCATTCATGATTCAAGAAAATACTATCCAATTCCATTCAATTTCATTCAAGTGTAACAATACCTTACAAGAAAATTTGATGCTTTCATATCTTCAAGCATTTTTTCAAGACTTTGTCATTTAAACTCCGTCCAAAAAAAAATCCATCACCCGACATTTCAAGCTCAAGGTCATTTACAATTCACACTATAATTTCAAGTTCATCCAAATCAAACATTCATCATAAAATCATTACAATCTCATTACACCAATATTCTACAAAGAAAAGAAAACGGTTACAAAATACACTTGAACAAAATTCCTTAGTCCTAAAGGTGCTAAAATTCCATGAGTAAACTTCTAATTCCATGCCATGCCAAAGTTCTTCATCTTCAGTTCATGACCTGCACATTCTTACAAAAAAATCCAAGTCAATACAAGCAATCATGCCAAAATATCCTATGCTCATACAAACTACTCGACACATGAAAACCCATTAATTAACCAAGATAGCACCAGAGTACTCTGTGGATGGGCCTGAAAATCAGCTTGCTCAAAAAGCAGATCTCTGTTTTAGATCTGAGAAGCCACATTGGATGCCTTCAGGCTTCATTTCCCTAAGCGGTGGTGCAGAAATGACAAAGGAAGAGAACATGACTAAGGCTATAAAGAATATTCTTAGTGAGAATTTTGATGATGATGAAGCAACAGAGTCTCAGACTCTATTGTATAAAAATCTATGGCTTGAGGCTGAAGCTACATTGATCCAAATCCCGAACTCACAAATCACACGCTTCCCATTCTAATCACAAAACCGTTATTCCCTCCGTAACAGATCGAACAAGTAGTTCCATCATCGCCATCAACCACTCTCCGGTAACCGATCCACCGCTTTTTCATTTTCCGTTTCCGAACTGAATTTGAGTGACTCATTGATGGAACCGACATCTGTTGGAACTCCTCCAGCTTCTAACACTGAGAATCACTCGACAAAAGTACCAGCTGAAAATGGCAATGCCCATGATTCAACATCCTTGCCACCAGCTTATGGTATATCTTCCTGGGCAAGAAATCTGAGGCTTGGGGCAGCAGATCAGAACTCACAGACTGAGAGCAATGGCATGTCGGTATTTGCTCTCTGGACTAGTGGGATTGGACGACGAATTCCTTCAAATAAGACTGCTACGGCCAATTCAGGTCCCGATCAAAGTAATTTAATTGAATCATTCACCAAAGGGTTGATGGACTCTTCGAAGAATGCAGTAAAAGCGGTGCAGACCAAAGCACACCATATTATCTCTCAAAATAAACGCAGATACCAGGAAGGTGGGTTTGATTTGGATATGACATACATCACTGACAATATAATAGCTATGGGATTTCCTGGTGGTAATTTTAGCTCTGGAATTTTTGGGTACATTGAGGGGTTCTATCGAAATCACATGGAAGAAGTAATCAAGTTTTTTGAAACTCATCATGAGGGAAAATACAAAGTTGGCTATTGAGATCATTGTAGAATTTTTGCAGAATAAAATGACATCAAGGTTTCTTTCCTTAGTTCATCGAAACATGCCATTACACTAGGGATCTTTCAATTACCAAATGCAGTTGCTTGCATCAAACTCTTCACTTTTGAGGAATTTGAAACATAATGCAAACACCCTTTTATCTTTAATGGGAAATATCCGTGTGGGTGTATCTCATGAACGCAATACAAAATCTAAGCTGGAGTCTAATGTAATAGTCACACCTACTGGTTCTCAAATATCTTTTGCTGGTCAATCTTATGGTAGTAGTTAGTCTTCACTCTGGCTTCCTATTGATCTTATACTTGAAGATGCTTTGGAGGGAGGGCAAGTAGCAGCTTTTAGTGCTATTGAAATTATTACTGGTGGTAAAGCTTTTACATTCAGTAAATGGCTCTAAGTGGCAAAATACATTTTTGGGTTTATGGACTGCAGCACTACGGTTGGTTCAAAGGGAAAGGGATTCAAAAGCAGGCCCTATACCTCGTCTTGATACCTTAAGAGTTGGGAGAATTCTTCCAAAGTAGGCACAAGTTGATAGTCGGGAAATGTGAAGCAATGGTGTAAAGGATCAAAGAACTGAAAGAGCACCTTCATCATGTCCTCATCTGTGTTAGATGTGACCAAGTTGAGTAGGAGACCATGTCTCTCGGTGAATGGAGAGTTTTCAGGAATCCTTGAAGCTAGTTCCTTAAGTTGTGGAGGGATCCTTACAAGATTGACTTGAATAGTTTTCTTGCGAAGTGAATCCATATCCTACAAAACAAGAACAAAGACGAACCCCAAAAGTACTTGAAATGGTTAGTGGATGTAAATGATGTTTATGATGTTCATGATGTTATGTACCAGTATGTATATACAAACAAAGCAAACAAATCCTTAGGTTTAGGCTTGCATGGAGTTTTATAGGTAAGTACCCTCTTGAAGTTTAGTTGGCTTAAGCCTGTTCTAATAATAGTAACCGGGTTCTAAGGAGCTCAATATCACTGGATTGTTTCCTTGGTCATTGTTTCAGCTCAAGCCTCTTTAATGGCGACCGAAATATCCTAAGAAACCAAACCTCAATGAGTGTAGTATCGAGTATCTACCAACTTCGGACTGCACCAAAGCTGGTCATCTCACTACATCCTAAAGGTCAAGTTGGTCAAGTAAAGGTTCTAAAAGTTCATTAGTGCTTCATGACATCACTCAACGGCCCCGTATTCTCTTTTATTAACTCAAAGGCTACCGGTACCCACAAATATGTCGCACTAACATAGCTATTGCTTAGACCATGTCGGTATACCCTGCACAATTTACACAACGTATTGCTACTTACCTATAATGTATCCCAAATTTAGGGTAGAGGATTCAAATCCAAACAAAGAACCATAATGCAAAGCATACAAGTCAAACAATGTAAGCATATAAATGTGATCTAGCCCTAAGGTAACCCTACTTTTATAAATGTCCCCAGCAGAGTCGCCAGTTCTGTGATACGGTGGGAGAACTGACATGAAGGTTTTGCGTTTGATCTCAAATGTTGCGGTTAGCAAGAGTCGCCACCAAATTTTCTTTTATCCAAAAGGAAAGATGAAAAGCACAGGAAAGACCTTTGAGATTATTTCTTGAGTTCGGGGGGTAGATTATGAAAGGAGAAGGTATTAACACCCTTTTCATCCATGTTTTTCCATGGGCTCTTAGTTACTTGCTAGATCACTTGCTTTTTGTTTGAAATTATGCTTTATGTGGTTTTTTAAAGTATTTTGTAAAGAGGCCATTGTTTAGGCAATCTTTGTAATGATTCTCGTTCGTAAGAATGTATACAAAGATGTTGATCTTTTTGAAAATGTTTTCAAGATTGTAAGATGTTTTGAAATGTGTAGGTGTTTATTTTGAAAATAGCAAGGATGTTTATTTTGAAATTGAGCAAGTAATTAGGAGCATTCTACCTACTCAAAAGACTTTCATGTTTATTTTCTTTTCCTTTGAAATTGTTATCTTACCATTGATTTGGTAAGTAACCCTACCTTTGGATGTAAACGGCACGGGCGTGGGTCATCGTATAACCATGATTAGTAATGTTGCAAGGCATATTAGCATTCTCTTTTAGGGACCAAGATCATTTGTAAGGCAACTTAGATAGCGTCATCGAGGGACTATGATCTTGTATTTGTTTGTTTTTTGCTAAGATACCTCACATGCGTAATATGGTAATTTTGTATAAGGCAACCAAGTGGGATAACCCTAGGGATGCTTGTGTGTAAGTGTATTGTTTTCATGCCTGATTTTGTCTTGAATTAGGGTTTTTTTAAGTATTGGTTTTAGTCTTTCCATACAAACCCTAATTAATAACATTTGTATATAAAGCGATAAATTGCGGAATTTAAAGTTACTACGCTATTGCAATATTTGTGGGGAGGGGTGTAAAAATTGAAATGGGGATTGCAAAAAATATAAACCTAGTTAGTCTATTACAACCATATTGAATAGGTATTGATGTGCACAAATTTAAATGTACAAGATGAAATAAATATACAAGAAATGTAATTGTTAAGAAAATGGGTATTTTGGATTATTATGAGAAAAAGGGAAAGCATTTTAACCTAATTAATTAAAGAAAATAATTAATTAAAATTTAATTTATTTAAGAATTTTTTTAAAATAAAACCCTAGTTCTATTGATTAATGAAAATAAGTTTAGAAAAAAAGTATTTTTTGGTATTTTTGTCTTGAAAATATTTATGGCATCATGAAATATTTTTAGTCTCTTTTTTATATAAAAAATAACACATTTTAATTAGTATGAAAGAAAATAACTAATAACCTAGTTTTAATTATATTTACAAGATAATAAGTAAAAAATAAATAAATTATAAAAAATATTTTTTGTGAGAAAAATAAAATAAATTAAGTCAAAATATAAATCTAGCATTTTTTTTATATTTTATGATTTTTTAATATTAGTGAAAAAATAATTAAGGAAAACGAATAAAATAAAAATAAGAAAATAAAATAAATTGAGCCAGGGGTGCATAAGCAAGCAGGGAGGTTAGCTAGTAAATAAAAAACAACAAAAATCCCAAAGGCCTAGGCGCCCTGTAAAAAAAAAGGTCAGAAAATGCAAAAACATTAAAAAACACAAAATAGGTACCACTGGGGCTCGAACCCAGGTCCCAAAGGTTAACAGGCGCGCGCTTTACCACGGGGGTGGCTATACATCCGTTCATATAAACAAATCAATAAATATGTAAGGTAAATCAAGTCCTGATGACTTCATCTTCAACCTCCAGCCAGTGTACCTGCAACTGCTTCATTTCTCAACAAAAATGGAAGGTGACAAAATGAAAGTTGTTGCATTCTTCCTCACGAATCTAACCAAGTAAATAACTAAAGCTAAAAGTAAAAAATAAATGAGAATTTCTATGGCCCTAATTTGAACCCTAAAAAATTCAGAAACTTCAACTCTAAAATTCTCCAAGCTCAGGCCATGTAAATGCAAACTATGGATATGTACAACTTCGTGGCAATGAGGTCTACATCTTTCCTTCACAAAATAAACATTAATCATGCTTAAATGATGAGATAGAAGTTCGAGTGAAATACCTCAAAACTGGAAATCGTGAAATGCAAATGAGCTTGATTCAAAGTGTTGCAAGGATCAGGTTAGCTTCCTTGAGGTCCCAGGAAGCTAATGCAATGATTAGCTTGAGCTGAAAGTGGATGAGAAGCTCTGGAGAAGTTAAGTTGTAGACCCCTATTTTTGAAAATGGAACTTGATGATGGAGGTGTTACAGTTGAGCAAATGGACTTTGGATGGTTTGTATTTGATGTTTAGAAGCTTTTGGAAGTGAAAGGCCAAAGAACGTACGAGGGGATTTGGAGTTTGGTATGTAAAGTCAGAACTTGCACAACAATGGTGTTTTGAGACAGTTTTTGGATAAAGGGGGTTTGAGTGAGTTTTTAGGGTCTTCAAGCTCGTGTCCTAGCTCACAAATAGTGCTTCTATTTATAAGCAACAAGTTTGGAGACTTATTGTTGATCAGAATTTGAAATTACATGTTTATGCATAACATGTGATTTTTTGAGAAAACAAGTTTCAATGCCTTGTGTACTTGCTAAGATAGAGTGGTTATGCTTTAAAAACACTTGCTTCTGAATTTTTAGATGAATTATGATCATAGGGAAAAAGTTAGAGGATCAAGAGTGGACTTTATGCATAAAGCTTGCTTTTCAAGAATGGTATTGTTAACTTTCTTCCCAAAATGGCAACGTGAATTGGATAAATCTTAAATAACTTGGATTATAGATCAAAAGTTTGTGTAATCCATTAACTATGGAGTGAAAAATAATTTTTAGGTCTGTAAAGCAAAGATTATGCAGCCTAACATTGATTTGGTTCATGTGTTCATCCAAAATGACTTATAATTCAAGTGACAAAACCCTAATTTCATCTCTTTGATTCTCCCTGCTCAAGAATGATCTCAAAGTGTTCATGGACATTTTGGAAAGCTTGCAATATGCTCTACAAACCCATATTTGAATTGCTTTTGAAGATTCCCCTTGGAACTATATGAAAATGTGCCATGAAATTAGGTCAAAATCCTGGCCAAATTAGGGAAAAATTTCACTAAGTGTTTAGTTTCATGACCCTATGTTCACAAAATTATAACTTGAGATTCAAGAACTTTTGGAAGAAGTTGTGTGAAGCAAAGTTGTATATTTCATGGAGATATACAACTTTCATGTTGAAAGTTTCTCTTGAATCATTTTGTATCATAATGAAAAAAATGCTCAAAGTCATGAAAAAATAAGAAATTTTTGACACTTAGAAAAATTTCTAAGTTTAGAAATTTTGACTTTTCAAAATGAAATCTTGATTTTTGACTTCTTGATGAATAAGTTTCATATTTTGACATGTTTTGATGAATTGTAATCTTTGATACTTGATTTTGACCAAAAGGTCCAAGTTTGACTTTTCTGTGTACAGTTGACTTTTGATCAGTTGACTGCAAAATTCATCTGTCAATCCAATGGATTTGCAATGTTTTGAATCATGTCATTAGGTCAAAATGATGCAATTGGACTATTGAGATCATGCCTTAAACCAATTGACCATTTGCTAGGTCAAAAATCAGAAATTGCCTTTTCCCAATCAAAACCCTAATTTTGACCATTTTGCCCTTTTGGAGATTTGATCAAATTTCTTGAGGAATTTTGGTCCAAACTTGTTCAAATGATACATATGAGTCTAAAATGTTGATGTGGATAAAAAATTATGATGTTTGACTGTAAATTGGCCATAGTTGACTTTTTCCCCAATACAGTTAATTTTTAGGCCAACTGTTCAATTGACTGATCAAAAGTGTGATCCAAGGCTTGAAACTTGGCATGAGTAGTCTTGGGGGTCCATAATGATCCATGAAAGTCATATGGGGCATTGGAAGTTCAAAAATCCTTGTGAAAACTCAAACCCTAATTTTGGTTATCAGTGCTTGAGGAGGTGTCTTGAGCTGATCAACCCTAATGCAGTCTTGATCCAAAGAAGATCTTGTGAGAAGATTCTTGATAAGTGAGAGGGAAAATTTTGGGGTACAACAACCATGTACTTGATTGTACTAGAGAATTCTATGGGGTGTGTTTTGGGCCAACATGACGAGTCTGGCCGAAAAGAGCATGCTATTTATTACCTGAGCAAAAAGTTTACCGACTGTGAAACCAGATATTCACTGCTCGAGAAAACTTGCTGCGCTCTGGCATGCGATGCTCGCCGGCTAAGACAGTATATGTTGACTCATACCACCCTATTGATTTCTAAGATGGACCCAATCAAGTACATCTTCGAGAAGCCTGCCCTTTCCGAACGGATAGCCAGATGGCAAATGATCTTGACTGAGTATGACATTCAATACACAACCCAAAAGGACATCAAAGGAAGTATACTAGAAGATCATTTGGCCCATCAAGCTATGGATAATTATCAGTCAATGAACTTCTACTTCCATGATGAGAACATCATGCTGGTAACCGACTGTGCGAAACCTGGACCATATGACGAACCTGAACAAGGATCCCAGTGGACTATGGTATTCGATGGGGCTTTCAATGCCTTAGGTAACAGAATTGGTGCTGTGGTCATCTCTCCTGAAGGTTGCCACACTCCTTTCACTGCCAGACTTTGCTTCGATTCCACGAACAATTTGGTCGAGTATGAAGCATGCATCTTAGGTCTGAACGTTGCTATTGACTTAAGGATCAAGCATTTGAATGTGTTCAGGGATTCCGCCCTAGTGATCAGCCAAGTAAAAGGAGATTGGGACACTAAACACCCTAATCTTATCCCTTACAAGGAACTTGTGCTATCCCTAATTCCTTACTTCAAAGAGATCACTTTCGAGCACTTCCCCAGGGAAGAAAACCAGTTGGATGATGCTTTGGCAACCATGTCTTCAATGTTCAAGGTCAGATGGGACAACGAAGCCTCTATGATAACAATTGAAAGATTCGATGAACCTGCACATTGCTATGAGCTTGACACCAATACGGAAAAGCCATGGTACCATGAGGTGATGAGATACCTTGAAGCACAAGAGTATCCAGAGGGGGAATCTATCATTGACATAAAGTTCTTGCGAAGATTTGCAGCTAAATTCTTCCTAAGTAACGGGATATTGTACAAGCGCAACCATGATTCGACTCTACTCCGATGTATGGACAAGAAGGAGGCAGAGGAAATCATGGAAGACATGCACGATGGTCTCTTCGGTACTCACTCAAGTGGGCATACGATGTCTAAGAAAATCTTAAGAGCAGGTTACTATTGGTCAACGATGGAGACTGATTGCAATCAACATTCAAGAACTTGTCACAAATGCCAAATCTACACTGACAAGGTCCATGTGCCTCCTATCCTTCTGAATGTCATGACCGCTCCGTGGCCATTTGCAATGTGGGGCATTGACATGATTGGAGAGATCAAGCCTACCGCCTCCAACGGATATCGCTTTATTCTTGTTGCTATCGACTATTTTACTAAATGGGTCGAAGCCGCTTCTTTTGCCTCAGTCACCAAGAATGTGGTAGCCAGATTCATCAGACACAACCTCATCTGCCGTTATGCTATCCCCGAAAGGATCATCACCGAAAATGGGACTAACCTTAACAATGCTATGATTACTTAGCTTTGCACTCAGTTTAAGATCTAGCATCACAATTCTTCTCCATATAGACCAAAAATGAATGGCGCAATCGAAGCGGCCAACAAAAATATCAAGAAGATTGTGCAGAATATGGTAGTAACCTATAAGGATTGGCATGATATGTTTCCATTTGTTCTACATGGCTACCTTACTTCAGCTAGAACATCAACTGGGGCAACTCCCTTTTCCTTTGTCTATGGCATGGAAGCTATTTTGCCAGTAGAAGTTTAGATCCCCTCGCTGAGGATTATGAATGAGGAAGGCCTAGGCGAAGAAGAGGGGATTCAAACGAGATTGGATCAACTGAACTTGATTGACGAAAAATGATTAGCTGCTATTTGCCATGGCCAGACGTATCAAAAATGGATGATCAAGGCTTTCAACAAAAAGGTCAAGCCTCGAGTATATCAAGTTGGTAAATTGGTGATAAAACACATCATTTTACCACAAGGCGACCCCAGAGGAAAATGGACTCCCACCTATGAAGGGCAATTTGTTGTCAAGAGTGTTTTCTCTGGCGGTGCCATGATGCTGACTACCATGGATGGCGAGGATTTCCCACATCCCATAAACGTCGACATAGCTAAAAAATACTACGCATAAGAGACCAGTTAGGTTGATACACCTAAGCAAAATAAGGGCATATCGGCAAACCAAAAGGTTTGGGCAAAAATTAGGGATATATGCAAAAGATTGTACACCTGGCAAGTTGAAAACCCAAAAGGGCGACTTGGGAAAAAAGGGTATCCTGGTGGGCTGAAAACCCGAAAGGGCAGTCCAGGTAAAAGTTAAGGGTTAAAAGCGTATGACTATGTCCCGTGGAATCAACACAATCAATTTTATCACCAAGGTCCAAGTTCAAAGGGTCCAAGATCAATCCAATCAACTTCTATAAAAAAAACAAGGGACATTCGAAGACATTGGGGCAATAGTAGAGTTGGAAAGCAATGAGATCATTTCACATGGCTATTTGTTTTCATTCTTAATTTTGTTTCCCTTTCGACGATTTCCTCTTACTAGTATCTCCATATCTCTGTACAGAAAACCCCTATTCATGGGCAAAATATCAATACAAATATGCTTTGAAGTGTAAAATTTCTGTCTTTGTTTTGAATGCAAATTTGTCCAATGATTAAAATTGAATGAACATATGCATATGAACATAATTAAAACTATTTGGCATATGTGTCCTGCTAAGCAGCGGCAAGCATCTCTTTAATGTATATGAAATATCCCTACAAAGTTATCTCATTATCATTATCCCCACAAGGACGGCTACAATAAACTCTTCCCCAACAGGGTTTATTTCCCCAATAGGTTTTATTTCCCAAACAATAATCGAGGAACCACAAAACTCCCCAGCCGATTTCAAATTTCCTCAGCATACAACAATCAAGACACCGCGAAGTTCCCCAGCTGAACCTGTCTTCCCTAGCTAAGTATATCTTCCCCAGTCAAGGCTATTATCCCCAAGTTGAGTTTGTCCTACCAAACTGAGTCCACACTTTCCAGTTTGAAATTTCCTTTCAGATTATTGAAAATCATAGGGCCACAACCCCTGATCCCCTGTAAAGCCATCAACAAAGCCTTTACTATTTCCAAAAATATACTATGAAGCCTGGACCCAACCAGATATTAACACAATTCTCAAGTAATTACTGAAACCTGGACCCGACCATATAGCAGTTTGAATACCTGAAACCTGGATCCGACCAGATAATAGTTGATCTCAATTTCAAGATGTTATAAAACCTAGACCCGACCAGATAATAGTCTAACTCTTCAAAGATATAGAAGAACCTGGACTCAATTCGACCAAGGTTTAACTTCTTTTCCCCAGTAGAGTTTTCCTCTGCCCCAACAAATTACTGAGTAATCTGGACCCGACCAGATATTAGTTTTCAAATTCCATCTTTTCAAGCAAGTCGTCGTGAAGCCTGGATCTGACCAGATAGAAATCACCCTCAAAAATTCATTATGAAACCTGGAAACCGACCAGATAACAACTATATCCCCAAATAGTTTATTGTGAAACCTGGACCCGACCAGATAGCATTTGACCTCATCAATCTCAGAAATCTACAAAGCCTGGACCCGACCAGATAACAATTGTTCAAACAGTTTATTGTGAAACCTGGAGCCCGACCATATAACAATTAACTATGATCCCCAAAGAGACACTATGAAGCCTGGATTCGACCAGATAATAGTACAACTTTCCAAAAAAAAATCATGAATCTTGGACCCGACCAGATAGTAGTTACCACTTCGAGTTACTGTGAAAATTGGATCCGACCCAATAACAATTAACTTCTGTATCCCCAGCAAAGTGGTGTGAAGCCTGGATCCGACCCGATAACTTTTCAATTTCAATAAAATTTTCTACAAAGCCTGGAATCTGACCAGATAACAGTTAATTTGTCTCTTCCCTCAGCAAGTTGCCATGAAGCCTGGATCCGAGCAGATAGTAGTTGACTACTTCATCCTCAACAAATTATGAAGCCTGGATCTGACCAGATAACAACTTGCATTCAAATAATATTCTCCAGTAAAAGCATCCTTTCAACAAAGTTTGAAGATGTGCATATTCTCCATCCCTAACGACAATCCGGGATTCAATCTCCCAAAACTTCCTCAGCAGCAGTCGGGGATTTACTTTCCCGGACAAAAACATACATCTCACATTCATACATCATAACATGTACATACCATATTCATTTAACAAAATACCACATCTGACGAACATCACCAAGCATCTGCATTTTACTAACTCTTTTTCTCACAGGTAAAACATCAAGTTTTAGTATAAATCGACAAGAGATTTGTGCTGATACTTCTTCCAGTGTTTACCAACATTCCTCCAAATGGCATCTATAAGCTCATTCACCATCCGTCTTCGAGTGAAAATTTATGGGCACTTTAGTGTTCAATCATCTTTAACCTTCAAGTCACGAATGACGGATCCGCCAATCTAAATCTTCAGGTTTAAGAAGATTGAACAGGGGAAGCTGTTGTACCCCAAAATTTGCCCTCTCATTTATCAAATATTTTCTCACAAAGATCTCTCTTGGTTCAAGACTGCACATCTAGAACTTTGATTCTAAGATCAATGGCTTCCTCAAGACCCATGATACATGCCTCATACTCCTTCATATTATCAGTACAATCAAATGCCAGCCTTGCGGTAAAATGAATGTGTGATCCATGAGGAGTGATAATTACAACGCCAATTCCTTTCCCATAAGCATTCACAACTCCATCAAATACCATACCCCACCGGGATTCAGGATCAGGACCTTCCCCAGGCAAAGGTTCATCACAATCTTTTTCTTTCAAGAACATCACATCCTCATCAGGGAAATCAAACTTGATAGATTGATGATCATCAAACGGTTAGTGAGCAAGATAATCCGCCAACACACTGCTTTTTATAGCCTTCTGGGTGCGGTGTTCAATATCATATTCAGACAAAAACATCAGCCAACGAGCAATTCTCCCAGTAAGGGAAGGCTTTTCAAAGATATACTCAACTGGATCCATTTTGGAAATCAACCAAGTAGTATATTTCAACATATATTGCCGCAACCGCTTTTTCTCCCAGGCCATAACACAATATGTCTTTTCCAGCATAGATTACCGCAACTCACAGTCAGTAAATTTCTTACTGAGATAGTAGATGACATATTCTTTCTTTCCTGTTTCATCCTATTGTCCCAAAATACAGCCCATCAAATTATCCAACAGTGTCAGATACATGATCAATGGTCTTCCTTCAATGGGAGAGAGCTAGATAGGAGGTTCAAGAAGATATTCTTTGATACTTTCAAATGCCCTTTGGTAATCACCCGTCCACACACAACTCTGATCTTTCTCTAACAACTTAAAGATTGATTCACGCGTTGCAGTCATGTGGGAAATGAATCTGGAAATGTAATGCAATCGCCCAAGGAAGCCTCTAACTTGCTTTTCAGTCCTTGGCGCAGGAACTTCTTGAATTGCTTTAACCTTATCAGGGTCAACTTCAATTCCTTTCTGGATGACAATGAAACCTAGCAATTTCCATGATTGAACACCGAAGGTGGATTTGTTTGGATTCAAGCAGAGACGATACTTCCTCAAATGCTGAAACAACTTCAACAAATCTTCCACATGCCCTTCTTTGGTGTGTGATTTGGCAATCATGTCATCAACATATACCTCGATTTCCTTGTGCATCAGATCATAAAATAGGGTTTTCATAGCCCTCTGGTACGTTGCACCAGCGTTCTTCAACCCGAAGGCACCACTCTATAACAGAATGTTCCCCAGGGTGTGATAAACGTTTTTTTCCATGTCCTTAGGGGCCATTATTATTTGATTATATCCGAAAAATTCGTCCATGAACGAGAATACTTTTAATTTTGTTATACTATCAACCAACATATCAATATGTGGCAATGGAAAATCATCTTTTGGACTAACTTTATTTAGATCTCTATAATATATGCACATGTGAACTTTTCTGATTTTCTTTGGTACAGGTATAATATTGGAAATCCATTGAGGGTACACTGATGTCACAAGAAAACCGGCATTAATCTGCTTTAACACCTCTTCTTTGATTTTCACTGCCATATTAGGGTGAGTTCTTCTCAAATTCTGCTTGACTGGTAGGCACTCTGGCTTCAAAGGCAAATGATGCTCCACAATATCAGTATCTAGACCAGGCATATCTTGGTATGACCAAGCAAAGATGTCCACATACTCTTTCAATAATTCAGTCAACTTACTCTTCATATCAAGATGCAATAATTCTCCAATTTTGACTTCCTTTGGCTCTTCCTCTGAACCCAAATTGATTGTCTCCAACGACTCTTTATATGGCTGAATGGCATTTTACTTGTGCTCGAGTAACCGTGAAACCTCTTCTGGAATCTCATCATATTCTTCTTCTTTGGTCCCATACACAGGATATTCAAAGTTGGGCGATGGTGCAGAGTCATTGTATTCAACATGTTTTTTAATTAATCTGCACATGTGATTTATGATTTCTTTTAGAAACCGACACATATATAAAGTGATTATGCATATTTATTTACAGTTATTATTTATTCAAAAAGAAAGGGTTTTTTCTGATTACTGTTTTCCAAGAAAAAGCAGAAAATAAAAACATAATTTGAGAGTCAAAGACAACTTTTATTTATGATTTTAATTATCAAAGCAAACAAATAAGCCCATACAATATTAACTTTCACCTTGGGCAAAGTGAAAGCTTTTTGAAAAGATAAACAAAACAAATTACTTTGAGACATGGATGCAAGAGGGAACATCAAAAGTGACCCAGTTCTGGATTCTGACTACAGGCGTCACATAATTCAGCATCTCCTATTCTTCTTCATCCTCCACAATAGCATTAACTTCATAAACTGTTGGGTGAAGGTATCCTCTGCTGTGGAAAATATCCTGATAGATGCTAATAGTAGACTTCGGCTTCAATTTTTCACCTTTGCCATTCTTCACAGAAAATCCCAAACCAGCCCTGTTCTTGTTCACCGCTGGATTAACAATTTGTCCCCATACTTTGCTTGAGCCGTTGCACACAACCTGCTGAGCATCTTTGAATGAAGCCATAACATTCTCATTCTCTCTTATGTTATCAACGAACAAAGCTTGAAATTGTAATCTAGTAGCAGCTTCATCTGCTTCCACAACACTAAAAGATGATATATGAGATATCATTAATGCTTGCTCTCCATATATAATAACCACCTTTCCTACAGGCACAAACTTCAGATTTTGGTGTAGAGTTGAAGTGACAGCCATTGCCTCATGTATTTATGGTCGTCCCAGTACGCAGCTGTATGAAGGCACAATATCCATGACTTGGAAAGTAATCTGAAAAAGGTGCGGGCCTATGTGGATAGACAGACCCACTTCCCCGATAACAAACTATCTTGATCCATCGAAAGCTTTTACAATAATACCACTTGGGCACATGGGAGCCCCTTGATACTTCAGCTTTATCAGCGTGCTCCTCGGTATGACATTTAAGGCGGACCCATTATCAATCCACACATTTGACAATGAATCATTTTTACAATTCATGGATATATGGAGAGCCAAATTGTGATTCCTTCCTTCGTCAGGAAATTCATCATCATAGAAGCTTAGGTTATTACAGGACCTAATATTACCTACAACAAAGATGAATTGATCTAACGGTATATCACACTCCACGAAGGCTTGATCCAGCACCCGCATTAAAGATTCTCTATGGGCAGTAGAATTCATCTATAATGCTAGGATAAATATCTTTGAAGGAGTCTGCAATAGTTTATCTACAATTCCGTAGTCGCTCACTTTGATAATTTTCAAAATATCATCCACATATTTCTTCGGGTAGCACCACTGGACTCCCCTACATCTTTCTTATTCTCAACACTTTCCACAACTTTCTTACCAGTATTAACATTTTCTCGAATAACCAGTGCAAATACACGACCACTGTGGGTTACTCTAACAGTCTCAGCAATATTCTCAATATTAGACAAAGGCTAGATGAGAACTTCCACACCATCCTCTAAAATAGTAGCATTGTACTTGTACGGTACAACTTTGTCTGATTTGTAAGGAACCGGCCCTGGCAAGCAAATCACCACTGGGGAAACGACTGGCTTGCTACAATATTCAATCTCAACAGAGGGTAGAATCATTAAAACAAGGCACAATTACGTTCACACCTTCTTCAAAAAATTCGGATACCAAAGAATCCTCGCCGGAGAACATATTCTCATATGAGGAAAAGAATTCATCCGCAGAAGCATATTCATCATCTGATTTAACCTCAACCAAGCAAACTTAAATCTTATTAACCTCATGGTAATAATCTCATTGGCTTGAAACCTTGATAGTTCCATTATCCAATAACAACTGAATACCTCTTCTTACAATGAAACATCCTCAGGAATCCCTGCAACAAACTCGACAAGATCCATAGTGGTGATCTTCCTGACCATCCATGCGGCAAAAAGTAGAGTGCAATTTCACGGGATCGTCATTCATATGGTCCATATCAAAGACCCGGAACTCTTCGAGACATCCAAAGACCACGTTCACTTTTTCCTCATATTTCTCCCTAGGCCTGATTATATGGATGAGGCCCTCATCCATCCTTTCCTGCAAATCAACCTTTATCTTATCACACCTTTGTATATCAGTACTGCAGATACCACAACCAGCATGGTCATGCATATAGTAATTAAACTCGCAAAGGTCTGCATGCATCTTTACCAATTCTCCTCTGACCAAGTTGATATCATAAATTCGGAAGTCCCCTAGACAACTGGCAACCATATTGATAGCATTTGTGCCTCCATACTTTGGCAGAGGATTATCTTTTATATTCAGGCTGACATCTTTGAAGGATAAAATTCCAAATCTCACCATTTTCTGTACTGAAAATTTCAGGGGATAACAGTTTTCCACATTGTGCCCTGGTGCACCCTGATGAAAAACGCATGTCTGATCTGCCTTATAGTACCAAGGAAAAGGTGAGGGTATATCAGGGGGTGGTCTAGTCTAGACCAACTTTTTATGGACCAATATTTGGAGTAACTCTGCATAATTCATGGGGATAGAGTCAAAAGCATCTCTCCTCTGATTCTGCCCTTGATTTCCATGAAGGGATGGTCTTTGATAAGCGTCTGTAGTCGGAGCTGTATTAACAACTGGAGTTACCGAGGCAACCTGTTGATGGCACAAATGATTTCTCCTAGGAGGATTAACCCCTATCTCTTGGATAACAACATTTGTCTCTCTTTCTTTCTTTTTAGCAAATCCATATGATGGTTTCTTCATACTGCCAGAATTTTCACTTCTTGTCAGATGACCTTCTCTTACAGCTTCTTCCAAATGGACGCCTATTCCTACCATCTCGGTAAAATCATTGGGTGCACTCTCCACCATTATTTCATAATAGAATGCACCTAGGGTCTTCAGAAAAATCTTTGTCATCTCTTTTTCTTCCATTGGAGGAATCATCTGGGCGGCTACTTCACGCCATCTTTGTGCATATTCCTTAAATGACTCCTTGTCCTTATGGACCATTGCCCCGAGTTGATCATGGTCAGGTGCCATGTCGACATTGTATTTGTACTATCTGATAAATGCTTCATCCAAGTAATTGAAAGAATGGATATTGGCATTGTCCAGGCTTATGTACCATTTCAATGCTACACCAGTCAAACTGTCTTGAAAGAAATGAATCAACAAGCGTTGATCATCGGTATGAGTAGACATTCTCCTCACATACACTAAATGAGCACGAGGGCAAGTTTTTCCCTTATGCTTTTCAAACTCTGGTACTTTGAACTTTGCAGGTATTTTCACATTTGGAACCAAACACATATCATTCACATTCTGCCCAAACAATTCTTTTCCTCTGAGGGCCTTCAACTCTTTTTGCATCTTATCAAACTGACCCTGAAAATCGTCCACCCGGTTATAGAAACCAAAGCTTTCACTTGGTGTAGGAATAGGGAGATACACTTCATCATTAGTAAATGGTACAACATTCATTGAGGGAGGTGCAACAAAGTGAATCTCATTTCTAGCAGCAGGGGTAATATGCACCACAGGAGGTGCAGGAGCAGCAGTGGCCTGAGCAAGTGGAGAAAATTGAGCATCCTGATTAAAACCTTCCGGCATAAAGTTCTCTGGCATTCCATAAGGATAACCTTGAGGCAAATGATTCTGAACAACAACAGCTGGAGTAGCAGAAACAAGAACAGTCCGAGCTTCAGAAGTAACCGTTGTCTGTTGAGGTTGAGAAAGTGGTGGTTGATTTTGAGCATCCACCAATGATTCCATCAGATTAGTGAGATTGGCCATACCGGCCTTCAGAGTAGAAACTTCTCCGTGCAGCTCGCGATTCTCTTGTTCTAGATTATCCATCTTCTTTCTGAAATTGGCCCGAGTATTGTATTGATGAGACAACTTGCTATATGAAGTAAAGAAGCTCAGTAATACACCTGGATATGAACAAAAATGCAAGAAGTATGTACAATATGATGCATGATATGCAATGCACATGATTTATTTTATTATTAGTATTTCAAGGAACTCAAAGATTTATAGACAATTTGCAAATATCAAAGTACTAACACATTTGAAACACTGAAAATTTTATTAGAATAACTTCAAAATGGATAAAAACTTTTGGTACAACTTTCAATAATCCCAAGTACAAGATAAAATAAAAATATAATATCCCAAAAAAGCAAAACTAATGAATATCACCCCAAGCACTGACGCTTCCCTGTGAGTCTTGCAATATGAGCCTTCAATCTCTGGTTCTCTTCCGCATATCTGTTGGTGACCTCTTTCCAATCATTAGAGTCGAGAAGTGAGCAACTAAGGCCTGACCTAGGCTTAGAGGAAAATAAATCCTCTTGCCTTTCCATCGCTTCCACAACATGACTCTCCAGAATCTCGATCAGGTCATCTTTCTCCTTCAGGTCTGCTCGGTAGGATACTTCTAAAGTCTGGCACTTATTCTTCCAAGCTTCCTTTTCCTGCTGCATCCTGACTAAGGAAAGCTGAAGCTCTTCCACATCGTCTAATAGGAGAGGAGTGGTCTTCACAAACATATCAAGCATGGGTGCTTCACGGGAATACGACATCTTCAACTGGATGGCTCTTACTTGTACCCACTGAAGATAAGGCTCGAAAGAAACAACCCCTCTAGGTCCCAAGTCCTTCATACCCTTCCTGGAATATGACGCCAAGCCTTCACAATCTTCTCCTTTGCTCCTTATGAACTTCTCCCTCTTTAAGGAAGAAACCACTCAAATGAATACTATTTGGCTTATCCCTCATTGGATATCCAAGTTGTCGTCGTGCAAGAACATGATTATAGTTGATTCCTCACTTTGTACCAAGAAGAGGTACATTGGGGAAACTACCACAACTATCGATAATCTCTACATCATAGTATGCTTGATGATACCAATCAATATCTGAATGAGTGAGGGCCACAATCTTTGGAGCCCAACGAGGTTCCTTCCTGACATCCCAGAAAGCATCAAACTTAGGTAAGTGAAAAATAAACCACTGATACAACAAAGGCGTGCAACAAATGATCATCCCCCCATGGTAAGAATCCCGAAGATGAATAGAGTAATAAGCATCACCCAATACTGTAGGGACTGGGTTCCCAATCATAAAGATCCTGATGGAATTGATATCCATACATTTGTCGACATTAGGAAATAAGAACAATCCATAGGCAAGTAGAGCAAAGATGGCCTCGAAAGCAACCGTACCCTTCATCCTAGCAAAGTAACGAGCTTTCTCCAACAAGATCTGAGCGGGTAATCCTCTAATCCCTCCTTTGATAGTCATGTGGGCTTCAACCTCAGACTTCCCCAAATGGATCAAAGCAACAATCTCATGGGATTTTGGCTCCCCCTCCAAACCAGTAAAAGGAACACGATTGGTAATAGGTAACCACAGATGATAAGAATACTCCTATAATGTATGCATCAAATCATAATTAGGGAAAGTGAAGCATTGATACATCAGATCATAGAACTGGACCAAAGTCGAGAGAAGACCCTCTTTCATCCTGAGCTTCATAAGAGAAATGATGGACTCATACCTCCTCCGAAAATATGTAGAACTATCGATCTCGGGTATCAGACCCATCAACTCATCTATCTTGGGATCTTTGAAACTGTACTTCCGAGTCTTTATTTTTATATAATCCATGGTCAAAAGTACTTGAGATATTCACAAAGAGTCAATTTTTAAGTCCCTTGAAACAGATTGTCTTTAAGATGCTCATGGGTGCATGAATGCATGATTCAACAATCACACACAAGATCACAAACATAGGGTTCATAGGTTCAATGTCACGAGCATGAGGTCGAAGGTACTATCCACAAGGTATGGTCTAAAAGTTTATCACCTTCCGAACAAGGTTCTAAGAGGTTCCCAGAGTCTACATACTTCTTTCGGATATTACCAACTTCTCGATTGACTCTGTAATTAGCAATATTCTCAAGAAAAACTTGTCTGAGCGTAGTATCGCATGACAACTATTTCCAGATTACTCCGTCCTAGCTTCTGCGCTACACCTAAAAGGCCAAGATGTGTTAAAGTTTTTACGATCCTCAGTTTCAGCAGGCTCCCAGGTTGAAAGCAGCATGTCTTTCTGATTACTCGGTAAACAAAACTATAGTAAAAGGGGCCTCCACTGA
Organism: Vicia faba; assembly: GCA_948472305.1. NCBI lineage: Eukaryota > Viridiplantae > Streptophyta > Magnoliopsida > Fabales > Fabaceae > Vicia > Vicia faba. The sequence continues at coordinate 1,578,525,966 of OX451738.1, read as the reverse complement.
GTGAGGGATCTCATGTCTCCTTTTTTGGGATTACTCCCTCAAATTTAACATGACTATACCGCCCGTCCTATCTTAATTTTGCCTAAGTTCGGGTATAGGACTTATGAGAAATCACCAAGCACCCTGAAAACCAGAAAAGTCCAGACAAACATATATACAACATATAATATACAACAGATAATAACACATATACAGATAAGAAAAGATAGGCTCAACCCACTTAGGGATGGACCAACAATAGGTTAATCTTTCCCCAGTGGAGTCGCCATTTTTTCTATAGGGGTAGAAATGTTGAGACTAAGCCATTGGATTAACTTGACTCGCACAGATCAAATTAAAAATCGCCACCGCGCTTTATTGTTTCCGAAGGAATGAGAAAAGAGAGAATAACCCAAAAAGAGGGGGAGAGAATCTAAGTACGGGGGTTGGTTATGCAAAGGGAAGGTATTAGCACCCTAAACATCTATGATACTCCGCAGGAACCTCTTTGAAAATATGTGTATTTTGGCTATAAAAGTTGTATAAAAATAGATTTGTGGGGATGAGAAAAGAAGTATTTTTTTTACAATTTTTGCACCCGCCGCGGTTGCGAACCTTTAGTACCTACGTACCACCTTCTGTGCAATAGGGGATCAGGATAATCGTAGTTCACCTTTAAAAAATTTTAAAACACAAGTGTGTTGGTTAATTTAAAGAGACAAGACATCATTGTCTTATCCGAGTGGAAGAACATACTTACTACCCACAATTATGTAAAAGGATAATTTGCATCATCTCAAAGTGGAGGATATAGCTTGGATTTTAAAATCAACAAAGCTTCACTCAACACCCAAGTAGAAAATATTCCGCTTCACTATATATTGTAGAAGTATAGTAGTTCGCATACAAGGATTGACAAGAGTCTAATCTTTTGAGAAAATTTTAAAGTAAAAATGTAAAGTAGAAAATATAGTTTGAATGAGATTGATTGACTTTTAGTCTTCTCACAAAAATGTCAAAGTATTGTTAATTGTTTAAAGTTTGATTAAGAAAATGTTTTTTTGGAAATGCATGGACCTAAGTCCATGTTTATTATGAAAGCAATTCAAGTTCAAAAAAAATAAGAGTTTTCAAAAGGAGGGAGAAGATTTTTAAAATTAAAGAAGATGAGAGGTGATGAAGGGACTATCCTAAGGCATAAAGTAAAAGCTAGGGAAAAGAACCGTCTAACCAACAATAAGCCAACACTTGACACAATGAGTCAATATAGAATTCCCATCCTTTGGATTTGAAATCAATCAAGAAAAGATAATAAACCTCTTAAGAAAACCAAACTTCAATTGTATTAAGTCTTCACAAAAATTGGGCAGAGTAACGGTTATATACAGATGAATTCTCGATCACAGACAAAGCAGGTAATCACAATAACCTGCACACAAAGTAAACGAACAACCAAATGTCTTGGGGGAAACCCCAAGAACTCCAGACAAAATAACAGTTGAGGTCACAAGGTCTCAAGGTAGGTTAAGGTCTCTAATCCTAAGTCCAAGAAGTCCACAATCTCCATAATACCAAGGATAGTAACCAAGTAGTCTAAGTAACATTAAAGTTTTTTAGGGTTCAAGTTGATTATTAAGTATCTTCAAAAAGAAATGAAAATCTCAAATGAGAAAAATAAAATAAAAAAAAGACATAAAATAAAAAATGCTCAAATGAGCAAAGATAAAAATAGCATGAAATGTAAATTCTAAAATAAATGTGCTTAAAGTAAAAGCATAAAATAAAAGCAAAAAATAAAGTCAATTGTTAGAAATTAGAGGTTAGTTGAATGACCATCTTGAAACTTGCATTTGAAACTCATTAGAAGATTGATAAAATCAAGGCCTCTCAATAACAAGTTTCATTTGCTTTTTATCAAGTATATCATCCATTCAAAATTCTCAAGGAAACAATAAATGATCAATGATGTTTAAGTGATTCACTTTGACCAAAGTTTATGAAGGTTCATTAGAGGATTGATAAGACCAAAGCTTCCTAACAATGAATCTCAAAGTTATTGGATCAAAGGATTCAAATCAACATACTTGGGCTTACAAACATGGGTTTGGGCCACGAATGATCATTTCTCGAATCAGGACAAAATTTAGGACTATATTAAGCAATCGTAAGTGGAATTATATAGAAGTCACACATATTTTGAGGCCGGTCAATAGCAATTTATGTGTCCTATGCTTGGAAAGATGATATGTACATCATCCTCTAACAACATATGAGACAATAAGAAGCGGATAAGATGAAGAGGGATGAGAGAAGAATTAAACCACATTTGAACCAAAAAATTAATCAAACTATTATTAAAATCATTCATCTATTTTTATGAAGTTAAACTCAACACCATGGATCCAATGGTGTTAATAAAGCTCATGATCAAAATTTCATAGTCCAAGATCAACCAGAATATATACAAAAAAATAAAATTGTATTTAAAATAAAGAAAAAGGTTTTTAAAAATTATTTTAAAATGAAAATAAGAGGGGGAAATGGAAATTATATTCAAATCAACCAAGAGAAATCAAATGAGGCCATAGAAAATTAGAAATATACTCAAATATTTATATAAAAGTTTTGGTAATTTTTTAAAATCAGAAACTACTTTTAAACTAATTAAAATTGCTCAAATAAATGGAAAAATGATCAAAAATAGTGTAAGTCAAAATAAAATTCTAAAAAAAATTCAGAAGGTCATAAATAATAGAAAGGATGTTGATGAATTTTTTAAGAATTTAAAAATGTTCAAAAGTATTTTTTTAAGTAATTAAAAACAAACCAAAACAAAGAAAAATTATAAAAAATATCAAATCTAAAAAATAAAAATATGAAAAAATAAAATTCAGAAAGAGAATAATTGAGAATATTTTTGTGAATTTTTTCATAATTTTTGAATCAGAAATGAATTTTCTATGATTTTTTGAAGTTTAAAAAAATTTAAATATAAAAATCAGAAATAAAAAATAAAGTCAAAAAAATATGGACCAATGGATGAGAGTTACAACGCGTTAGTAAGCTAATCCAATAAATTAGACACAATGTGTATATCATGGTATTTAGTGGAATAAACACATGATCATTAATTAAATCAGATTTTTGAAAAATAAGCGTGACACACTTTCATTGGTTGATAGATGACACATTGGTCATCTTCAACATCTAACCAACGAAATTTGCAGGTTTCAGAAACTGTAAAATTAGAAGACGAGAACGGTACCATTCGCTTCGTCTCTTCAAGACGATTCGAATGATACATTCGCGAAATATTTATATAAGTTGTAGCTCAGTCATTTTGGAAGAGAAGTTTTGAAAAGGGATTTGAAATTTCATGGTCAAAACATACTTCCAGTTGAAAACAATAGTTGCAACTAGAATCAGGTTGATGAGAGCTTCATAATAGTATCAAAGTTTGAGAGAATTGGTGTAGGAATCTACCTATTGAAGTTAAGTTGCAGAGCTCTGAAACTCGACTTGGCTAGCATGATTCAGGGAGTTTTAAAGCTTAATTCTTCTTCTGTTAGCTTCAGTGAGGTTCAAGGAAGATGAATGGACAAAGAAAAATGATTGAGAAAAGCTATAAGAGAAAATTCAAAGTTATAAAAAGTTTGGTTCAAGAGGGAGTTTGGCAGGGTGATTCTGGCTCTCTAAGCTTGAGAAAATGAATGAGGTATGACCCTCTATTTATAGGGAAGCTGGTTAAATGTTCAATCGTGTGAAATGATGAAGTTTGGAGGGAAATCATGTGAACTTGATACACGAGTAAGGTGTCATCTGTTTAGCATCAAAACACATCCAATCCTTGCGTTTTAAGGCTCTAATCCACTTTGGCAAGTTGGTTAAACATGTTTAGACCAAAAACGTGTGCTAATTTGATGTTTAGAAGCCAAAACATGAATTTCAAATTCTGACTTATGAAGAAACTTCAGTTTCAAGTTACCAAATTCAAATCAATGGCATTTTCAGTTCAAGGAGTCTTAAGACATGATTCGTGAAGCTTTAGAAAGATGAGATCACAAGCTTTACAATGTGAAAAGAATGGCATCAAATGGATGCTTGAGCTGAAAATTTTAATGAGTCAAAGTTCAGAAAAAAAAGGTTGACTTTCTATACTTATAAAATTTCTAAGTTTTTTCATCAAAAGTGACTTATAATGTCTTGCATCCAAACATGGCCTTCCACTTGAAATTTTCTCTTGACCAAAAACGATGGCATTAAGTAGATCTCTTGAATGGCATTTAGAGACTTGACCCATTTAAAAACTCCAAAAACTGAGAGAGTTATGACTTGTTGAAGTTGGCAAAAATTCATGAAATGACCTATAATCTTTTGCATCCTTATGGCATCTTCGATCCATTTTCACACTTTGCACTTAAAATAAGGGTTAAAGTCCATATCTTTAAGATCATTGTCGAAAAATAATGGGCTCAAGGAGATAAAAATTGACCAAGTTATGATCTTTTGAAGTCACATAAGAGAATTTGATGATTCAACTAGAAGACTTGTAATCTTTCTTCACCATTAGGTACCTTTCACACAAAATTTCCTTGAAAATTTTAAAGTGATTTGTTGGTAACCCTTTAAAGAGAAGTATGCCTTTGGAATCACTCAAAAATACCAAAAGATGAGCAAGATATACCTCTTTGAAGTTCAAAACCCTAGCTCCTAGAGCAACAAGATACCTTAGAAATCCTTTTGCAATTTTGATTAACTTTCTTGCACAAATACTTTTGTCATATAAATTTTGAGACAGTAATTCCAGTTAAAATAAGCGAGTCATTCAGGCGAACCAAAGCCCCTCTCGATGAAGAGATTAAAAAAGAGGCACTGAGAGAGGAGCTCGACCTTGTCGAAGAAGTCCGATCAGAGGGAACCCTTTGAGAAGCCTTGCCAAAACAAAAAATAGGCATACATCATGACACCAAAGTCATATGAAAAGAATTCAAAATCGGCATCCTAGTCTTAAGGAGAAATCACAAAGATTCTCGTGAAGGCAAACTCGCTGCAAACTGAGAATTGTCCTTATCGCGTCCGAGCAAAATTAGAGAATGAGGCCTACTACCTCGAACATCTTAACGGGGAAGAACTTGCTCAACCATGGAACGCCAAAAAGTTGAAACAATATTACAGCTAAAGGCCAGAAAAAGTCGACGTGCTCTAACAAACAAAAAACATAGCATTCCCGACCACATGTGTGTGCTCAGGTACAAGCACAACACCTCAAACTCGAACAAAAGCTAAGTTTCCACTCTTTAACGAGCATATTCTTGATCCGATGGGGAAAACTTAAACGAGCTCCACCATCGTCATACCATGATGGTAGAACACCCAACTCGTGATGGGAATTTCACGCTGCAGAGCTCAGATCCCAAACGAGACATAAGCTCTTCTCTATTCCCAGAAAGCAACCCCGCCTATTCGAGAAGTTCCCCGCATTGTCGAACAATAATACCGTCTAGAAAAAACCCTGAAAAACACTTAGCAAAAATAGAAAGAATAAATGTCTCCAATTGACGAGCATACAAACATGCAAAGCTTAACAGTCACATACAAAATACAAAAAGTGAAAAGTAAGCATAATGATCACGAGGCCCGTTATTGTCAAAATATTACAATAACAAGGACAAAGCCCATTATCCTGAAATTACAAAAATATCAGCGCGCAGGCCAAACTAACACGAAGAAAGAAGAGATAAAGCTTGATCAGTCCTCAACCATGTGCTCATCTCTAGTGAGATCCCTCTCCCATCAATCTTCTTCCCACCAAAGTCAAGGATCTCAGGGGAAAGTATCTGGTTGTCAACAACGTTGTTCAGAAATCCGACCCCATCGGTAGAAAGCTCTAGCCCGAGATTTGCAGCCTTAAGTTCGACCATTGCATTCATGAAACCCATCATGACGGACTATATATAATCCTTCTTGAGGCCCTGGATGCAATCAAAAAGCTCAATATGGAACCTCAGGACCTTCAATTTGTCGGAATCATCCTTAACAGGCGCAATAATAACCTTTAAAGTAGCAACTTTGGCAGAAAGGATCTTCTCATCGGCAGCATAAGAAACCGTCAGATTTTCTAAATATGCGTCCAGACTGGCCATTGCCGCTCTCTGCTTGTTAGTATAGACCACCTTCATCTCCAGAATCCTCATCAAGGCAGTAGCGTCCTGGGCCACGAAATTCCTTTTGTCTTCCACATTAAGTCCCTCGAGGAGAAATGATTCTTCTCGTGGTACAGCCAGAGATGGAATCCCTCGAAGTACCGCCTATTGATAAAGCAAGGAGGAAGCTCAAACTTATCCTTAACTTAATCCTTAGTAAGATCTATCTGATCGATAACTGCGTGTGGTCGCTTCTTAGTCGGGGTAACCTGCTTTGATGAGGATTGTTCCCCGGTGTGCGAGGAGGATAAAGTCCCAGGCCCAGATTGTGGCAGAGTTTCCACTCAAGAAAAGCGAGTCTTAGAACATTTCTTCACTTGCTTCACCAGGTTTGCTGCGGCCAGCTTCACTACGCGATCTTGAAAGCTCGACATTCTCCCTGCGACAAAAACTAAGCATAATTAGCAAACAAAAAATAAACACAAGCAGGATGAAAAGAAAGGAAGCTACCTAAGAGCCTTAAAGCCTCCTCGATAGTACCAAACTCAAGGAGCTTCTCGGTGTTGATGTGTTGAGCCTCAAGCAAAGGCTCCCCACAATCATCAACAATGGCCCCCCCTCTTGGTCTCACACCGAGTTGGGACAAAACCATCGACGAACGCCACTAGTTTATCATAATCAATGTTGTACCCCAAAATTTTCCCTCTCATGATTTCCAAGGTCTTCCCCTACATGGTTGGTCACAAACCATTGCCTAAGGAAAAGGAAAATTTGTGAGTAGTATTTTCAAGTTCCCTTCAATTGGCATCTCCAAAATGCCCTTCGACTGGCATTTCAGCAAAGCCTTTCGATTGGCCTTGCAACTGGATCCTTTGATTGGCATTCCTAAAGGTTCCTTCGATTGGAGCATCAGAGATTCCTTCGCTTTGGAAAATCAGAACTTCCTTTGATTTGGAGCATCAAAGGTTCCTTCGATTTGGAGCATCAGAGCTTCCTTCGATTTGAACATCAGAGCGAAGTGTCCTTCAATTGGCATACTAAGGAAGAGGGAAGTTTTGAACACTTTGAATCAGAACCCAGAACCATTCGAATGAACTGAATCAGACCCATTCAAAGGAAATGAATCAGATTCGTTCGAAGGAGCTGAATCAGGGCCATTCGAAAGAGGCCATCAGCCCATTCGAAAGAGAGCATTCGAAGGCCAGTATGTTCACATTTATGCCAAATTCAAAAAATAGACAAGATCCCTTAACTTTGGCCAAGGTTACATATTGGTATTCATGGCATTCAAATGGATGTTACAAACATTACTTCTCTTGTCCCCTCCCTCCTACTCTATATAAGCAGCATGCTTGCAAGCAAAAAGGGACGAACGAAAAAAGGAGGAGATTAGAGATACGCTGCCCACAAACCCACCAAAGGTTGTCAAAAGTTTCATAAGTAATCCAAGCAAAAGTTCAACAAAAGTATCCACGCCTAGGAATCCCAGATCGAAGGTACCCACATCTAGAAAGTGTCAAATCGAAGGTTCCAACTACTGGTAAGAGAGGGTAAAATGTCAAACTTCGTATTTACATAACACATCCATATTTGTTGTTTCATTCGATTTTTCATTCTAGACAGAATCAAAGAGCTTGGGTTTGGCACCCAGGTCATGTTTTTAGTTTGCTAACACTTGCTATAGATATAGCCTGAAAAGACCCAGCGCGTGTAGGATCGAAGGACCTGGGTTTTGATACCCAAGTCATGCGTTGTATTTCACAATATCTTTGCATATTCAGTACCCTCACAGCTGATCCATCAGGCCTTTCAAAAATGCTCCTTGGTCTAAAAACAACCATCCTTCGTTGGATCGAAGGCCACCTGTCTTCCTCTGGATCGGAAGCCACCTTCAAAAGCCAACTTCCTCTGGATCGAAGGAAAACTGCTCTCACTGGATCGAAGGATACCCATCTCTCCCTGCAATCGAAGGGTGCCCCCCTTTGTATTTTTTTCATTTCTTTATTGACCTTTTTTTTATTTAAATTAACCTTAAATCAAAAATCACAAAAAAGAAATTAGGCTAGTATTTTTTCTAATTAAGTTAATTTCGTAAAGAAATTAATTAATTCTTTTAACATATTTTTTTCTTAAAATTAAAATTAAATAGACTTAGGATTTATTTTCTTTTATACCAAAAACAACAAAAGATTTTCTTTTTACATTTTCAGACGTGTTTTCAACTTTGCGCGCGTTTATTTAATTTCGTATTTTTACTATTATTGTATCTGTTTACTGGGTGGAATAGATAAAAATTAGGATATTTACTGCTTTATCCCCCTTTATCCTTGTATAATGTAAATCCCCTCCCCGAAGCATTGTAATAGCGTAGATTTAAATTCTTGTACTTTAATATTATGCAATATATTAACTGTTAGTAACTAGGTTTGTATGATAAAACTGAAATCAAACGTTAGCAAACTTAACAAAAAGAAGAAAAAAAATTGAACATAACACACTTGCACATATACACCTCTAAGGTACGCCCACTTTGGTTGCCTCCAACAAAACAGTCAAGAGGCAGGAACACTTTAGCAAAGACCCGTAAAATCAAAAGATCATAGTCTCTCAATGACCCTAGAGTTTCCTTCTCAGTAAATGATCTAGTCCCTAAAACAGGATTGCTAAAGCGTCTCCACAAGTTTCCTTCGTGACTGTAATGTCCCTCTAATTGTCCCTCAAAACATCTAACGACAAGGCTACCTACTCACTAATAGTAAGATAGCACCGTCTAAAGGAAAAGAAGAAAAGAACAACCTTTTCGAGTATAAAAGTAGATAGCTGTTAGAAGTTTGCTCAAACATTTTTGCACTTACACAAAAACTACTTTTCAAAAACATTTCAAAACACTTTGTATATTTTCTCCACTATTCCAAGAAACATTACAAAGTTCGATGTACTAAGGCATTTTCAAAACATTTTCAAACACAAAGCACAAAAGCATATTGAAAAATGAGCAAACCTCTAAGAGCCCGTAGAAAACTACGGATGGAAAGGGTATTAACACCTTCCCTTTCCGTAATCTACCCCCCTTACCCAAAAACTCTCGAAAAAGGTCTTTTTCTGTTATTTTCACCCTTTCCTTTGTTGGATAAAAGAAAAGTCGGTGGCGACTCTTTCTTACCGCAACATTTGCAAACGCAAACACAAAAAACCAGTATATAACAGTCAGTTCTGCCATCGTATCACAGAACTGGCGACTCAACTAGGGAAAAAGAAAAGTGGGGTTTACCTTAGAGTTAGTTCATTTTTTAATATGCTATACATTGTGTGTTTTGTTTTCTTTATCTTTGAGGGTTGCTTGGGTTGTTACTAAAAGATCCTTCACCTGAATCTGGGGCACCTTATTAGGTAAGTAGCAATAAATCATGGAGGTTGTACGACGTAGACCGATACAGACAAAGTGGTGGCTACGTTAGCGCGATACTTTGGATTGTACTAATGTTCCTTGAGTAAGTTAAGGATAACATTAGGCTTCCTCATAGTGTCACTAAGCACTAACTTACCTTTAGAACCTTTAATTGACTCATCCTAGCCATTAGGAAGCAGTGATATAACCGACTTTGGTTCCGGCTGAAGATTGGTTGATACTCGATACTACACTGATTGAGGCTAGACTTTCAGGTTTTTTTGGCTGAAATACTTCGGTGCGGAGGTGAAACAATTTCTGAAGGGAAGGTTAGTGATATTGAGGCTCCTTAGAACCCAATTACTATTAATAGGACAGGTTGAGCCAACTGAACATTCAAGAGGGTACATACCTTAAAAACTCATGCAAGCCTTTGAACCTAAGGTCTATTATGTGATTTGCTTGTGTTTATCTGTGATTTTTAGCATAATCATGACATCATAAACATCATGACATTCATATGTACTAATCTTTTTAAGGACCTGTTGGATTTACCTCATGGATGATTTGTAGGATATGAATTCAGGTCGTAGAAAAACCATCTGGATTCACTTCACAGAAGTTCCTCCCAAGCTCAAGGAATTAGTCTTGAAATTACCCAAGAACTCATCATTCCACAAAAGACATGGTCACTTGCTTAGTTTGTTTGCCACCGGGTTTTACGAAGGTTTGATGAGTGTCTTATTCCAGTTCTTCGATCCTAAGCACCATTTCTTCATATTCCCCGATTATTAACTGGTGCCTACCCTGGAGGAATTCTCTAAGTTACTTGGTTTACCTATATTGGAGCGAGTACCTTTCACTGGTTTAGAATAAGACATAGCTTCTGAAGATGTTGCCGTAGCTTTGCACTTGAAGCCATCTGACATTGAGTCCAATTGGGTAAAAAGAAGTGAAGTTAAGGGTCTCCTTGCAAATTTCCTAATGAAGAAAGCTCATATTTTCCTGGATACTATGAGTTATCATTCATTCGAAGATGTATTAGCCCTCTTGATCTATGGGTTGGTCTTTTTCTTAATTTAGATCAACTTGTAGATGTGAATGCCATCAACATCTTTCTTGCTCACAATCCGGTTCCTACATTTCTCGAGGATATCCTACATTCTCTCCATGCTCGTACTCTGAAGAAGCGAGGAACTCTCATGTGTTGCACCCCTCTGTTATATAGGTGGTTTATTTCGCACCTTCCTCGGTCAATAATGCAAAATGATTTAAGCTTAAGGTGGAGTCAAAGACTAATGTCTCTCTCTCACTCCAACATCCATTGGTGTCCTCGCTCTCAAGAGGATATTTCTTTTATTGATTGCTGCGGAGAATTTCCTAATGTTCCACTCCTGGGCATTAGGGGAGACATCACCTATAATCCTTATTTATAACTACGTTAGTTTGGCTATGCACGGAGAGATGGTCCACTGTATATGCTCATCCAGGGTATTATGTTTAACTACTCAGATGATTTGCAAAATTATCATCAGAGGTTCATCTGCTCTTGGGGCATTGTTAATAAGACTGATAGTAGGACTTTGGGGCGTAAGAACTCCATCCCTTTGGAACCTTACCTCAAATGGGTGAGAGCTCGAGCCCAAAGTCTTATGATGCTATACGATTCCATCTTACCAGTGATCTTAGAACCTATTATTTAAGGGGGCGAGTCCCGTATTATTCTCCATCCTGATATGCTAACCAACTTCGAAGAGTTGCAAAAGTCTTGCTTCCAGCTCAAGGGAGAACGGGATACTTTTAAGGCTCAATTCTATGCAAGTGAGAAGAAAGTGCTGGAATTAACAAAACAACTTCATGAAGAGAGGAACCTTAACACCTACCTCAACACCAAGAGGAAGCTCCCATGGGAGACTTAAGAACTTCCTTTCAATGTTTAAACTTGTGTAATCTTTTGTTTCTTTAAAAACTTGCTAATAAAAGGTTTTGCTTTTTGTTTTGTTTAAAAAAGCTTAAATCCAATAAGGCCCTTGAAAACATTGCATAAGCATATCATACATATCATTTCATGGACATGTTTCATAGCAGGTTTCTCATCTTCTCCGCTGTTTATTTCAGCAATGGCTCTAGAACAAACAGTGAAGGATCTACAGACTCAGAATGCTCAGTTTCAACAAATGATCATGGCTCTGACCAAGGGGCAAGAAGAACTGAAAGTCGTGCTTGTTAAAGAGAAGAAGAAGCCAAAGAAGCCAAATGGGTTAGTGAATTTGGGAAGAATGATCAAAGGACCAGTGCAGCGAGCCTCTGAACTGATAACTTCATCAAAGGAAGGAAACAATCAAGAGGAGGAAACAAGAGAGGAAGACTCCAGTCCAAAAGAATCCGATGATGAATATGACTATGATGAGGAACATTATCCTCCTACTGATGAAAAATATAAACAGCTGGAGGATCGTTTGAATGCAATGGAGGTCTGGAAGGTACCGAGTATGGATTTTGAAGATATGGGTTTGGTCTCTGGGGTTGTCATTCCGTAAAAGTTCAAGGTGTCGGTGTTTGCCAAATATGATGGGGTCTCATGTCCCAAGATGCACCTCTGATCTTATGCGAGAAAGATCCAGCCTCACACAGCTGACAAGGACTTATGGGTCCACTTCTTTCAGGATAGTTTGTCCGGAACTCAACTAGAATGGTTCTACCAGCTGGAAGGAACCAACGTCCGTAATTGGGAAGACTAGTTGCTTCTTTCTACAAGAAGTATCAGTACAATGCATACCTTGCTCCCACCCGTACACAAATCCAAAATATTTCTATGGGTTCGAGTAAGGGATTTAAAGACTATGCTCAGAAGTGGAGGGATTTAGCAGGAAGAGTCCAGCCTCCCCTGTCTGATAGGGAGCTAGTGGATATGTTTCTGGGGACCCTGTCCGGTCCATTTTTCAATCATCTGATTGGAAGTTCCTCAGCCGACTTCACTGGATTGATTTTGACAGGAGAGCAGGTGGAAGCTGGAATTAGGAGTGGGAAGATTCAAAAGGATGCGTCCTCCAGTGTTGTAAGGAAGCCATTTGCTAGGAAGAAAGAGGTTAGTGTTGCGTACCATCAAAGAAATCAGGACAGAACTGAACATCGTCCAGCGGTAGGGGCTGTTATGATCTCTAAACCTGCACCTACTCAACAAAGGACCAATCATCCTAGAACGAAAAGGGCGGCAAGACAGTTTACCCAGATAAATATGATGTTATCTCAAGCCTTGCCACATTTGTTGAAATCTAATCTGGTAACCTTGCGGGAAGCTCCGAAGAGTCCCAACACTGCCTCTCCCTGTTACAACCCAAATGCTCGTTGTGCTTACCATTCAGAAAGTCCAGGGCATGACACGAACGACTGTTGGGCTTTGAAAAACAAGGTGCAAGACTTTATTGAAGAAAAGGAGATTGAATTCGATGCTCCAGAAACTCCCAATGTCATAACTGCACCCATGCCCAAGCATGGCTCAGGAATCAATGCTATTGATGTTTTCTCCGCCACAGAAGATGCTGATAATGATGATGACATGGATAGCTGGATCTTCCCTACTACCAATGGTGGACCCAGTAACTGGACAACAAAGGACTTTGTACCACTTACTTTTGTTTAGAAATCCATATCCACTCTGGATCCCATTGATAACAATTCTACTATTGTCGGTTATGACTTTGAAAATCCGATCAACCAAGCCGAGGACGAAGGTGAGGAAGATTGTGAGGTACCCGGAGAAATTTTCAGACTGTTACAACGGGAAGAAAGGGCTATGCAACCTCATGAAGAGTCAGTTGAGACAATGAATTTGGGCACAAAAGAGAACAGAAAAGAGGACAAGATAGGTGAAAATTTGGAGCTTCATGTCAAACAGCGGTTGATACAGATGTTGCATGATTCTGTCGAGATCTTTGCCTGGTCGTATGAAGACATTCTAGGACTGGACATGGATATTATGGTTCATCGTCTACCAACTAAAGAAGATTGCCCTCCGGTAAAGCAGAAGGTCCGTCGTATGTGCCCAGATATGTCAGAGAAGATTAAAGCAGCGATTATGAAATAATTTAACACTGGGTTCCTAGCTGTCACTTCTTATCCCTAATGGGTTTCTAACGTGGTCCCGGTGCCTAAAAAGGAAGGCAAGGTACAAATTTGTGTGGACTACAGAGATTTGAATAGGGAAAGCCCCGAGGATGACTTTCCTCTTACCCATATTAACATTTTGGTTGACAACACCGCACAACATAAGATCTTTTCCTTCATGGAAGGTTTCTCTGGTTACAATCAGATCAAGATGGCACCCGAAGACATGGAGAAGACAACCTTCATCATACAATGGGGCACTTTCTGTTACAACGCGATGCCGTTTGGGTTGAAGAATGCTGGGGCAACCTATCAGCGAGCCATGGTAGCTCTGTTTCATGACATGATTCACCATGAGATAGAGGTTTATATTGATGACATGATAGCCAGATCTCAAAATGAGGAAGAGCACCTTGATCATCTACAAAAGTTGTTTGATAGGTTGAAGACGTATAAGTTGAGGTTAAATCCGAACAAGTGCACCTTTGGGGCAAGGTCTGGTAAACTCCTAGGTTTCATTGTCAGTGACAAGGGTATTCAGGTAGACCCTGAAAAAGTAAAGGCTATACAACAGATGCCGGCTCCTCGCACTAAGAAAGAGGTCAGAGGCTTCTTAGGACGCCTAAATTACTTTGCCAGGTTCTTTTCTCAATTAATTGCTACTTGTGAGCCAATCTTTAAACTCCTAAAGAAAGACCAAGTGGTAAAGTGGAATGACGAATTCCAGACCTCCTTCGAGAGAATCAAAGAATACCTTCAAGAGCCTCCAATTCGGATGCCTCCGATTGAATTAAGACCTTTGATAATGTACTTAACATTGCTAGATAATTCAATGGGGTGTGTGCTGGGGCAGCATGACGAGTCTGATCGAAAAGAGCATGCGATATACTATCTTAATAAAAAGTTTAGCGACTGTGAAACAAGATGCTCATTGCTCGAGAAAACTTGTTGCGCTTTGGCATGGGTTGCTCTCTGACTGAGACAGTATATGTTGACCCATATTACTTTGTTGATATCTAAGATGGATCCGATCAAGTACATCTTTGAAAAGCCTTCTCTCTCCGGAAGAATAGCAAGATGGAAAATGATCTTGACCGAATACGATATCCAATACACGACCCAGAAAGAAATTAAGGGAAATGTACTAGCTAATCATTTGGGTCATCAGGCTGTGGATGACTACCAATCCATGAACTTTGTATTCCCAGATGAGAACATTATGTTAGTGACTAATTATGAAGAACCTGGACCGAATGAAGGACCCAAGGAAGGATCCCGATGGACCATGGTTTTTGACGTAGCCTTGAACGCACTCGGTAATTGAATTGGTGCTGTAATTATATCCCCTGAGGGCTGTCATACTCCTTTCACTGCCTGATTATGTTTCAACTGTACCAACAATATGGCGGAGTATGAAGCATGCATCGTGGGTCTCAAAGCTGCTATTGACCTGAGGATCAAGCTCTTAAGCGTATTCGGGGATTCAACCTTGGTAATAAGCCAGATCAAAGGTGAGTGGGATACGAAGCACTTGAATCTTATCCCTTACAAAGAACATGTGCTGACTCTACTTCCACACTTTGAAGAGGTTACCTTTGAAAATTTCCCACGAGAATATAATAAGTTAGCGGACGTGCTAGCTACCATGTCATCTATGTTCAAGGTCAAGTGGGACAACTAGGCCCCTCAGATCACTATTGAGAGGTTGGATGAACCGGCATTTTGCTACGAGATTAACATTGAAAAGATAGAAGACAAACCTAGGTTCCATGAAGTGAAAAGGCATCTCGAGGCTCAAGAATATCCCGAGGGGGCATCCTTCAATGATAAGAAGTTCCTGAGGAGGTTCGCCGCAAAGTTCTTCCTCAGTAATGGAATCCTCTATAAGCGCAATCATGACTCTAATTTACTTCAGTGTATAGATAAGAATGAAGCACAAAGGATTATGGTAGATCTACAAGAAGGTACCTTCGGCACCCATTCTAAAGGACACACCATGGCTAAAAATATCGTAAGGGAAGGATACTATTTGTCCACTATAGAAGCAGACTGCTACCAGCATTCCCGAACTTGTCACAAATGCCAGATCTATGCTGATAAGGTGCATGTACCTCCGGTTCCTTTGAACGTCTTGACGACTCCATGGCCCTTTGCAATGTGGGGCATTGATATGATCAGAGAGATTAGACCTACCGCTTCCAATGGGCATCGCTTCATCCTAGTGGCCATTGATTACTTCACGAAGTGGGTTGAGGCTGCCTCTTTTGCGTCTGTTACCAAGAATGTTGTGGCGTGGTTTATCAAGCATAACCTGATTTGTCGGTATGGTGTGCCAGAGAGAATCATTACTGATAATGGTACAAATCTCAACAATACAATGATCACCAAACTTTGTAAGCAATTCAAGATCCAGCATCATAATTCTTCCCCTTACCGGCTGAAGATGAATGGCACTGTGGAGGCTGCTAACAAGAATATCAAGAAAACCGTACAGAAGATGAGGGTGACATACAAAGACTGGCATGAGATGTTACCATTTTCTCTTCATGGCTACCGCACCTCAGCACGCACGTCGATAGGGGCAACACCTTATTCTCTGGTATATGGTATGGAGGTTGTCTTGCCTATTAAGGTCCAGATCCCTTCTCTGAGGATCATGAAGGATGCAGGCTTGAACGAAGATGATTGGATGAAGACTCGACTTGATCAACTAAATCTAATTAATGAGAAAAGGCTTACTGCTATATGTCATGGTCAAATGTATCAAAAATGGATGATCAAGGCTTTCAACAAAAAGGTAAGACGTCAAGTGTATCAAGTGAGTGATCTAGTAATCAAGCGCATCTTACTGCCACAAGGTGATCCCATGGGAAAATGGACTCCCATGTACGAAGGGCCATTTGTGATCAAAAGCTCATTTTCAGGTGGAGCCATGATTTTGACCACCATGGATGGTGACGACCTTCCTCACCCTGTTAATGCAGACATAGTGAAAAGATACTATGCATGAATAAAGATCCACTAGGTTGACTGGACTAGGCAAAAATAAGAGCATCCCGGCGAACCAAAAGGGTTCGGGCAAAAATTAGGGATGAAAACAAAAAATATCTGTACACCCGGCAAGCCGAAAACCTGAAAAGGCGGCTTGGGCAAAAAAGGGTATCCCGGTGAACTGAAAACCCGAAAGGGCGGTCCAGGAAAAATTTAGGGATTTGAAGCGTATCACTATGTCCCATTGGATCACCTTGCGACCAGACTTCAGTATTAACTATCAAGCTCAAACAACACCGATCAATCCAGTCAGCTTCAGACAAGTAGCAAAGTGATGAGATGCTCCAAGACATAGCGGCAATAGCAGAATTGAAACTCAATGGGATTATTACACATATCTGTTTTCTTCTCTTTGTACACTACTTTGTACAGTCTTCACTCTCACGGCGACGTTCTCCTACTAGAACGTAGCCTCTTTGTACACAACGCCTATTATAGGAAAACTTCAGAAATCAATACAAATTGTTTCTTCGGAAGTACAAAACTGTTTGCTTTTTATTTTTTTCTCTTTCCTATTTATTTTGCAAAAACGTCCAATGACTTATTCTTGACATATGAATTTGAACATGATCACTATTCACAAACGTTTGCATAAAAAACAGAAAGACAGTTGCTGATGACTTTAAGAAACAGGGCAAAGTCTAAAAAAAACAATTCGTAGTCCAGACAGTTACTCTGTCCAGCGGGTACAGGGGCAGAGACAGTTTGAAACAAAGTCACCATTACATACGACCCCGTGACGTCTATGTTCCCCACAGAGCAGAGACAACCAAAGTTCGTCCTCTTCTTCCCCAAAAAGAGATTACCTTCTCCAGCTGAAGTCCATTTTCCCCAGCCAAGTTTTAATGGTTCATAAAACCTCCTCCCGGATAGATTTTATTTTGCAAACTACGGAAGCTCATTCCCCAACAGAGTTTATGTCGCTACATCGGCAAAATCTCCCAACAGAATATCCTCTCTCTATAGATTTATTCTCAAGCAGAGTCAATCCCCATCAGGTTATCCTCAAACAGAAAGAGGAAATCCCCAGCAAATCATCTCTATTCATCATCCCCTACGGAAATGAAGGATTCAACTTCCCAATACTCTCTAGCCGTAGTCCGGGATTTATTTTCCTAGACTGGGAAACATCTCAATAGCATACCATATTCATACATCATGGCATGCACATACACATCACATACAGTATAATCTCATTTATTTTAGGAGCATCATCACAATGCATTTCAAACATCATGACATTACATACAACTAACTCTTTGCCTTTTACGGGGAAAAGATCAAATCAACAAACACAGTTGACTACTTATGTGACATGCTAGTATTCTCAAAAGCTATATCTAACGAGGGCTATTTCATCATTCTCCACAGAAAGATGTCCTCATAAGACTGTCTCTGGTTCAGTCAGATTAACACTAAGATCTCTTTGATTTCTATTCCAGTTGAAGATATTCCAAGACTTTTGTCCGGTTTAGTTGAATCGACCCAAAGATTATTTTAATTTCCATTTCAGTCAAAGTTGACCCAAGACCTTCTCTGGTTCAGTTAGATCGACACTAAGATCTCTCTGATTTCTATTCTAGTTAAAGATATTCCAAGACTTTTGTCTGGCTCAATTGAATCGATCCTAAGATTCTTCGGATTTCCATTCCAGTCAAAGTTAATCTAAGACCTTCTCTGGTTCAGTCAGATCGACACTAAGATCTCTCTGATTTCTATTCCAGTTGAAGATATTCCAAGACTTTTGTCTGGTTCAGTTGAATCGACCCTAAGATTCGTCTGATTTCCATTCCAGTCAAAGTTGACCCAAGACCTTCTCTGGTTCACTCAGATCGACACTAAGATCTATCTGATTTCTATTCTAGTTGAATATATAACAAGACTTTTTTCTGGTTCAGTTGAATCAACCCTAAGATTCTTCTGATTTCCATTCCAGTCAAAGTTGACCCAAGAACTTCTCTGGTTCAGTCAGATCGACATAAGATCTCTCTGATTTCTATTCCAGATGAAGATATTCCAAGACTTTTGTCTGGTTCAGTTGAATCGACCCTAAGATTCTTCTAATTTCCATTCCAGTCAAATTTAATTAAAGACCTTCTCTGGTTCGGTCAGATCGGCACTAAGATCTCTCTGATTTCTATTCCAGTTGAATATATTCCAAGACTTTTGCCTGGTTCAGTTGAATCGACCCTAAGATTCTTATGATTTCAATTCCAGTCAAAGTTGACCCAAGACCTTCTATGGTTCAGTCAGATCGACACTAAGATCTCTCTGATTTCTAATCCAGATGAAGATATTCCAAGACTTTTGTCTGGTTCAGTTGAATCGACCCTAAGATTCTTCTGATTTCCATTCCAGTCAAATTTAATTAAATACCTTCTCTGGTTCAGACAGATCGGCACTAAGATCTCTCTGATTTCTATTCCAGTTGAATATATTCCAAGACTTTTGTCTGGTTTAGTTGAATCGACCCTAAGATTCTTATGATTTCAATTCCATTCAAAGTTGTCCCAAGACCTTCTATGGTTCAGTCAGTTCGACACTAAGATCTCTCTGATTTCTACTCCAGTTGAAGATATTCCAATACTTTTGTCTGGTTCAGTTGAATCGATCCTAAGATTCTTCTGATTTCCATTCCAGTCAAAGTTAATCCAAGACCTTCTCTGGTTCAGTCAGATCGACACTAAGATCTCTCTGATTTCTATTCTAGATGAAGATATTCCAAGGCTTTTGTCTGGTTCAGTCGAATCGATCCTAAGATTCTTCTGATTTCCATTCCATTCAAAGTTAATCCAAGACCTTCTCTGGTTCAGTAAGTTCGACACTAAGATCTCTCTGATTTCTATTCTAATTGAAGATATTCCAAGACTTTTTTCTGGTTCAGTTTAATCGACCCTAAAATTCTTATGATTTCCGTTCTTGTCAAAGTTGACCCAAGACCTTCTCTGGTTCAGTCAGATCGACACTAAGATCTCTCTGAATTCTATTCCAATTGAAGATATTCCAAGACTTTTGTCTGGTTCAGTTTAATCGACCCTAAGATTCTTCTGATTTCCATTCCAGTCAAAGTTGACCCAAGACCTTCTCTGGTTCAGTCAGATCAATACTAAGATATCTCTGATTTCTATTCCAGATGAATATATTCTAATACTTTTATCTGGTTCATTCGAATCGATCCTAAGATTCTTCTGATTTCCATTCCAGTCAAATTTAATCCAAGACCTTCTCTGGTTCAGTCAGATCGACACTAAGATCTCTCTGATTTCTATTCCAGTTGAATATATTCCAAGACTTTTGTCTGGTTCAGTTAAATCGACCCTAAGATTCTTATGATTTCAATTCCCGTCAATGTTGACCCAAGACCTTCTATGGTTCATTCAGATCGACACTAAGATCTCTCTGATTTCTATTCCAGATGAAGATATTCCAAGACTTTTTTCTGGTTCAGTTGAATCGACCCTAAGATTCTTTTGATTTCCATTCCAGTCAAATTTAATTAAAGACCTTCTCTGGTTCAGCCAGATCGGCACTAAGATCTCTCTGATTTCTATTCCAGTTGAATATATTCCAAGACTTTTGTCTGGTTCAGTTAAATCGACCCTAAGATTCTTATGATTTCAATTCAAGTCAAAGTTGACCCAAGACCTTCTGTGGTTCAGTCAGTTCGACACTAAGATCTCTCTGATTTCTATTTCAATTGAAGATATTCCAATACTTTTGTCTGGTTCAGTTGAATCGATCCTAAGATTCTTCTGATTTCCATACCAGTCAAAGTTAATCCAAGACCTTCTCTGGTTCAGTTAGATCGACACTAAGATCTCTCTAATTTCTATTCCAGATGAAGATATTCCAAGGCTTTTGTCTGGTTCAGTCGAATCGATCCAAAGATTCTTCTGATTTTCATTCCATTCAAAGTTAATCCAAGACCTTCTCTGGTTCAGTCAGTTCGACACTAAGATCTCTCTGATTTCTATTCCAATTGAAGATATTCCAAGACTTTTTTCAGGTTCAGTTTAATCGACCCTAAAATTCTTCTGATTTCCTTTCCAGTCAAAGTTGAATCAAGACCTTCTCTAGTTCAGTCAGATCGACACTAAGATCTCTATGAATTCTATTCCAATTGAAGATATTCCAAGACTTTTGTCTAGTTCAGTTGAATCGGCCCTAAGATTCTTCTGATTTCTATTCCAGTCAAAGTTGACCCAAGACCTTCTCTGGTTCAGTCAGATCAACACTAAGATCTCTCTGATTTCTATTCCAGATGAAGATATTCTAAGACTTTTATCTGGTTCAGTCGAATCAATCCTAAGATTCTTCTGATTTCCATTCCAGTCAAAGTTAATCCAAGACCTTCTCTGGTTCAGTCAGATCGACACTAAGATCTCTCTGATTTCTATTCCAGTTGAAGATATTCCAAGACTTTTGTCTGGTTCAGTTGAATCGACCCTAAGATTCTTCTGATTTCCATTCCAGTTAAAGTTGACCCAAGACCTTCTCTGGTTCAGTCAGATCGACACTAATATCTCTTTGATTTCTATTCCAATTGAAGATATTCCAATACTTTGGTCTGGTTCAGTTGAATCAAACCTAAGATTCTTTTGATTTCCATTCCAGTCAAAGTTGACCCAATATCTTCTCTGGTTCAGTCAGACCGACACTAAGATCTCTCTGATTTCTATTCCAGATGAAGATATTCCAAGACTTTTATCTAGTTTAGTTGAATTGACCCTAAGATTCTTCTGATTTCCATTCCAGTCAAAGTTAATTAAAGACCTTCTCTGGTTCAGTCAGATCGACACTAAGATCTCTTTGATTTCCTTTCCAGTTGAGGATATTTGAGGCCTTCCCCTAGTTTAGTCAAATTGATACTAAGATTTCTATCCCAATTGAAGACAACTCGAGACCTTTCTCTGGTTCAGTCAAATTGATACTAAGATTTCTATTCCATTTAAAGAAGCTATGAAGCCCAGAAACTGATTGGATAATAGTCAATCAACAATTCAAGACACTGTGAAGCCTAGATCCTGACCAGATAACAATTTAATCTCATCTCCCCAGTAAGTCACTGTGAAGCCTGAAGCATGACCAGATAACAATTAGCCTTATTATCCTCAGCAAGCCACTTTAAAGCTTGGATCCTGACCAGATAGAAGTTCATTTCCATCTCTTAAATCAAGTGATGACTCCCCAGTAGAGTAACAGACGACTGAAGCTCCTTAAACTCTATTTTCCAAGACAGAGACCAACATTCCTCAGGGGAGTCCTCTCTAACAGCAAGAGTAGGAATTCCCACAAAGGGATATCTCATGAAGTCAACAATGTTTTAGATGTCATCTTTAAGCCCATCTCTGACGACTCCCCGTCATGTTCCGTGGATGACATCTTTAAGCCCATATCTGACAGTCTCCTGTCACCTTTTCCAAATGGCATCTGTAAGCCTATTATCGATATTATTCACAACAATATCACTTCAGACGAGTGAAAATTTCTGGGAACTCTAGTGTTCAATCATCTTCCACCTTCAGATCACGAAAGGCAGATAAGCCGATTTATATCTTCAGGTTTAAGAAGATTGAACAAGGGAAACTGTTGTACCCTAAAATTTTCCCTCTCATGTTTTCCAAGGTCTTTCCCTACATGGTTGGTCACAAACCCTTGCCTAAGGAAAAGGAAAATTTGTGAGTAGTGTTTTCAAGTTCCCTTCGATTGTCATCTGCAAAATTCCCTTCGACTAGCATTTCAGCAAAGCCTTTCGATTGTCCTTGCAACAGGATCCTTCGATTGTCATTCCTAAAGGTTCCTTCGATTGGAGCATCAGAGCTTCCTTCGATTTGGAATATCATAACTTCCTTCTATTTGGAGCATCAGAGGTTCCTTCGATTTGGAGAATTAGAGCTTCCTTCGATTTGGAGCATCAGAGGTTCCTTCGATTAGAGCATCAGAGGTTCTTTCAATTGGAGCATTAAAGTTTCCTTCGATTAGAGCATCAAAGGTTCTTTCGATTGGAGCATCATAGTTTCCTTCGATTTGGAGCATCATATCTTTTTTTCAATTTGGAGCATCAGAGCTTCCTTCGATTGGAACATTAGAGCGAAGTGTCCTTAAATTGGCATACTAAGGCAGAGGGAAGTTTTGAACACTTCGAATCAGAACCCATAACCATTTGAATGAACTGAATCAGACCCATTCGAAGGAAATGAATCAGAGCCTTTCGAAGGAGGTGAATCAGGGCCATTTGAAAGAGGCCATCATCCCATTCGAAAGAGAGCATTCGAAGGCCAGTATGTCCACATTTATGCCAAATTCAAAAAATAGACAAGATCCCTTAACTTTGGCCAAGGTTACATATTGGTATTCATGTCATTCAAATGGCTGTTACAAATATTAATTCTCTTGTCCCCTCCCTCCTACTCTATATAAGCAGCATGCTTGCAAGCAAAAAGGGACGAACAAAAAAAAGGAGGAGATTAGAGATACGCTGCCCACCAACCCACCAAAGGTTGTTAAAACTTTCATAAGTAATCCAAGCCAAAGTTCAACAAAAGTAATCACGCCCAGAAATCCCGGATCCAAGGTACCCACATCTAGAAAGTGCCAAATCGAAGGTTCCAACTACTGGTAAGAGAGGGTAAAATGTCAAACTTTGTATTTACATAACACATCCATATTTGTTGTTTTATTCGATTTGTCATTCTAGACAAAATCAAAGAGCTTGGGTTGGCACCCAGGTCATGTTTTTCGTTTGATAACACTTACTATAGATATAGCCTGAAAAGACCCAGCGCGTGCAGGATCGAAGGACTTGGGTTTCGATACCTAGGTCCTGCATTTTATTTCACAATATCTTTGCAGATTTAGTACCCTCACAGATGATCCATTAGTCCCTTTCAAAAACGCTCATGGGTTGAAAAATAACCATCCTTCGTTGGATTGAAGGCCACCTTTCTTCCTCTGGATCGAAGGACAGCTGCTCTCACTGGATAGAAGGATATCCATCTCTCCCTGCAATCAAAGGGTGCCCCCTTTATATTTTTTTTCATTTCTTTATTGACCTTTTTTTATTTAAATTAACATTAAATCAAAAATCACAAAAAAGACATTAGGCTAGTATTTTTTCTAATTAAGTTAATTTTGTAAACAAATTAATTGATTATTTTAACATTTTTTTCTTCTTAAAATTAAAATTAAATAGACTTAGGCTTTATTTTCTTTTATACCAAAAACAACAAAAATATTTTCTTTTTACATTTTCAGACGTGTGTTCAACTTTGCGCGCGTTTATTTAATTTCGTATTTTTACTATTATTGTATCTGTTTACTGGGTGTAATAGATAAAAATTAGGATATTTACTGCTTTATCCCCCTTTATCCTTGTATAATTTAAATCCCCTCCCCTAAGCATTGTAATAGCGTAGATTTAAATTCATGCACTTTAATATTATGCAATATATTAACTGTTAGTAACTAGGTTTGTATGACAAAACTGAAATCAAATGTTAGCAAACTTAACAAAAAGAAGAAAAAAAATTGAACATAACACACTTGCACATATACACCTCTAAGGTACGCCCACTTTGGTTGCCTTCAATAAAACAGTCATGAGGCAGGAACACTTTAGCAAAGACCCGTAAAATCAAAACATCATAGTTCCTCGATGACCCTATAGTTGCCTTCTCGATAAATGATCTAGTCCCTAAAATAGAATTGCTAAAGCGTCTCCACAAGTTGCCTTTGTGACTGTAACGTCCCTCCAATTGTCCCTCAAAACATCCAAAGATAAGGCTACCTACTCACTAATAGTAAGATAGCACTGTCTAAAGGAAAAGAGGAAAAAACAACCTTTTCGAGTATAAAAGTAGATAGCTGTTAGAAGTTTACTCAAACATTTTTGCACTTACATAAAAACTACTTTTCAATAGACATTTCAAAACACTTTGTATATTTTCTCCACGATCCTGAGAAACATTACAAAGTTCACCGTACTAAGGCGTTTTCAAAATATTTTCCAAACTTAAAGCACAAAAGCATCTTGAAAAATGAGCAAACCTCTAAGAGCCCGTAGAAAACTACGGATGGAAAGGGTGCTAACACATTCCCTTTCCATAATCTACCCCCTTACTCAGAAAATCTCGAAAAAGGTATTTTTCTGTTCTTTTCACCCTTTCCTTTGTTGGATAAAATAAAATTCGGTGGTGACTCTTGCTTACTGCAACATTTGCGAACACAAATGCAAAAAACCAGTATATAACCGTCGGTTCTGCCACCGTATCACAATCAGCTTGATTGTCAGGCTCCATCTGATCCACCCACACGATGTAATAATATCTGCCCTGCTCAAAATGGGTGAAACTGTAGTGAAAACGAAACTTATGGACCAACTTCCTCTTTTCCTTTACGTGTTCGTTGCAAAGGGGATGCCCATCTGACCTAACTATGGCCACCCAGTCAAATATAGTGCAAATTGCCGCCGATGATACGAGTTGGATGAGATAGTACAAGTCCTTGAAAGTGAGGACCGAATCTGAGAACACCATGAATAACCTCCTCAACTGCTTTAGTGAAACCCAACTGTGTTACCAGTATGAAGATTATTGTTGAAGGTGGAAATAGAAAAAAATTAACGGAATGGTAGTACTAATCTCAAGGTACCGATAAACGATCTTGAATTCTCGGATAAAGGCGATCCAGTTTGGACGAAGTTGAGAGGACGCCAACACCAGATGATTAAATATTCCCACCTGGAAATCACTAAAGGGCAGACGCAAACCCACCTCTCTAATACAATACTCGTACATCGAGCAGTGATTCCTTTCAAATATCGAGCATACTCGTTGGTCGGGTTCAGGCTGTATGACCGCCCAATTTCCTTCGGATTCCATGCGACTAGTACCCTATCCCACGAAGGTAAACACTTCTTTTGGGTAAAGCAAAAAATGCGAGCCCAATTCTCGGGGATCCACCCCGAACCAAGTCAGTTCGGGAACAACAGTCATATCACTATCCTCGTCATTATGGGCCATTTTGACCTGAAAAGTAGTGGAATATAGTGAATTCGACAATCAAATCAAATCCATCCTTCCATTGCAAATCAAGTGAAAAGGCACAGAAGGCACGATGATGACGGCCTAAACCAAAGCCCTCGAATGACAATGACAAAGTCAGGGAAACACCTATACAACCAACACTTTGGTAAAATCAGGGCTAAAGACTCAACGACAAAGCCGAACATCAGACCCTGCAGGGAAGAAACTCCTCGGCATGTGGGATATGAATACCAAATGAAGATCATCAGAAACTACACGAAACTTAATGGGAACTTCATGAAACTCATTGGAAACTTCACGAGACTCATCGGAAACTTCATGAGACTGATCAGAAACTTCATGAGATTCATCGGAAAACGCATGAGATTCATCGAAAAGTTCACGAGGTTCACCGTGAAACCCAAATTCATCATGACGACCTCCACGGGCACCACCAGCACTGGCTATATTGATTGCCCTAAACAGCACCTGAGTTTCCTCCACAGAAAATAATAGGACGACCGACGTTTGAAAAATGGCTTAGTCATTGCCAAACACCAATAACTCGTTAAACTTAAGCCTAAAAAGCTCACCTAACTGGCATTCTGACTGGAAGTTAGACTACTTCGAATGTATAAATTAAGAGAGAGTTAAGGAACTTACTTGATTAACAGTGGGAAGGTGCTAGATGAAGGTGTTTCTCCAGTAACAACAACAACAATGATCGAATCCTCAACAGTGGAGAGCAAGCGAAGAAGAAAATTTGGAAAACTTTTCAAATGATTTCTTTCTTGCCTTATTTATAATATTTATAATACATTCCAAGGCATAGGGACGTGTGCCTACGACTAGGGAAGCGTATTGCCATCAACCCTAGTCTAGATAGCCATCATTGTGCATGTGATGCGACGTGTGGCCCTAGGGACCTGATCTTTTCACTTTTTCCACCTGCCTTTCGTCTCCTCGAATGAAGAACATCCCTCATCGAGCACGAACAAAAAACTCCATCGTTCTCATGCGAGAGGGCCTCAAAGAAAAACTTAAAGAAAATTCATGAGTCTTTGGGAAAACCGTGAGCAAAGTCAAGCGCTCCCCAGTGGCTCAAACTGACCAAGATCCCGGTATGAAGCTTCCCTGTATTTTGATAGATAGACATGAACATAACATTTTACTCCGTGACGCACATGCTAGTTTTAATTCATTACTCCTATACCCAGAAGCAACGATTTGGAGGGCTCCTGTTTTAGACTGAGCCAACAACTAAGCACAACCCAATTCACTCCGGCCCTAGGAGAGCCTTAAAGCATTGGCCCAATCAGCCTAGGGGTAGCAAAAGGGCACATTTTCCTTTTGTCTAACAGTTGGGGGCACATGGTCGGGTAACCCCAGGGTCGACAAGACAAAGACTACCCGTGATCGCGTCTCTGCCTGCAACAACGACTAGTTTCAGGTATCTCTCCTCGTGACAACGGCTAGTTTTAGGCACCTCTTCCCAGGATAGCGAGCACGAGCTACTCGTTCCTACTTTCATGCAGAAATCCTGAAAGCTACATATTTTTGGGCCTAATATCCAAGCCCAAAAATAGGAACCAATGGCTGAGCGTCGGGTGTGACACCCCAAAAATCTAGATTAATCATTTAATTGATTTAGTTTGAATATTGGTGATTATTGATGAATATATGAACTATTGTGATTTATATGATGCATTGACGTGTGTCGGTGATACATTGTTATGGGGTAATGTTGGAATAAGAGAATGTGAGGATTACTTAATTAATCTATAATTATTTAGAATTTAAATAATTCTTTGGGTTAATTAGATTTAATAATAATATTTAAATTTTTTATTATTAATAAAATAAAGGGATAATGGTGTGGAGACAAGAAGGGATAAATATTAAAGTTATGTGGATTAAGCGAAGGAAAGGATGGAATAATATATTAAGGGTCCTAGGGGTAAAAAGAGAAAACAATGAAATAATGATCATTATGTACGATCGTGACTTTTGGAAAAAAGTGAGAAGCGACTAGGGCACAGAGAGAAGAGAAGAGGAATTCATCCCGTAGAGCTTGAAAGAGATCAATTTCTAAGAACTAAGGTAAGGGGTTTAATCGCGTTTATTATGATTGATATCGGGTTAAGGTGTTGGTAGATTTGTGTCTTGTGCGATGATTGTGATGAATTGATGAAATTGGTAAAAATCATGTACCAAATGAATGAATAAATGAATCCTTGATGAATACATGATGAATACATGATATTAGAACCTATAAATATGTGTCATAGGTTGTTATAAATATGGTAAAATCATAGGATTTCAAATTCTAAAACTGATACTTTTTACATAATCGAATTTAAAGGTCCGGAAGGCCTCAAACCGCGAAAAATCATAGGCTGGGAAGTGATGTCCTACAGGCAGTTCCCCAACAATGTCGGGCGGTGAAGGAGCAAGGTGAGCGCCAGCAGCAGCGCCAGGCGACGCAGAGGCGATGCAGTCTAACAATAACGTTTAAAACATCGTAACTTGAGTTTTAGGAGTTCGTTTAACGCGTCGTTCGAAGCACTGGGAAGCTAACAGGATGAACTATATTATGATTGATTATATGAGTGTTTTGATGCATGATTCTAGTATCTATGTATTTATGATATTGATTAATTACATGTTGCTATACTATGATGTGCTATTTTAATGATAAACGTGATGTTGATTATGATGTTTTATTATGATGATTTGTTAATTATGTTGTTGTGAAGTAAATGATGTGATTCATGATTATTTAGTGATGTGCGTGTGTGAATATAATACATGCTATTGTGATAATTTTATGATGGTTTATGATGTTGAAAATACTATGATTTTGATGATATGTTGTATCATGATGAACTTGATGAAAATACCTTGTTGACTTGCCATGAGTTTGTTTATATAATGCCTATAATATCGTATAGTTATTGTATGATGATTCTATGTGTCAACTATGAAAATATGGACTATATTGGTATGAAATTGTAAGAAGGTTTGGGGCTGAACAGGTGTAGAATTGCAATAGAGAGCTGTTGTCTACTATGCATCGTCGGGAGAAGGATACGTCGCTGGAGAGGCAACATCACCTGGTCATAGTCGGGTGAGAAAACATCTCCTGGTTCTTTCCAAGCGAGCAAAGGAGCGAAGGAATGAGTGGAAAAGCGGTGCTCCTGGATTTTTGTATGGGAAAAGCTATCTCGCTTGCGCGTCGCCCGACGATGCAGAAGCGGGAGGTGCGTCACGAGGCAAGCAAGGTGCTTCACTGGGAGATGGATACCATAGAATATAGATGGTGATGTCACTCCCATATCACCGTGCAAGCCTCAGGCGAGCATACTGCATCGTCGGGCGAGCACCAGGAGATGGACAGTAGTAGGATTTTTAAAGTGTCATAACTTGAGTTTTAGAACTCCATTTAAGACGTTGTTCGAAGCATTGGGTAGCTAACGTGATGAAATACATGTTTATGGAATGAAATTAGTAAAAAGATGTATATTACATTACCTAGAATAAGATATACTTAGATCCTTAAGAGGTAGTTGATAATGACGTATGTTGCTATGACGAGTTATTGATACTATAATCTGTTGGTTGCTATGATGAATTGTAATTACTATGATGATAATATGTTGTGACTATGAAGTGTTTGATAAAGATGATGTTAGCATTTTGATGCGTATACATGCTTTATGAATAATGTTATTGATGATTTCATGAATGATGATGCGATTTGACTAGTTGTGGTCGTTTGATATTTTATTATTGCACATCATATATTCATGGAATAGTTTGGACAACTTTGGTCCACCCATGTTGATTTAGGACATTGGTTAAGTGTTTGCCTTAATCCTATTGTTTGGATTGGACGTGTTGATGTTGTGCTCAAGTTCCAAGAAGGAATCGATTCTATAGTGGGGATCTTTCGAGGGTGATGAGTCAAGTACTCATAACGAATTGGTATCACATGCATGAGTCTATGTCATTTATTGAATTTATGTGACATTTCATAATTGTTGATTAAATTATGTTTTGATGATGATGTGACTTAAGTGATTTTGGTGTTGATGTTGTGAAATAAATGGTATTTTGGTGACGATTGTTGAGTTAACGATATGAAGACGTTGTAAATAAATTGATGATACGAAAGTGTGAGTATAATATGTGATATATGATGATGTATAGATTTCATGATGATGTTATTTGTAACTACTATATGTTTTCCTTATATCCTTTGTAATTGTTGTACCCCAATTTTTGCCCCTAAGATCACTTCATCATAGCATATTGTTTTAATCACCACAAAATCACATTAGGGATTTTGGTTCTTCTCCCTATCTTTAGCTTTGCTCTTTGAGGAGTTACCAAGCACCTTGACTTGTTTGCTTTTGTGATCATATACATTGTACTTTTATTTTTCTCTCTCTAATTAACAAAATGCAATATTGGTTTGTCTTACTTGTTGATAATGTAGGTAAAGGCAATGAGGTTTAGCAAGATGCTTCATGGGTTCATGAGTTTATTTCCATGCCCTAATCAAAAGCTTGAGAGATTCAAACCTCACCATTTAAGTTGTTTTGAAGTTGGTATGAAATTAGTTTTGGTGGCCATAGGTCCTCATCATCATCCTCAACAATTTCCATTCAAAAAGGAAGAAAATTGGCACAAAAAGTTTGTTCAAACTTGGCAAAGTTCTACCAAGCATTCTCTTGATTTAGAGGCTAGGGTTTTGGACTTCAAAAGGGCATATCTTGCTCATCTTTTGGTATTTTTGAGTGATTCCAAAAACATTCTTCTCTTCAAAGAGTTACCAACAAATAACTTCAAAAGTTCCAAAGAGTTTTCATGTAGAAGGAACTTGGTGAAGAAGAAAGATTACAAGTCATCCAGTTGAATCCCTAATTTTCCATATGTGACTTCAAATGGTCATAACTTGGTCAATTTTTATCACCTTGAGCCAATTACTTTTCCCTGATAATCTTAAGGATGTGTACTTCATGCCTTCGTTTATGTGCAAATTAAGAAAATGGATGGAAGTTGCCTTAAGAATGCAAAAGATTATAGGTCTTTTCATGATTTTTGGCCAACTTCAACAAGTCATAACTTGCTCAATTTTTGGAGATTTTGAGTGGTTCAAATTGAAAAATGTCATTCAAGAGATCCACTTCATTCCATCTTTTTGGGTCAAGAGCAAATTCTAAGTGGAAGGCCATGTTTGGATGCAAGAGATTATATGTCATTTTTAAAGAAGAATTTGAAATATTTCTAAGTATGGAAAGTCAACTCTTTTTCTCCAACTTTGACTCCATGTAATTTTCAGCTCAAGCCTCCAATTGATTCCATTCTTTTTCCATTGCAAAGTTTGTTACCTCATCTTTACAAAGCATCAAGAATCATGCCTTAAGACTCCCTGAGATGGAAATGCCATTATTTCAAAAGTGATAACTTGGAATTATAGTTTCCCTGCAAGTCAGAATTTGAATTTCATGTTACAACCTCTAAACTTCAAATTAGCACGCGTTTTGGGTCTAAACATGATTACCCAACTTTCCCAAGTGGATTAGTGCATCAAAATGCAAGAATTGGATGAGTTTTGGTGAAGTTTGGATCACACTTCACTCGTGCATCAGGTTTGCATGAATTCCCTCCAAAACGCATCATTCACTCTTCCTTTTGATCCCATTTGCTTCTCCTATAAATACATGTACTATCCCATTCATTTTCTCAAGCTTAGATAGCCAGAATCACCCTGCCAAACTTGCCTCACAACTCAGAATTCAGCTACTTTGAATCCTATTCTCAAGCCTTTTTCAATCCATTTTCTTCATCAATTCACCTTCCTTGATCTTCCCTGAAGCTAACCACATAATCACATTAAAGAATCGTGCCCTATATTGCTCCATCGAAGTCCAGTTTCAGAGCTCTGCAACTCAACTTTAATAGGTAGATTCCTTCATCAATTCTTCAAAACTTTGGTACCACTGTGTTGCTCTCATTGCCCTGGTTCTAGTCGCAACACTTACTTTTATCTGGAAGCATGTTTTGACAATGAATTTTCAAATCCCTTTTCAAAACTTTCTTTCTAAATTGCTTGAGTTACAGTTTATATAAAAATGGCGCAAGGGTATGGTTGTCTTTGTCTTGAAGAGACGAAGCGAATGGCATAAGTATGAGCTTCTGATTTTACAGTTTGAGAGACCTACAATTTGTGAGGGCTGGAGGTTGAAGATGACCAATGTGTCACCTTCTAACCAATGAAAGCGTGCCATTTGTTTTTTTCAAAAATTTGATTTATTAATGATTCTATACATTATTCACTAAAGACCATGATATGCATAGTGCGCCAGATCCTTTGGATTTGATTACTAACGCGTTTTGACTCTCATCCAATGGTCCACATCTTTTTCTTTTATTTTCTTTATCTGATTTTTATATTTTAATTGTTTTAAATTTAAAAAAATCATAGAAAATTTATTTTTAGTCTAAAAAATCCAAAAAAATTATGAATTCTTTTTTTATTATTCTCTTTCTGATTTTTATTTTTTTCACAATTTAATTTTGTGTTTTGGTATTTTTTATGAATTTCACACTTATTTGATTTATTTAAAATGTTTAAAAATACTTTTACACATTTTTAAATTCTGAAAAATTTATGAAATGATCCAATGATATTGTGACAAATATTGGTGACCTTAATTTATTTTTGTTTCTGACTTTACTATTTTTTACAATTTTTGTTTGTTTTACCCATTTATTTTTTATTTTAATTTTTAAAAATAATTTCTGACTTTTAAAAATTCCCAAAAATTTTGTATAATTACTTCTATGGTCTTATCTTTCATTTCTTGATTAATTTGAATATAATTGACTTTTTCCTCATTATTTTCCATTTTTTAAACATTTTTTAAACCCTTTAATGCATATATTAAATATATTATTATTTTGTGAATATTTTCTGGTTGTCTTGGGTTGATTTTTTGATCATGGCTTTATTAACATCATTGGATCCATGGTGTTGAGTCTAACTCCATAAAATATGGATGAATGATTTTAATAATAGTTTGATTAAATATTAATTCAAATGTGGTTTTTTTTTCTTTTTACCCTAATCCCTCTTCATCTCATCCTCTTCTCATTGCACTAAATGTTGTTGGAGCATGTTCTCTATATCATGTCTCAAAACAAATGGTGCATAGATTGCTATTGACCGGCCTCAAAATAGGTGTGACTTCTATATAAGTCCACTTACGATTGCTTAACATAGCGCTAAATTTTGTCCCGATTCGAATAAATGATCATTCGTGGCCCAAACTTATGATTGCAAGCCCAAGTATGTTAATTTGATCTCTTTGATCCAATAACCTTGAGATTCATTGTGTGGAGGCTTTGGTTCTACCAATCCTTTAATGGATCTACAACACCTTTGATCAACGCGGATCACTTAAACATCGTTGATCATTAAATGGTACTTGTGAGAATTTCAAATGGATGATATACTTGACAAAAAGCAAATGCAACTTGTTGTGTGGAGGCTTTGGTTCTACCAATCCTCTAATGAGTTCCAAATGCAAGTTTCAAGATGTTCATCCAACTAACCACTAATTATTGACTTGTTTATTTTATGCTCTATTCTTTTTATGCTTTATGTACTATTTATTTTTTAGCATTTTTACATTTCATGCCATTTTCATCTTTGCTCATTTCAGCATTTATATTCTTGTCATTTTTACCTTGCTCACTTGAGCTTTTATTTTTCTTTTTCTAAGATACTTAATAATCAACCTAAACCCTAAAAAACTCTTAATGGTACTTGGACTATTTGGTTACTATCCTTGGCATTATGGAGCAGTGGACTTTTTTGGACTTAGGATTAGAAACCTTGGCCTATCTTGGAGACTTTGTGGTCTTATCTGATTATTTTTTCTGGAGATCTTAAGGTTTACCTCAAGACATTGGGTTGCTTGTTTGTTTTTGTGTGTATGTTTTTGTGATTACACTCTTTATTTGTAATATGGAATTCACCCGCATACAACCGTTACTCTGCCCAATTTTTGTGAAGACTTAATACACTTGAAGTTTGGTTCTCTCAAGAGGTCTAGTATCTTTGCTTGCTTGATTCTAATCCAAAGAATGGGAATTCTATCTTGGCTCATAATGTCATGTTTTGGCTTCTTGTTGGTTAGATGGTCCTTATCCTTAGCTTTTACCTTATGCTTTAGGATAGCCTCTTCTACTCCTCCCATCTTCTTTAATTTCAAAAATCTTCTCCCTCCTTTTGAAAACCCTTCTTGTTTTGAAAATTAAACACTTTTATAATAAACTTGGACTCATGTCCATTCATTTTCAAAAAACATTTTCATAAATAAACTTTAATCAATTTAATAATACTTTGACATTTTTTATGAGAAGACTAAAAGTTAACCAATCTCATTTCAAACCATTTTTTCACTTTGACTTTTGCCTTTTAACTTTTCTTAAAAGATTAGACTCTTGTCAATCCTTGTAGTGATGCAAACAACTATACTTCTACAATATGTAGTGAAGTGAGATATTCTCCACTTGGGTGTTGAGTGAGGCATTGTTGATTTTAAAATCCAAGCCATATCCTCCACTTTGAGATGATGCAAATTCTCCTTTCTCATGATTGTGGGTAGTAAGTATGTTTTCCACACGGACAATGACGATGATGTCTTATCTCTTAAAATCAACCAACACACTTGTGTTTCAAATCTTTTAAAAGAGGAACTACATGTACCCTGATCCCCTATTGCACGAAAGGTGGTATGTAGGTACTAAAGGTTCGCAACCGCGGCGGGTGCAAAAATCATAAAAAATATACTTCTTTTCTCACCTCCACCATCCATTTTATATACAACACATTTTTTTATAGTCAAAATATACAGATTTTACAAAGAGGTTCCTACGGAGTACCGTAGATGTTTAGGGTGCTAATACCTTCCCTTTGCATAACCAACCCCCTTACCTTGAATCTTCCCCCCCTTTTTTTGGGTTATTCGCTCTTTTCCCATTCCTTTGGAAACAATAAAGCGCGGTGGCGATTTTGATTTTGATTTGTATAAAGTCTAGTCAATCCAATGGCTTAGTCTTGAACATTTCTACTGCTACAGAAAAATGGCGAATTCACTGGGGACAGATTGACCTCTTGCTGGTCCATCCCTAAGTGGGTTAAGCTTATCTTTGTTTATATCTGTATATGTGATATTTTTGTTTATGTGTTATAATTTGTATATATGTTTGTCTGGATTTTTCCTGGTTTTTAGGGTGCTTGGTGATTACTCATAAGTCCTATACTCGGACTTGGGAAAACTTTAAGATAGGACAGGTGGTATAGTCATGTTAACTTTGAGGGAGTAATCCCAAAAAAGGAGGCATGAGATCCCTCACTCAGTGGAAGCCCCTTTGACTGTAGTGTCGTTTACCGAGTAATCGGGACGATGCACTGCTTTTCGACCTATGAGCCTGCTGAAACTGAGGACCGTAGAATACCAAACCCATCTTGGCCTTTTAGGTGTAGTGTGGAAGCTATGACGGAGTAATCCGGAAATAGTTGTCACGCGATACTACACTCGGATGAGTCTTTCTTGAGAAGATTACTAATTACCGAGTTAATCGGGAAGTTGGTAATATCCGAAGGAAGGATGTAGACTCTGGGAACCTTTAGAACCTTGTTCGGCAGCTGATAACTCTTAGACCAACACCTTATGGGTAGTACCTTCTACCTCATGCTCGTGACGTTGAACCTATGAACCCTATATGTGTGATCTTGTGTGTGATTGTTGAATCATGCATCCATGCACTCATAAGCATCTTTTGAAGAAAACAATATTTCAAGGGATTTACAGGTTGACTATTTGTGAATATCTCAGGTACTTTTAACCATGGATTCTGGAAAGATAAAGACCGGGAAATGCAATTTCAAGGATCCCAAGATAGATGAGCTAATCAGTCTAATTCCAGAGATTGAATGTCCTGCAGACTTTCAGAAGATATATGGATCCATTATTCCTCTCATGAAGCTGAAGATGAAGGAGGGTATTCTCTCGACCTTGGTCCAGTTCTATGATCCGGTGTATCACTGCTTTACTTTTCCTGATTATCAGCTGATGCCTACAATGGAGGAGTATTCTCATCTATTGGACTTACCTGTTACCGATCATGTTCCTTTTATTGGTTTGGAGGGTGAGCCAAAACCACATGAGATTGCTGCTTTGATTCATCCGGTGAAGTCTGGGGTGGAAGCCCATATGAGTACGAAAGGAGGGATTATAGGATTACCAGCTAAGTTCTTATTGGAGAAAGCTCATTACTTTTGCAGAATGAAGAGTACGGTTGCTTTTGAGGCCATCTTTGCTTTACTTGCGTATGGATTGTTCTTATTTCCTAATATGGATAAGTTTGTCGACATTAACGCTATCAAGATTTTCATGATTGGAAACCCGGTTCCTACACTTTTGGGTGATGCTTATTACTATGTTCACCTTCAGAGTTCTTATCATGGGGGAATGATTATCTGTTGCACGCCTTTATTATACTGATGGTTCATCTCTCATATGCCTCAGTTTGATGCCTTTTGGGATGTCAAGAAGGAACCCCGTTGGGCTCCTAAGATCATGGCACTTACTCACTCAGATATTGATTGGTATCATCGAGCTTATCATGATATAGAGATTGTTGATAGTTGTGGTAGTTTCTCCAATGTACCTCTTCTTGGTACAAAGGGAGGAAATAACTATAACCCTTTTCTTGCATGACGACAACTTGGATATCCGATGAGAGATAAACCGAACAGTATTCATTTGAGTAGTTTCTTTCTGAAGGAGGGAGAAGACCACAAGGAAGCTAGGGAGCAGATTTTGAAGGCCTGGCGTCACATCCATAAGAAGAGTAGGAAGGATTTGGGGCCTATGGGTGTTGTTTCTTTAGAGCTATATCTTCAGTGGGTCTGATCGAGAGCCATCTAGTTGAAGATGTCGTATACTCGGGAGACACCCATGCCTTGTTAGAACATAGTTTTATTCTACAACCCTTGATTAGAGTTTTGATGATAACAAAATACAAGAATAAATAATTTCAAAGATATATATATATATATATATATATATATATATATATATATATATATATATATATATATATATATATATATATATATATATATAGAGAGAGAGAGAGAGAGAGAGAGAGAGAGAACAAATATGCTTCTTAAATTATGTTGTACATTTACAGAAGCCCTGATGGAATCAGCATCAGAAGATCAGTACCAGCATCAGCATCAGAAGCTATATCAGCATCAAAAGATCAATAACATGTGCTACACGCTGAAGCTCGATGACCAGAATCTGCGCATAAACATATACACTCTGACTCTGATCAAGATCCTTACCAAGCCATCAACACTCAGAAGCGTCAGCATAAGTTAAAGCAAAGAACAC
Source organism: Vicia faba (assembly GCA_948472305.1). Classification (NCBI taxonomy): domain Eukaryota; kingdom Viridiplantae; phylum Streptophyta; class Magnoliopsida; order Fabales; family Fabaceae; genus Vicia; species Vicia faba. Next base: position 1,578,488,798 of record OX451738.1, on the reverse strand, counting down.
TCTGATTATCATAAAGAAGACTCTGAAGCGTTACTAAGTATTCAAGACAGATTAATTGCCAACGGCTTGATTCAAGACAAGATCTTCTCAAAAAGGAAAGAACGTTATTATCATTGAAAGTGCTTTATGGACAACAACGTATCTTTGCCTTGGCTATATAAACAAGTCTGTGTGAGAAAAGAAAAGGTTAATCAATACGCACGCACTCATTCATTTTGCTAAGCTTTTCAAACCATGCTTACTCAAACGCATTAGCAATCCAGTTTTTTTTTAAGCTTAAATTTGTGTATTATCACAGTTGTGATATATAGTTTTGTTAGAAAACATTAACACACATCATTGTTCAATTATCTGTAAAGAGATTTCCTTGAGATAAACCGGCTTGTGGTTATACTCAAGAAGGCTTTAACAATTATTAAAGTAGTTGTCGTATTCCTTTGAATATAGTGGATGAAGACCTCGTTGGAGAGAGGCAAAATCACCTTGACGGGTGGACTGGAGTAGTTTGAGATCAAACGAACCAGGATAAAAATACAGTGTTGTCTAAGCATTTGATTTAAAGTTTTAACAATTCAACCCCCCTTCTTGTGTTTTTCACATCTTCAATTGGCATCAGAGCGCCTGGTTCTGAGCTTATAACACTTAACCGTGTCAGTACAAGATCCAGCGTCAGAAAAACACAATGGCAGGACCAAATCAAAACATCATCAATGACAATAATGAAGAAAGAGACAGATTCAGTGGCAAACCTCCAGTCTTTGATGGAGAGAACTTTGACTACTGGAAAGACAAAATTGAGAGTTTCTTTATGGCCCATGATGCTGATCTGTGGGACATGGTGACTGATGGATACATGCACCCAGTGGATGGAAGTGGTCAGAAGATTGACAGGAAAGCAATGTCTGATCAGCAAAAGCGTGATTTTAGAAATCATCACAAGGCCAGAACAATTCTTCTCAGCACCATCTGTTATTCAGAATATGAGAAAAATATCAAACAGAGACACTACAAAGAATATGTTTGAATCTCTGAGAATGACGCATGAAGGCAACATTCAAGTCAAAGAAACCAAAGCCCTTGAACTCATTCAGAAGTATGAAGCATTCAAGATAGAAGAGAGTGAATCAATAGATACTATGTTTTCAAGATTTCAAATTCTTGTTGTTGGTCTAAAAGTTATTGACAAAGGGTATTCCACTGCTGATCACATTAAGAAGATCATCAGAAGCTTGCCAAAACAGTGGAGGCCAATGGTCACAACGCTTAAACTAGCCAAGGATCTCAACAAAATCTCTCTGGAGGAACTTGTCAGCTCCCTCAGAAGTCACGAGATAGAGCTAGAAGCAGATGAACCTCAAAAGCTAGGTAAGCCATTAGCTTTAAAATCTAACAAAAAATCTGACTCCAAAGTTTTGCAGGCTGTGGAAGAAACCTCTGATGGGTCCTTATCAGAATAAGATGAACTATCTCTCCTCTCCAGAAGGGTGAACCAATTGTGGAAGCAGAGCCAAAGGAAGTTCAGGAATCCCAGAAGATCAGAAAATCAGAATGAATCTTTCTCCAGATATAGAAGGTCAGAATCCTCCTCTGGGCACAGAAGATCTGAAGGTTCTTCAGGAAACAGAAAGCCAAACAACAAAGACATCATCTACTATGAATGCAACGAGCAAGGGCACTACAAAAGTGATTACCCAAAGCTTCAGAAGGAAAAGCCCAAAAAGAAGTTTGGCAAGGAAAAGAAGAAAAGTCTCATGGCTACATGGGATGATTCTGACACATCTGAAGCTGACTCAGAATCAGATGATGAAAGAGCAAACATAGCTCTTATGGCAAACATAACAGAAGACAGTGAAGCTTCTGAGTCAGAATCTGAATCAGATACAGAAGAGGTATTTCCTGACTTTGCTATAAACTTTACTAAGGTTGAACTAGCTGAAAGCCTTAATGAAATTCTGGAAAGATATCAGCAGATCAGAGTCAAATTGAGAAACCTGAAAAAGAATCTTGCTTCTGACTCTGATAAGACTGAGAGTCTCAAATTGGAGAATTCTGAGTTAAAAGATAAAATTTCAAAATTAGAAAACCAATTGCAAAACTCTCAGAAGGAAACAATCCCTGAAACTCCCAGCAATGCTGATGAGATCATCAAGGAGTATGATCACAGCTTTCAGAAGTTTCTAGCTAAAAACATAGACAGAAGCAAAATGGCTTCAATGATCTATGGAGTTAGCAGAAATGGCAGAAAAGGGATAGGATATCAAAGTAAGGTACCTACACCTAAAAATGCCATGGATTTAGTTATAAAACGTACTCCACTTGATTCACACTTTATATATGGGCACACACATGACATAAAATATACAAGTAGTGATTACTCTGTCAAACCAAAATTCAACCAGAGTTTTGGTAAAACTAACAAATCAGGACCCAAGAAAATATGGGTACCTAAGGATAAAATAATACATGTGGCAGATATCTTTATCAGCAAAGCAAAAACACCAGTCATGGTACCTGGACTCTGGCTGCTCACGACACATGACGGGAAGAAGGCATATGTTCCAAAGCCTGGAACTTAAGCCTGGAGGCCACGTAGGTTTTGGAGGCAATCAGAGAGGAAAGATCATTGGCTCTAGAACAGTAGGTAATGGAAATCTTCCCTCTATAACTAATGTTTTATTAGTAGATGGATTAATGCATAACCTGTTATCCATAAGTCAATTAAGTGATAACGGTTATGATATAATCTTCAATCAAAATTCATGCAAAGCTGTTAGTCAGAAAGATGGGACTATCCTATTTAATGGAAAGAGGAGAAACAACATTTATAAAATAAAAATTTCTGAACTAAAAACTCAGAATGTAAAGTGTTTTCTGTCTGTTAACAACGAGCAATGGATCTGGCGCAGAAGATTGGGACATGTTAGTATGAGAAGAATATCTCAGATTAACAAACTCAATCTGGTCAGAGGACTTCCTAACCTGAAGTTCAATTCAGATGCTCTGTGTGAAGCATGTCAGAAAGGCAAGTTTGCAAAACCAGCTTTCAAATCCAAAAACGTTGTTTCCACCTCTAAGCCATTAGAACTTATGCACATTGACTTATTTGGACCAGTTAAAACTGCTTCAGTCAGTGGCAAGAAGTATGGGTTAGTAATCGTAGATGACTATAGCAGATGGACATGGGTAAAGTTCTTAAGACACAAGGACGAGTCACACTCTGTGTTTGTCACCTTCTGCAACCAAGTTCAGAATGAAAAGGATCTTAGAATCATCAAAGTCAGAAGTGATCATGGTGGAGAATTTGAAAACAAATATTTTGAGTCATTCTTTAATGACAAAGGCATTCTGCATGATTTCTCTTGTCCTAGAACTCCCCAGCAAAATGGAGTTGTAGAACGAAAGAACAGAACATTGCAAGAACCATGATCAACGAGACTAACGTTGCTAAGATCTTCTGGGCAGAGGCAATAAACACAGCGTGTTACATTCAGAATAGAATCTCCATAAGACCTATTCTGGAAAAGACTCCATATGAATTGTGGAAGAACAGAAAGCCCAACATTTCCTATTTTCACCCATTTGGATGTACATGTTTTATTATGAATACAAAAAATTATTTGAACAAGTTTGACTCTAAAGCACAAAAGTGGATTATGTTAGGATACTCTGAATGCTCAAGAGGGTACAAAGTATACAATACAGAAACACAGATTGTGGAAGAATCAATCAGTGTTCGTTTTGATGATAAGCTTGACTCTCAAAAGTCAAAGCAGAATGAATTCCTTGCAGGTATGGAAGTTGAACTCACAGGTACTGAAGACAAATCATCAGAAGCTCTTAACAGAGACACTCCCTCAACATCAGAAAGAGGCACTGCAAGCAATCCAGCACCTTCTGTTGTTCAACTTCAGAAAAGACTATCCAGAAGCAGCATGGACCACCCAGAAGAAACAATCTTAGGAAGAAAGGAAGATCCAATCAGAACAAGATCTAGCTTCAGAAACTCTGAAGAATCCCTCATGGGATTGGTTTCTCTAATTGAACCAACAACAATTGATGAAGCACTTCTGGACAATGACTGGATTCTAGCAATGCAAGAGGAGCTAAATCAATTCACAAGAAATGACGTATGGGATCTAGTTCCCAAACCAAAAAGATTCAACGTCATTGGAACAAAATGGGTGTTCAGAAACAAACTGAACGAACAAGGTGAAGTCATCAGAAACAAGGAACGACTGGTAGCACAAGGTTATAGTCAGCAAGAGGGGATAGACTATACATAAACCTTTGCTCCAGTCGCCAGGTTAGAATCTATCAGACTCTTAATTTCATTTGCTGTTAATAAAGGCATCACTCTGTATCAGATGGATGTTAAGAGTGCATTCTTAAATGGCTATATAGAAGAAGAAGTATATGTGCACCAACCCCCTGGTTTTGAAAGTTCCAAAAATCTAGAATATGTTTTCAAACTAAAGAAGTCACTGTATGGTCTAAAACAAGCTCCCAGAGCTTGGTATGAAAGACTAAGTAACTTCCTGTTAGAAAAGGAATTCACTAGAGGGAAAGTGGACAAAACCTTGTTCTGTAAGACAGTTAAGAATGACATTTTAGTATGTCAGATTTATGTTGATGACATCATATTTGGATCTACTAAACCTTCTTTGGGAAGAAAGTTTGCTAAATGTATGCAGGCAGAATTTGAGATGAGCCTAATGGGGGAACTTAAATTCTTTTTGGGCATCCAGATTAATCAAACCCCAGAAGGAACTTACATTCATCAGAGCAAATATGTCAGAGAACTTCTGAAGAAATTTGATCTCTCAGAATGTAAGCCATCAAAGATTCCAATGCATCCCACGTGCATTCTGGAAAGAGAAGAGGTAAGTAAAAAGGTAGAACAGAAGGTCTACAGAGGTATGATTGGTTCTCTTCTCTATCTGACGGCTTCAAGGCCTGACATTTTATTCAGTGTTTGCATTTGTGCTAGATTCCAATCAGATCCTAGAGAATCTCACTTAACAGCAGTTAAGCGAATTTTCAAGTATTTGAAAGGTACTACTAATCTAGGTTTGTTTTATAGAAAATCAAGTGATTACAATTTGATAGGATATTGTGATGCTGATTTCGCTAGAGACAGAGTAGAACGTAAAAGCACTTCTGGAAGCTGCCAGTTTCTGGGAGAAAATCTGATCTCATGGTCCAGCAAAAGACAATCCACAATTGCTCTATCAACAGCAGAAGCTGAATACATAGCAGCAGTTGGATGCAACACACAAATGCTCTGGATGAAAAGTCAACTTGAGGACTTCCAGATATTTGAGAGTAACATTCTTATCCTCTGTGACAATACGTCTGCTATTTGTCTCAGCAAAAATCCTATTTTGCATTCTAGGGCTAAGCATATAGAAATAAAACATCATTTTATTAGGGACTATATTCAGAAAGGGATTTAAAATTTAAAATTTATTAACACAGACCATCAATGGGATGATATTTTTACAAAACCTCTTTTTGAAGATAGGTTCAACTTCATTCTGAAACATCTCAGCATGAAGCTCTGCCCAGAATAAAATTGTTTTGATTCCATATATTAACCTTCAGAACGTTGTTTAATTCTCTGTGAACTACTGATCAATCCTTCTTCAGAACATTAGAAGTGCAGATTGTATCAGAATCTATCCATGAAGATCTGAGCGCTTCATTTCAAGGATAGAAATGTGTTGTTCACTTAAGCAAACAAGTCTCATCCAGTCATCAGCTATTTTCTGAGGCTGAACATGCGTTCACGTTTCTGAAAAGGCAAAAGCGCTGATTGGATGCATTGAGACACATGTCATGGGTAACCGTTCCAATATCTTTCTGAATCCCCTAAAATCAGCTATCATTAAATGCTAATAATCATTATTAATTTCTCTCTCTTGCCGTTTATGTTTTCAAAATTATTTAGAAATCTATTTAAACACACTTCACACCATTTACACTCTTTTACCTTCACTTTCGTTTTCTCTCAAACTTACTGATTTCAGCCTTCATACTTTCTCAAAAACCCTTTCAATTTCTTCACAAAAACCTTCGTGTGAACATGGCTTCTTCCAGCATTCCTACTTCAAGTTCCCAGAAAACTGTTTCATCTGAACAATATGAAGAACCCCATAGAACGCTTCTAACACCAATCAAAAACCTAAAGGTTCTGTCAGAATTGATCGTGGATTTCAATAGTCTACAAGAGAATGGGTTTGATCTCTCTGAAGAGGTTAAGGCTCAAGGCTGGGAAAAAGTATTTTGACCGTCTGGTGGGTCCAACATTTCCTATTCTGGTAAAGGAATTTTGGATTCACGCTTCTTCTTCAAATCATCAAGTTACGTCTTACATTATGGTGAAGAAGATTGTTATTACTGAAGACTTCATTGCACGCTTAATAGGCTACGGTGGTGGTGGTGTTCATTGCATTGACATGGAAGAAAGGTGCGCTGATGCTGCCCTAATTACAAGGGAAATCTTTACTCTGGGGCTTCCCTCCAGCAAGATAAGGGATTTAAAAGATCATCACAGAATTTGGGCCAAGATCATTCTGGGTTGTATAAACCACAGGAAGCCTACCAGCTCTCCTGACTACATTAATATTGATTAGTAGTTTCTGATCTATTTCATCTCTCAGAAGGTCAATATTAATCTGGCTCATCTGCTGTTCAACCATATCAGGACAAGTGTTAAAGAAACCAGAGAAGAGGAGCGAACAAAAAGGGATTGGATACCCTTAGGAAGACTAATATCAGATATTCTAACAGAGAATAAGCTGATTGATCATCTGACAGAGGCTCAGGAAATCAGCTCATTGGAAGCTACTGTTGGCAAACAGCTGAATGCCAAGAATCTGAAGAAAATGAAGTTGATTGAGAACATCAAGAAGGAACCCAGCGTCACTCCTTTTGCTGCAATCTCCAGCAGAAGAGTTCCTCTGGATAACTTTCCTCTGTTCTCAGAGATTGATTCAAAACCAGATATAATACTCAGATATCTGGATGCTTGCAAGGCTGATGGTACAACACCAAATCTGGATATTCAAGATCTTCAGCAGAAGGCTCCAAAAGTTGTGCTGAAGAAAACCAAGAAAAGGAAAGCTGCAACAGAAGGATCCTCCCAGCAGACTCCTAAAAAGAGAGGTAATCTTTCTTCTGTAACTGTTTTAGATTCAATTGTTGTATCAACATCTATCCCAACTTCCACTTAATCTGAAAACCCAACACCACAAACTTTTGATGATTTTGACCTTGATTTTGACCCCTCTGAATCATTAACTCTTAGAAGATCTCGCTCCCAACCTTAAAATCCAAATACTGTTGAAACCCAACAAGAACTTACAAAAGTTCTTTCTGATATAGACCAACACACCTCTGCTCCCATTCCAGAAAATCCAAACCCTGAAACCATCACAGAACCACAACCAGAAATTCCCATCTCACTACAACCAGAAATTCCCATCTCACCAGAACCAGAAACCCCACTACCTTCATCTCCACAACCAGAAATTAATCCACCCTCTCCACAACCAGAACTATCTCACCCAGAAGTTCAAACTTCTGAGACTCAACCTTTAGAACCAGAACCAGAACCAGAACCAGAACCAAACAAAACTGCTGATTCTGATACCACTCATATTCCTGGAATCACAGAACCTCTGGCCATTAATTTTCCCTTTGGCACCATTGTGAATTTTCCCCAACTTCCCTCTTCACCAGAATTAACTCCACCAAATTCCCCATCAAGTCCAATCATAATTCCTGACTCTCTCATTCCCTCACCAAAAGACAATCCAGAAGACAACATCAAGACTGACATTGACTTAACAATTTTTGAACGTCTTGCTGCCATCAACAACAAAACTGGTATCCCAAAACCAAAACATCCAGATGTTGGTACCCGTATATTGAACTTTGAAACAGAGGTACAAAAGTGGATCACTTCTCTGAAACAAGCTAGTCTTGAGCTGGTTGATCCTACTGCATCAGACTACCTTTGGACAAAGTTCAGAAGATGGGTATGCTCTGAAACCTTTAAGATGCAAGAACAGAGCTACGGACAAGCTCAACAAAACTTCAGTAATCTGCTGAAAGAAATTGAAGGTTCAGTTCTGAGCAAGCTTCTTAAAGAAGAAGTTCTCCCTCTGGACATTTCTCCTTGGTCTAAACACCGTCCAGCATCCAAAGTTCAACCTGATACTCAAGATCTGATGGTTGCTGCTGAAGCACTGGGTCAAGAAGAAGATATTGCAGAAAGCTCTAAGAAGCATCCTGTTTCTGAAGATCCTAAAGCTTCCTCCCTTGACAGGCTGAATCTAGAAGACTTGAAAAGATCTGATATGCTGATGCAGGAGAGAATGGATAAGCAGGACAACAAAATTGATGCAATAGCAAGCATGTTAACCCAGCAACAGGAAACAAACACCCAGATCAAGAGCATGTTGGAGGCTTTGTTCACACGACTTCCTCCTCCTTCTTAGAATTTTCCTGTTTTTAAAACATGTTTATTTGTAATATTCGTACATTATCATTGCTTCTGTTTTTCAATATAAATGCATTTTTGACTCTGATTATTTGTGCTTTTTGATAACTGACAAAAAGGGGGAGAAAGAATGATATTTTTCAATAACGGATTACTGAGACATAAGTCTCAAACATTCTGATCTATTTAAATTTTGTCTTTTCTGAAAAGCTTACAGGTACAAAATTCTGACGAAAGATACAGTAAAGTACAGTAAAGTTCTGATGCTCAAAGACTCATGGAATTAAAGGGAAGTAATCAACTCAGGGGGAGTTTTCTCTTCTTAGCTCTGATACCTTTTATTCTTTATTTTTAATCTCTGATACCTTTTATTCTCTATTTTTAATTGAAAAAAATCTGGTTTTTGTCATCATCAAAAAGGGGGAGATTGTTAGAACATAGTTTGATTCTACAACCCTTGATTAGAGTTTTGATGATAACAAAATACAAGAATAAATAATTTCAAAGATATATATATATATATAGAGAGAGAGAGAGAGAGAGAGAGAGAAAGAGAGAGAGAGAGAGAGAGAGAGAGAGAGAGAGAGAGAGAGAGAACAAATATGCTTCTTAAATTATGTTGTACATTTACAGAAGCCCTGATGGAATCAGCATCAGAAGATCAGTATCAGCATCAACATCAGAAGCTATATCAGCATCAGAAGATCAATAACATGTGCTACACGCTGAAGCTACCAGATCATACGCTGAAGCTTGATGACCAGAATCTGCGCATAAACCTATACACTCTAACTCTGATCAAGATCCTTACCAAGCCATCAGCACTCAGAAGCGTCAGCATAAGTTAAAGTAAAGAACACTCTGATTATCATAAAGAAGACTCTGAAGCGTTACTAAGTATTCAAGACAGATTAATTGCCAACGGCTTGATTCAAGACAAGATCTTCTCAAAAAGGAAAGAATGTTATTATCATTGAAAGTGCTTTATGGACAACAACGTATCTTTGCCTTGGCTATATAAACAAGTCTGTGTGAGAAAAGAAAAGGTTAATCAATACGCACACACTCATTCATTTTGCTAAGCTTTTCAAACCACGCTTACTCAAGCGCATTAGCAATCCAGTTTTTTTTAAGCTTAAATTTGTGTATTATCACAGTTGTGATATATAGTTTTGTTAGAAAACATTAACACACATCATTGTTCAATTATCTGTAAAGAGATTTCCTTGAGATAAACCGGCTTGTGGTTATACTCAAGAAGGCTTTAACAATTATTAAAGTAGTTGTCGTATTCCTTTGAATATAGTGGATGAAGACCTCGTTGGAGAGAGGCAAAATCACCTTGACGGGTGGACTGGAGTAGTTTGAGATCAAACGAACCAGGATAAAAATACAGTGTTGTCTAAGCATTTGATTTAAAGTTTTAACAATTCAACCCCCCTTCTTGTGTTTTTCACATCTTCATGCCTGACCTTTTTGAAGACCACTCCTCCTTTGTTAGATGATCTAAAAGAACTGCAGCTCGCTTTGGTCAGGATGCAACAGGAAAAGGATGCTTGGAAGAACAAGTTCCAGACTTTAGAAAGTTCCTACAAGGCAGACTTGAAGGAGAAAGATGATTTGATCGAAATCCTTGAGAGTCGAGCGGTGGAGTCTATGGAGAGGAAAGGGGATTTATTTTCTCCTAGGCCTCAAACAGGTGTTGATTACTCACTTCCTGCTTTAGATAATTGGAAGGAGGTTGCCATCAGACAGGTGGAAGAAAACCAGAGGTTGAGGGCTCAGATTGCCAGACTCACAGGGAAGCGCCAACATACAGATTGATCTTTATCAGTTTCTTTCTCTCAGGATTTTTAGATTGTATTTTCATCTTGTACTTGGGATCATTGAAACTTGTAATCCATTTTGGAGTTATTATAATAAAAAAAATTTAGTATTTCAAATGCGTTATTTTTTTTATGTTTGTGATATGTCTATAAATCTTAAATCCCTTGAAATATTAAAATGATGGAATAAAAATAATCATGTGCATTGCATAACATGCATCATATTGCACATATTTCTTGCATTTATTATGCATATCCAGGTGCCTTACCCAGCTTCTTTACTTTGTTCAGCAAGTTGACTCATCACTACAACACCCGGGCTAACTTCAAAAAGAAGATGGGCAATTTGGAACAGGAGAATCGCGAGCTACGCGAAGAAGTTTCTACTCTGAAGGCTGGCTTGGACAATTTGACTACTCTGATGGAAGCTCTGGTGGCTGCTCAGAATCAACCACTGAGTGTTCAACCTCAACCAACAAGGGAAAATGCTGAAGTTCCTGTTATTCCCGTATCTGCCACTCCGACTGTTGTTCAGAACCGTACGCCTCAGGGTTATCCGTGGGGAATGCCGGAGAATTTTGCACCTGAAGGTTTCAATTTGGGCCCCCAAGATGCTCATGTGGTGCATGTTATTCCTGCTGCACCTCCTTCAGTGAATTTGATTCCGTTTGTTAATGAAGATGTATGTCGTCCTTTTCCTCCGCCGAGTGAATATTTGGGTCTTTATGACATAATGGATGATTTCCAAGAGAAGTTTGAAAGAATGCAAAGAGAGATGAAGGCTCTTAGGGGAAAAGAGTTATTTGGGCAGAACGTGAATGAGTTGTGTTTGGTCCCGAATGTTAAAGTGCCTGCTAAGTTTAAGGTCCCTGAGTTTGAGAAGTACAAGGGAAACACTTGCCCTCATGCTCATTTGGTGATGTATGTAAGGAGAATGTCAACCCACACCGATGATCAACGTCTGCTGATTCAATTTTTCCATGATAGTCTGACCTGCGCAGCATTGAAATGGTACATGAGTTTAGACATTGCCAACATCCATACCTTTAATGATTTAGGAGAAGCATTCATAAAACGATATAAGTACAATGTGGACATGGCACCCGATCGTGACCAGCTTAGGGCCATGGTTCAGAAAGACAGAGAATCGTTTAAAGACTATGCGCAAAGATGGCGCGAAGTGGCTGCACAAGTGATTCCTCCCATGGAGGAGAAAGAAATGACTAAAATTTTTTTGAAGACGCTAGGCACTTTCTACTACGAAAGAATGGTAGCAAGTTCCCTAAGTGATTTTACAGAGATGGTAGGAATGGGTGTCCGCCTAGAAGAGGCAGTAAGAGAAGGCCGTTTGACAAAGGGTGAAGGATCCGGAGGTATGAAGAAGCCAGCTTATGGGTTTACAAAGAAGAAAGAGGGGGATACCAATGCTGTCATGCAAGAGAGGAGAGTGAATGCTCCTAGAAGGAATTTTCAGCGTCACCAGTAAGTTGCTTCAGTGACTCCTGTTATGAATGCAGCTCCAACTACCGTTGCTTATCAAAGATAATCCCAGCAGGGGAACCAAGGGAATAGTTAGAGAAAGGAGAACTATGACCTTATTCCTATGAGTTATGCAGAGCTACTACCAGCATTGATTCAGAAGAAGTTGGTCCAGACACAACCACCTCCAGTAGTACCATCACCTTTGCCTTGGTATTACAAAGAAGACCAGATATGTGCCTTTCATCAGTGAGCACCAAGGCATAGTGTTGAGAATTGTTATCCTTTGAGGACTGAAGTGCAAAGGTTGGTAAAGTCTGGAATTTTATCTTTTAAAGACATGGGACCTAATGTGAAAGACAATCCTCTACCCAAGCACGAGAGAGCGAATACTGTGAATATGGTGGCCAGTTGTCTCGGTGATTTCCGGATTTTTGACATTTATCTAGTTATAGGGGATTTGGTAAAGATGCATGCAGACCTATGTGAATTCAGTTATTATACGCACGACCATGCCGGTTGTGCTGTTTGCAGTACAAACATCCAGGGTTGCGAGAAGATAAAGGCTGATTTGCAGGAAATGATAGACGAAGGTTTAATCCATATAATCAGGCCTAGGGCAGAATATGAGGAGGAAGTGAATATGGTTTCTGGATGTTTGGGTGAATTTAGAATTTTTGAAGTAGAGCATTTGAATGAAGATCTCGTACAGTTGCATGCTACTTTCTTCCGTACTGCTGGTCAGGTGGAACACCAATATGGGTCTTGCATAGTTTGCTGTCGAGACCCCCGAGGATGTTCTATTGTGAGAGAGGGTGTTCATCTGCTGTTAGACAATAGGACTATTAAGATCACAGGACAGAGAGATGATTATCACGAGATTGATATGGTTGAAGTTTGTTTGATGGAAGAAGAGTCAGAGGAAGAGTATGTCTCAGTGAATGAGTATTTCTCTTTAGACGTAGATTTGTTTGCCGTAAATGACCTTTTGAGGGCTGATTGTGTTAAGGAAGGTGTAAACGTCATTGTACCTTGTTTTGGTACACCTGCTCATCTTGAGGTGGAGTACCATAGCAAACCAGCTGTTACCCCATTGGTAATTAGCCTGCCAGGTCATGTTCCCTATAAATCAGATAAGGATGTGCCTTACAAATACAACGCTACAATCTTGTAAGATGGGGTGGAAATTCCTATCCAGCCAATGCCAGATGTTGGGAATATAGCTGATAATAGTAGGGTGACCCGTAGTGGTCGTGTGTTTGCACCGATTATTCGAAAATATGTTGTTGCTGGAAAGAAAATTGCTGAGAACGATGAGCCTAAGAAGGATGCAAGAGAGACTAGTAGAGCCACATTAGAGAAAGAGGTGGATGATATCCTGAAGGTATATAAGATGAGCGACTACAAAATTGTAGATCAGCTATTGCAGACTCCTTCAAAGATATCCATCCTGGCATTACTGATGAATTCCTCCGCTCATAGGGAATCATTGATGAGAGTACTAGACCAAGATTTTGTAGAGAATGACATGCCGTTAGATCAATTCAGCAGTGTAATTGGAAACATTACATCATGCAACAACTTGAGTTTCTGCGATGATGAGTTATCAGATAAAGGGAGGAATCACAACCTGGCCCTCCACATATCCATGAACTGCAAGAATGACTCGCTATCTAATGTGCTAATTGATAACGGATCCACATTGAATGTTATACCAAGAAGTACCCTCATGAAGTTAAATTATCAGGGAACACCTATGCGTCTGAGTGGCATCATTGTGAAGGCTTTTGATGGGTCGAGGAAATCTGTCATCGGTGAAGTGGACTTACCCATCCATATAGGGCCACATTTGTTATTGATAACCTTCCAGGTAATGGACATTATTCTAGCGTATAGTTGTTTTCTAGGACGGCCATGGATACACGAAGCAGGGGCTGTTACTTCAACTCTGCATCAGAAGTTAAAATTTGTGCGTGAAGGGAAGATAGTGATCATAAATGGGGAGTAGGCGTTGTTGATATCTCATCTATCCTCTTTCAGTATTGTAGAAGCGGATGAGGCTGCTGTTGGAACCCGGTTCCAAGCCCTATCCATTGACAACATAAGGAAGAATGAGAATTATGTGGTTTCTCTGAAGTATGCACAACAGGTTGTGCGCAATGGTAATAATGCAGTTTGGGGACGACTTGTGGATCCACCCGTGAACAAAAACAGAGCTGGTTTAGGTTTCTCTTCGAGGAATGGCAAAAGCGAAAGTTTGAAGTCAAAGTCTTCTGTGAACAGTTATCGTGATGTTTTCCGCAGTGGAGGCTACCTCCATCCGATTGGTTTTGGAATTAATGCTGTTGAAGAGGATGAAGCAGAGTAGGAAGCACCGAATTATGTGACGCGTGGAGTCCAAGTTCAGAACTGGGTCACCATTGATGTTCCTTCTTGCATACATGTGTCAAAGTAATTTGTTTTGTTAATCTGTTTCTTTCTTTTGAAAAGCTTTCATTTTGCCCAAGGTGGAAGTATTAATGTTGTAGGGCTTATCTGTTTGCTATAATTGTTAAGATCATTAATAAAAGTTGTCTTTGCTTCCAAAATTATGTCTTTTATTTTCTGCCTTTTTTCTTGGGAAATGGTAATAAAAAAAACTCTTTCAAAATAAATAATAACTGAAAATTAACCTGCATGATCACTTGTTATATGTGTCAGTTTCTAAAAGCAATCATAAATCACATGTGCAGATTAATTAAAAAACCCGTTGAATACAATGACCCTTCACTCTCTCCCAACTTTGATTGGCCTGTGTTTGGGGCTGAAGAATAAGATTATGATGAGATTCCAGAAGAGGTCTCACGGTTGCTCGAGCACGAGGAGAATACCATTCAACCATATAAGGAGCCTTTGGAAGTGGTTAATCTAGATTCAGAAGAAGATCCGAAGGAGGTTAATATTGGAGCATCGTTGCATCCTTATGTGAAGAGCGGGTTGATTGAGCTGTTGAAAGAGTATGTGGATATTTTTGCTTGGTCTTATCAAGATATTCCTGGTCTAGGTACAGACATTGTCGAACATCGTTTGCCGTTGAAGCCAGAGTGTCCGCCAGTTAAACAAAAGTTGAGAAGAACCCATCCAGATATGGCAGTAAAGATCAAAGAGGAGGTCCTAAAGCAGATTAATGCTGGTTTTCTTGTGACATCAGTGTATCCTCAATGGATTGCCAATATTGTCCCTGTACCTAAAAAAGATGGAAAAGTCCGCATGTGTGTAGATTACAGAGATCTAAATAAAGCTAGTCCAAAATATGATTTTCCATTGCCTCACATTGACATGTTAGTGGATAGCACAACAAAATTCAAGGTATTCTCATTCATGGACGGATTTTCCGGGTATAATAAAATAAGAATGGCTCCAGAGGACATGGAAAAAACAATATTTATCACACCCTGGGGAACATTCTGTTACAGAGTGATGCCCTTCGGGTTGAAGAATGCTGGTGCAACGTACCAGAGGGCTATGACAACCCTATTCCATGATTTGATGCACAAAGAAATTGAAGTATATGTTGATGATATGATTTCCAAATCCCAAACTGAAGAAGGGCATATAGAAGATTTGTTGAAGTTGTTTTGGTGTTTGAGGACGTATCATCTCCGCCTGAATCTAAATAAATGCACCTTCGGAGTTAGATCGGGGAAATTGTTGGGTTTTATTGTTAGCCAGAAAGGAATTGAAGTTGACCCTGACAAAGTCAAGGCAATTCAAGAAATGCCAGCGCCAAGAACTGAAAAGCAAGTCAGGGGTTTCCTCGGGCGTTTAAATTATATCTCCAGATTTATTTCCCACATGACTGCAACATGTGAACCGATCTTTAAGTTGTTAAAGAAAGATCAAGGTTGTGTGGACAGATGACTGCCAAAGGGCATTTGAAAGTATTAAAGAGTATCTGCTTGAACCTCCTATCTTGCTCCCTCCTATAGAAGGAAGACCGTTGATTATGTATATGACAGTGTTAGATAAATCCATGGGTTGTATTCTGGGACAACAAGATGAAACAGGAAAGAAAGAGTTCTCCATTTATTATCTCAGCAAAAAATTCACTGATTGTGAGTCGCGGTATTCTATGCTAGAAAAAACATGTTGTGCTTTGGCCTGGGCGGCAAAGCGTTTGCGGCAGTATATGTTGAATCATACTACTTGGTTTATCTCCAAAATGGATCCAATCAAGTATATTTTTGAAAAGCCTGCTCTTACTGGGAGAATTGCCCGCTGGCAGATGTTGTTATCTGAATATGATATTGAATACCGCACTCAAAAATCTATCAAAATTAGTGTGTTGGAAGATTATCTTGCTCACCAGCCGGTGGAAGATCATCAGTCTGCAGAATATGAATTCCCCGATGAAGATGTGATGTTCTTAAAAGTGAAAAATTATGATGAACAGTTGCCTGAGGAGGGCCCCGACCCTGAATCTTGTTGGAGTATGGTATTTGATGGAGCTGTGAATGCTTATGGTAAAGGAATTGGTGTTGTGATTGTCACTCCTCATGGATCGCATATTCCTTTTACCGCGAGGTTAACATTTGATTTCACTAATAATATGGCGGAATATGAGGCTTGCATCATGGGTCTTGAGGAAGCTATTGATCTCAAAATCAAGATTCTAGATGTGTATGGTGATTCAGCTTTGGTAATAAATCAAATTAAAGGAGAACGGGACACTCGTCACCCTGCCTTGATCCCTTACAAAGATTATGCTAGAAGATTACTACCCTTCTTCAATAAAGTTGAATTCCATCACATTACCAGGGATGAAAATCAAATGTCAGATGCCCTGGCAACTCTGGCTTCCATGTACCAAGTAAATGCTTGAAATTATATACCCCGAATTACAGTTCGACGGCTGGATAGGCCCACTCATGTGTTTGCGACAGAGGAGGTAGCAGATGAAAAACCTTGGTATTATGATATCAAACATTTTCTTCATACTCAGGAATACCCGTTTGGTGCATCAAAGAAAGATAGAAAGACATTGAGAAGATTGGCAGGCAGTTTCTTCCTCGGTGAAAATGTGCTATACAAGAGAAATTTTGACATGGTCTTGCTCAGATGCATGGTTAGACACGAAGCAAACATGTTGATGCATGATATTCATGAAAGTTCATTTGGCACTCACGCTAATGGACATTCAATGGTTAAAAAGATGCTAAGGGCAGGATATCATTGGTTAACAATGGAATCCGGTTGTTACAAATTTGCAAAGAAGTGCCATAAATGCCAGATTTATGCAGATAAGATCCATGTGCCTCCGACACTTCTCAATGTGATTTCCTCCCCATGGCCTTTCTCTATGTAGGGTATTGACATGATCAGGATGATAGAACCCAAGGCTTCGAATGGACACCTTTTCATCTTGGTAGCAATTGAATACATTACCAAATGGGTAGAGGCTGCTTCATATGCCAATGTTACCAAACAAGTGGTGGTGTGTTTCATCAAAAACAATCATATATGTCGATATGGTATGCCAAGCAGAATCATCACTGACAATGGCTCAAATTTGAACAACAAGATGATGACGGAATTGTGTGAAGAATTCAAGATTGTCCATCATAATTCATCTTCATACAGGCCAAAGATGAATGAGGCTGTTGAAGCTTCTACTAAGAATATCAAGAGAATACTCCAGGAAATGGTTGTCACTTATAAGGATTAGCATGAAATGCTCCCTTTTGCTCTGCATGGATATCGAACATCTATTCGCACTTCAACGGAGCAACCTCGTTTTCCCTAGTTTATGGAATGGAAGCCGTACTCCCTGTCAAGGTAGAGATTCCCTCGCTGCGTGTGATAATGGAAGTCAAATTGTCAGAGGCTGAATGGGTTCAAAACAGGTTTGACCAATTGAATTTGATTGAAGAGAAGAGAATGACAGCTTTGTGTCATGGGCAGTTATATCAGAAAAGAATGAAGAAAGCATTTGATAAAAAGGTCAAACCTCGTGAATTCAGATAAGGCGACCTCATGCTCAGAAAGATCATGTCTTTCAATGCTGATTCTAGGGGCAAGTGGACTCCCAATTTTGAAGGCCCGTATGTTGTCAAGAAAACCTTCTCTGATGGTGCACTAATTCTAGAAACTATGGATGGCGAGGAGTTCCCACGTCCCATGAATGCTGACGCAGTCAAGAAATACTTTGCCTAAAGAAATAAAAGAACAACTCGCTAAGTTGGAAACCCGAAAGGGAGGCTTAGGCAAAAAGGAGCGTCTCGGTAGGCCGAAAACCCGAAAGGGAGGTCTAGGAAAAAATTAGAGACATAAACAGAATAAATTTCCCTCTAAGTTGAAAACCCACAAGGGAAGTTTAGGCAAAAGTTAAGGATTTTCTTGGCAAGTAACTACGTCAAACGAAACTTGATCACCGAAGCAACAATCTTCTCGGATCCTCACCATACTTCAATGAAAGCTGTTGCCCATGATTTCAAAATTTGCTAGGGGGATAGTGGTCATTGTATCTCAATGTATATTTTCCATTATGTATTACCATTTCCTAAACTTTGTAATCATCCATGGAGTCTCGCCATTCGCAGACTACCATTCTATTAATGAAATTCGAGCTTTTGCCCAATTCTTTGTGTTCTTATTTTTATTTAACTTGCAAAGACTTCATTTATTACTGATAATAACTTTTAAAGAAAAGAGATTAAAAAGAAAAATTGACTTTGAAAAAAAAAAGAGATCTTTACAATTCAATTTACTTTGGGATTTGTGATGAAACAATGACAACAAAAATGGTGATTCCAAGGTTGAACAGACTCTAGTTGTTTTAAGAAGATTTATTTCCTTCATGAAGGTTTTCTCAGGTCATTTTGCTGGTGTGCGTAATTTTTGTGTTTCTCAGATAGTTAAAGACGATATCAGTGAGTACAAGGTAGAGTATTGGGTTGGTGATCCCATTATCCCCAGTCAAGTCTTGATTCACTTTTGATTTTGGGTTTGCATGGTCAGAAGTATCCGTCCCAGTTTCCCCAGCAAAATCTTCCCTCGTATGATGAAAGGTTTTATTCCCGTGGTGTGCTGAGATATCGCTCTTTTTACAGTATCGACACTAGTGTTGACTTCTTTATTTCCCGGGAAGGTTATCCCAGGGCATCTCTTGTTGGAATGAGGGTTCGTGGTGAAAATTTTCAACCCGCAATTTCTTTTCTCTTTGGAGGTAGGCTTGAATTCCCCAGTGAGGTTTGGTTATTTTGATGTCAGTCTGCTTTATTTAAGGTTGATCTTGCAATCTCCAATAGGCATGTTGCTTTTGGAAAACCATTACTCTGATGAAACCGGAAGCAGGGTGTTCTATCCTGGTGTCTGTTTGATTTAAGCTAAAGTCGGATTATGTTCTCCTCAGTGAAGTTAATGCAATAGGTTTGGTTTCCGCAGTCGCTTTCACCTTTCCTGGATTGAACTTTTTGATTGAAGCTTAGCCCAATGTTGTTAGTAACTGAGGCGGTTTCATTTGTCTACACTGATTATGTATCCTTTTTATCAGCATATGCACAATAACACTCGTACATTCATACATGCATCATACATTGCTAAAATCATCATTCATGGACATTGTGTTTCTGACCTTTCCTGCAGCGCTCTTTGCTTAGTTGAATTTGGTCTTCACTCTTGAGTTTATGTCTCAAAGGATGAATCTACTTTGGCCTACTTGCTCCGGTATTTTTTCTGAATTGGATTTGTGGCTGCATGACGATGTCATTTATTATGGATTTCTGAAAACATTGAGTTTTTTGTTTGTGCATTTATTTTGCACAAGAAGACTTTATCTCCTCAGCAGGAATATTGTGGCATTTCCCCAGGAAGTTATAATTCTATCCCTAGAAAGTCTTTTCTCTTTGCATTTCCCCTTTGACAATAAGTGGAAGTCTCCTTATTTGAGACAGGTTACATATTACCCTTTCCAGGCAGATCTACCTGGTTAAAGAAGAAGTTGAGACCCATTCTTGGAAGAACACCAGAATTCTGGGAAAACTATGATATTTTCTCTTGCTACCTTCAGTGAACGTTGGTAGTACATCGGTAGTGAATGTCGGTGTTTCTTATCTTTTTGCTATCTTCAGTGAACATTGATAGTTCATCGTCAATGAACGGCGGTGGTATGATATATTCTCTTTCTACCTTCAGTGAATGTTGGTAGTACATCGGCAGTGAACGTCAGTGTTTCTTATCTTTTTGCTATCTCCAGTGAACGTTGATAGTTCATCGTCAGTGAACGACGGTGGTATGATATTTTCTCTTTCTACCTTCAGTGAACGTTGGTAGTACATCGGCAGTGAACGTCAATGTTTCTTGCTATCTTTAGTGAACGTTGATAGTTCATCTCTAGTGAACGGCGGTGATATGATGTATTATTTCTTTCTAGCTTCAGTAAACGTTGGTAGTACATCGGCAGTGAACGTCGATGTTTCTTATCTTTTTTCTATCTTCGGTGAACGTTGATAGTTCATCTTCAGTGAACGGCGGTGATATGATGTATTCTTTCTTTCTACCTCCAGTGAACGTTGGTAGTACATCGGCAGTGAACGTCAGTGTTTGTTATCTTTTTGCTATCTTCAGCGAACGTTGATAGTTCATCGTCAGTGAACGGCGGTGGTATGATATATTTAGTGAACGTCGATGCTTGTTATCCTCCTCTCTGATTCTATTCTCGTGGTTTACCAGTGATTTATTTTCCTGGTGGGATCGCTCTGTCGCTTCTGCATTTTGTGTTTCCTCCCCAATGCTACTTTGTGTCTCTTCTGCTCCATTCATATGCATTCATATACATAAACATTTGCATGGCATCTTAGGGCCAAAAACAGGGTTTGTTTTATATTTAAGTATCTTCGATCGCGTCGACACGAAGATTTTTAACCTTCGTATCTCCGGATAGAAGAAACTTAAATAAGGGCAGTTGTTGTACCCAAATTTTTGCCCCTAAGATCCCTTCATCATATCATATTGTTTCAATTACCACAAAATCACATTATGGATTTTGGTTTTTCTCCCTATCTTTAGCTTTGCTCTTTGAGGAGTTACCAAGCACCTTGACTTGTTTGCTTTTGTGATCATAGACATTGTACTTTGATTTTTCTATCTCTAATTAATAAAATGCAATATTGGTTTGTCTTACTTGTTGATAATGTAGGTAAAGGCAATGAGGTTTAGCAAGATGCTTCATGGGTTCATGAGTTTATTTCCATGCCCTAATCAAAAGCTTGGGAGATTCAAACCTCACCATTGAAGTTGTTTTGAAGTTGGTATGAAATTAGTTTTGGTGGCCATAGATCCTCATCATCATCCTCAACAATTTCCATTCACAAAGGAAGAAAATTGGCACAAAAAGTTTGTCCAAACTTGGCAAAGTTCTACCAAGCATTCTCTTGATTTAGAGGCTAGGGATTTGGACTTCAAAAGGGCATATCTTGCTCATATTTTGGTATTTTTGAGTGATTCCAAAAACATTATTCTCTTCAAAGAATTACCAATAAATCACTTCAAAATTTCCAAAGAGTTTTCATGTAGAAGGAACTTGGTGAAGAAGAAAGATTACAAGTCATCAAGTTGAATCCCTAATTTTCCATATGTGACTTCAAATGGTCATAACTTGGTCAATTTTTATCACCTTGAGCCCATTGTTTTTCCATGATAATCTTAAGGATGTGTACTTCATTCCTTCTTTTATGTGAAAAGTAAGAAAATGGATGGAAGTTGCCTTAAGAATGCAAAAGATTATAGGTCTTTTCATGATTTTTGGCCAACTTCAACAAGTCATAACTTGCTCAATTTTTGGAGATTTTGAGTATTTCAAATTGAAAAATGTCATTCAAGAGATCTACCTCATTCCATCTTTTTGGGTCAAGAGCAAATTCTAAGTGGAAGGCCATGTTTGGATGCAAGAGATTATAGGTCATTTTTAAAGAAGAATTTGAAATATTTCTAAGTATGGAAAGTCAACTCGTTTTCTCCAACTTTGACTCCATGTAATTTTCAGGTTTGCATGAATTCCCTCCAAAACGCATCATTCACT
The DNA here is from genome assembly GCA_948472305.1 of Vicia faba. Taxonomy (NCBI): domain Eukaryota; kingdom Viridiplantae; phylum Streptophyta; class Magnoliopsida; order Fabales; family Fabaceae; genus Vicia; species Vicia faba. The sequence goes on along the minus strand of OX451738.1, from coordinate 1,578,466,933 downwards.
CTTCCTTTTGATCCCATTTGCTTCTCCTATAAATACATGTACTGTCCCATTCATTTTCTCAAGCTTAGATAGCCAGAATCACCCTGCCAAACTTGCCTCACAACTCATAATTCAGCTACTTCGAATCCTATTCTCAAGCCTTTTTCAATCCATTTTCTTCATCAATTCACCTTCCTTGATCTTCCCTGAAGATAACCACATAATCACATTAAAGAATCGTGCCCTATATTGCTCTATAGAAGTCCAGTTTCAGAGCTCTGCAACTCAACTTCAATAGGTAGATTCCTTCATCAATTATTCAAAACTTTGGTACCATTATGTTGCTCTCATTGCCCTGGTTCTAGTCGCAACACTTACTTTTATCTGGAAGCACTTTTTGACCATGAATTTTCAAATCCCTTTTCAAAACTTTCTTTCCAAATTGCTTAAGTTACAGTTTATATAAAAATGGCGCGAGGGTATGGTTGTATTTGTCTTGAATAGACGAAGCGAATGGCATAGGTCTGAGCTTCTAATTTTACAGTTTGAGAGACCTGTAATTCGTGAGGGCTAGACGTTGAAGATGACCAATGTGTCACCTTCTAACCAATGAAAGCGTGTCATTTGTTTTTTTCAAAAATCTGATTTATTAATGATTCTGTATATTATTCACTAAAGACCATGATATGCATAGCGCGCCAGATCCTTTGGATTTGATTACTAACGCGTTTTGACTCTCATCCAATGGTCCACATCTTTTTCTTTTATTTTCTTTTTCTGATTTTTATATTTTTAATTGTTTTAAATTTCAAAAAATCATAGAAAATTCAATTTTAGTCCAAAAAATCCAAAAAAATTATGAAAAATATTTTTTATTATTCTCTTTCTGATTTTTAATTTTTCACAATTTAATTTTATGTGTTGGTATTTTTATGAATTTCACACTTATTTGATTTATTTAAAATGTTTAAAAATACTTTTACACATTTTTAAATTTTGAAAAAATTATGGAATGATCCAATGATATTGTGACAAATACTGGTGACCTTTTTTTTTTCTTTTTTTCTGACTTTACTATTTTTTATTATTTTTGTTTGTTTTACCCATTTATTTTAATTTTTAAAAATAGTTTCTGACTTTTAAAAATTCCCAAAAAATTTGTATAATTACTTGACCTATTTTCTGATTTTTCTATGGTCTTATCTTTCATTTCTTGATTAATTTGAATATAATTGACTTTTTCCTCATTATTTTCGATTTTTTAAACAGTTTTTAAATCCTTTAATGCATATATTAAATATATTATTATTTTGTGAATATTTTCTGGCTGTCTTGGGTTGATTTTTTGATCATGGCTTTATTAACATTATTGGATCCATGGTGTTGAGTCTAACTCCACAAAAGATGGATGAATGATTTTAATAATAGTTTGATTAAATATTAATTCAAATGTGTTTTTTTTTCTTCTTTTTACCCTAATCTCTCTTCATCTCATCCTCTTCTCATTGCACTAAATGTTGTTGGAGCATGATCTCTATATCATGTCTCAAAACAAATGTTGCATAGATTGCTATTGACGGGCCTCAAAATAGGTGCGACTTCTATATAAGTCCACTTACGATTGCTTAACATAACGCTAAATTTTGTCCCAATTCGAATAAATGATCATTCGTGGCCCAAACTTATGATTGCAACCCCAAGTATGTTAATTTGATCTCTTTGATCCAATAACCTTGAGAATCATTGTGTGGAGGCTTTGGTTCTACCAATCCTCTAATGGATCTACAACACCTTTGGTCAATGCGGATCACTTAAACATCGTTGTGGTGTGGTGGGAGAACTGACTTGAGGTTTCGCGTTTGTGTTTGCAAATGTTTCGGTTTAGCAAGAGTCACCACCGACTTTTTATTTTATCCAAAGGAAAGGTCAAAAAGCACAGGAAAGACCTTTGTGATGTTTTCTTGGGTTTGAGGGGTAGATTATGAAAAGGGAAGGTGCAAGCACCCTTTTCATCCATGGTTTTGCATGGGCTCTTAGTTACTTGTTTAGATCACTTGCTTTTGCTTTTCAATTGTTTGAAATGGTGCTTTATGTGTGGGTTTTGAAAATGCTTTGAAAAGAGGCCATCGTTGTGGCAACCTTTGTAATGATTCTTGTTTGAATATATACAAAGGTGTATTGTCTTTTGAAAAGATATTTCAATGTTTGATTGTTTGAAAGTTTGTTTTGGGAAATGTTTTGAAATTGTGTTGTGAGGTGTGTTTGAAAATAGCAAGGATGTTTTTGTAAGTTTTGATCAAGTAGTTGTCTACCCTATTTTACTCAAAGATCTTTCCTACACATTTTTAACCCTTTTGACAGTGTTGTTTTACCATTATATTTGGTAAACAACCTTGTGTTTGGATGTTAAACGAGACAGGCGCGGGTCATCGTATTGACCATGATAGCAATATTTCCAAGTATCTTTTAGCAATTTTTTTGAGGGACTAGATCATTTTGTATAGGCAACCAAGATAGCATCATCGAGGGACTATGATCTTTTGTTTTGTTTTTGTTTTGCCAAGATACTCGACATACATAACATGGTCATTTTTAAAGGCAACAAGTGGATGAAACCCTAGGGGTGCATGTGTGCATTGTATTGTCATTTTCATGCATTTATGTCTTGCATTAGGTCAAACTATTCTTTTTGATTTTGGATATTGCATACAAACCCTAATCTCTATCATGGCATATTTGAAAGCTATAAATGCGTAAAATAAATCTACGACTATTACAACATTGATATGGGGAGGGGGATACAATTTTGGAATAGGGGATTATTTTGCAAGAAATTAAAACCCTAATATTTACTATTACATCCAAATTGAATTCTTTGCATTAAATAATAAATAAATAATATTTAAGCAAACAAATTAAGTATAAATATGCAAAATATTATAAGTATGCAAAGAGAATGTTTTTGTTTATTTTTATGTATGTGAAAATATAATATTTAATGTATTAAAAAAATAGAAATAAAAGATTATTTTTTGTCTAGGGTAAAAACCCTAATTTTATTTAAGAAAAGTATATATATTAATTATATTGTTTATATACAATAAAATAAAATAATGAAATATGTACAAATGTCAAAAAACGAAAATATATTAGAAAAATATTATTTAAATATGCAAATAATAAAAATGAGAATATGACATTTTTATGTATTATTTTCAAGTTTTTTAAAGAAAATAAAAGTATATACTAATTAATAATTATTTTCATGTTAGAAAAATAAAATAAAATATAAAATAAAATGTGAAAATTTATAAAAATATTTTTGGTAAGTTTTTATGTTTTAGAAAAAATAGAATAAAATCAGAAATGAAAAATAAATAGAAAAATACAAAAATATAAAGAAATGGGCCAGGGGGTGCAATCAGCAAACTGGAGGTGCAAAAAGCAAGCCAAGCTAAGGCCCAGCCCACTGAACTTCATCTTTAACCTTTGTCAAACAAAATACGCGCGCCTGATTCAAATATCCAACTCCTGCATACGTGCTCTATTGCAAAAACTCATAACACAAAAGTTATAGCATTTTTCAAGACGATTCCAACCATGTAAAGAACTCAATCTAACTCTCAAAGACCAGAGAGAATTTCTATGGCCCTAAATTCTAACATAACTTTTTCAGGAAGTTCATGAATCAAATTCTCTTAACACGATTAACTTAAATGAAATCTAAGCATATGTACAGCTTCAGGGCTATGAGTACTACATTTTTTATTCACAAACCTAAGCCTAATGATTCCTAAATAGAGAGATAGGAAGTTGACAAATACTTGTTTCAGTTGAACTCGTGTATGGCAATGTGGAGCTTTTCAATGAGACCTGAGGTGCTTGGGAGCTTGCTTGAACTTCCTCGGACCTTCCCCAATGCCTAGTTTGCTTTGGACTTGCTTGAGCAAGCTTGTAGAACTCAACCTGCACAAGCTGAAAACTGAAATGGTGAAGCTTGCAAATGGAGTTACAGTCACTGTCCAATGGTTGGAATAGCTTGGATAGGTTATCTGGAATGTGTTTGAACAGGTTTGGGGCAAAACGCACGAGTGGTTTGTGTGGTGGAAGTGAAACTACAGGGAGTGCCCTGTTTTGCAAGAATTTTTGTGTTTTGGAAGGCTAGAGGGTTGAATAACTCGTGTTTTTGGCTCAAGAAAATGTACAAAACTTGTCTCAAATGCTTGCAAGGGTTGGTTATAACAAATACTCAAGTTATGGCTTTTTGGCAAGTTTCTTGTATTTTAAGCAAAAGTATCAAGTGGTACAAGACAGGCCTGTACAGGCTATCTTTCAACTTGAACTTTGTGATCTCGGCCCCTCAAGTTTGTGGATATTGTTTGCTGTCCAAGATTTGGTTCAAGGCTCAAGGATGCAATTTGACATAAAGCAAAATTTGACAAAAATGGCAATGTTGCCTTTTTGCTATTTTTGGATTAATCTCTTGAGTAATCCTCCCATGATCAGAACAAAGCCTCAAACCTATGGATTTGCATTTAATTATTGAGTATGAAAGGGTTTAGGGACCTGTAATCAAGTACAAACAATGCTGGATGGAAGTTGCAACTTGTATCAACATGAAAAATGCCCTGGATCAAAAGTGTGTTTTTGCCAAATTCAAACCTTCGATTCTCCCTAACCACAAATGATTTTGGAGAGTTCTTGAACATTTTGGAAATCTTGTAACATTCTCTAAAATCCATCTTTGAAATGCATTTTGAGATTCCAAGTGGAACTAGGTGAAAAATTGCCATGAAGATAGGTCAAAATCCTGCCTAAACTAGGGCAAAATTTCACTAAGTTAAAAGTTTCATGGACCCTTATTCCAAAACTCATAACTTGAAATACAAGCCTCTTTTTGGAAAACTTTGTGAATAAAAGTTGTAGATTTTGTGGAGGACTAAAACTTTTATGTTGTAAGTTTTGTTTGAATCCAATTGCATCATGGTGAAAATGTTGGGCAAAGTTGGGAAAAAATAAGAAAATTTCATAACTTAAATTCTAAGTTATGAAAATTTTCAATTTTAAACCCTAATTTGAAAAATTAGGTTTCTTGATGAACAAGTTTTATGTTTTGACACATTTTGATGAAAAATGACCCTTGGCACTTGATTTTGACCAAAAAGTCAAAGTTTGACTTTTCAGTGTATAGTCAAATTTTGATCAGTTGACTGAAAAATTCATCTGTCAATCCAATGCATTTGAGATCTTTTGAACCTTTTGAATAGGTCAAGATGATGCCATTGAGTCCTTGAATCCATTCTTGAACCCAATTTGCCATTGGCTAGGTTAAAAATCAGAAATTGCCCTTGTGCAGTCAAAACCCTAAAAATGACCATTTTGCCCTTTTGATGATCTGATCAAATTTCTTGAGGAGTTGTGGTCCAAACTTGATCAAATGGTTCATATGAGTCTATAACATTGATGTGGATCAAAATTTATGAGGTTTGACTGTAAATTGACCATAGTTGACTTTTTCCCCAATACAACTGATTTCTAGGTCAACTGTCCAATTGACTGGGCAAAAATTTGATTCAAAGCTTGAAACTTGGTAGAGGCAATCTTGTACGTCCAACATGGAGTGTGAAAGTCACATTGAGCATTATAAGTCCAAAATTCCTTGTGCAAATTCAAACCCTAATTTAGGTCATCAGTGCAAGGAGATGCCTTGAGCAGAGCAAAACCTTAATCCTGGTCTTGATTTCAAAGAGTCTTGTGAGGGGAAATCTTGATAAAATGAGATGGAAAATTTTGGGGTACAACATCTGCCCCTGTTCAATCTTCTTGAACCTGAAGAGTTAGATTGGCAGGTTTGCCTTTCGTGACTCGAAGGTAAAAGAGGATTGGACACTAGAGTGCCCGTAAATTTGCGCTCGTCAGAGTGTAGTTGAGGGAATGGGCTTAAAGATGCCATTTGGAAGATGTGACCGAATCTTGTCGGAGATGGGCTTAAAGATGCCATCCAAGAAAATTGATCGCATAAGAGATTCCTTTGCGAAAGCCCGTATGCCTGTTATTAAGGAGAACTACGCCGGGGGAATGCTGGTCTCTGTCGTGGTAGAAATAGAACTTGAGTCATCTGTTATTCTACTGGGGAGTCATCTCTTGGTTGAAGAGGTGACAGTGAACTGCTATCTGGTCAACATCCAGGCTTCACAGTCTTGTATTGCTATTTGGTCAACATCCAGGCTTCACGATACTTTACTTCCTATCTGGTCAACATCCAGGCTTCAGAAGGAAATCAAGTGGTTATCCGGTCGCCTCTGGTTTTCCCTTTGATTTTGGGGCCTACTAATATCCGGTTGAATCTGGGTTTCAAAGTGATTGGCCGAGTAAACTGTTATTTGGTTAACGTCCAAGCTTCACAGGATACCTTACTATTATCTGGTCAACATCCAGGCTTCACAGTCTTGTATTGCTATCCGGTCAACATCCGGGCTTCACAAAACTTGCAGGGGGTTCTACTATTTTCCGGTCGATCTTCGGGCTTCAGTATAGTCAAGATATTATCTGGTCGAATTCCGGCTTCATAACTGGAACAGGAATCTGCATATTGATTTGAATAAGTAGATAGGGAAGCATCCGTGTTTGGAGCATCTCTAAGTCATTTTCTGAGCTTTGAGTATCTATTTTAGGTAGCTATCGATTTTATCCTGAAAAGGGTAGAATGTTAGCTGAAACACAAAGTTATGTTGCATGAAATGTATGATGCAATAAGATGTGTTTTATCAATGTTCATGATTTATGAATGTAGTGTATGCGCATATAAGCTGATTAGATGTTTTGCTAAGGAAAATAAATCATGGATAGCTGGAGATAATAAAATCTTTGACTGCTGTCGGGGAAAATAAATCCATGACCACTGTTGGAGATTTAAGATCTTTGACAACCTCTGTGGGGAGAAGCTATATTGCTGGGGAGATCAGGAGTTTGGGTTGTATGCCAATCTATTGGGGACTTCAAGAATGAGAATCTCCGTTCCGTTGGGGGTATCATGGAAAACTGAATGGTTTCCGCTGGGAATTGGTAGCTCAAAGTTTCCTCTCTGCTGGGGATCTTAAAGACGTGCTGATTTGATCGTGCACGGAAATTTGACTCCGTTGAGGAAGAAGGATTTAAAATAACTCCTTGGGGAATTATCTTTTTTTAAAGAGACTCTCCTGGGAAGTTGGAGGAAACTGGATAGTCTCTAATGATGTTCAAGGGTTAAAGGTTTGACTCCGTTTGGGAAGAAAGTTTCATCTTCACTGAGGGTTTGCAGTTCAAAGTTTTGCTCCGTTGGGGATTGGGAGTTTTGAAAACTCAACTCTGATGGGGATTTTTGAAACTTAACTCCGCTAGGGATATGTATTTCAAGATTTTAGTTCCGCTGAAGATCTGGATGATGTACTGCAGGGGATTTCTTCTGGAATAGCCTAAAGACGTTTTCCTATACTTTCAACCTATCGATAATTATCCTTTCTCATTTTGTTTTATTTGTAAGCAGTGACTATATTCAAATGCATATGCTCATTTAATAAATCATTGGATGTTTTCAAATAAAACACAAGTGTAAAAGAGAAAGAAAAGGCAAACAATTTTCTGCACTTTTGATGTATCTTTGTATTAACCTTGTGTAAGTATTTTGTACAAAGGAGACAGACATCCTAGTAAGAGAATGTTGTCATAAAATTGAGAAAAAATTTATACAAATAAAGATGGTTATGTGTAACAATTCCATGGGGTTCCCATTCTGCTATAGCCTTCGTAACTCTGAGTATCTTGTCCATTCGTTGCTTCGTCCGCAAATCATTGGATTGATCAGAAGCTTGGAGCTTGTCTGTGAAGAAATTGTCCTTAAAGTGATCCGACGAGACATAGTCATACGCTTTAATTCCCTAACTTTTTCCTGGATCGCCCTTTCGGGTTTTCGATCCACCGGGAAACCTGTTTTGGCCAAAGTCTCCCTTTCGGGTTTTCAACTTGTCGGGTATATATATATTTTTTATTTATCCCGAACTTATGCCTGAACCGCCCTTTCGGGTTTTCGATTCACCGGGATGCCCATTTTTGCCTAATTCTCCCTTTCGGGTTTTCAACTTGTCCGGTCGTTTATGCGTAGTATCTTTTGACTATGTCTGCGTTCGCAGGGTGCGGCAGGTCATCGCCGTCCATGGTGGTCAGAATCATTGCCCCACCAAAAAAGATGTTTTTGATCACAAATGGTTCTTCATAAGTAGGAGTCCATTTTCCCCTGGGATCACTTTGCGGCAAGATGATTCGCTTGATTACAAGGTCCCCGACTTGATATACTTGCCTCTTGACTTTCTTGTTAAAGGTCTTGATCATACGTTTTTTATACGCCTGACCATGGCAAACAGCAGTAAGTCGCTTTTCGTCAATCAAGTTAAGCTGATCAAGACGGGTTTGAATCCAATCGTCTTCACTCAAACCAGCATCTTTCATGATTCTCAAGGAGGGAATCTGAACCTCGATAGGTAAAACAACCTCCATGCCATATACCAAAGAAAAGGGTGTTACCCCAGTTGAAGTGTGTGCCGTGGTACGATACTCGTGCAGAGTAAACTGTAACATCTCGTGCCAGTCCTTGTAGGTGACTGTCATCTTTTGAATGATCTTCTTGATATTTTTGTTCGCGGCTTCGACAACACCGTTCATCTTAGGCCGATAGGGAGATGAATTGTGATGTTGAATCTTGAACTGCTCGCAAAGAGCGGTGATCATAGTATTGTTAAAATTTGTACCATTGTCAGTGATGATCATGTCGGTGATACCATACCGGCATATGAAGTTCTGCTTGATGAAGCGGGCAACCACATTCTTTGTAATGGAGGCGAAGGAAGCTGCTTCGACCCACTTGGTAAACTAATCAATGGCCACCAGGATGAAACGGTGTCCATTGGATGTTGTAAGCTTGATCTCTCCGATCATGTCGATTCCCCACATCGCGAATGGCCAAGGAGCCGTTAAGACATTGAGAGGAACTGGAGGAATATGTATCTTGTATGCATAGATTTGGCATTTGTGACAAGTACGGGAATGTTGATGACAATCAGCTTCCATGGTAGACCAGTAATAGCCTGCCCGTAGAATCTTCTTAGCCATCGTATGTTCGCTCGAGTGGGTGCCAAAGGTGCCATTATGTAGTTCAGCCATGATCTGCTCAACTTCAACCTTGTCCACACAATGGAGTAGGACACAATCAAGATTGCGCTTGTATAGGATATCATTGCTCAGAAAGAACTTGGCCACGAACCTCCTTAAGAACTTTTTGTCGTTGACTGAAGCTCCTTCAGGGTACTCTTGTGCTTCGAGATACCTTTTGACATCATGAAACCAAGGTCGGTCCACTACTTCTTCGGTATTAATCTCGTGAAAATGTGAAGGTTCGTCCATTCGTTTAATGGTGATTTGAGGAGCCTAATTATCCCATTTAAGGTTAAACATGGATGACATTGTATCTAGCGCATCTGCTAGCTGATTCTCTTCTCGCAGGAATTGTTCGAAGGTAATCTGCTCGAAATGTGGTAACAATGTTAGGACATGTTCTTTGTAAGGGATGAGGTTTGGATGTTTAGTATCCCACTCTCCTTTGATTTGACTGATAACCAAAGCTGAGTCCCCAAACACAACCAAAGATTTGATTCCTAAGTCGATTGCAGCCTTGAGACCAAAGATGCAAGCTTCATACTCGGCCATGTTGTTGGTGCAACTGAAACAGAGTCTAGCGGTGAAAGGTGTATGGCAACCTTGTGGAGAAATAAGTACCGCGCCTACCATTCCAAGTGCATTGGAGGCACCATCAAAGTACAGGGTCCATCGGGATCTTTGTTCAGGTCCGTCATACAATCTGTTTTCTTCAATATTGCTCAAAGTCATGATATCCTCGTCGGGAAAGTCGAACCTCATGGATTGGTAATCTTCGACAGCTTGATGGGCCAGATGATCGGCTAGCACACTCCCCTTTATAGCTTTTTTGGTCGTGTGCTGTATATCATATTCGGTGAAGATCATCTTCGATCTAGCGATTCTTCCAGATAGAGCCGGCTTCTCGAAGATGTACTTGATTGGATCCATCTTAGAGATCAGTAAAGTGGTATGTGTCAACATATACTGCCTTAGCCGGCGAGCAGCCCATACCAAAGCGCATCAAGTTTTCTCGAGCAGTGAGTAGCGAGTCTCACAGTCGGTAAACTTTTTGCTAAGGTAATAAATGTCATGCTCTTTTCGGCCAGACTCGTCATGTTGGCCCAATACGCACCCCATTGAATTCTCCAGGATAGTCAGATACATGATTAAAGGTCTTCCTTCGACGGGTGGCATCAAGATAGGAGGTTCCAGCAAATACTCCTTGATTTTATTGAAAGCAACTTGACAATCATTATTCTATTTAACCACCTGATCTTTCTTCAACAGCTTGAAGATTGGTTCACAGGTAGATGTTAGGTGAGAGATGAACCTTGCAATGTAGTTTAGCCGTCCCAAGAAACCTCTGACCTCCTTCTCAATGCGAGGAGCAGACATTTCTTGTATGGCTTTGACTTTGGAAGGATCAACCTCAATGCCTTTGTTGCTGACGATGAATCCCAAGAGTTTACCGGGCCTGACTCCGAAAGTGCACTTGCTAGGGTTCAGTCTGAGCTTGTATTCCTTTAACCTGACAAACAACTTTTGCAGATGGTCGAGGTGTTCTTCTTCTATCTGTGAATGGGCTATCATGTCGTCTATGTAGACTTCAATCTCATGATGTATCATGTCATGAAACAAAGCTACCATGGCGCGCTGATAGGTTGCCCCGACATTCTTCAGTCCGAATGGCATCACTTTATAGCAGAAGGTACCCCACTGCGTAACAAAAGTATTTTTCTCCATGTCTTCAGGGGCCATTTTGATCTGGTTGTAACCTGAAAATCCATCCATGAAAGAGAATACCTTATGTTGAGCTGTATTGTCAACCAAGATGTCAATGTGCGGTAGTGGAAAGTCATCTTTAGGGCTAGCCCTGTTTAAGTCTCTGTAATCCATGCACATTCTGACTTTGCCGTCCTTCTTATGCACGGGCACAATGTTAGCAACCCATTATGGATAGGAAGTAACAGCAAGAAATCCAGTATTGAACTGCTTCATTACTTCAGCTTTGATCTTTTCGGACATGTCGGGCCTCATTCAGTGGACTTTCTGTTTGATCGGTGGACAGTCTTCTCTTGTAGGGAGATGGTGAACCACAATATCTGTATCGAGTCCCGGCATGTCTTCGTGGGACCAGGCGAAGATCTCAACATATTCATTCAACAACTGAACTAAGCGCTCTTTGACACTTGGCACCCACTTTAACCTCTTTTCTTTCTTCCTATGTTCTCAAGTTGATAGTCTCTAACAACTCCCCGTGAGGTAGAATAGCCCTTTCTTCCTATTGCAAAAGTCTAGCCAACTCTCCAGGCACTTCACAGTCTTCATCACCTTCATATTCGGCATGATTGACCAGATCTTCAGAGTCACTGAAGGCCATAGCATAATTGTTACCCATGGAATCCAGAGTGGATGGGTACCTGCATTTTGTGAGTGTGTGTGGGTGTAAGGGATAGCCACCTTTAAACAAATAAAATGTAAAAAGAAAGAAAATGAACACAAAAGTTTATATATGAAAACGTCCATGATTCGTTAAAAATGGCATATGAAGATGAAAAATCAAGCCCTTACAAATGGACCTATATGCCCCGGGTAAGGCATAAGGCAAAAAGTGTACGAATTGTTTTAAAATTATTACAGACCAACAAAAAATGTTCAAAAGATAAATTACTGATTGATGAAAGTAATAGGAACGAAGTCTTTCGCCTCCCAGTTGTTCAGTCCTCCTTCAATAGTTGGAAAGATCCAATCTTCAAAATTGCTTTCTTCTTCATCATCCTCTAAAGCATGAACTCCACGATGAGTGATTTTCAATGGCGGTCCTCCAGCCCGGGAGCGACGCACAGCCTTCTGACTAGCAGCAGTGAAACCCAAGCCGAACTTATCTGTCTTGTAAGGAAAATCTGGCAGTTGACCCCATACTGTGCTTCCTCCTTCCTTGATCACAACCTCCGTATCTTTAAGGGATGACATCTGGGACACATGTTTGGTAATGATAGGCACATAAGTCATTGTCTTGGCTACCGCAACCTCATGATAAACCTCTTCAAAGTGCTGAAAGGGGGTCTCAATGAATTCACCATCTAATTCAACATAACATAATGAATTCAGATGGCTTATCATATACTCCTCCTCGCCACGAACTGTCACAATTTTCCCCTGGACTGGGTACTTAAGCTTCTGATGCAGAGTGGACGTAAAGGCTCCAGCATGATGAATCCACGGTCTTCCTAACAAGCAAGAGTAGGAGGGACGGATATCCATGACATAAAATGTGGAGTGGAAAGTTTCAGTCCCCACTTTAATTGGGATGTCCACCTCCCCGTGGACCATCTACTTAGAACCATCAAAGGCTCTTACAATGATATTGCTGGGCTTTAAGGTCAATCCTTCACAGTCCAATCTGTCCAACGCTTTCTTAGGCAAGACATTTAAAGACGACCTGATATCAACCAGAATGTGAGTAAGAGTAGTCCCTCTACATTCCACCGAGACATGCAGCGCGTCATTATGCTTTCTCCCTTTAGATGTTAAGTCAGCATCGGAGAAACCAAGACCGTTGTCGGCTGTTAAGCTGGCTACACACTCTTGGAACTGGTCCGTGGAGGTTTCTTGAGGCACAACAGCTGGAACTGTTCAATCTTCTTTTTATGCTTTATGTATTATTTGTTTTTTATCATTTTTACATTCCATGCCATTTTCATCTTTTCTCATTTGAGCATTTATATTCTTGTCATTTTTACCTTGCTCACTTGAGCTTTTATTTTTCTTTTCCTAAGATACTTAATAATCAACCTAAACCCTAAAAAACTCTTAATGGTACTTGGACTATTTGGTTACTATCCTTGGCATTATGGAGCAGTGGACTTTTTTGGACTTAGGATTAGAAACCTTGGCCTATCTTGGAGACTTTATGGTCTTATCTGATTATTTTTTCTGGAGCTCTTGAGGTTTACCTCAAGACATTGGGTTGCTTGTTTGTTTTTGTGTGAAGGTTTTTGTGATTACACTCTTTGTTTGTAATCTGGAATTCACCCCCATACAGTCGTTACTCTGTCCAATTTTTGTGAAGACTTAATAAACTTAAAGTTTGGTTCTCTCAAGAGGTCTAGTATCTTTGCTTGCTTGATTCCAATCCAAAGAATGGGAATTCTATCTTGGCTCATAATGTCAAGTTTTGGCTTCTTGTTGGTTAGATGTTCCTTATCCTTAGCTTTTACCTTATGCTTTAGGATAGCCTCTTCTACTCCTCCCATCTTCTTTAATTTCAAAAATCTTCTCCCTCCTTTTCAAAACCCTTCTTGTTTTGAAACTTAAACACTTTTATAATAAACTTGGACTTATGTCCATGCGTTTTCAAAAAACATTTTCATAAATAAACTTTAATCAATTTAATAATACTTTGACATTTTTTATGAGAAGACTAAAAGTCAACCAATCTCATTTTAAACCATTTTTCCACTTTTGCTTTTACCTTTTAACTTTTCTTAAAAGATTAGACTCTTGTCAATCCTTGTAGTGACGAAAACAAATATACTTCTACAATATGTAGTGAAGTGAGATATATTCCACTTGGGTGTTGAGTGAGGCATTGTTGATTTTAAAATCCAAGCCATATCCTCCACTTTGAGATGATGCAAATTCTCTTTTCTCATGATTGTGGATAGTAAGTATGTTTTCCACACGCACAATGACGATGATGTATTATCTCTTAAAATCAACCAACACACTTGTGTTTCAAATATTTTAAAAGAGGAACTATGTGTACCCTGATCCCCTATTGCAAGAAAGGTGGTACGTAGGCACTAAAGGTTCGCAACCGCGGCGGGTGCAAAATTCATAAAAAATATACTTCTTTTCTCACCTCCACCATCCATTTTATATACAACACATTTTTTTATAGCCAAAATATACAGATTTTACAAAGAGGTTCCTGCGGAGTACCGTAGATGTTTAGGGTGCTAATACCTTCCCTTTGCATAACCAACCCCCTTACCTTGAATATTTCCCCCCTTTTTTGGGTTATTCTCTCTTTTCCCATTCCTTTGGAAACAATAAAGCGCGGTGGCGATTTTTATTTTGATTTGTATAAAGTCTAGTCAATCCAATTGCTTAGTCTTGAACATTTCTACCGATACAGTAATGAATTGTGATTACTCACCCTTTCTGCTTGAAAATGTTGCCTCGATATGTGGGTAACTTGCAGGTTTTAGGAATAGAAGTATATGCTCGAGGATAGATTTATGGAGTATTTATTTAGTTTCTATCGAATAGAAGATATCTTGCTCTGATATGTAACATCGGGTTGAGAATGTTTTGAAGAAGTGAAAAACACAAGAAGGGGGGTTGAATTGTAAACCTTGAAATCAAATGCAGACAACACGTTATTTTTATCCTGGTTCGTTTGATCTCAAACTACTCCAGTCCACCCGTCAAGGTGATTTCGCCTCTCTCCAACGAGGTCTTAATCCACTATATTCAACTAAATATTACAACTGCTTTAACAACTGCTAAAGCCTTCTTGATTCTAAACCACAGACCGGTTTCTCAAGGAAATTCTTTCTTACAGATAAATGAAAACTATGTGTGTTGAATGTTTTCTACAAAAAACTCTATATCACACCTGTGATAATACACAAATTAAGCTTATGTGAAACTAGGATGCTATAACTATGGAGTAGGCAATTTGAGAGATATAGCAAACTTTTTTTGAGTGAGGATGAAAATGATTTGCTTTATGCATGTGAAGAGTTGTAGAGCATTAGCCAATTCATTTCTCACTGACTTGTTTATATAGCATTTGGAAAAGATACGTTGTAGTCAATTATGCCATTTCAATGTCCATTACATTCTTTCCATATTGAGAAGATCTTTGTCTTGGAATACAGCCGTTGGTAATAAAGTGTCTTGAATGCACATTACCATTGTCACTTAAGCATGTTTTTGGCTTTGGCTTATTTTGAAGCTTCTAACTGCTGATGATATTGTTTTGGTCTTGATCAGAGTTTAGAGCATGTTAAGCGCAGATCTGTTCATCAAGCTTCAGCGTAAGCACATGCTTTGATCTTCTGATGCTGGCATATGATATTTCATCTTCTGATGCTATCTATTAGAGTTTCTGTAAATTCTTAATATTATTTTTAGGTAGCATATATGTCTCATATGAATTATACAATTTATTTAATCTAGCATTTTGTTATCATCATAACTTTAACTTAGGGTAGTAGATTCAAACTTTGTTCTAACAATCTCCCCCTTTTTGATGATGACAAAAACTGGATATTTTCAATTGAAATTTAAAGGCAGAATTATCAGAGATAACCAAATAATAAATTGTATCACAGATAAACAGAAAGGCGTCAACAATAAGGAGGAGTAAAAAGGTATCAAAGTTTAAGAAGATAAGAAAAAACTATCACAGTTGTGGAAAAACTCCCCCTGAGTTTATTACTTCCCTTTTAATTCCATGAGTCCTTTAACATCAGATCTTTCTTGAACTAGAGCAGAGCTTCAGTGTATCAGAGATAATTAACTTCTTTTACCTGTAAGCTTATGGAGAACAAATAAACATTCAAGTATATCAGAGTGTTAGAATGTTTGAGACTTTTGTCTCGGTAATCCGTTATTGAAAAATATCATTCTCTTTCTCCCCCTTTTTGTCAGCAATCAAAAAGTGCAAGTAATTAAAGTTAAAACGATCAGTGCAGAAAAACGATTGTATTTAGTTCAAAGCTCAGAAGATAGTACAGATAACATGTAAAGAAAACAATGAAAACATCAAGAAACAAAATCTAAGGTTGGGGTGGAAGGCGTGTGAACAGAGCTTCTAGCATGTTCTTAATCTGATCAGCGGTTTCCTTATGCTGATGCACCATGCTGACTACTAAATCAATCTTACTATCTTGCACATCCATCCTTTCCTTCATTCGTTGATCATTCTCATCCATTCTTTTCTGCAGACGAATATCATTTTGCTTCAGCTCTTCAAGAGTCTGCCTGTCCAATGCAGCTTGAGAGACGTCAGAATCAGGATGCTTCTGAGAGCTTTTTGCAACATCTTCTTCTTGACTAAGATCTTCAGCTGGAATCGTCTGATCTTCTGCTGGTTGAACTTTTGAAGCTGTACGCTTTTCAGACCAAGGCTCACTGTCCAGATGAAGCACTTCCTCCTTCAGCAGTTGACTCAAGACTGGACCTTCAACTTCTTTCAGCAGATTGCTGAAGTTCTGTTGAGCCTGTTCATAGTTTAGGTCTTGCAGCTTAAAGGTTTCAGCGCGTACCCATCCTCTGAATTGTGTCCAGAGTTGGTATGAAACAACAAGATCAATCACTCCCAGACAAGCCTGCTTTAGAGAAGAAATCCAATTCTGCATGTCTATTTCAAAATTCAAGATGCTAGAACCAACATCTGGTTGTTTGGGTTTGGGAATGGCGGTTTTATTTTTAAGGGAAGCAAGGCGGTCAAGGACTGTTAGATCAATGAAGGTCTTGTTGTGGTCATTTGGATTTTGTTTGGGTGAGGGAGTGGGAGAATCAGAAATGATTATTGGACTGTGTGGAGTTTTAGGTGGAGTAGTTTCTGGTGAGGATGGTAGTTGAGGTATGTTTACAGTTGTACCACAAGGCAGTTGAATAGCCAAGGGTTGTGGTTCAGAGGATTCAGATGATTGAGGTTCAGGGGTTTGAGCCTCAGAGTGTTGAGACTCAGAGTGTTGAGGTGAGGGTGGATTAAGTTCTGGTTGTGGAGATGGAGGTTGTGGAATTTCTGGTTGTGGAGATGGAGGTTGTGGAATTTCTGGTTGTGGTGAGAGTGTAGTTTCTGGTTGAAGTGAGTGGGAAGATTCTGGTTGAGGGTTTGGATTTTCTGTATTGGGAGCGGAAGAGTGTTTATCAATTTCTGAAATAACTTTTTCAAGTTATGGTTATGTTGATATTGTAGGTTTGGCGCGGGATCTTTTGAGGGTTAATGACTCAGAAGGGTCAAACTCAGGTTCAATATCATCAATGGTTGGAATATGGATTTCAAATGAAGTTGGGGTTGGAATAAATGTTGGAACAGCAGATGAATTTAAAACATTAACAGAAGACAGATTACCTCTCTTCTTTGGGGTCTGCTGAGACAGTCCTTCTGATGCAGCCTTTCTCTTCTCAATCTTCTTCAAAGTAACCTCTGGTGTTTTCTGGTGCAGATCTTTGATGTTCAGATCAGGATCTGTGCCATCAGCTTTACACGCATCCAAGTATCTAAGAACAATGGCTGGTTTAGAGTCAATCTCAGAGAACATAGGAAAGTCGTCCAGAGGGACTCTTCTGCTGGTGATTTCAGCATGAGGAGTGATGCTGGGCTCCTTCCTTATATTCTCTATCATCTTCATCTTCTTCAGATTCTTGGCATTCAGCTGCTTGCCAACAGAAGGTTCTAGAGAGCTTATTTCCTGTGCCTCTGTCAGGTGTTCAATCAGCCTATTCTCCGTTAGAATATCTGATATTAATCTGCCGAAGGGTATCCAATCCCTTTTAGTCCTTTCTTCTTCTCTAGTTTCTTTGACGCTTGTCTTCAGATGATTGAACAGAAGGTGAGCAAGGTTGATCTTGGACTTCTTTGCAATAAAATAAATCAAAAATTTCTGATCTATGTTTATATAGTCAGGAGAGCTTGTAGGCTTCCTGTGGTTGAAGCAGCCCAGAATGATCTTTGCCCAGATTCTGTGCTGATCCTTCAAATCTCTTATTTTGCTGCTGGGAACCCCATGTGTGAAAATCTCTCTTGCAGTTAGGGCAGAGTTTGCACATCTATCTGCCATGTCAATACAGCGGATACCACCACCATTGTATCCAATCAGCCTTGCAATGAGATCCTCAGTAATCACTATCTTCTTTCCCATGATATATGAAGTAACCTGATGAGTTGAGGCAGACGCATGAATCCAGAATTATTTAACCAGAATTGGGAACGTTGGACCCACCAACCTATCAAAATACCTTTCCCATCCTTGTGCCTTAATTTCTTCAGTCAAATCAAAGCCATTTTCCTTCAAGCTGTTGAAATCTACTATCAGTTCTGACAAAACCTCCAAGTTCTTGACCGGAGTGAGGAGCGTTCTGAAGGGAATCTGATACTCTTCAGAAGAAGCATCTTGCTGGGAGCCTGTAGATGGAATGCTAGAAGATGCCATGTTCACACAAGGGTTTGAGAAAAAAATTGGTTTCTTTGAGAAAAAAAATGAACACACAGTAAGAAGGAATCACAGAAAAATGTTGAAGATTTTTAAGAGACGGTAAAAGAGAATGAATGATGTTTAAAGCGTTTAAATAGGTTTCAAAAAGTGTTTTGAAAATATAAACGTTTTAAGAGAGAGAATTAAATCATGATTACTAGCATTTAATGTTGGCTGATTTTGGGGGATTTAGAGAGATATTTGGAACGGTTACCCATGACATGTGTCTCAATGCATCCAATCAGCGTTTTGCTTTCTCAGAAGCGTGCACGCATGTTCTGCTTCAGGAATTAGCTGATGACTGGATGACACTTGTTTGATTTGGTGAACAGCACATCTATCCTTGAAATGAAACGCTCAGATCTTTGTGGATAGACTCTGATACAATCTGCATGTCTAACTTTCTGAAAGAAGATTGATCAGAAGTTCACAGTAAAATAAGACACATTCTGAAGGTTAATATATAAAATTAAAACATTTTCACTATGGGCAGAGCTTCATGCTGAGATGTTTCAGAATGAAGTTAAACCTATCTTCAGAAAGTGGTTTTGTGAAAATATCATCCCATTGATGGTCTGTATCAATAAATTTTAAGTTTAAAATGCCTTTCTGAATATAGTCCCTAATGAAATGATGTTTTATTTCTATATGCTTAGTCCTAGAATGCAAAATGGGATTTTTACTTAAGAAAATGGCAGAAGTGTTGTCACAGAGTATAGGAATGTTACTTTCAAATATCTGGAAGTCTTCAAGCTGACTTTTCATCCAGAGCATTTGTGTGCTGCATCCTGCTGCTGCTATGTACTCAGCTTCTGTTGTTGATAGCGCAATTGTGGATTGCCTTTTGCTGAACCAAGAAATCAGATTTTCTCCCAGAAACTGGCAGCTTCCAGAAGTACTTTTACGCTCTACTCTGTCTCCAGCAAAGTCAGCATCACAGTAACCTACTAAGCTGTAATCACTAGATTTTCTATAAAATAAACCCAGATTAGTAGTACCTTTCAGATACTTGAAAATTCGTTTAACAGCTGTTAAGTGAGATTCTCTATGATCTGATTGGAATCTTGCACAAATGCATACACTGAATAAAATATCAGGCCTTGAAGCCGTCAGATAAAGAAGAGAACCAATCATACCTCTGTAGACCTTCTGTTCTACCTTTTTGCTTACCTCTTCTCTTTCCAGAATGCACGTGGGATGCATTGGAATCTTTGATGACTTACATTCTGAGAGGTCAAATTTCTTCAGAAGTTCTCTGACATATTTTCTCTGATGAATGTAAGTTCCCTCTGGAGTTTGATTGATTTGAATTCCCAAAAAGAATTTCAGTTCCCCCATGAGGCTCATCTCAAATTCTGCCTGCATACACTTAGCAAATTTTCTTCCAAGAGAAGGATTAGTAGATCCAAATATAATATCGTCAACATAAATCTGACACACTAAGATGTCATTCTTAACTGTCTTACAGAATAAGGTTGTGTCCACTTTCCCTCTGGTGAATTCCTTTTCTAACAGAAAGTTACTTAGTCTTTCATACCAAGCTCTGGGAGCTTGTTTCAGACTATACAGTGACTTCTTTAGTTTGAAAACATACTCTGGATTTTTTGTACTTTCAAAAACAGGGGGTTTGTGCACATAAACCTCTTCTTCTATATAGCCATTTAAGAATGCACTCTTGACATCCATCTGATATAGAGTGATGCCTTTATTAACAGCAAAAGAAATCAAAAGTCTGAAAGATTCTAACCTGGTGACTGGAGCAAAGGTTTCTGTATAGTCTATCCCCTCTTGCTGACTATAACCTTGTGCTACCAGTCGTGCCTTGTTTCGGATGACTTCACCTTGTTCGTTCAGTTTGTTTCTGAACACCCATTTTGTTCCAATGACGTTGAATCCTTTTGGTCTGGGAACTAGATCCCACACGTCATTTCTGGTGAATTGATTCAGCTCTTCTTGCATTGCTAGAATCCAGTCGTTGTCCAGAAGTGCTTCATCAATTGAAGAAGGTTCGATCAGAGACACAAGTCCCATGAGGGATTCTTCAGAGTTTCTGAAGCTGGATCTTGTTCTGATTGGATCTTCCTTTCTTCCTAAGATTGTTTCTTCTGGGTGATCCATGCTGCTTCTGGGTAGTCTTTTCTGAGGTTGATCAGCAGCTGTTGCTGGATTGCTTGCAGTGCTCCTTTCTGATGTTGAAGGAGTGTCTTTGTTGAGAGCTTCTGATGACGTGTCTTCAGAACCTATGAATTCTACTTCCATACCTGCAAAGACTTCATTCTGCTTTGACTTTTCAGAGTCAAGCTTATCATCAAAACGAACACTGATTGATTCTTCCACAATCTGTGTTTCTGTATTGTATACTCTGTACCCTCTTGAGCGTTCAGAGTATCCTAACATAATACACTTCTGTGCTTTAGAGTCAAACTTGTTCAAATTATTTTTTGTATTTAACATAAAACAAGTACATCCAAATGGATGAAAATATGAAATGTTGGGCTTTCTGTTCTTCCACAATTCATATGGAGTCTTTTCCAGAATAGGTCTTATGGAGATTCTATTCTGAATGTAGCACGCTGTGTTTATTTCCTCTGCCCAGAAGATCTTAGAAACGTTTGTCTCATTGATCATGGTTCAGGCCATTTCTTGCAATGTTCTGTTCTTTCATTCTACAACTCCACTTTGTTGGGGAGTTCTAGGACAAGAGAAATCATGCAGAATGCCTCTGTCATTAAAGAATGACTCAAAATCTTTGTTTTCAAATTCTCCACCATGATCACTTCTGACTTTAACGATTCTAAGATCTTTCTTATTCTGAACTTGGTTATAGAAGGTGACAAACACAGAGTGTGACTCGTCCTTGTGTCTTAAGAACTTTACCCATGTCCATCTGCTATAGTCATCTACGATTACTAACCCGTACTTCTTGCCACTGACTGAAGCCGTTTTAACTGGTCTAAATAAGTCAATGTGCAGAAGTTCTAATGGTTTAGAGGTGGAAACAACGTTTTTAGATTTGAAAGCAGGTTTTGCAAACTTGCCTTTCTGGCATGCTTCACACAGAGCATCTAAATTAAACTTCAGATTAGGAAGTCCTCTGACCAGATTGAGTTTGTTAATCTGAGATATTCTTCTCATACTAACATGCCCCAATCTTCTGTGCCAGATCCATTGCTCGTTGTTAACAGACAGAAGACACTTTACATTATGACTTTTTAGTTCAGAAAGTTTGATTTTATAAATGTTGTTTTTCCTCTTTCCATTAAATAGGATAGTCCCATCTTTCTGACTAACAGCTTTACATGATTTTTGATTAAAGATTATATCATAACCGTTATCACTTAATTGACTTATGGATAACAGATTATGCATTAATCCATCTACTAATAGAACATTATTTATAGAGGGAAGATTTCCATTACCTACTGTTCCAGAGCCAATGATCTTTCCCCTCTGATTGCCTCCAAAGCCTACGTGGCCTCCAGGCTTAAGTTCCAGGCTTTGGAACATATGCCTTCTTCCCGTCATGTGTCGTGAGCAGCCAGAGTCCAGGTACCATGACTGGTGTTTCTGATTTGCTGCTAAAGATATCCGCAACATGTATTATTTTATCCTTAGGTACCCATATCTTCTTGGGTCCTGATTTGTTAGCTTTGCCAAAACTCTTGTTGAATTTTGGTTTCACAGGATAATTACTACTAGTATATTTAATGTCATGTGTGTGACCATACACAAAGTGTGAATTCAGAGGAGTGTGTTTAATAATTAAATCCATGGCATTCTTTGGTGTAGGTACCTTACCTTGGTATCCTATTCCCTTTCTGCCATTTCTGCTAACTCCATAGATCATTGAAGCCATTTTGCTTCTATCTATGCTTTTAGCGAGGAACTTCTAAAAGCTGTGATCATACTCCTTGATGATCTCATCAGCGCTGCTGGGAGTTTCAGAAATTGTTTCCTTCTGAGAGTTTTGTAAAAGATTTTCTAATTTTGAAATTTTATTTTTCAACTCAGAATTTTCCAATTTAAGACTCAGTTTTCTCAGAGTCAAAATCAAGATTCCTTTTCAGGTTTCTGAATTTAACTCTGATTTGCTGATATCTTTCCATAATTTCGTTGAGGCTTTCAGCAAGTTCAGCCTTAGTAAAATTAATTGCAAAGTCAGGGAATACCTCTTCGGTGTCTGATTCAGAGTCTGATTCAGAAGCTTCACTGTCTTCTGATATGTTAGCCATGAGAGCTTGAATATTGTGTTCTTTTTTGTTGACAAAATAATATAAGTCGTTCTAGTTGTTTTAAGTTATTGAAATATCATGACTATGGATGATGTAAATTGATGATGTTTTAAAAGATATTATAAATGATGTTATTTTGTGACTATGATTTCCGCTGCGTAGTATTTTGAAGAATATGTATTGATTTTTCGAAAAGGATAAATGAGATAATTGTTGAAAGCCCGTGTAACGGAGCAAGATGTTTTTGTTTAAGATGTTTTATGGAGCATGTGACACACTTGTTGGTGCTTTTCTATTTTATCATTTATTAAATCATTCGAAAATACATGGGGTTTAGATGGGTGTTACACCAGGGGCATTATATAAACCTTCACACTTGTGAGGGTCTGGTATTCAATATACAATCCCCAAACCATTTTTTAATCTTAAGTATCTCTTTGCATTTTTACTTACTTGAGCATTAAAGTGATTTGCAATTACACCCCCTTCTCCATGATTCCAGCATTACTAACGCAGATATCGGCCCATTACAGGTTCTGATCATTGGTAAGATTAGTTTCTATTTTGCTGATCTTAATATATTGCTTGTGTTATTTATATCCTGTGTTATTATCATACTCACAATTGTTTTAGATCTTAATCATGTTTAGGTTCGTGTTTGTTAATTACAATCACATGTTTAATTTGAATACCATGTCTGGGTAATTGTTTTAAGTTCGATATGTCAGGACCGTCATTCCCACGAAACTCGATAATGATTTGGCACAAATACTTTTCATAAAAATCACTCTTCTTTAGTTTAGTTTTTATTTCAATATTTTCAATGGTTTTTCATGATGACGAAATCATTAAGGTTTCAAACCAATAAAAACTAGAGTGTGAGGTTTGTACCGGATGGTAAAAATTGGACATCAATTCTAAACACAACGAGAGCGCTTTAGAATTGATTAGGACTTATTAGTTTTCAAAGAGTATTTCATAAGCTTAAAATTGAGCGAGAGAAAAATGTTGGTAGTTCCAAAATATAGCAAAGGTCAATAAAAACGATAGTGGGAGCCTGATCTTTTTAAACTAATATTTTTATTCATGAAAAGGGTAGATTTTAAACTATAACATGCACCAATGATTTATTAAGTCCCTGAGGTACACATGGAATTACATACCAATATTACCTTCATCATTTATTTTTATTAACTCTAAATTCATTAGTTTTTGTTCAATTTAGCATAAAACCCTTATATTCATTAGCTTTAGGTTTACATTGTATCAATAGGAAATGGTAGAATTGACCATTGGTCCATGTGGGTTCGACATCTAATAAAAACTATATCGTTATTGTAATACAATGGGAGAAATGACTTTTGGTTTTGTGTTTTATCGTAAATGTTGTGGATAGCAAGAGTCACCACCGACTTTTATTTTATCCAATAAAGAAAAGGGTGAAAAGAATAGGAAAGACCTTTGAGAATTTTTCTGAGTTCGGGAGGTAGGTTATGAAAATGGAAGGTGTTAGCACCCTTTTCATCTGTAGTTATCTACAGGCTCTTAATCGCTATCTCACTTTTGAAAACGCTTTGTGTGTTTGATTTGAAAATATTTTGAAAAATACCTAAGTGCGACAAACTTTGTAATGATTCTCGTATCGTTGAGAACGCATACAAAGTGTTTGTTTTGAAAATATTTCAGAAAAGAAGTTTGTATGACGAGAGATGTTTTTGTTTGTGAGCAAGCGACTACGAGCTATCTACCTATTCAAAAGCATTTCGCATTACTTTCCTCTTCCTTTAGATAGTGTTATCCTACCACTGGTTATTAGGAAGCCCTATTGTTGGATGTTTGAGGGACAGGTGCGGGTCATTATACAATCATAAGAGAAACATATAGGGATACCTTTAGCAATTTGAAGGGACTATCATCATGTATTCGTAGGCAACATCGAGGGATAAGATCATTTACCGAAGGCAGCATTGAAGGATTATCAAGGGACTATGATCTTTATGATGATATTTAATCGAGGGTCTTTGCTAATGGTATTCCTATGTTTGAGGGACATGACTATATTCCGAAGGCAACAAGTGTGGTTACCCTAGAGGTGCGGGTGTCCAAAGTGCGTTCAATTCAGATATATTATCTTGATTAGTTAGGAGTTATGTACTGATTGATTTTAAATCTTTCCATACAAGCCTATTTACTAACAGTTATATATACAGGCATATAATTATAAGTGTAGAAAAATAAAGGTGCGAAAAGTAAAGCGCAAGAAAGTAAAGGCCTACAACTATTACAGGGATTTGGTACAGTTACATAATTAGGAAAAAGTGCGAGAATGTAAATCTAAGTTATTACATTTAACCTGCGCGACCAATACAATTTCTCTAGAAATTTTAAATAGCAAAAAAATAAATAAGAGAAAATGTTAGAAAAGAAATGTTTTTTTTTTTTGTATTTTTATGGAAAATAGTTTGATGTTAATTAAATAATTAAAACCTGCTTGTTTCTAATTAATTTTAATAAATAAAAATGTTAATTAAATTTAATTAAAAAGTTGTCAAAATTGATTGTTGATAAAAAAAATTCAAATAACAAAATCAAATCACTCAGATCCACTAATTTGGACCTTGCGAATATGATGGTGAGGTTAGTTTGGTCTAAAAGTGACCGTAACTATGGATCTGAAGCTTCATCAAAATGTTGCCCTAACAATGGTGGATTGTTGTTCCTGAATCAAATCTCAAAAAAATGATGGTTCCAAACGGTTCCAGACATCAATAAAAACAGATATATATGCTTAGAATTAATTTATATAGCATGGATGAAAAGTTTGAGATTAAAGAATATTACCAAGCCGAAGCCACTTGGTTGGCACGTCCTGGGATCACTTGAGCATGAGTAAGGATTGTAAAAGGCTCCTGGGACCTTCAGGAGTGTGATGGAATGCTTGGAACTTCTTGAGAGTGGCCAGAAATAGGGGTTTGTGTTTGCCCTAGTTTTGACAAAATTTGAGAAATTTGGAGTGTGTTCTTGAGAGGAAAATTTTGTTTGTTTTGCACTTGAGTATCAAATGTATTTATAGAGGAATGAAATGGAACAAGAACAAGAGAAGAATCTTGTACCATCATGTCACAATTTATTGCAAAAAAAAAAATTGAAATCTTTCCAAAATTATTTAAAAAAATTCCAAACTTGAAGATTCTTGTTCCCAACATGTTTTCACGGTTTTGGCATGCTTGTCATGTGTTCTAGGGCCTCCATGCGATTGAAATCAAAATCCCATGCGCCTTGACCCAATGATTTTATATTTTATTTGATTTACTTGCATTTAAATGAATAAAAATTCAAATAAAAGAAATAAAAATCATAACAAATATATGAATGGATTTATAGGTCTTCTAACATATTGTGAATATGTTTGAACATCAAAAGTTAGGCCCACTAGTTTAAAATTTCAAGTTTTCTCACTTTCCATTTCATGCATTTTCTCAAAATTCCCAACTTGCACTGGTCATAAATCTCTAAATTTGCATCTTTTGAAGGTGATCTTGGACTTTTTGGAAATCTCAAAATATCCTCTACAATTTCTCTTTTTATCATTTTTGCATTTGGAGACTTTATCTTGATGTAAGTTGCATTGACAAAAAGTGTCTTTTTGTTGACTTTTAAAATGACCTATAATGTATGGGTTCATATCTTTCAAATGAAGCATTTTTTGGACTTGAGCATAAATACAAAGTTGTAGATAATTGAATTTCCTTCAATATGGGATTTGGTTGGGGAAAAGTTGAGGAAGCATGTGAAAGTTATGCTTGGTCAAAGTTAAGTTGACTTCTCCTAAGGAAACCCTAATTTGGAAACCTTGGACTTTTGATGATTTGAGGACTTCTCCCGAGGAATCATGATCAACCTTTGATAAAATGATGAATATCATTCCAAAATGTTGGTGTTGACCAAAAATCTTGAAGTTTGACTGTATGATGATTGTGGTTAACTTTTTACCCAATACAGTTGACTTTCAATCATTTGAACCATTGACTGAGCAAACTTGTGATGTAAGACTTGAAACTTGACATGAGCACTATTAATACCTATGATGAACCATGAAAACCATTTGAGACCTCTGAAACCAATTATTCCTTGTTCAAGATGAAACCCTAGTTGTGGACCCATTATTTAGGAGGATAGTTTGTCTAATCAACTCTTGAGAATCCTTGAGCATTTGAGAACCCTAGAAGAATGTCTTGAAGAAAATGGGAGGGAAAATTTTAGGGTACAACATCAGCCCCTGTTCAATCTTCTTAAACCTAAAGATTTAGATTGGCATGTCCGCCATTTGCGACTTGAAGGTGGAAGATAATTGAACACTTAAGCCCAGAAATCGCCTGCACACGAAGTAACATTGTTGGTTGATTATACCGGGAATGGGATTAAAGATGCTATTTGGAGAGGTGACAGAGATTCGTCATAAATGGGCTTATAGATGCCATCCAAAGTAACCGTTGATAGAAATTTAGACTAAGTCTACACCCGACTTTATCTTACAAGATGTATTTGGAGTGAGTCTACACGTGACTTGGTCCAAAAGGATAATCATAACAAATCTACGCTTGATTTAATCTGAACCAGAAGATGTCTACATCCGATTTCAATTGGAAGAAGTACTGGAAGGAGTCCTCGAAGGAACTATTTTTCAGAATTCAGTCTCGAAAGGAAATGCTTGTTAGATTAAATCTCTGAGGGAAATGCTTTTCAGAATAAATTTCTGAGGCAAGTGCTTTTCTGAATTCAGTCTCTGAGGAAGATGCTTTTCAGAATTCAGTCTCTAAGGAAGATACTTGTCAGAATTTAGTCTCGAGTAAATGCTTATCGGAATTCAGTCTTCGAGGAAATGCTTGTCAGAATTCAGTCTCCAAAGAAATTCTTGTCGGAATTCAGTCTCCGAGGAAATGCTTGTCAGAATTCAGTCTTCGAGGAAATGCTTATCGGAATTTATTCTCCAAGGAAATACTTATCGGAATTTAGTCTCCGAGGAGATGCTTGTCGGATTCAGTCTCCGAGTAAATGCTTGTCGGAATTTAGTCTCCGAGGAAATACTTGTCAGAATTCAGTCTCCGAGAAAATGCTTGTCGGAATTCAGTCTCCGAGGAAATGCTTGTCGGAATTCAGTCTCCGAGGAAATGCTTGTCAGAATCCAGTCTCCGAGGAAATGTGTAATACGATGGAAGAACCAACTTGGGTGTTTTCTGTTTTATCGCAATTGTTGCAGATAGCAAGAGTCGCCACCGACTTTTCTTTTATCCAACAAAGGAAAGGGTGAAAAGAACAGGAAATACCTTTTGAGAATTTTCTTGAGTTCGGGGGGCTAGTTTATGAAAAGGAAAGGTGTTAGCACCCTTTTCATCCATCGCTATCTATGGACTCTTAGTTTCCAGCTCACTTTAAAAATTGTTTGTTTGAAAATGTGTTTGTGATTGTTTTGAAAGTATTTTTGAAAGCACCTTTGTTTAGGAGAACTTTGTAATGATTCTCGTCTCTATAAGAATGTATACAAAGCGTTTTACTTTTGAAAATATTTCATTGAAATTGTTTGTGTGTTTTGACAAATCTTTTGAAATGTATTTTGTGATTATTTTTGAAAGTATTTTTGAAAAGTGCCTTTGTTTAGGCGAACTTTGTAATGATTCTCGTCTCTATAAGAATGCATACAAAGTGTTGACTTTTGAAAATATTTCATTTGAAAGTGTTGGTGTGTTTGAAAGATGTTTTGAAAATGGTTGTTGGAAAGCAACTACAAACGTTCTACCTACTCAAAAAAGTCTTAGTTCTTTTCCTCCTCCTTTAGATATTGCTATCTTACCATTGATTGATAAGAAGCCCTATCATTGGATGTGAAGGAACAGACATGGGTCATTATATAGTCATTAAAATCAATGTGGTGAGATACTTTAGCAATTTTGTAAGGGTCTAAGATCATTTTAAAGGCAACATTTGAAGCGTCATCGAGGGACTATGATCTTGTATTTTGAAAGTATTTTGCTAAAGTATCCCACATGCGAGACATGACTATTTACTTCTTAAAGTAATAAGTGAAGTTAACTCTAGAGGTGTAAGTGTGCAAAGTGTTTGTTTTTCATGCATTGTTTGTCTTGTATTAGGGTTTTCTACTTGTTGATTTTATGTCTTCCCATACAAACCATAATTACTAGCATTTTTATTGTAAACGATAAATTGTGGAAATATAAAAATATATGTTATTACATCATTTGGGGATGGGGGTACAAATCACAAATGGGGGAAGAAAATAAATTAAACCTAATTACTATTACAACCACATTGAATATGAACACATAATGTACACAAATATGGAGATAATATGAAAAGAAAAGAAAATTGTTTTTGTTGGATTTTTGTGAAAGGGTTTAACCTAACTAAACTAAAAAAGAAAATAATTAATTGAATATAAGGTAATTTAAATTCATTTAATGAAAACTAAATCTAAGTTAATTTTAAGAAAATAAATGAAATTAACTAAGAAACATATTTTTTTTTAGGATTTTTAAGGAAATGTGTTAATTTAATTAAACTAGTATAAAAAGTTAATTAATTAAAAGTCCTAAGTTCAAAATTAATTTTAATGAAAATAAAATAAACCTAATTTTAAATATTAATTTAATTAAAATAAATAAATTTGTTAAAGAAATATTTTTGGTCCTTTTTGTCTAAAAGAAATAAGATAAAATAAATTCTAAATACCTAAATAAATAAATAAAAATATTTTTGGTATTTATGATTAGTAAAAACAATAATAATAATAATAATATTAATAATAATATTAATAATAATAAAAATAAATAAAAAGAAAATAAAATTAAAATTATAAAATTAAGTCACGAGGTTTGAAAGTGATTTGGGTGGTTTAGAAGTAAAACATGTTCTGTTTTGTATTAGGCCCATTAGTATTTTTGTAAATAAAAAAACAAAAACAATAAAAAGTGAGATGGACTGAGTGGTGGAAAATAGAACGGGGGGTCAGATGGAGTAAAATGATGCAGGGCCCAATGGATAAGGCCTATGTGCGCTTGTTTCAAACAAAAAAGAAAGGAAGAAATATAAAAAAAAAAGCAAAAACGGACGCTGGGGCTCGAACCTAGGTGCAAGAGATAACAGGCGCGCGCTTTTACCACTGGGGTGGCTATACATCTGGTATTATAAACAAAATCATAAATATATATTACAAAATCAATTCTAATGATGAACTCATCTTCAACCTCGAGCCAGGGTCCCTGCAACTCATTCATTTCTCATCCATTCTCAAAAGTGTAAACATCAAACTTGTTAGAAATTTTACCAGATTCCAGAAATGTAAATAACTTAAGCTAACAATCAAAGATGAACAAAATTTCTAATGGTACCAAATTATGACCTAACTTTTTTAGAGATTTCGAACTTAAAATTCTCATTACTCAGGAAATATAAAGGAATTCTAAGGACATGGTCATCTTCAGGGCTATGATGTCTACATTTTATCTTTGAAAGTGGAAGCCTAACAATGCCTATATAAAGAGATTGAAAGTAAAAAATGTTACCTCAAAACTGGAATGTTCTGCAAATGAGCTCACTTCAAGATGTGTTAATGATCTGGTTAGCTTCCTTTAACTTCCAGGAAGCTATCCCAATGGTTGCTTTGAGCCGAGAGTTCCTAAATCAAGCTGGAGAAGTCAATATGAAAAGCTTTGTTTTTGAAAATGAAGGATGGTGTAAATGGTATTACAGTTTGAAAACAGGTATTGAGATGGTTTATATTTGAGGTAAAGAAGCTTTAGAAATGATTTGGCCAAGAAACACACGAGTGGATTTGAAGATTGATGTTCCAAGTCAGAAATGACACAAAAATGGAGGTTTTGTGCAATTTCTGGCTTGAGGGATTTTGAGGGTGTTTTAGGGCTTATAATCTCGTGTGTATGCTTGCAAACGAAGGTTTAATTTATATGCAAAGAGTTTGGAAGCTTGTAGTAGTCATAAGTACAAAATCACATGTTATGGATTTTGACTTGTTTTTGAAGCAAGCTTGGACAAACATGGGTTCAAGGCAAGGTAGGGTGGCTAGCAAAATTAAACATGCTTGTTCTGATTGTGTAGAGGATGCTTGTGCAGAAATAACAAGTGTAATGCTCAAGACAAGTTGACTTTGCATAAAGCTTGCTTTTTAAGAATGGCAATGGTTACTTTCTTCCAAAAATGGAATGATGCATTGGATAAGGGCTCAAATGCTTGGACAATGGCTCTATTAGTTGTGTAAACCATTAATTATGGAGTGAAACACAAGTTTGAGGCCTGCAAAGCAATGATTATGCAGCATGGCTATGGATTTGGTCAAGTGTTCTTCCCAAATCTTCTGCCTTGTAAATCAAGAATGAAACCCTAACTTCATCTCTTTGATTCTCTTAGCTAAAGAATGATCTTAATGAGTTCTTGGAAATTTTGGAAAGCTTGTAACATCCTCTACAAAATTTATGTTTTCCATTTTTGAAGAATCCAATTGGAACTATGTGAAAAGTTTTCATGAAGTTGGTACCAAAAATCTGCCTAACTAGGTCAAATTTTCACTAAGTGTTTTAAGAAAAAGATCATGACTTTATGGCCTTATAACTCAAAATCTAAGAATTTTTTGGACATGATTCCTCTAATAAAAGTTTGTATATTTCATCAAGATATACAACTTTCATGTTGAAATTTTTACTTGAATCATCTTGCATCATGTTGAAAAATTGGCATGAAGTCATGAAGAAAAGCATGTATAAAACACTTAGAAATTTTTTCTAAAGTCTTATAAATTTTGACTTTTCAAGATGAAATTTAAGTTTTTAATTTTCTTGATGATCAAGCTTCATATTTTGACATGTCTTAATGAAATTTTATCTTTGAAACTTGATTTTGATCAAAACGTTAAAGTTTGACTTTCTAGTGTACAATTGATTTTTCATCAATTGACCAGATTTCAACTATCAATCAAATGACCTTGTGAAATGAATTGAATCATGCCATTAGGTCAAAATGATACATTTGAATACTTTATATGATGTTTCAAACCAATAAGTCATGTATTAGGTCAAAAACTCTTGACCAGTCAAATACAGTCAAAACCCTAATTTTGACCATTTTGCCCTTTTGGTGATTTGAACAATTTTATTGGGAAATTGTGATCCAAACTTGATCAATTGATACATATGAGTTAAAAATGTTGATATGGTCCAAAAATATTGAAGTTTTACTATAATTTGACCATAGTTGACTTTTTACCCAATACAATTGATTTTAGGTCATCTGATCAATTGATTGAGCAAACATGAACTACAAGACTTGAAACTTGACATGGGCAATCTTGAAGGTCCATAATGATCCATGAAAGTAATATGAGGCATTAAAAGTCCAATTGTCCTTGTGAAAACTCAAACCCTAATTTGAGGTATCAGTGCTGAGGAAGTGTCTTGTCCTAGCCAATCCTTGTGCAAGCTTGAACTGTTGAAGATATTGTGGGAAATGTCTTGAGAAATGAGAGGGAAAATTTTGGGATACAACAAAATGCTTGTCGGAATTCAGTCTCCAAGAAAATGCTTGTCGGAATTCATTCTCCGAGGAAATGCTTGTTGGAATTCAGTCTCTGAGGAAATGCTTGTCGGAATTCAGTCTCCGAGGAAATGCTTATCGGAATTCAGTCTCCGAGGAAATGCTTGTCGGAATTCAGCCTCCGAGGAAATGCTTGTCAGAATTATCTCCAAGGAAATAATTTTAGGAGATTTTTTTCAGAGTAAATCTTTGAAGGAAGTCATTTGGTCATGCAGATGGTCGCCCCGTCTTGTTTCGGGAATTGATCTACAATTCTCTTTCATTGGTAAACCTGGCCTGTTTCTAGAATTCATACCACCTGGTCTTTGATAGTTTCCCCGACTTATTTCGGGAATTAATCTTTGACCTGTTTGAAAATTACTAATGATATTTATATTTTTGTAGACTTTACCTGAAAATACAAAGTTAGTCTTTATGCAATGTCATGACATATGTAATGCATTGCGTAATGATGTTCTCAAAATAAATGAGAGTGTGTTATATGTGTTTTGTGTGCATATGCTATGATATTTCATAAATGATATATGAGATGTAAGATGTCTCTGAAAGCAACGATAGCTTAGTGTAACATCTTTGGCCAGGGAAAATAAATCCCCGACTGTCACTGGGGATGAAGAGTATGAATCTTCAATCTTGTTTAGAATGTCTTCACTGGAGATTCCCATTTTTTGTTTTGGAGGATACTCCGCTGGGGGATTCCTTCTTAATGTTTTGGAGGATACTCCGCTGGGGATTGTTGTACCCTAAAATTTGCCCTCTCTTTTTAAGACATTCCTCACAAAGGATCTCCAATGCTCAAGGTTTCTCAAGAATTAATCAGACAAAATCACCTCTGAAACATTAAGACCACAAATTATGGTTTTGACTAAGAACGACTGATCATTGAATTTTTAACCTAATACAAGACCTAATGGCTTGAAGAATAATCTCAAAAACTCATAACATGTTGACCTAATTCCATGTCTTAAATAATTTCTCAAGATCAGTGGATTGATAGTTGAAATTTGGTCAACTGTTGAATAGTCAACTAGTACACCAAAGTCAAACTTTGACTTTTTGGTCAACATTAAATTTCAAAGATCAAAATTCATAAAGACATTCAAAAATATGAAGCTTGATTATCAAGAAACCAAGAAGGTCAAAAGTTAATGTGAAAAGTCAAACTTTTCAAGACTTCGAAATTTTTCTAATTGTTTTTCATACATGATAATTTCATTACTTCATGCCATTCTTTCGCCAAGATGCAAGATGATTCAAAGAAAACTTTCAACATGAAAGTTATAGATCTTGATTACATATACAAATTTGATTTTCTTATCAAGTCCTAGAAGTGCTTGGATTTGGAGTTATAAATTCATGAAGTCAAGACATTTTCATTTAACATTTAGAGAAATTTTCAACAGATTTTGGTAAGGATTTTATCCCAACTTCTATGAATTTTTTCACATAGTTCCAAGATGATTTTGTTAAAATGGCCAACATGAAAGTTGTATATGATGTTTCAAGATTTACAAAACATCTAAGAGCATGAAGTTATCATACTTGAGCTAGGAGATTCAAGGGCCTGAAGTTGGGCATCCATTCTTGAATTGCAAGTCATTTTGTTGAACAACAAATAATCCAATTTGCATGATGAGCTGCATAATCTTACTTTGCAGGCCTTGTGACTTGCAAATCTATCCATAATCAAATGTTTACACAATTTATTGAACCATTATCCAGTGATTCAAGTATTGTGCATTGCATCATTCCATTTACGGCACAAAGGCATCATTGTCATTCACATAAAGCATGCTTTATACAAAGTCAGCTCTGCTTGAGCCTCTTAACTATTTTTTCTGCACACACAATGTTAAAGCAAGAAGCAACATGCCTAGAAGCTCCTAGCAACTTAAGATCATGCTTGTACCATGCATTGGAACACCAATTTTCATAATAACTTGGTTGTTTCATCTCAACTAAACGGGAATTTAGACAGCTTGTAAAACAAACTCTCTCATTCTCTCAAACATCCTCTATAAATAGAGAGGCCATTTTCAAGCTAAAGGGGCCAGAAGTTTTGTTGTGTAGACAACCCCTCAAAATCTCATACTCTCAAAAAGCCATAATTGTCCACAAAACCTCCACTCTTGAGCTTTGAAGTCCAAGTCTTTGAACCTATCACACCTTGCAAGTTCTGTCTAAACAAACCATCTAAACACTCCATATACATAATATAGAAGTTGTTCAAACTCAAGAACAACTTCTGTAACATCACTATTTCCCAAACTCAAAAACAGCCACCTCCAACTTGACTTCTCCAAGACAATACAACAACTCAAACTCAAAGCACAGATTTCTATTTCAAGGTAAGTTTTCTTAACTTTGGACCCTTTATACAAGCATAATTAGCGGTCCATTTATGAAGATAAAATGTAAATATTATTTCCCTTGAAGTTAACCATATGCTTTCTTTTCATTTTCACTGACCATGTGTTGAGAATTGACTCATATATGCAGCAGAACAATGTTAGAGGCAAAAAACAACAGTATGAGTCGATACAAAACACTATGAGTCGACACATATTATGTCCAAAATAGGTTATGATCCGATGCAAACCATTATGCATCGATACAAACTTCTGTATGAGTCGATACGAAATGTGAATGCGTCGACTCATACTGAGTTAATTTTCATTTTCCAGAAGCAAGAAATGATATGTGTCTATGCATAAGTGTATATGTCTATACGAAATATATATGAGACGATATGAAACACATATGAGCCAATACGAAACAAATATGAGTCAATACGAAACAAATATGAGCCAATACAAAATAGATATGAGCCAATACGAAACAGATATGAGCCAATGCATAAATTTTTTTCGTACCAATGCATAAGCTCATGTGTCAATACATAAAAAAAAATTTAAAAAAATTTTCTTTTTTTTACATTATATTTACATATTTGTATTATTATTCGTTATTCAATATGGTTGTAATAGTGACTTAGGGTTTAATTACTTATCATCTCCCCATTTGTAAATTTGTACCCCCATCCCCAAATGATGTAATAGCGCAGAATCTTTACATTCCGCAATTTATCACTTTCAAATACAAATGCTGGTAATTAGGGTTTTGTGATATGGTGGCAGAACCGACTCTTATACTGGTTTTGCATTTGTGTTTGCAAATGTTGCGGTACGCAAGAGTCGCCATCGAATTTTCTTTTATCCAACCAAGGAAAGATTTAAAAAAAACAGAAAAAGACCTTTCGATATGTTTCTGAGTAAGGGGGTAGATTATGGAAAGGGAAGGTGTTAGCACCCTTTCCATCCGTAGTTTTCTATGGGCTCTTAGATGCTTAGCTCATTTTAAAAATACTTTATGCTTTGTGTGTTTTTGAAAAGTATTTTTGAAAATTATTTTTGAAAGTACCTTAATGCGGAGACTTGCTTTATCATAACTCTTGTATTAGTACTAAAGAGTGTTGATAAAGCATTTGAATTTTTTTCAAAGTTGTTTTATGTAAGTGTAAAATTTGATTGAGCATAGCATCTAGGAACTATCTACTATTAGTGAGTAGGTAGGCCTATCGTTGGATGTATAAGGGATATTCGAAGGAACATTTATAGTCACAAAAGGAAATTGGGAAAGAAACCTTAGTAACTACCCTAGAGTTTTAATATCACTTTATAGAGGCAACATCGAGAGGGTCATCGAGGGACTTGTAATCTTTAAACCATAGGGTAGCCACTAAACTCTCTCACGTTTTAAGAGTTGTGACTATTTTCCGAAGGCAACCAAAGTGGGAGTATCCTAAAGGTGCGCATGTGCAATTGTATTGGGTTTCAATTATTTTTGTTGATGTTAGGTTTTTCTAGCGTTCACTTTTAGTATTATCATGCAATCCTATTAGGCATACATCTAACAGTTAATATATATACATGAAATGAAATATGGGAATTTAAATCTACTCTATTACAAGGCTTCAGGGAGGGGGATTTACAAGTCCAAAATGGGGAAGAAAATAAAGCAATAAAGTAAAAGTCCTAGATTAAACTTTTACAAACCAGTAAGCAGTTACAATAATATGAAAAAGTGCCGAAGTAGATAAATGTACGCGAATTGAAAATTACGTCTAAATCCTAAGTGAAAGGAAATCTTTTTATGTTTTATTTTATTCTGGGAAAATTATTTAATTAAAATCCTAAGTCTATTTAGGTTTAAATTAAAGAAAAGGTTTTAAAAAAAATTAATTAGTTAACAAAATTTAATTCAAAAAGAAAACACTAAGCCTAATGTTTTTTATGATTTTTGATTTTAATGTTGATTAAAACCAGAAGAAATAAAATAATGAAAAATAATAAGATAAATGGACCAAACAGTAAAAAAGGGATAGGGTGCAAATTGTAGAATGCAGGCCCGGATGGAATAGAGGCCTAGAGCTACCTTTCGATCCAATAAAGAAGATGGTCGAAGGTGCATGATGGGCTGCACATTTGGGGGCACTGGATCTGGGTTGTCCAACATCTAGCAGTAGGGGAATGATGGTGCATGATGTACTTCTTCGATCTGGGAACACTGGATCTGCTGGAAATTTGTTAGAGAAACAAAACAAAATTCCAGACTTGGGTCGAATCTGGTCTTGGATTCGACAGCATGTGGCTACATCATCCAAGTTCAAATCCCCTGAGTCCGAATCGAAAGCTATTTTGTCTTAAAACATCATAAATCATGAGATTCGAAGGAAGATACAGATCATGCCCTAGCAATGTCACAATCTCATCCCTGCACTTAAACTTGTATGTAACACATGGAAACAATCACAAGCATCAGCAATAACATGGATGCATGATTAATATGATTTTAAAACTGCATACTTAGCTAGTTTGAGATTGAAAGCAAATTACCAACGGAGAGATTGTGTTAGCGATGCTCCTGCGCGCGTTGGACCTGCCTAGTGCTTGGAAGCGTCTCCTCGAACCTTCAGGGAGTGAGTGAAGTGTTTTTTTTAGGTTGAAGAGGCCTGGAAATGTTGCTCCTATTTTGGATCACATTGTGATGATTCTGAGATTTTTTATGTGGCTTTTTGAGGCACTGTGTGCGGCTTCAATAGGTAATTTGTGATGTAGTATGTGTGATCCCCCTTGCTTCTGATTTAGTATGGCATTTATAGGAGTTCAGTGGTGAACGAAAATGGCAAGATCAACCATTAACCAGGCTTTAAAGGCAGAATCGAAAGCCTTAAAAGAGTTTCCATTTTTGATGATCTTCTACCATTTTGGGTTTTGAATGAACCTGTACAGGTTTCACTCCTTGACTTCTTTCGAATTCCCTCAAGCCTTGTTCTTCAATTGACTCTAAGTTCCAATTCGAATGGCTCAAGGCCTCATCATTTTGGCTTCTTCAATTGAGCCATTATTTTCCTTAGTTGTTTGATCTGAAAATATCTAACTATCCCAGTCGGACACTTCCTTTTATCCTATCGAAGCTTTGTTTTGTTATTTCCTTCGAATTTAATTGTTTAGGTGGCCCTTCGATTCTAACCCCTACCCTTTGCTTATGTTTACAAGGCCACCCTTATTTACCCTTAGTTCACCTTCGATTGGTGAATACATCTTGTATTGCACCAATCGAAGAATAACATATGAGCACCTTCGATCACTCAACTCCCTTGTATGTTTAGGCCTATGCCTAAGGCATATTGATCCTAAAACTACAAGATGACTCATATCTGGATGACTTGTTTCTAGTTGTACTTCGATCATGCCATATTTGAAGGTTGCATGTCCTTCGAATCATTAGCCTTCCACATGTTTCTTTGGACAAAGTAAAAGCTTTTTGATTCCAAAATATTCTTTTTTTTCAAAGTGCCCATTCGAACAAATGTGTCAATCAAAAGGTCTTTTCTTGTAGTGCTTCAAATAGCTTATATTTCCATGATTCGAAAACAACATCATTCGATTCCTTTACTAGCTCTTCCAATCGAAGACTTTAGAAAAATCTTCCTTACGCTTTCTTCCGATCCATCCTTCTTTGGATGTTTCGAATGGCTTATATCTCAGTGGTTTATAAACGAACCCTTCAAAGCTCCTTATTAGCTCTTCCAATCGAAGACTTCTTAAAATCCTCCTCACATTTCCTTTCAAATTGGCCTTCTTTCAATCCCTCAAATTAGCCTGCATATTGTTGTAGAAGCTGCTTCGGCCCAAAAAAGTTTAGGCATATTTCTAGCCTTTGACCTACACTTTGTCATGCATGTTTTTTCCTTCTTTCAGTTGTGCCATTATGCTGAGGCATATATGGTGGCATGAAAATCATTTGAAGCCCTTGCAAACCAAAATTATTTGTAAGAAATGAAATCTTAGATGGAAGTCCATTTCTTAGAAGGGGAATTTGTCTAGTCAATTCTTGGTCAACCTTGAACAATTGAGGACCTTAATGAGCATGCCATGAATAAAATGGGAGGGTAAATTTTTGGGTGCAATAGCTGCCCCTGTTCAATCTTCTTAAACCTGAAGATGTAGATTGGCTTGTCCGCCTTTCGTGATATGAAGGTGGAAGATGATTGAACACTACAATGCCAAAAAAATTTCACTCGCATGAAGCAACACCATTGGTTAATGATATCATGAATGGGCTTACAAATGCCAATTGGAGGAGATGACTGAGACTTGCCGGAGATGGGCTTAAAGATGCCATCCAAAGTAGATG
Source organism: Vicia faba (assembly GCA_948472305.1). Lineage (NCBI taxonomy): Eukaryota > Viridiplantae > Streptophyta > Magnoliopsida > Fabales > Fabaceae > Vicia > Vicia faba. The sequence goes on along the minus strand of OX451738.1, from coordinate 1,578,428,016 downwards.
GTGACTTCATAAGAGGTCTCTTTATGGGGATTCATGTTCCCGTTATCTGAGGAGGGTGCCACTGGTGAATGCTAATTTCTGTTATTCTCCTTCTTGAGGAAAACTCTGTGGGGAATAGAGTCTAAGAGCTTTAGCTATCCATGGCCCTACTCAGGAGTTATCTCTGGACTGGAGAGATGAAAGTAAGCTATTTTTTGGTTGAAATCTAGGCTTCACAGTAACTTGCTGGGGAGAATGAAATTAATTGTTATTTGGAAATGTATTAGAAGGAGCCTGTGTAGGGCTGCTTCAGGATGAGTCTGTGTTAAACTTCATTTGGAGATATACGAGAAGGAGCTTGTGTACGAATGCTTCAGGATGAGTCCATGTTAGACTGCATCTGAAAATTACGAGAATGAGCCCGTGTAAGATTGCTCCGTCTGGTCATGTAGATAGTCACCCTATCTTGTTTCTGGAATTGATCCACAATCAGCTCTTCACAAATAGTTGTCCTGTCTTGTTTCAAGTATTAATTTGGAAATTGCTTTTGTTGGTCATTGAGATAGTTGCCCTGTTTGTTTTCAGGAATTAATCTCTTCCCTAAGAGAAAGAAAGATAGTTTCCCCGTCTTGTTTCGAGAGTTAATCTTCAAACTGCTCATTTAGATAGTTGTCCTGTCTGGTTCTAGGTATTCATCTAAAATCAGTCGTTCACAGATAGCTATCCTCTCTTGTTTCAGGTATTAATCTGGAACTTGCTTTTTTACTGGTAAGTATGAAGCTTGACTGGGACACATAATGAAGGAATCTTTGATGACTACTACTTCAGCAGGTAAATGAAGGAATCTTTGACGACTACTACTTTAGCAAGTAAATGAAGGAATCTTTGAAAACTACTACTTCAGCAAGTAATGAAGGAATCTTTGACGACTACTACTTTAGCAAGTAATGAAGGAATCTTTGACAACTACTACTTCAGCAAGTAATGAAGGAATCTTGGACGACTACTACTTCAGCAGGTAATGAAAGAATCTTGGACGACTACTACCTCAATAGATAATGAAGGAATATGGGATGACTACTACCTCAACAGATAATGAAGGAATCTTGGATGACTACTACCTCAACAGATAATGAAGGAATCTTGGACGACTACTAACTCAACAGATAATGAAGGAATCTTGGACGACTACTACCTCAACAGATAATGAAGGAATCTGGGACGACTACTACTTCAGCAGGGTACCGGAGATTTGTCTGGTCATGTAAATAGTTGATGATATTCGTCTGTTTATAGACATTACCTGAAAAGGTAAAGGGTTAGCTGTATGCAATGTCATGATGTATTAAATGCATTGCGTGATGATGTTCTCAAAATAAATGAGACTGTGTTGTATGCGTTTTGTATGCATATGCTATGATATTGGTAAATGATGTTGAATGTGAAATGTTATTGAAGTGCATTTTTGTCTGAGAAAATAAATCCCTGACTACTGCTGGGGAGTATTGGGAAGCTGAAACCCAGACTGTTGCTGGAGATGAAGAAAGTGATTCTTCAATTTCCGCTGGGAATAGTTTTGCCGGGGAACATTGATTTCTTGCTTTTTGATTGAGGAAACCCTGTTGGAAAGTGTTAATTTCTGCTTTGGGAGAAGAGTTCAAGAATGTTGGTTGTTCATTGTTCTACTGGGGAGTTTATACTCTGACTGGGGATAAAAGAGATGAATATTCCTTTCGACTCGCATGGGGAGGATAAAGTTAACTGACATCTGGTTCAGTTTTAGGTTCCGTAGTAACTTCCTGGGGATAGTGACAACTTCACTAGGGAGAAGAATTCCCCTGAACTGTAATGTTTGGGGTCCTCGTGGGGATAATCTCATGGCAGTGGCTATGTGGGGATTTCTAGATAATTTGAATATTATCTCAATTCCTAGAGTCCTTAGTAAATGTTGATCAGGGTGATAAGTCTTCTACTGGTAGACAAATGACGAGATGACGGGACATAGTCGTACGCTTTAATCCCAAAATTTTGCCTAGACTGTCTTTTCAGATTTTTAGTCCACCGGCATACCCTTTTTTTGCCCAAGCCACCTTTTCAGGTTTTCGACTTGTCGGGTGTACATATTTTTTCCATATGTATATCCCTAATTTTTGCCCGAACCCTTTTGGTTCGTCGGGATGCCCTTATTTTTGCCTAAGCCTGTCAACCTAGCGGGTCTCTTTTCCATGCGTAGTATTTTCTGACTATGTCCGTGTTCACAGGATGCAGAGGAATGTCATTATACATAGTAGTAAGTGTTTTAGCACTGTCAGAAAATGTTTTCTTGATTGCACGTGATTCGTTGCTGGAATTCATGTCCAATGCCCCAAGTGATTCAGACGAAGGTATGGCCCTGGCTATTCATCACTTTTGAGAGATTCCTTGAATCTTGAGTTGACTACCCCAGATCTGTTGGACACCATGCCATGCCCCTTGATTATGAAAGGCTTGTTACTGGAAATGTCTTTCCATCTGAGGTGATTTTTGTTCGTCGAGAGAATTTCTGTTCATTGAATATTCGTTGTGCGATTTTCTCTGTTGTTGAAAAAATAGTCATATGCAAACAATGGAATTTAAAGAATGCAGAGCTTATGTCTATCTTGAAGTTTTAAAAATGCATTTTTAGTAAACAAATAGAATTTCGCAAAAATGTGATATCAACTCAGGATTTATAGCAAACCTTACAGGAGTCAGGATACATTTTATAACGGTATGCTTTCAAACTGACCCATGCTTCAGCTAGGACTTTTAAGGGTTGTAGCATGGCCTGGTTCATGGTTTAAGAAAAAAAGGATAAAAGCTCAAAATTTATTTGTACCCAACCCGTTCTTCGTGATGTTCTTCAGTCCTATACTCTGTTAATTGTGTGTTTAGATCCCAATTGAGCCTGTAATCTTTGCCCTGATATTCTGGCGATGGTTCGGATACTGAAAGTTTATTTGAGAAGGCAGTCATTTTTATAACTTCTTCTTTTTGTTGAGGATTTGTAACGACCTCTTTTTTTTATTATCCCTACCTTTTTCCTGAACTATTTCTTTTGTGATTACAATCAGCGGGATGCCCCAGTTTTTTTTCTTAAGTCTCCTTCATAGGTTTTGACTTAGCGAGCTTTTCTTTTGAGAGATAATGACTGCCCATTTTAATGATTATGTGGAACCATCATCAGCTTTTTGATTTAGAAGGACGTCTTCGATGCCATTCATTATGTACAAAGTGGAAGATTGCGACTGCATGCGCGTATTAATTAAATGAGAAACTACCCTGCCCCAGGTTATCAATAAAGGTTTCAATTTGCATGAAAAAGATAACTCCTACTTATTAGGCTCAAAGGGGTTTACTAGGGATTATCTTCCTTATAACTCCACTGTTTAGGATTTGAAAAAACGCTTGTACATCGTCAACAAGGTTTGTCCAAAAGCATACTGTAGAGATTGTGGTATTGTCTTTGTCATCCTCCCTCTGAATGCTTATAACTTTTAATCGAGAGTTGAATATCATAAAAAGGAAGTAAAAAAATAGTTTGAATATAGTGAATACGAATAAATTAATTCAAGACAAACATATGCAATGCATTAATGAGAATAAACAAAGTCTGACATAACGATAAGTGTTTAAGCCAACAAAGAAATTACAACTGATAATCAAATGAAATAAAAAACTTTCAATCTTGGCCATGATTTGGCATGGGAGCAATGATCACACTGGGGCCTTAGGAGGGTCAAATTCAACCTCCTTATTGTCAATAAAATCTTGAATCTTGTTTTTCAAAGACCAACAATTGTCGGTGTCGTGCCTAGGACCATCAGAATGGTAGGCACATTTTACATTTGGATTGTACTTAGGAAATGAGATATCAAGGTTTTAAGGAGGATCCTTTAGTGTAATTAGTTTCGCTTTCAGCAAATGTTGTAACTCTTGAGACAATGGAATATTAATCTTAGCGTACTACCTTTCTTGAAACTTCATCCTACGTCTATTGCCCCGGTGTGGTTGAAAAAGTGTAGGATTAGGAGTTAACACCGCTCCCACGGACTTACCATGCCCCCTTTGTCCATAGACAACATTAGTTTCTTTTTTACCACCAAATGACATCTTCTCAGCATTAGATGATGCGGCCATCGGAATCTTCCCACTCTTGATACCGCTTTCGATCCTCTCCCCAGTCAGAACCATCTCTATAAAACCGGATGAAGAACTCCCAATCAGTAGATTAAAGAACGGGCCTGACAGAGTGCCCATGAACATGTCTACCATTTCTCGATCAGACAGAGGAGGTTGCACCCTTCCAGCTAAATCCCTCCATTTCTGTGCATATTCCTTGAAACCTTCATTTGCACTCATGGACATGTTTTGCAACTGTACACGAGTCGGTGCCAGGTTAGCATTGTATTGGTACTGCTTGTAGAAAGAAGCAACCAAGTCTTCCCAGATATAAATGTTGGTTCCTTACAACTGATAGAACAACTCTAGTTGAGTGCCAGCTAAACTTTCTTAGAAGAAATGGACCCATAACTTCCGATCAGCAGTGTGAGGTTGGATCTTGTTGACGTATGATCTCAAGTGAAGTTTAGGACAAGAGACCCCGTCATATTTGGCAAAGACAGGGATCTTGAACTTAGGTGGGATGAACACCCCTGAGACCAACCCTAGTTCACCAAAATCATATCTTGGTATCTTCTGGATTTCCATGGTGTTGAGACGATCCCCCAGCTGGTTGTATTTGTCTTCAGCAGGAGGATACTGATCCTCGGAGTAGTCAGCTTCTTCTTCAGACCTCAGACTGTTGTCTTCTTCATTGATCTTATTGTTATGTTCATCTTAAGTGTCTTCCTAATTTGACAGAGTGGCAAAGTCTAGAGCTCGCTTTGCTGGTCCTCTGACTCTTCCCCCAGGTTCAAGACACCAGCTGGTTTCTTTGCTTTCTTTTCCTTCTCTTTGATGATGAGAGCTCTCAGATCTTCTTGTCCCTTAGCCAGAGCTAGGAACATTTGTTGGAATTGAGCGTTTTGAGCTTAAAGATCCTTAACTGTTTGTTCAAGAGCCATTTCTTTTTGCTGAAATAAACAGCGAAAAGATAAGAAACCTGTCTTGAAATACCTACTTAATGTAATGATATGCATAATAATGTTTATGCAATGTTTTCAAGGATCTCATGGAGTAAACACAAGAAAATTTTAGAATCCAACTTCATCTTTGATTGAAGAACTTTCGTATCATTGAAGGTCATTCCATGAGAATCAAGCTCACCATGTCGAGTGGGTCATAGCTTCTGACTCAAGTTGTCATGTTTTGGTCCTTTGACGGCATTAGCTAGAGGAAAATAAAACCCCTTTCCCCTTGCTAGACGTCTAGTTCATCATAAACTGCATCACATGCCCTTAAGATCCTTAAAATGGTTAAGGAAATGCCATGGTATGATGCTATGATGTGTATGTTATGCATGAAGCAAAAATGTAAGGTGATGAAGACAAGTATGTCTTGCAGGAAGTTCAGATGACTATAAATAAGCCCTGCAAGGAATTCATGTTGTTAGATAATGAAATCAAATAAGTCACATAAGTAGCCTTAGGTTCAGGCTTGCATGGGGTTTGCAGGTAAGTACCCTCTTGAAGTTTAAGTTGGTTCAAGTTGTCCTAGAAAATAACAAGGTTCTAGGGAATCTCAATATCACTGATCTTTCTTTATCATGCATTGTTTCAGCTCAGGCGATCTTTTCTCGCGGCCGAAATATCCCGAAAGTCTTATCTCAATGAGTGTATCATCGAGTAATGACCAATCCTCAGCTTTATACCGAGGTCGGCTATCTCACTACTTTCTAATGGCCAAGTTTGTTCAACTAAGGTTTTAAGGTCCGTTAGTGCTTTATGACACCACACAGCGGCCCCGTATTCTCCTCGATTTAACACAAGGGATACCGGTACCAACAAATGGGTCACACTAATGCAGCTATCATTTTAACCATATTAATTTACGCCATATAATCTCCACGATCTATTGCTGCTTACCTAAAAATGTGCCCCAGATCCGGGTGTAGGATCTTTACAAGTAAACCCAAAAAAACCCTTAAAGATAAAGCAAACAAAACACACAATGTAAAGCAAAATAAAGAATGAATTAAACTCTAAGGTAACCCCACTTTTTTTATTTTTCCCCAATAGAGTCGCCAGTTCTGTGATATGGTGGCAAAATCGACTGATATACTTGTTTTGCGTTTGTGTTTGCAAATGTTGCGGTAAGCAAGAGTCACCACCGACTTTACTTTTATCCAACCAATAAAAGGGTTAAAAGAACATAAAAAGACCTTTTGAGATGTTTCTGAGTAAGAGGGGTAGATTATGGAAAGGGGAGTTGGTAGCACCTTTTCCATCCGTAGTTTTTTACGGGCTCTTAGATGCTTAGCTCATTTGAAAAATACTTTGTGCTTTGTGTGTTTTTGAAAAGTATTTTTGAAAGTGCCTTAATGCGGCGACTTGCTTTATGATAACTCTTGTATCAGTCCTCAAGAGTGTTGATAAAGCATTTGAAAATGTTTTTGAAATTTGTTTTATGTAAGTGTAAAAATTTGTTTGAGCATAGCATCTAGGAACTATCTACTTTTACTCGAAAGGGTCGTTCTTTTCCTCTTTTCCTTTAGACAGTATTATCCTACTATTAGTGAGTAGGTAGCCCTATCGTAAGATGTATAAGGGACATTTGAAGGGACGTTTATAGTCACAAAAGGCAACTGGTCAAGAAACCTTAGTAACTACCCTAGAGTTTTAAGATCACTTTATAGAGGCAACATCGAGAGGGTCATCGAGGGACTTATGATCTTTAAACCGGAGGGTAGCCACTAAAATCTCTCATGTTTTAAGAGTTGTGACTATTTTCCAAAGGTAACCAAAGTGGGAGTACCCTAAAGGTGAGCATGTGAAATTGTATTGTGTTTTAATTATTTTTGTTGATGTTAGGTTTGCTAGCGTTCACTTTTAGTCTTATCATGCAATCTTATTAGGCATACATCTAACAGTTAATATATATATAGGAAATAAAACGCGGGAATTCAAATCTACTCTATTACAAGGCTTCGGGGAGGGGGAATTTACCAGTCCAAAATGGGGAAGAAAATAAAGCAATAAAGTAAAAGTCCTAGATTAAACTATTACAAACCAGTAAGCAGTTACAATAATATGAAATAGTGTGAAAGTTGATAAATGCACGCGAATTAAAAATAACATCTAAATCCTAAGTGAAAGGAAATATTTTTGTGTTTTATTTTATTTTGGGAAAATGATTTAATTAAAATCCTAAGTCTATTTAGTTTTAAATTAAAGAAAATGTTAAAATAATTAATTAATTAACAAAATTTAATTCAAAAAGAAAACGCTAAGCCTAATGTTTTTTATGATTTTTGATTTTAATGTTGATTAAAACTAGAAGAAATAAAATAATGAAAAAGAACAAAATAAATGGACCAAAAAGTAAAAAATGGAAAGGGTGCAAATTGTAGAATGCAGACTTGGATCGAAAAGAGGCAGAGAGCTGCCTTTCGATCCAATGAAGAAGCTGGTCGAAGGTGCATGATGGGCTGCATATTTGGGGGCACCAGATCTGGATTGGCCAGCATCTAGCAACAGGGGAATGATGGTGCGTGATGTACTCATTCGATCTGGTAACATTGGATCTGTAGGAAATTCGTTTATAAAACAAAAAAAATCCCAGACTTGGGTCGAATCTGGTCTTGGACTCGACAGCTTATGGCTACATCATCCTAGTTTGAATCCCCTGAGTCTGTATCGAAAGCTATTTCGTCTTGAAACATCGTGAATCCTGAGATTCAAAGGAAGATATAGATCGTGCCCTAGAAATGGCATGATCTCATCCCTTCACTTAAACTTGTATGTAACACATGGAAACAATCACAAACATCAACAATAACATGAATTTATGATTAATATAATTTTAAAAATGCATACTTAGCTAGTTTAAGATCAAAAGCAAATTACCAACGGAGAGATTGTGTTAGTGATGCTCCTACACGCGTTGGACCTGCCTAGTGCTTGGAAACGTCTCCTGGAACCTTCAGGAAGTGAGTGAAGCACTTGTTTTAGATTGAAGAGGCCTGGAAAGGTTGCTTCCATTTTGGATCACTTTGTGAAGATTCTAAGATGTTTGGTGTGGCTTTCTAAGGCAGTGTATGTGCAGCTTCAATAGGCAATGTGTGATCTCTGTGATGCAGTATGTGTGATCCCCCATTGCTTATGATTTAGTCTGGTATTTATAAGAGTTCAGTGGTGAATGAAAATGGCAAGAATCAGCCATTAACCAGGCTTTGAAGGCAGAATCGAAAGCCTTAAAATAGTTGTCATTTTTTATGAACTTCTACCATTTTGGGTTTTGCATGAACCTGGACAAGTTTCACTCCTTGACTTCTTTCTAATGCCCTCAAGCCTTGTTCTTTGATTGGTTCTGAATTCCAACTCGAACGGCTTAAGGCCTCATCATTGTGGCTTATTCGAGTGATCCACTATTTTCCTTAGTTGTTTGATCAGAAAATATCCAACTAGCCCAGTCGAACACTTCCTTCTGGCCTGTCGAAGCTTCGTTTTGTTATTTCCTTTGAATGTAATTGTGCATGCGGCCCTTCGATTCTAACCCCAACCCTTTGCTTATGTTTACAAGGCCACCCTTATTGACCCTTAGTTCACCTTCGATTGGTGAATACAAATTGTATTGCACCAATAGAATAATAACCTATGAGAACCTTTGATCACTCAACTCCCTTGTACGTTTAGGCCTATGCCTGAGGCATATTGATCCTAAAACTAAAAGATGACTCATATCTGGATGACTTGTTTCTAGCTGTCCTTCGATCATTTCATATTTGAAGGTTGCATGTCCTTCAAATCATTATCCTTCCACATGTTTCTTTGGACAAAGTAAAAGCTTTTTTATTCCAAAATATTCTTTTTTTTCAAAGTGCCCATTCAAAGAAACGTTTCAATCGAAAGGTATTTTCTTATAGTGCTTCGAATAGCTTATATTTCCATGATTCGAAAACAACACCCTTTGATGCCTTTACTAGCTCTTTCAATCGAAGAATTTAGAAAAATCCTCCTTATGCTTTCTTTCGATCCATCCTTCCTTGGATGTTTCGAATGGCTTATATCTTAGTGGTTCGAAAACGAACCCTTCAAAGCTCCTCATTAGCTCTTCTAATCGAAGACTTATTTAAAGCCTCCTCACATTTTATTTTGAATTGGCCTTCTTTAGATCCCTCAAATTAGCCTGCATATTATTGTAGAAGATGCTTCGACCCAAAAACCTTTAGGCATATTTTCAGCCTTCGACCTACACTTTGTCAAGCACACTTTTTCCTTCTTTCAGCTGTGCCATTATGCTGAGGCATATATGGTGGCATGAAAATCATTTGAAGCCCTTGCAAACCAAAATTCTTTGTGAGAAATGAAACCTTAGATGGAAGTCTGTTGCTTAGAAGGATAGTTTGTCTAGTCAATTCTTGGTCAACCTTGAACAATTGAGGACCTTAATGAGCATGCCCTGAATAAAATGGGAGGGTAAATTTTGGGGTGCAACAAGTTTGTATGGAAAGACTAAAATCAACCAATAGAAAACCCTAATTCAAGACAAACAAAGCATGAAAAACAAAACACTTTGCACACTCGCACCTATAGGGTAACCCACACCTGTTGCCTCAGATAAAAATAGTCACGTCCCTCGAACGTGAGATAATTTAGCAAAGACCCTCGAATATAAAATCGTAGTCCCTCGATGACCCTTCAATGTTTTCTTCGATAAATGATCTTAGACCCTTATGACAAATTGCTAAGGTATCCTACAATGTTGTCTTTTATGACTATACGACAACCCACACCTGTCCCTTCACATCCAATGATAGGGCTTCTTATCAATCAATGGTAAGATAGCAATATCTAAAGGAGGAGGAAAAGAACTAAGACTTTTTGAGTAGGTAGAACATTCATAGTTGTTTTCTCACAACCATCTTCAAAGCATCTTTCAAACACACCAACACTTTCAAATGAAATATTTTTCAAAAGACAACACTTTGTATACATTCTTATAGAGACGAGAATCATTACAAGGTTCGCCTAAACAAAGGCACTTTTCAAAAATACTTTCAAAAACATCACAAACACATTTCAAACAAAGCATTTCAAAGTGAGCTAGAAACTAAGAGCCTGTGGATAACTACGGATGAAAAGTGTACTAACACCTTCCCTTTTCATAACCTACCCCCCGAACTCAAGAAAATATCTCAAAAGGTCTTTCCTGTTCTTTTCACCCTTTCCTTTATTTGGTAAAAGGAAAGTCGGTGGAGATTCTTGCTATCCGCAATAATTACGATAAAACACAAAACACCCAAGTCAGTTCTCCCACCGTATTACAGGGATGTTTAACTTCTGCTTGGGAATTGAAGAGTTCAGGAAAATTGTTCGTTCCTCACTCTACTTAAGATTTTAATTCTTATATACCCTGACTGAGGATAAAAGAGATGGATAACCTTTAGAGGTGTTATCCGATCGGGTTTCCGATATGGATGTCGACTCGTCTGGAGAGAATAAGTTGAACGATACCTGGTCCAGTTTTTGATTCAGTAGCAACTCTTTGGGGATAGCAACCCTAACTTTCCTTTGGTAGTAATTTGTGGTAGTTAGAGAAATAGACTCAAACTGGAGAGACTATAATCTGTTGGGGAAATAAACCCTGTTGGGGAAATAAACCCTAAACCTACTAGAGAAACACTTTGTTGGGGAAAACTCTTGCTGAGGAAATGAGCGCTGTTGGAGGAAAGAAATCTGTAAGGGGTTTTACAGTTTTGGAAGAATAAGCTCAGTCGGGGAAGAGAATTTCCATAAACTGTACTGATGTCGTAATCTCCGATAGAGATTGGGACTTTGTAGGTTGGCGATATTGTCGAGAAAAAGATTATATTCCATTATCCGCTAGGATGATCTACTGGTGAGTATGATCATGTTAACAGCTGGAAGATGCCCCAATTTCTGTCTTGAAGGCATATTAGGCTTGCGGGGAATGTATCTCTGTTGAAGATGAGCTTGTGCATATAGCTCTGTAGAGATAATTCTGTGGAAACTGCTTTGTGGGGATTTATGGATGACCTATACATTATCTCAACTTCTAGAGCCCTTGGTAAATGTTGATCAGAGTGATAAGCCTTCCATTGGTATACAAGTTATGATATGATGGGACATAGTCGTACGCTTTAATCCCTGACTTTTTCCTGGACTGTCTTTTCATATTTTTAGCTCATTGGGATACCCTTTTTTTCCCAAGTCGCGTATTCAGGTTTTTGACTTTTCGGGTGTACAATTATATATATATATATATATATATATATATATATATATATATATATATATATATATATATATATATATATATATATATATATATATATATATATATATATATATCCCTAATTTTTGCTCGAACCTTTGGTTCGCCAGGATGCCCTTATATTTTCCTAGGCCAGTCAACCTAGCGGGTCTTTTTTTTCATGCGTAGTATTTTCTGACTATGTCCACATTCATAGGGTACAAAGAATTGTCACTGTACATAGTAGTAAGTGTTATAGCACTACTAGAAAATGTTTTCTTGATCGTACACGACCCTTTGTTGGAACTCATGTTCAATGCCCTCAGTGATTTACATGGAGATCTGCCTCTGACTATTCAGCACCTTTGAGAGATTCTTTGAATCTTGACTTGAATGCCCCAGATCAGTTAGAAACCATGTCATGCCCCCTTGATTATGAAAGGTCTGTTAATGGAAATTTCTTTTCATTTGAAGCGATTTTATCCTATTGAAGGGATTTCAGTTTATTGAACATTCATCATGCGAATTTCTCTGTTGCCAAACAATTAGTCATATGCAAACAGTGGTATTAAAAATTCAAAGCTTATGGATGTCTTCAAGTTTTGAAAATGTATATTTAGTAAAAACAGAATTTTGTAAGAATATGAATTCAACTCAGGATTTATAGTGAGTCTTACAAGAGTCAAGATACCTTTTTTGTAACAGTATGCTTTCAAACTAACCCATGCTTCAGCTAGGATTTTTAAGGGTTGTAACGTGGCTTGGTTCACAATTTAAGAAACAAAGGATAAAGGCTCGAAATTTATTTGTACCCACCTTGTCTCTGTGATGTTCTTCAGTCCTGGACTCAGTTAATTGTATGTTTCGGTTCCAATTGAGTCTGGAATTTTAGCCTTGATATTTTGGTGATGGTTCGGATACTGAAAGTTTATTTGAGAAGGTGGTCATCATTTTTTTTGTAATATATTTTTTCTTTTGTGTTGAGGATTCGTAGCGACCTCTCTTTTTGACTTTATTATCCCTATTTTTTGCTTGAACTGTTTTGAGGTTACATTCAGCGGGATGCCCCAGTTTTTCCTAAGTCTCCTTCATAGGTTTTGACTTAGCGGGTTTTTATTTTGAAAGATAATGACTGCTTGTTCTAATGATTACGGGGAACCATCATCGTATTTTGATTTAGAAGAGCATGTTTAACACTATTCATCATGTATGAAGGTAGAACTTATGACTGAATGCGCATTTGAATTTAACTGAGAAACTACCGTGCCCCATGTTATGATTAAGGATTTCAATTTTTATGAAAAATAAAACTCCTACTACTTAGGCTCAAAGGGGTTGACTAGGGATTAACTTCCTTATATCTCCATTGTTTAGGATTTGAAGCAACGCTTGTACATCGTGAGCAAGGTCTATTCAAAAGCATACTGTAGAGATTATGGTATTGTTTTTGTCATCCTCCCTCTAAAGGCTTATAGCTTTTAATCGAGAGTTGAATATCACAAAAAGTAAGTAAAAACATAGTTTAAATATATTCAAAATGAATGGATTGCTTCAAGACAAACATATGCAACGCGTTAATTAAACAACAAAGTTTGATATAAAATAAATGTTCGAACAATCAAAATAAATTACAATTTGAAAATTCAAATGAAATATACGCTCTCAATCTTGGCCATGATTTGGCATGGGATAAGTTATCACATTGGGAGTCTTAGGAGGATCGAACTCAATCTTCTTAGCATCATTCAAATCTTGGATTTTAATTTTCAAAGCCCAATAACTATTTGTGTCATGTTCGGGACTATTGGAATTATAGGCGCATCTCACATTAGGATTGTACCGAGGAGAGGAGGTGTTGGGATTCTGAGGAGGACCCTTCAATGTTATCAGCTCTACCTTCAACAAGTGTTGCAGTGCCGCGGACAATGGCATGTTGATCTTAGTAAATTATCTCCTAGGTGCATCCAGCCTACGTTGTTTGCCTTGTGGTTGATGTTGCGTTGGTGCCGGATTAGAGATTAGCACAACTCCCACGGATTGGTTGCGGCCACTTCTAACACGACCATGCTGGCCATAAATGGAATTGGTTTCCTTATTATCAATGAATGTCTTCTTCACAGCACTTGAAGACGCAACCACTAGAATCTTTCCACTCTTGATACCACCTTTGACATGTTCCCCACTTAGAATCAACTCAGTAAAACCAGACGAGGAGCTTCTAATCAGATGGTTAAAGAATGGACCTGTTAGAGTGCCCATGAACATATCAACCAGCTCCCAGTTAGACAAGGGAGGTTGCACCCTTCTAGCTAAATCTCTCCATTTTTGTGCATATTCCTTGAACCCTTCATTTGAGCCCATGGACATGTTTTGCAGTTGCACTCTGTGATCGGTGGATCTGGAACTGACTGTTTAACGCTGGTTCGCGGAAGCAAGAGTCGCCACCGTCTTTTATTTTCTCCAAATGGAAAGGACAAAAGCACAGAAAAATTCCTTATAGAGATTGCTCTCGGTTCGGGAGGTAGGTTATAGAAAGGGAAGGTGTTAGCACCCTTTCTATCCATGGTTATCCATGGGCTCTTAGATACTTGCTCATTGTGTTTTCAAAGATGGTTTGTTTGCTTTTCAATGTGGGTTTAAAAAAGTTTCTTTGAAAATTTCAGTTCGACTCTTGTATCGGTCCTCAAGAGTGTTTGAAAAATTTGCTTTCGAAAGCTTTTTGAAAAGGTGTCGGTGTGAAAAGTATTTTTTGATTTGTTTTGAAATTAGAGCAAGTATCTAGAGTCGTCTACCTACCCTAAGGAATTCGTCTGTGTAAATGTCCTTAAAGTAGTGCCATCCCACCATTGAGAGGTAGGTAGCACCACCGTTGGAGGTGTTCGGGTCAATTCGAGGTTCGGGACGTGGTGATCACCAGAGAAATGGGAAGACACCTTAGAAGCTACCCTCATGCCAGGTTCCCGGATCATGAGGACTTACTAAGACATCCTCTACTCGACGATCACCTTTCGAGGCAAGGCAACAGTGAGGCGTACCCTAGGGGTGGTGTGTGATTTGTGTGTCATGTTCATTTGCATTTATCTTGTTCATGTCAAAGTGATCTATGCGCTTTTTTTTTATTTTTGTCCATTCATTCTTGCATGCATTGATTTAGCAGTTAAAAATTGCGAAAAGTAAAAGATTCTAAGCTATTACAAAAGGCGCGGGTCCACATCGCCAAAATTTCCAGAACCCAATTTGACAGAAAAATAAATAAAGAAATAAAATAAAGTGCGAGAAATTAATTACACGGCTTTGGGAGAGATACATAAATATTAAAAGAAAAAAAGAAATAAATACGCGCATTGAGATTTAAATTAGAAACGAGGGCGTTGGACCCTTTTTTGCAAAATTGAATTAAATGATTAAATTAATTAATAAAAAAGGAAAAGAAATCATTTTTTAGTTTTTTTTGTATTTATATAATTTTAATGAAAAAGAATTAATTGAAATAAAATGCTAACCCTAATTCTAGTTGTTTTTAGTTTATTAAGAAAAGATTAAATTTTAACCTAATATTTAACCTAATTATTTTACATGCAATTTAATTACAAAAAAATAAATACTAGGAAATATTTAATTATTATGAAAGAAAAGAAAAAAAAAGGGTAAAAATGATTATAAATCCTAATTCTACCAATTTTAGATTTTATTAAGGAAAATATTACAATTAAACCTAATTTAATAACTAAAGTTAATTAATGCAATTTATTTACAAAAATACTAAAATAAAAATATTTATTATTTTTTATCTTTTCTGATTTTTTGGTGTTTTTTATATATTAAGAAAACATTAAATTAATTAAAAAAACAATAATTAAAAGAAAGTAACAATAATGAAAAATAAAGAATAATAAAAAAGGTTTGCAAACCTAAGGGGGTCTGCCCCTAATTTGGAGGGTGAAGTCCAGCAATTTGAGCCCAATAAGCCCTAGGCCTGGCTGACTTTTCCACTCACGTACCCAAGCATTGACCCACGTGTACCATGCTCTCCAGATCGTGGCCTTTTGATTGATCTCATTGGCCAAGTGAACAGCTTGATTTTGAAGGCGTACGGTGGTCCACTACGTTGAAACTGCATATGAATATTAAATGAAAAACAATATGAAAGGGGGTGGGGACCTGGGGCTCGAACCCAGGTCCCAGGGGTTACCACTGAGCGTGCTTGCCATTCGTGCTATGTTGTTCATCTGCATATGAAATAATTAATAAACATAATAAAACAAACACGCGTTAATGCTTTTTTTCGCGCGAAAGTTTAAACCACCCAATTGTTCCTTGCCACCTAGTCATCTTCTTCATTGTTTATTTTTTTTCTTCTGAAATATAAAGAACATAGGCCACGGTTTTTACATCGTTCCCTTATGCCCTTTTCTGGAAAATAGCGAATAGCTTGTGGAGGCTCATAAATTGAGCGCGAGGGTGGGTTCCTCTTCGTCCAAGCATGCTTGATTCAATGGTCCAGGTCTTGAGTGCTAATTTTTCCTTAAATGAAAAACCCCAATTCAAAGTTCTGCAAACCCTAAAATACGACAATGGTAGATTCGCGTAGGTTACATAAAAATTCAATCAAACAATTGGGTTAGCTTCAGAATCAGTTAATTAACAAGAATTCATGAACAAAATGCAATGAATATGCTTAAATTGTAAAATACGATTATGAGAAAGAGGTGAAAAAGTTTGACTTCTGTACAATGATTCAAAGGGTTAGGGACTTGGAAATCTATTCTGGTACGTTGCTTAAGGTCTCAGGAAGATGATGAGATGAATTTTTTGGCTTGAATCGACCTCTATCCCTGTTTTCAGTTTTCAATTTTTCAACCAAAAACTCAAGTTTTGTTTTCTATGTATGGCGCAGCTTCTAGTCAAAAAGCATGAGGGTTTGCATCCTTATATGTGTATGAATGATTAGGTCAAAGAAAATTGATCCAAAATCCATGAATTGATGAATATGATATTTGATTTTTAAACCATGATTTTCAAATCTTTTTCATGCAAACTTCTACCAAATCATGACCAATTCAATTGATTCTTTCCATATTTGGTTAGGCACGAAATCTTGGAGATTTTACATGCATAAAAAGATTGAAAAACCTAGGTTTAGTATTTTTCATGTATTTTAATTAATTAAATGAATTATTAATAATAAAAATCCAAATAAATAAATAAAAAATGAAGAAAAACTTCCCTTTGGGCCAAATGGTCGTGCACATGCCTTGGATAATGAATTGTGGAAGAAAAAGAGGCCCATTACCAATTTTAGGTCATTTGAATCAATGTTGACTTTTCAAAATATCCAAAAATTTCCCAACTTCCACAAGGCATAACTTGCTCAATTTTTAAGCTTTGCTCATGTTCTTGGACATTTTGGAAAGGTATTTGAGTCCTCTAACCAATGTATTTGGTTCCATGGCATTTTGATTTACCAATCTCAAGTTATGGCCTTTGACTTAAAGTCCCTTTTTGTTGACTTTTGAAAATGACCTATAATGTTGAAATTGATAACTTTTTGTGAGAGCATTTCTTGGACTTGGAGTATGAAGAGGAGTTGTAGGAAATGTCTTTCTCTTCAAAATGAGCTTTGGATGGAATTTTTCTGATAATCCATGTGAAAGTTATGCCCTGGTCAATTTACAGTTGACTTTTTCAACTGTCCAAATAAGGAAACTTTTGCATCTTGATGATTTTTGAGCCTAGCTTTGAGAATCATGATCAAGCATTGATCAAATGATGTTTGTGGCTTCAAAATGAGATGTTGACCAAAAATTTGAACTTTTGATTGCCAAATGACCATTTTGCCCCTACAGTTGACTGTAGTGCAATTAGGGTTTTGACTGTGCAATTTTGTGCTGAAAGCCTTGAAACTTTGTATGAGGATGCTTGACCATGTTTATAGGAATGTGGGACTTGATTGGACCTTTGGAAACTTCATTTTCTTGATCAGAGCCAAAACCCTAATTTTGACTGTTCAGGAGGCTCTTACACTGTGCAACCCTTGGGGAATTTTAAAGCTTGACTTGGCAATTTCTTGAAGGATATGGGAGGGAAAATTTTGGGGTACAACAGTTGCCCCTGTTCAATCTTCTTAGACCTGAGGATGCAGATTGGCTGACGTGCCTTTCGTAATCCGAAGGTGGAAGATGATTGAACACTAGAGTGCCCAGAAATTTGCGCTCACATAGTAGCAGTGTGATGATGGAATGGGCTTATGGATGCCATTTAGAGGTTGATGAATAGGATGATGGGCGTATAGATGCCATCTGGATGTTGATCGCGTGAGAGATTCCTTAGTGAGAACTTGCATACCTGCAAAGAAAAATGAGTACCTGACATGTTATAGGATCTGGTTTTCAGATGCTTTGTGTAGATGTGTCCTGACTGGTTACAGCAGCTGAATCTTTAAACTCTTCAGACGTGCCCTGGCGAGATACAGGAATCGAGTCTGGTAATGTTAGTCTTCAACGGATACACCCTGGAAAGATTCAGGCGTCGGGCCCTCGAACTCTTCAGACACACCCTGGCAAGATACAGGAATCGGATCTGGTAATGCTAGTCTTCAACGGATACACCCTGGCAAGATTCAGGTATCGGATCCTCGAACTCTTCAGACACACCCTGGAAAGATACAGGAATCGGATCTGGTAATGCTAGCCTTCAACGGATACACCCTGGCAAGATTCAGGTATCAGATCCTCGAACTCTTCAAACACACCCTGGCAAGATACAGGAATCGGATCTGGTAATGTTAGTCTTCAACGGATACACCCTGGCAAGATTCAGGTATCGGATCCTCGAACTCTTCAGACACACCCTGGCAAGATACAGGAATCGGATCTGGTAATGCTAGTCTTCAACGGATACACCCTGGCAAGATTCAGGTATCGGATCCTCGAACTCTTCAGACACACCCTGGCAAGATACAGGAATCGGATCTGGTAATGCTAGTCTTCAACGGATACACCCTGGCAAGATTCAGGTATCGGATCCTCGAACTCTTCAGACACACCCTGGCAAGATACAGGAATCGGATCTGGTAATGTTAGTCTTCAACGGATACACCCTGGCAAGATTCAGGTATCGGATCCTCGAACTCTTCAGACACACCCTGGCAAGATACAGGAATCGGATCTGGTAATGTTAGTCTTCAACGGATACACCCTGGCAAGATTCAGGTATCGGATCCTCGAACTCTTCAGACACACCCTGGCAAGATACAGGAATCGGATCTTTAGTTGCGACCATTGATGGTAATCATTTTTGTACTTTTGTCCTGAAAAGACAAGCGTTAGTTGTATGCGATGTCATGTTGTATGACATGCGGGATGCTCTCTGAATAAGTGATATTGTATGTTCATGATGTGTATATGCATGCTATAATGTATGAAGATGTTTCTGAATGTATTTTTCGTCTAGGAAAGTAAATCCTTGACGGGTGCCGGGAAGTCACTCCTGGGCTGATGTTGAAGAATAGATTTTGCTTCCGCTGGGGATGATGATTGCAAGAATACCGGTAGGAGGAGATGCCTCCGTTGGGGAATAAACTTGGCGAATGGAATAAATCTGCGGGGAGGAAAGTACTCTAACGATTTTGCTGGGACGCAATACTCTGTGGGGAGAGAGATACTTTGTTGGAATGTTGATAATAACTTGCTGGGGATACCATCGTTATATTGGAAGTGTTGATAGACTTCGCTGGGGATAAGAAGACTGCGTTGACGACGCTCTTTCCGTGGCTTTTGGCTGAGGATAACCCAGTTATATCCTGGTAGGGAAATAACTCTTTGAATAAAGTCGGGCGACGCGTTCGTGCTCTGCGAGGATAAGCTTCCAGAATCTACTGGGGATAAGCTTACTGCTTGGGGAGGTGAATTCCAACTTTCCTGGGGAACTAGATTGGACTCTCC
The DNA here is from genome assembly GCA_948472305.1 of Vicia faba. Taxonomy (NCBI): domain Eukaryota; kingdom Viridiplantae; phylum Streptophyta; class Magnoliopsida; order Fabales; family Fabaceae; genus Vicia; species Vicia faba. Next base: position 1,578,408,700 of record OX451738.1, on the reverse strand, counting down.
TGGGGAAGTTTTGAACTGCGAGGGAAGTGACTCCTTTGAATATTTGATGTGCCGCCGGGGAATAATCTTTAGACCAAGACTGCCGGGGATGCTTGTTAAGAATATATATGCTGTCGGGGAATGTTGAGATCTGATGGAGGATACCCAACTTCCTTAAGGTCTGATAACTTTGCTTGAGGAAGAGTGCACGGACTTGCTGGCTCACTCTCTGGGGAATTAAGATGTACTGGTTATGTTTTTTAGCTGAACCTACCTTGGTACCTTGGAGGACAGAACAAATAGATTGCTCAGACAACTCTTTATTGCCCCTATTTCTAATGTTACCTGTAATTAATCCTTTGTTTCGTATGCAAATATTCATGAGTTAGCAAATTATTGTCAATGCATATATCACAAATTGAACCTTGGACGTTCTTCGCAAAACAAAACAGAAAAAGAAAAACAATTGGCACTTTTAACTGAAAAGTATATTTGTATTGATTTTTTGAATGGCCTGAAAATAGGCGTTTTGTGTACAAGAGGCTGACGTCCTAGTAAGAGAACGCCGCCGAACAAAAGAGTTTATACAATTTTGTACAAAAGAAAATAAAACAGCTGTGTGAAATGAATGATCCCACTGGGTTTCAACTCTGCTATTGCCTTTATATCCCCGAGCGTCTCATCACTTGATGACCTAAACGAAGAATGAAGCTGACTGATCGATGTCGTCTGAACTTGATGTAGATACCGGATTCTGGATGCAAAGTGATCAATGAGGCATAGTATTACGCTTTTATCCCTAACTTTTGCCTGGACCGCCCTTTCTGGTTTTCAGTCCACCGGGATACTCATTTTTGCCCAAGCCGCCTTTTCAGGTTTTCGACTTGCCGGGTGTACAGTTTTTTTTTTCATTTCATCCCTTCATTTTGCCCGAACCCTTTTGGTTCGCCGGGAAGCCCTAATTTTTGCCTAGCCATGTCAGCCTAGCGGGTCTTTTTTCATGCGTAGTATCTTTTTACTATGTCTGCATTGGCGGGGTGAGGAAGGTCGTCACCATCCATGTTGGTCAATATCATTGCTCCTCCTGAGAACACATGTTTAACCACAAATGGCCCTTCGTACGTAGGGGTCCATTTGCCCCTTGGATCACTCTGAGGAAGAATGATTCGCTTGATTACTAGATCCCCAACTTGATATTCCTGTGGTCTGACCTTTTTGTTAAATGCCCTGATCATCCGTTTCTGGTACGTCTGACCATGGCAGATAGCAGCAAGTCTCTTTTCATCAATAAGGTTGAGCTGATCAAGTCGTGTCTGGATCCAATCATCCTCGTTCAGATTTGCATCCTTCATTATCCGGAGAGAGGGTATTTGCACTTCGATCGGTAAGACTGCCTCCATACCATAAACCAGGGAGAAAGGAGTTGCCCCGGTTGACGTCCTAGCTGAGGTACGGTACCCATGTAGAGCGAACGGTAACATCTCGTGCCAATCTTTATAAGTCACTGTCATCTTCTGCACGATTTTCTTGATATTTTTATTTGCTGCCTCTACAGCCCCATTCATCTTCGGTCTGTAAAGAGAAGAATTGTGGTGCTGTATTTTGAACTGCTCGCAGAGCTCAGCGATCATCTTGTTATTCAGATTGGTACCGTTATCTGTAATAATTCTTTCTGGGACGCCGTACCGACAGATCAGATTATGCCGAATGAACCGCGCCACCACAGTCTTGGTTACCGTAGCATAGGACGCTGCTTCGACCCACTTTGTAAAATAATCAATCGCCATTAGGATGAAGCGATGCCCATTAGATGCCGTAGGTTTAATCTCACCGATCATGTCTATGCCCCACATTGCAAACGGCCAAGGCGCAGTCAGAACATTCAAAGGAACTGGAGGAACATGCACCTTGTCTGCGTAAATCTGGCACTTATGGCATGTCCTGGAATGTTGGTAGCAGTCAGCTTCCATTGTGGACCAGTAATACCCTGCCCGAAGGATCTTCTTTGTCATTGTATGTCCACTGGAATGTGTACCAAAGGTCCCTTCATGTAGCTCTTCCATGATCCTTTCTGCTTCAGTCTTATCCACACAACGCAGTAAGGTCGAATCATGGTTTCGCTTGTACAAGATGCCGTTGCTAAGGAAGAACTTTGCCGCGAACCTTCTCAGGAACTTCTTATCATTGACAGATGCACCTTCAGGGTATTCCTGAGCTTCCAAATATCTCTTCACCTCATGGTACCAAGGCTTCTCAGTCACCAATTCAGTCTCGAGATCACAACAGTATGCCGGTTCGTCCAGTTTCCAGATGATGATCCGGGGAGCCTCATTATCCCATTTGACCTTAAACATAGAAGACATTGTAGCTAACGCGTCCGCCAACTGATTCTCCTCTCTTGGGAAATGTTCAAAGGTTATCTCTGTGAAGTAGGGGATCAAGGTCAACACACATTCTCTGTAAGGAATCAGGTTTGGATGTTTCGTATCCCACTCTCCTTTGATCTGATTGATCACAAGAGCGGAATCTCCGAAGACACTCAGAAACTTGATCCTTAAGTCGATCGCAGCTTGAAGACCCATGATGCACGCCTCATACTCTGCCATGTTGTTGGTGCAGTTGAAACATAGCCGGGCAGTGAGTGGAGTATGAGTGCCTTGAGGTGATATGATGATGGTGCCGATACCGTTTCCCAAAGCGTTGGAGGCTCCGTCAAAGTGCATAGACCATCGAGATCCTTCCTCAGGTCCTTCATCCGGTCCAGGTACTTCACAATCAGTCACAATCATGATACTTTCATTCGGAAACTCGAAGTTCATTGACTGATAGTCATCTACGGCCTGATGTGCCAAGTGGTCTGCCAATACACTTCCCTTGATGGCTTTCTGGGTCGTGTACTGAATGTCGTATTCCGTCAAGATCATTTGCCATCTTGCAATTCTCCCAGACAGAGCAGGCTTTTCAAATATGTACTTTATGGGATCCATCTTTGAGATCAACAAGGTAGTGTGAGTCAGCATATACTGTCTCAGCCAGCGAGCAGCCCATACCAAAGCGCACCAAGTTTTCTCAAGCAGTGAGTATCGGGTCTCACAGTCGGTAAACTTTTTGCTAAGGTAATAAATGGCGTGCTCTTTTCGGCCAGACTCGTCATGCTGCCCCAGCACACACCCCATTGAGTTGTCAAGCACTGTTAGATATAGTATCAGAGGTCTCCCTTCAACCGGTGGCATAAGGATGGGTGGTTCTTGGAGATACTCTTTGATTCTGTCAAAAGCAGCCTGACATTCATCATTCCAACGTACTACCTGATCTTTCTTCAGCAGCTTGAAGATTGGCTCACAGGTAGCAGTCAGGTGGGAGATGAATCGAGCAATGTAATTCAGGCGTCCTAAAAACCCTCTGACCTCCTTCTCTGTCCTGGGGGCCGACATCTCTTGAATAGCTTTGACCTTAGCAGGGTCCACTTGAATTCCCTTATCATTGACAACGAAGCCTAGCAACTTCCCAGATCTTACCCCGAAGGTGCACTTGTTTGGGTTCAATCTCAGCTTGTACAGTTTCAACCGGTCAAACAACTTCTGCAGATGATCTAGGTGCTCCTCCTCAGTTTGGGACCTTGCGATCATGTCGTCAACATACACTTCTATCTCATGATGGATCATGTCATGAAATAAAGCAACCATGGCACGCTGGTAGGTTGCCCCAGCGTTCTTCAGTCCAAAAGGCATGACCTTGTAGCAGAAGGTGCCCCACTGAGTAACAAAGGTAGTCTTCTCCATGTCTTCAGGTGCCATCTTGATCTGATTGTAACCTGAAAAGCCATCCATGAAAGAGAACACCTTATGCTGAGCTGTATTGTCAACAAGGACATCAATGTGAGGTAAAGGGAAGTCATCTTTGGGGCTGGCCCTGTTCAGATCCCTATAGTCGACACACATTCTGACCTTACCGTCCTTCTTAGGTACCGACACCACATTAGCAACCCATTGGGGGTAAGAAGTTACTACAAGGAATCCGGCATCAAACTGTTTCATAACCTCGGCCTTGATCTTCTCAGACATCTCTGGACGCATACGGCGGACCGTTTGCTTAACTGGAGGGCAGTCTTCCTTAGTAGGCAAGTGATGGACCACAATATCGGTATCTAACCCGGGCATGTCTTCGTAGGACCAGGCAAATATCTCCATATAGTCATGCAGCGTCTTAGTCAACCGTTGCTTCACGCTGAGCTCTAGGTTGGCACCAATCTTTACCTCTTTCCTGTCTGCCTCAGTACCCAGGTTTATTGTTTCCACTGGCTCTTCATGGGGTTGAATTGCCCTCTCTTCCTGAAGTAACAGTCTTGCAAGCTCGCCAGGCACTTCGCAATCATCTTCACCTTTGTCTTCGGCTAAGTTGATCGGATTTTCGAAGTCATAACTGGCAGTAGCAGAGTCGTTACCAGTGAGATCCAGAGTGGATTGAAACCTGTATGAGTGAGTGTGTGTGTAAATAGAGCTGTTTTGAAATATATGTAAAGGAAAGAAAGACAGAAAAGGAGCACAAGATTTGAAATGCGAGAAAACGTCCAAGATTTTCATTTATGATATATGAAATGACAATTTATATGCCCTCACAAATGAAACCACGGTGCCTCGGGTAAGACACTGGGCCATAGAGTTTATTTATTGTTTATTACAGATAACAAAAACATAGGAATTCATTACTCAGTAACAAGAGAAACAGGTAGATTGTCTTTTGCACTCCAATTGTTAGGTCCACTGTCGGTTGCAGGGTAAATCCAGCTATTGAACTCAACTTCATCCACTTCCTCTTCGTCCCCAATAGCATTCACTCCATGAGCAGGCAGGGGAGCTGTCACTACATTAGGCTTCTCAGATGCCTCCAACTGTACCTCCTTGGCGTCAATAAGGTCCTGCAGCTTGTTCCTTAATGCCCAACAGTCGTCAGTGGCATGCCCCGGGCTATCGGAGTGATAAGCACAGCGGGCATTTGGGTTGTATTTAGGAGATGTAGTATTTGCAAACTTCGGAGCCTCTCTGACGGTTACTAAGTTGGTTGAGAGCAACTGTGGTAAGATCTGCGACAAGGTCATACTCAAACGGGTGAATTCCCTTCTGGGTCTCTCAGCCCTTGGTTGGTTAGCTTGCCGAGGAGCGGCGGCAGGCTTTGCAATCACCAACGCGTTGACAGATTGGCGGCGCTCTTGTTTGTCTTGCCTTCTAGGCCCATACACCGCACTCGCCTCTTTTTTAAAGGGTTTTTTCTCAGAACTAGACGATGCACCCTTCGGAATCTTACCAGACTTCAACCCAGCCTCAATTCTCTCTCCAGTCAAGATAAGATCAGTAAACCCTGCAGACGAGTTACCGATAAGATGGTTAAAAAATGGCCCAGATAGGGTCCCCAAGAACATGTCTACCAACTCCCGATCAGTCAACGGAGGCTGCACCCTGCCAGCCAGATCCCTCCACTTCTGAGCGTACTCTTTAAAACCTTCACTTGAACCTAACGACATACCCTGGAGTTGGGTACGTGTAGGGGCAAGGTCGACATTATATTGATACTGCTTATAGAAAGCAGTAGCCAACTCCTCCCAGTTACGAACCTTGGTCCCATCCAGCTGATAGAACCATTCGAGATGAGTCCCTGAAAGACTCTCCTGGAAGAAGTGGATCCACAAATTCTTATCCGCTGAGTACGGTTGGATCTTCCGAACATAGGACCTGAGATGTAGCTTGGGACAAGACGCCCCGTCGTACTTAGTGAAAGATGGTGCTTTGAACTTCCGAGGAATAATCACACCAGTAGACAAACCCAAATCTCTGAAATCCAGCCCAGGTACCTGTTGTATCTCCATAGCATTCAACCTGTCTTCCAACTGCTTGTAACGGTCTTCTGCAGGAGGATATTGTTCTTCGTCAAAATCAGTCTCGTTGTCAGAGACTACCGGACTAGGACCTTTTTCTGCTTGAGGAGTACTCTTGCCAATAGAAGAACCAGCCTCTTCATTTTGCAGAGTATTGCCAAACCTTCGGCCCGAGCTGAACAAAACAGTCCTTCTCTTCTTCTTATTTTCCTTCTTCAGGAGCAGAGCTTCAGCTCCTCTTGGCCCTGAGCCAAACCCATGATTAGTTCCTGAAATTGCGCATTCTGCGCCTGAAGAGCCTTGATGGACATCTCAGTTGAGGATGAGTCAGGATTCATGATGCTGAAATAAACAGCGAAGAACGGTAAGCAACCTGAAAAGAGGAAAACCTGCTATGCACATGATGAATGGAATGCGTATGATTTATGTTTTCAAAGACAATCAGGCATCAACTTTGTAGACAAAAAGGAACACACTTCATTAGATTCAACTTTGAAACTGAAATTATTCAACAGGTTGCCCTTAGGCATTACATGAAAGGAAATACTGAAAAGGGAAATAAAACTGTAAAAGAACATCCGGAGCTCCTTATTGATCCCATGGTCTCCTCTTCTCAGTACGGATGTAGGCAATCAGAGCTCGCTCATTCTCCAACTGCTTTGTCAGCTTCTGGATCTTTAATTCCTGCTCGTTGAACTTTTCCCGGTAAGAATCCCGTTCTTCTCGCAGTTGCGACCAAGATCTCTTCAGTGTCTCATAATCAGTAGGTATCTGAGGAGGAAGGACAGTTGGAGGAACACCATCTTTGTCAGGACACTCAAAAATGACGGGTCTGATTGCTTCATACGACATACCTAACTTCTGAGCACGGATGCGAACCCATTTGTAGTAGGCTTCTATAGGTAAAGAAGTCTTTGGCCCCAACTCTTGTGGGTCAGCTTTATGAACTTTGTCCCAAGCCTTGATGAACCTACGATGCAGCTCGTCACTATCCACCTGAAACTCAAAACTGATGTGAGGCACCAACATCTCATGGGGGCCTGCTCTTCTGGCTCTTCCAAACTGACGGAGCGCTAAACATGGATTGTAAGAGATTCCTCCTTGGGTACCAATCAAAGGAACATTAGGGTATTCCCCGCATCGATCAATAACAGCTATCTCATCCAAACCTCTGCAAGTCCAAATGATGTCCTTATCGGTGAGAGACATTAACCTGTGAGCCCAACCTCTTCCTTCCTGGTTCTTCAGTACGAACTTGGGGAGGTGCGAAATAAACCACCTCACCAACAAAGGGATACAACACCATAGGGTTCCTCGTCTTCGGGTAGTACGAGCATGAAGTTGTTGCAAGATGTCACCCAAGAGAGTGGGCACAGGATTCTGAGACATAAAGATCCTTATGGCAGTGACACTGATGAAGTTGTCAGGATTAGGAAACAGGACTAACCCGTAGATTAGGAGAGCCAAGATGTCTTCATACGCCCTAAAGTCCAGGTCATTCCAGAAATTGTTAGCTTTACCAATCAGAAACTTGGCCAAGAAACCCTTAACTCCGCTTCTAGTCACCCAGTTGTCCATTACCTCTTGATGTGTCAGGGGAAGAGCTGCAGCAACATCCTCAAGCCTGAGGGTCTTTTCCCAACCAGTAAAGGGAGTCTGATCCAAGATAGGGATACCAAGCAAATCAGAGAACTCTTCCAGGGTAGGGACCAGTTGGAAGTCTTGAAAGGTGAAACACTGGTACAGAGGGTCATAGAACTGGGTCAGAACACTCATCAACTGTTGATCCCGCTTTGCAGTGACTAAACTGAGAAGAGAACCATGCCTCTGAATGAAGGAAGTGGTATTTGGAATTATGCTAACCAACTCTTCAAGCAACTCAGGTGAATGAACAAAGTTGAACCGGATAGTATTCCTTTGCACAAGCATCATGATGTCCTACAAAACAGAGCAAAGGTGAAACCCTCTTGTCTTTGAAATGGTCAGTCCTTATGCAGGATGCATGCAATGCTCATGATGTTATGATGTTATGATAAAGCACACCACACATAGATATAAAGGCAAACATTGTAAGGCACACAAGTCACACAAGGCAAGCCCTTAGAGTTTAGGCCAGCATGAGGTCTAGGTACTACCCTCTTTCAGTTTGTTGGTTCATACCTGTCCTATCAAAGTAACCGGGTTCTTAGAGGATCCCAATATCACTGACTACCCTCAATCGGTCATAACTCCAGCATCGCAATCTTTTCTGGCGGCCAGAACCATCACGAGAGTTTAGCCTCAATGGGCGTAGCATACTGCTACTGTTCTAATGGCCAAGTTGTGTCATTTAAGGTTCTAAGGTTGTTGGTGCTTAATGACTCCTTAGAAGACCCATATTCTCCTCATTGCAACACAAGGGATATCGGTACAGACCAAGGTGCCACACCAACGTAGCCACTGTTTCACCCGTGTCGGTCTACGCCGGACAGGTCCCTCACAGCTTATGCTACCTAAACAGGGTATCCCCAGATCCGGGTTAGGATCTATATAACTCCCATGCAACCCACAAATTTAAAGCAGACAAGTCAATACAATTGAAAACACAGTTATGAACTAACCCTAAGGTACACCTCACTTTAAGTTTAAATCCCCAGCAGAGTCGCCAGTTCTGTGATCGGTGGATCTGGAACTGACTGTTTAACGCTGGTTCGCGAAATGTCGCGGAAGCAAGAGTCGCCACCGTCTTTTATTTTCTCCAAATGGAAAGGACAAAAGCACAGAAAAATTCCTTATAGAGATTGCTCTCGGTTCGGGAGGTAGGTTATAGAAAGGGAAGGTGTTAGCACCCTTTCTATCCATGGTTATCCATGGGCTCTTAGATACTTGCTCATTGTGTTTTCAAAGATGGTTTGTTTTCTTTTCAATGTGGGTTTAAAAAAGTTTCTTTGAAAATTTCAGTTCGACTCTTGTATCAGTCCTCAAGAGTGTTTGAAAAATTTGCTTTCGAAAGCTTTTTGAAAAGGTGTCGGTGTGAAAAGTATTTTTTGATTTGTTTTGAAATTAGAGCAAGTATCTAGAGTCGTCTACCTACCCTAAGGAATTCGTCTGTGTAAATGTCCTTAAAGTAGTGCCATCCCACCATTGAGAGGTAGGTAGCACCACCGTTGGAGGTGTTCGGGTCAATTCGAGGTTCGGGACGTGGTGATCACCAGAGCAATGGGAAGACACCTTAGAAGCTACCCTCATGCCAGGTTCCCGGATCATGAGGACTTACTAAGACATCCTCTACTCGACGATCACCTTTCGAGGCAAGGCAACAGTGAGGCGTACCCTAGGGGTGGTGTGTGATTTGTGTGTCATGTTCATTTGCATTTATCTTGTTCATGTCAAAGTGATCTATGCACTTTTTTATTTATTTTTGTCCATTCATTCTTGCATGCATTGATTTAGCAGTTAAAAATTGCGAAAAGTAAAAGATTCTAAGCTATTACAAAAGGCGCGGGTCCACATCGCCAAAATTTCCAGAACCCGATTTGACAGAAAAATAAATAAAGAAATAAAATAAAGTGCGAGAAATTAATTACACGGCTTTGGGAGAGATACATAAATATTAAAAGAAAAAAAGAAATAAATACGCGCATTGAGATTTAAATTAGAAACGAGGGCGTTGGACCCTTTTTTGCAAAATTGAATTAAATGATTAAATTAATTAATAAAAAAGGAAAAGAAATCATTTTTTAGTTTTTTTGTATTTATATAATTTTAATGAAAAAGAATTAATTGAAATAAAATGCTAATCCTAATTCTAGTTGTTTTTAGTTTATTAAGAAAAGATAAAATTTTAACCTAATATTTAACCTAATTATTTTACATGCAATTTAATTACAAAAAAATAAATACTAGGAAATATTTAATTATTATGAAAGAAAAGAAAAAAAAGGGTAAAAATGATTATAAACCCTAATTCTACCAATTTTAGATTTTATTAAGGAAAATATTACAATTAAACCTAATTTAATAACTAAAGTTAATTAATGCAATTTATTTACAAAAATACTAAAATAAAAATATTTATTATTTTTTATCTTTTCTGATTTTTTGGTGTTTTTTATATATTATGAAAACATTAAATTAATTAAAAAAACAATAATTAAAAGAAAGTAACAATAATGAAAAATAAAGAATAATAAAAAAGGTTTGCAAACCTAAGGGGGTCTGCCCCTAATTTGGAGGGTGAAGTCCAGCAATTTGAGCCCAATAAGCCCTAGGCCTGGCTGACTTTTCCACTCACGTACCCAAGCATTGACCCACGTGTACCATGCTCTCCAGATCGTGGCCTTTTGATTGATCTCATTGGCCAAGTGAACAACTTGATTTTGAAGGCGTACGGTGGTCCACTACGTTGAAACTGCATATGAATATTAAATGAAAAACAATATGAAAGGGGGTGGGGACCTGGGGCTCGAACCCAGGTCCCAGGGGTTACCACTGAGCGTGCTTGCCATTCGTGCTATGTTGTTCATCTGCATATGAAATAATTAATAAACATAATAAAACAAACACGCGTTAATGCTTTTTTTCGCGCGAAAGTTTAAACCACCCAATTGTTCCTTTCCACCTAGTCATCTTCTTCATTGTTTATTTTTTTTCTTCTGAAACATAAAGAACATAGGCCACGGTTTTTACATCGTTCCCTTATGCCCTTTTCTGGAAAATAGCGAATAGCTTGTGGAGGCTCATAAATTGAGCGCGAGGGTGGGTTCCTCTTCGTCCAAGCATGCTTGATTCAATGGTCCAGGTCTTGAGTGCTAATTTTTCCTTAAATGAAAAACCCCAATTCAAAGTTCTGCAAACCCTAAAATACGACAATGGTAGATTCGCGTAGGGTACATAAAAATTCAATCAAACAATTGGGTTAGCTTCAGAATCAGTTAATTAACAAGAATTCATGAACAAAATGCAATGAATATGCTTAAATTGTAAAATACGATGATGAGAAAGAGGTGAAAAAGTTTGACTTCTGTACAATGATTCAAAGGGTTAGGGACTTGGAAATCTATTCTGGTACGTTGCTTAAGGTCTCAGGAAGATGATGAGATGAATTTTTTGGCTTGAATCGACCTCTATCCCTGTTTTCAGTTTTCAATTTTTTAACCAAAAACTCAAGTTTTGGTTTCTATGTATGGCGCAGCTTCTAGTCAAAAAGCATGAGGGTTTGCATCCTTATATGTGTATGAATGATTAGGTCAAAGAAAATTGATCCAAAATCCATGAATTGATGAATATGATATTTGATTTTTAAACCATGATTTTCAAATCTTTTTCATGCAAACTTCTACCAAATCATGACCAATTCAATTTATTCTTTCCATATTTGGTTAGGCACGAAATCTTGGAGATTTTACATGCATAAAAAGATTGAAAAACCTAGGTTTAGTATTTTTCATGTATTTTAATTAATTAAATGAATTATTAATAATAAAAATCCAAATAAATAAATAAAAAATGAAGAAAAACTTCCCTTTGGGCCAAATGGTTGTGCACATGCCTTGGATAATGAATTGTGGAAGAAAAAGAGGCCCATTAGCAATTTTAGGTCATTTGAATCAATGTTGACTTTTCAAAATATCCAAAAATTTCCCAACTTCCACAAGGCATAACTTGCTCAATTTTTAAGCTTTGCTCATGTTCTTGGACATTTTGGAAAGGTATTTGAGTCCTCTAACCAATGTCTTTGGTTCCATGTCATTTTGATTTACCAATCTCAAGTTATGGCCTTTGACTTAAAGTCCCTTTTTGTTGACTTTTGAAAATGACCTATAATGTTGAAATTGATAACTTTTTGTGAGAGCATTTCTTGGACTTGGAGTATGAAGAGGAGTTGTAGGAAACGTCTTTCTCTTCAAAATGAGCTTTGGATGGAATTTTTCTGATAATCCATGTGAAAGTTATGCCCTGGTCAATTTACAGTTGACTTTTTCAACTGTCCAAATAAGGAAACTTTTGCATCTTGATGATTTTTGAGCCTAGCTTTGAGAATCATGATCAAGCATTGATCAAATGATGTTTGTGGCTTCAAAATGAGATGTTGACCAAAAATTTGAACTTTTGATTGCCAAATGACCATTTTGCCCCTACAGTAGACTGTAGTGCAATTAGGGTTTTGACTGTGCAATTTTGTGCTGAAAGCCTTGAAACTTTGTATGAGGATGCTTGACCATGTTTATAGGCATGTGGGACTTGATTGGACCTTTGGAAACTTCATTTTCTTGATCAGAGCCAAAACCCTAATTTTGACTGTTCAGGAGGCTCTTACACTGTGCAACCCTTGGGGAATTTTAAAGCTTGACTTGGCAATTTCTTGAAGGATATGGGAGGGCAAATTTTGGGGTACAACACACTCGAGTCAGTGCTAGGTCAGCATTATATTAATACTGCTTATAGAAAGCGGTAGCCAAGTCTTCCCATGTATGGATGTTGGTTCCTTCGAGCTGATAGAACCATTCAAGTTGAGTGTCAGACACACTTTCTTGAAAGAAATGGACCCATAACTTCCTATCAGCAGTATGAGGTTGGATCTTTCGAACATACGACCTCAAATGGAGTTTGGGATAAGAGACCCCATCATATTTAGCAAAGATGGGGACCTTGAACTTGTGAGGGATGACCACCCTCGGGATCAGACCTAGCTCTCTAAAATCTAATCTAGACACTTTCTGGAATTCCATAGCTTAGAGACGGTCTTCCTACTTCTTGTACTTGTCATCTGCAAGAGGGTACTATTCGTCGGAGTAGTCTTCATCTTCAGAACCCTGATTATTTCTACCTTCAAGCTTGATGCTTCTACCATCCTCTTCTTGGTTTTCGTCTTCCTCAGAGGAAATATCGTCCACTTGAACTAGTTAAGCAGGACCTTTGAATATTCTCCCCATATTGAGGGTAACAACCGGCTTTTTAGTTTTCTTTTTCTTGGCAGCGAGCGCCATCATATCTTTCTATCCCTGTGCCAGAATCAGAAGAGTCTCTTGAAATTGTGCATGCTGGGCTTGGAGGTCCATAACAGTTTGTTTGAGGGCCATCATATACTGAAATAAACAGTAAGATGATGAGAAGACCTGTATTTGAAAACCTGTTTATGAAATGATGCATGATATGTAGATGCAATGTTTTCAAGGATCTTACAGGGTAACCAAAGAAAATGTTAGAATCTGACTGCATCTTTGATTGAAGAACTTTGTATCATTGAATGTCCTTGTACGAGAATCAAACTCACCATGTCGAGTGGGTTCTAGCCTTTGACTGAATATAATGTACTTCATTCTTTGACGGCATTTGGTTAGAGGAAAATAAATATTCTTTCCCCTTGCTAGATGTCTGGTTCATGCTGCTTCAACGGCATTCGGTTAGAGGAAAATAAATCCTCCTGCCCCTTGCTAGACGTCTGGTTCATGATACTTTGATGGTATTCAGTTAGAGGGAAATAAATCCTCCCGCCCCTTGATAAACGTTTGGTTCATAATAAGCCTGCATCACAGACCTTTGAGGTCCTTGAAATGGTTAATGAAAATGTTATGTCATGACATCATGATGTGTATGCTATGCACCAAGCAAAAGTGTAAGGTGGTGAAAATAAGTAAGTCTTGCAAGAAGTCCAAATTATTGGATAATGAATACAAACAAGTCCTACAAGGAATTCACGTCGTTAGATGATGAATACCAACAAGCCCTGCAAGGAGTTCAAGTTGTTAGATAATAACTGCAAACAAATAACACAAGTAGCCTTAGGTTCAGGCTTGCATAGAGTTTGTAGGTAAGTACCCTCTTGAATTTTAGTTGGCTCAACCTGTACTAAGAAAAGTAACCGGGTTTTAGGAGCCTCAATATCACTGATCTTTCTCCCATGCATTGTTTCAGCACAAGCATCTGATTTGCGACCGAAATATCCTGAGAGTCCGATCTCAATGAGTGTAGCATCGAGTATCAACCAACTTCAGTCTGCACTAAAGCCGGCTATCTCACTACTTTCTAATGGCTAAGTTGTGTCAACTAAGGTTCTAAGGTCAGCTAATGCTTTATGACACCACGCGGCAGCCCAACATTCTCCTTGACTTAAATCAAGGGGCATCGGAACCAACCAATGTGTCACACTAACATAGCCATCACTTCAACCATATCGATATACGCCGTACAATTTTCACGATCTATTGCTACTTACCTAAAATGCCCCCAGATCCAGGTATAGGATCTTTACAATAAACACCCAAACAAAAACCATGAAATGTAAAGCATACAAATCAAGCAAGTAAATAATTTTAAATGTGATCTAACTCTAAGGTAACCCCACTTTTATTTGTCCCCAACAGAGTCGCCAGTTCTGTAATATGTTGGGAGAACTGACTTTTGGTTTTGCGTCAAATGTTGCAGATAGCAAGAGTCGCCACCGACTTTTCTTTTATCCAATAAAGGAAAGGGTGAAAAGAACAGGAATTACCTTTGAGAATTTTTCTGAGTTCGGGGGGTAGGTTATGAAAAGGGAAGGATTTAGCACCCTTTTCATCCGCATTTTTCTATGGGCTCTTAATCACTAGCTCACTTTTGAAAATACTTTGTGTGTTTGATTTGAAAATATTTTGAAAAATGCCTAAGTGCGACAAACTTTGTAATGATTCTCGTATCATTGTGAACGCATAAAAAGTGTTTATTTTGAAAATATTTCACAAAAGATGTTTGTGTGAAGAGAGATGGTTTTGTTTATGAGCAAGAGACTATGAGCTATCTACCTACTCAAAAGTATTTCACGTTATTTTCCTCTTCCTTTAGATAGTTCTATCCTACCACTGGTTAGTAGGAATCCCTATCGTGTTATGTTTGAGGGACAGGTGTGGGTCATCGTACAGTCATAAAGGAAACATATAGGGATACCTTTAGCAATTCGAAGGTACTATCGCCATGTATTCGTAGGCAACATTGAAGGATAAGATTATTTACTGAAGGCAACATCGAAGGGTCATCGATGGACTATGATCTTTATGATGATATTTAACCGAGGGTCTTTGCTAATGGAATCCCTACGTTCGAGGGACATGACTGTATTTCGAAGGCAATAACTGTGGTTACCCTAGAGGTGCGGGTGTGCAAAGTGCGTCCAATTCAGATATATTATCCTGATTAGTTAGGAGTTATCTACTGATTGATTTTAAATCTTGCCATACAATCCTATTTACTAACAATTATATATACAGGCATATGATTATAAGTGCAGAAAAATAAAGGTGTAGAAAGTAAAGCGCGAGAAAGTAAAGGCCTACAACTATTACAGGGCTTTGGTACAGTTACATAATCAGGAAAAAGTGCGATTATGTAAATCTAAGTTATTACATTTAAACTGCACGACCTATACAATTTATTTAGGAATTTTAAATAGCAAAAAAATAAATAAGAGAAAATGTTAGAAAATAAATGTTTTTTTGTATTTTTATGGAAAATAGTTTGATGTTAATTAAATAATTAAAACCTACTTGTTTCTAATTAATTTTAATAAAGAAAATTGTTAATTAAATTTAATTAAAAAGATTTCAAAATTGATTATTGATAAAAAGTTTCCAACAACAAAATCAAACCACTCATATCCACTAATTTGGACCATGCGAATCTGGTGGTGAGGTTAGTTTGGTCTAAAAGTGACCGCAACTATGGATCTGAAGCTTCATCGAAACGTTTCCATAAAAATGGTGGATTGTTGTTCCTGCATCAAATCTATAAAAAAACGATGGTGCCAAATGGTTCCAGACATCAGTAGAAACACATATATATGCTTAGAATTAATTTATATAGCATGGATGAAAAGTTTAAGATTGAAGAACATTACCAAGACGGAGCCACTTGGTTGGCACGTGCTTGGATTTCTTGAGCATGAGTAAGGATTGGAACAGGATCCTGGGACCTTCAGGAGTGTGATGGAATGCTTGGAACCGCTTGAGAGTGGCCGGAAATAGGGGTTTGTGTTTGCCCTAGTTTTGACAAAATTTGAGAAATTTGGAGTGTGTTCTTGAGAGGCAAATTTCGTGTGTTTTGCACTTAAATATTGCATGTATTTATAGAGGAATGAAAAATAATAAGAACAAGACAAGAATCTTGTACCATCATGTCACAATTCATTGCAAAAAAACACATTGAAATCTTTCCAAAATTATTAAAAAACATTCCAAACTTGAAGATTCTTCTTCCCAACATGTTTTCATGGTTTTGGCATGTCTGTCATGTGTTCTTGGGCCTCCATATGATTGAAATCAAAAGCCCATGCGCCTTGGCCCAATTATTTTATATTTTATTAGATTTACTTGCATTTAAATGAATAAAAATTCAAATAAAAGAAATAAAAATCATAAAAATATATGAATGGATTTAGCGGTCTTCTAACACATTGTGAACATGTTTGAATATCAAAAGTTAGGCCTACTAGTTTAAAATTTCAAGTTTGCTCACTTTGCATTTCATGCATTTTCTCAAAATTTCCTAACTTGCACTGGTTAAATCTCTCAATTTTCATCTTTTGAAGGTGATATTAGACTTTTTGGAAAGATTAAAATGTCCCCTACAATTTAACTTCTTATCATTTTTTTATTTGGATAATTTATCTTGATGTAAGTTGCCTTGACAAAAAGTGTCTTTTTGTTGACTTTTAAAATGACCTATAATGTATGGGCTCATATATTTTAAATGAAACATTTTTTAGAATTGAACATAAATACAAAGTTGTAGAGAATTGAATTTCCTTAAAAATGGGCTTTGGTTGAGGAAAAGTTGAGGAAGCATGTGAAATTTATGCTTGGTCAAAGTTCAGATGACTTCTCATTAGGAAACCCTAATTTGGTAACCTTGGACTTTTGATGATTTGAGGACTTCTCCTAAGGAATCATGATCAACCCTTTATTATATGATGAATATCATTCTAAAATGTTGGTGTTGACCAAAAATCTTGAAGTTTGACTGTATGTTGACCATGGTTGACTTTTTACCCAATATAGTTAACTTTCAATAATCTGAGCCATTGACTGAGCAAACTTGTGATGTAAGACTTGAAACTTGACATGAGTACTATTGAAGACCTATGATGAACCATGAAAACCATTTGAGACCTTTGAAACCCATTCTTCCTTGTGCAAGATGAAACCCTAGTTGTGGACATGTTACTTAGGTGGAGAGTTTGTCTAATCAACTCTTGAGAATCCTTGAGCATTTGAGAACCCTAGAAGAATGTCTTGAAGAAAATGGGAGGGAAAATTTTGGGGTACAATAGGTATTTTTATGCACTTTTGGATTGACCCTGACAAAGTTTTTAGCGTCATTATCGGGGACTAAATTAGTCAACATCACGACTCTGTTGTTGTGCCATTTAGACTAAGGCAACAAGTTTCTTTTACACTTCGATTGTATTCCAGATAATCATTCTTCAAACAACGAGTTAGCATAACCTCTCAATGAAATCGAATGTTTAATTCACATTAAACATCGACTTAGACAAATTCGTAGAGTATACCATACCCGAACCTAAGATGGTCGCAAATGCAGCATGTCCTCTTAAGGATTTCGCCGCCCCATCTGAAGAAAAGTCACACTCTAGTATGACACCTTCAGCCATCAAGGCAAACAACTTAGAACTGAAACCTTCTTTAGTACAAATGGCACAACAGACCCAGTTCTCTAGTAACCCAACGAAATATCCTAACCTTCATTTATCAGTGTTCGTGAAGTGCGCTGACACACTAAAAGCCAATGGTATTGACCCATAAGCTATTAGACTATGTTTATTCCCATTTTACCTAAGAGACCTAGAGAAAGCATGGTTACTAACCTTACCTTCCATATCCATCAATACATGGATGAATTAAAGAAAGCCTTCTTAGCTCGATACTTTCCACCTAGTAAGATAATTATGCTAAGAAGCCAAATTAATGGATTTAGACAAAATGATGGAGAATCCCTTTTTGAAGCTTGGGAAAGATATAAGGATATGATGAGACTCTGTCTGCACCATGGTGTTGTACCCCAAAATTTTCCCTCTCATTTCTCAAGGGATCATCCTGGACCCTCAGGATTGCTTCTGTTAAGTTTCAAGTCTCAGATTACAATTTTCAAAGAAAGTCATTCACAAGGGAAAAATGGTCAAATGCATACTGAAAAGTCAAACTTTAACTTTTTAATCAAAAATCAAGTTTCAAAAATCATATTTTATCAAGACATGAAGTTGGTTCATCAATAAATCAAAAGTAAAAAATTACTTTGAAAATTCAAATTTCTAAACACTTAGAAAATTTTCTTTGTGTTAAGAAAATATGATAATTACATAACTTTGGGCCAGATTTTCATCATGATGCAAGATGTTTCTATCAGAAGTTATGACATGAAAGTTATAGATCTCAATGAGATCTAAAACATTGCTGAACAGAACTTCTCTTAGAAACGTTGGGATTTCAAGTTATAAATCATTGAAGACACGTCCATGAGGCTAAAACACTTAGTAAATTCTGAGCATTTTTTAAGTCAGAATTTGGACAGAACTTCTGGGCCAGTTTTCACATAAGTACAATCAGAATTTGCAAAGGTGATTCAAAAAGAGATGGAAGAACATGTTACAAGCTTTCTAGAGAACTCCTTCAGATCATGCTGGAGCAGAGAGAATCGAAGGTCAAAATTTCGCTTTGTCCAGAACATGACCCTTCGAATCTCACTCTTCAACATATAGAAGCTTTACTCTTAGATCAGAACATGACACTTCGAATCTCATTCTTCAACGTATGGAAGTTGTGTTCTTCAATCAGAACATGATCCTTCGAATCTCACTCTTTAACATATAGAAGCTTTACTCTTCGATTAGAACATGACCCTTCGAATCTCATTCTTCAACGTATGGAAGTTGTGTTATTCAATCAAAATACAACCCTTCGAATCTCACTCCTTAACATGTAGAAGCTCTACTCTTCGATTGGAACTTTGATTCCCTTATAATCGGCATATTTCGAACCTAACTTTGGGCCCTACGAAGCAAGTTTTGTTTAAAGAACTTTGAGCAAATCTCATAGCCTTACCCTATTTGTCAAGCTATGATGCTTCCAAATCTTTATATGATCAGAAGTTTGTATAAAGGTTAAAATATTTGTCTATTAGATAATACTATTCTTGGTTAAAATAGCAAAGGCTACGTACCCTTTTTTCATAGAGAGTACTTTTATCACAAAAGCAGCTTCCAACTTGATTCATGTCTGAACAAAAACTCGTGCCAAAAGCACAAGTCCAATCTCCTGCCAGCAGGCCCCCACTAGTACTAGAAACGTGGGAACAACAAAAAGGGACTGACTTGTTTCACCCTTAACCAAACCATGGTTTGTCATCATACAAACCTGGTTACTTCAAACATGTTGATTTTCGGGCCAGAGGAACGAATCTTCAAAAATTTCTCAAATACCATAAAGCTCCCAAACACTTAAACACTTATGAAAACACAAACCCAGAATCCAAACTCTTGTCCCCTTCGAATATGAAACATCCTTGTACCTTGTTGCCCTTCGAATCCAGCAGGAAGAACCTCACGCTTGTTCTCCTCTTTCGAATCTAGCATCAAAGGCCTAACCTCTGGTCCCTCCCTTCGAATCTAGCAGGAAGAACCTCATGCTTGTTATCCTCTTTCAAATCCAGTATCAAAGGCCTAACCTCTGGTCCCTCCCTTAGAATCCATAAGCATTTAAGGTAACCACTTCAAGGTCTAGCACACGCTCCAGCCTCCAGCAAAGTAAGTGGTTCTAAACCTTAAACTTTTCGTTTCTTGCATAAAATGTAAATAAACTTTCTTTTCATTTCAAACATGTACATACCATTGTTCTTCTTTTTGTTTCCAACCTTTTAATATGATTCATGTTTAATAACCTTCTTGATTTTTGCTCCTTGTATATTTAAACTTGCTTGAAGAACTAATATGGCCCCAAGATGATGCTAGCATGGCCTTAGGCTATGTTGATATTAAAAAGTCAAACGAAAGAAACAGGAAATAGGAAGTAGGAAACGAAGCCTTTGGCTTCCACCCTGACCTCCAGGTCAAAACGAAAGAGACAGACGAAAGGCACAACATGGTGACTTCCAGGCCCAAATGAAAGGCACGCCCGCACTGATTCCAGGCTCGGTCGAATGGAACTCCCTCACTGCTTTCAACCCCCAGTCTAAGGAGGAAGAAAGGAAGATTGCATCTCACACTGATTCTAGGCCCCGTCGAAAGGCACAACAGGCTGACCCCCAGGCCTCAGTCGAAATTCACGCCTTCACCCCTTTCAGGCCAAATCGAAGAGAGCCAGAAAGTGAAGAATTGAAGGGTTTTCTGCCCTAAATTGAAAGGCCCATTTTCTTGCTTTTATTTTATTTTATTTTTTTTCTTTATATTTTCATGCAATTCAATATGGCTGTAATAGTGTAGGATTTTTATCTTTCCGCATTTTATTACTTTTGTATGATTGCTAGCAAAATAGGGTATGTGTGGAAAGATAAAAACAACAAGTAGACGACCCCTAATCAAATATTAAATGCATGCAAATCAAACACACTATTCATACATGCACCCTTAGGGTAATTCCATTTGTTGCCTAGGAAAAAATAGTCACGTCCCTCGAATATAGGCATTTTAGCAAAGACCCTCGATAAAAGATCGTAGTCCCTCGACAACCCTAAATGTTTCCTTCGGTAAACGATCTAGTCCCTAAACGACATTGCTAAAACGTCCCATAGGTTGCCTTCTATGACTATACAAACGTCCCACGCCCTTCCCTTCACACCCAATGATGGAGCTTCTTACCAAATCAATGGTAAGATAACAACATCTAAAGGAGGAGGAAAAGAACATTTAAGACCTTTTGAGTAGGTAGGTTGCTCCTAGTTGCTCGCTTGCTCACAACAAAAACATTTCATACACCAACACTTTCATTTTGAAAAATTTTCAAAAGACAACACTTTGTACGCGTTCTTATAGAAACGAGAACCATTACAAAGACACCTTTTCAAAATCACTTTCAAAAACACATTCCACAAACACTTCTTTGAACTATTTTCCAAACAACACTTTGTACGCGTTCTTATAGAAATGAGAACCATTATAAAGACGTTTTCAAAATACTTTCAAAAGCCACATCACAAACACATTTTCAAACAAAAAGCAAGTGATCTAGAAAGCAACTAAGAGCCCGTAGATAACTACAGATGAAAAGGGTGTTAATACCTTCCCTTTTCATAACCTACACCCCGAACTCAAGAAATAATCTTGAAAGGTATTTCCTGTTCTTTTCAACCTTTCCTTTGTTAGATAAAAGAAAAGTCGGTGGCGACTCTTGCTATCCGCAATAATTGCGATCAAACGCAAAACAACCAAGTCAATTCTCCCACCGTGTTACACATGGCTTAGAATAATGGCTAGATATCCACATATTCTACAATGGTGTCTTGTATAATACAAGACTGACCATAGACGCTGCAGCCGGAAGCACACTGATGGATAAACCTTACCAAGATATAACTCATAGAGATTATGGCTCAAAAACACTACCAATAGGGAAGTGAGCAGACTTCCATAGATAAAGCCCAAACAAAAGGCGGTTTGTATGAAGTTAGTGGCATATACCATGTCAGTGCTAAAGTTGACGCGCTAACTCAAAAGATTGAAAACCTTAACGTAACACCAGTAGCTACCATAGTTGTAGTTACCCCTAACTGTGAATTATGTGGAATCCCTAGACACATTACTACCGAATGTCAACTGTTGGTAGGAATTCCACTTGACCAATTAAATCACAGCAAAGGGAACCCATATTGAAACACATACAACCCAGGATGGAAGAATCATCCAAATTTCTCTTATAAGAATAACAACGCATTATTTGCTCCTAACCAAGCACCCGACACCCCTCTTGGTTTTCAGAAAGCGGTATCGACTGCTCCTTAAGCACCTAAAAAGTCAAACCTTGAACTTATGATGGAAAACGTTGTTGCTTCTCAAACTCAACAAAATAAGGAGTTCATGAACTAGAACATTCACACCAATGAATTGGTAAAACAATTGGCAAACAAGGTAGATGCTTTAGACACTCACAACAAGATGCTTGAAATGCAAATTTCTCAAGTGGCACAGCAAAAAGCAGTTGTTGCTACCCCAACAGGCTTATTCCTAGAAAACCTCAATCAAACCTGAAGGGCCAGGGAAATGCTAGCACACTATGAAGTGGGATAGAGTATGACGACCCAGTTGATCTGAGAGTAAACAAAAAGACCATTACTAAGGGAACCAATAAAAAATCTGAAGGAGAATCAGAAGAAACAAATGGGTCAGAAGTTAAAGGGAAGGAGAGCAAAGAAAAAGATAAACCTTATGTTCCTCCACCTCCATATCAACCACACATTCCTTTTCCCCAAAGACTAGATAAGTCAAAATTAGACAACCTATTTAAGAAGTTCGTAGAAAATATAAAACAACTTCATTTAATAATACATTTCTCTGATGTCATTACTAAAATGCATTTCTATGTCAAATTCCTGAAAAAAATATTATGAAACAAGAAGAAGCTCAAAGGTGATAGTACAATAGCTCTTACCGGAGAATGTAGTGCAATCGTACAAAATAAGATGCCACCAAAACTGAAAGGTCCATCGAGTTTCTCTATCCCATGTGTGATTTATAAGTTTTTTATAGATAAAGCACAATGTGATTTAGGAGCTAGTGTAAGCTGGATGCCTCTCTAAATATCTGAGAAACTGAATCTAGGAAGCCTAAAGCCAACTAGAGTATCCATTCAACTATTTGATCGCTCAATAAAGTATCGTGTAGGCATATTAGAGAATGTACCTGTAAGAATTGGTCAACTATTCATTCCTACAAACTTTGTGGTAATGGATATCAAGGAAGAATCTAGTATATTCTTTTAGGGCGACCATTCCTAGAAAATCCAGGTGCTATAATAGATGTGAAACGACAAAAGCTAACATTTGAAGTAGGTGAAGAGAGGATGGAATGTATTCTTTCTAAATTCATGAAAGCATATGCTATAGAGGATACCCGTTGTTCCATATTTTTGTACCCCAAAATTTAACCTCCCATTTTTACTCAAGACATGCTCATTGAGGTTCCCAATTGCTCAAGGTTGACTAAGAATTGATCAGACAAATTCTCCTCCTAAGCAATGAAACTCTAATTAGGGTTTTACTTTTCATAAAGATGTGTGAACTCCAAAGGTCTCAAATGTTTTTCATGGTCCTATTATGTCTTCAAGATTATCCATGCCAAGTTTCATGCCTTCCACTACAAGTTTGCTCAATCAATTGCTCAAATGTTTGAAAACTAACTGTTCTAGGTCAAAAAGTCAACTGTGACCCATGTACAGTCAAACTTCAATATTTTTGGTCAACATAAAAATTTTGAAGTGATATCCATCATTTGATCAAGATTTGATCATGATTCCTCAAGAAATGCTCCTAATCTATCAAAAGTCAAGATTGCTAAATTACGGTTTTTATAGGAAAAGTCAACTGAACTTTGACCAGGCATAACTTTCACATGCTTCATCCATTTTCCCCAACCAAAGCTCATTTTGAAGAGAATCTAATTCCTTACAACTTCTATTTTATCCTCAAGTTCAAGAGATGCACCATTTGAAAGATACAAGCTCATACATTACAGGTCATTTTCAGAAAGTAAACAAAAGACATTTTTTGTCAAGACCATTTACCTGAAGATAATGTTTTCAAATGCAAAATTTATAAAAAGAGGGATTGAATTAGACATCTTGGGCTTTCAAAAAAGTCAAAGATCATTATCATGAGATAAAAATTGAGCAAGTTATGGGTTACCCAATTTGGGAAAATTTGTGAAAATGCAAAAAGTTAACTTAGAGCCAAAATGCTTTTTTAAGTTCATGGATCTATTCTTTGTGATTAAAGCATGCTCATGACTTACTCAAGGACCCTTAAACTCATTATTACCATGCCTTTCATTTTTTTATCTATTTTATTCATATTTATTTATTTTGTTCATAAATGCAACATAAATTGTATAAAATAGTGAGTGATGGATCATGACACTTGGGCTGTTAGTTTGGATTGATTTTAGGCCCATAAATTCGTGCAAGGCTGTCTAGGTTCATCCCCCAAACAAAATGGGCAAGAATGTTCATTTTTGGAAATATTTCAAATTTGATATCTTGATATTTAAGCCATGACATTACACTATGATTTCTTCCCATCTTTGCTTCTATCCTTCCTCTATAAATACTGCAAGCTCAGAATACATCAGAGGAGGGGGTTATCTCAAAAGAACACAAAAAGCTCTCAAAATTTCTCAAGCTAGGGTAGTCCAAAAACTTGTTCTCCGGTCACTCTCAATAAGTTCCTGAAATCCATTCGCCTTCCTGACATTCTCAGGGACAGATCCAGGCCAATATCACTCTTAGTCGTGTCTAGAAGAAGCCAAGCCAGATTCTCCAATCGATAAAAATTCTTGCATCTGAAATTTTAAATCCATGCATTATTTGCTAATGTTTTGTGGCTAGATGTGATCAGGGTGATGGTTAGGACTGAAATAAGGCTTTACATGTAAGCTCAGACGCGCACATGGCTATTTTCCATTTTTAACTATATGATTTGCATTTGTATCATAACCCTTTTTCCATTAGTTTCTAGGCAGTTTTGACCTTGGATTTGGACTCAGGGTGAAATTTCATGCGAGATAGTGCCTTTTCTTTTTCAATTTGATACTTTTTTACAGGTTTGGTGTTGAAGACCGCCAGAGAAGACGGTGGTTTCCACCACTCCGGCCGGACTGAGCTTTTGAAGGGAAGTCAATGCTTGTGTAGCGTCAGGGAACTTTCTGATTCACCCATTCAAACATCAAAGGCCCACTCAGCGCGCGTGTTTTAATTTAAATATTTTTCTGATTCGTTTTCACATATAATGTTATTGGTTCAGTTATATTAATGAATGAGCAGGTTAGTGTAGTGGTGAGGCGCGCGTTGGTAAAGCTGGAGAGCCGGAGTTTGATCTCCAGGTCTTGATTTTTATTTTCTATTACATGTCTTCTGCAGACCAGGTGTTAAACAGGTCCATATGTACACCATGCGTCCTCACCCTCAGCTAGTAGATTACCACTAATTCAGATCAAGCGATCTTGGAGCGCCCCCTCATGATGGATCCTCAAGGGGCCAGTAACACTGAATCAGGCGCAGTACTCTGGGCCAGCTCAATTTGGGCCTAACAAAAATCCCAAGCATACCCCCCATTTGCTTATAACACCAGGCCCATTTGTTATTTTATTTTATTTTATTTGTTTTATTGTTTACTTTCTTTTAATCATTTTTAGAATAATATAAAAATAAATAATAATAATAATAATAATAATAGACTTAGATTTTCTTAAATTAATTTAATTTTCATAATTTAATTAATTATTTTGACTTTATTTTATCAATTTAAAATCAATTAGAAATAGGTTATTTAATTCAAATATTTTCTTAATAAAAAAAATATTAGAATTAGGTTTAAATTCACTTAATAATTATTTTTAATTAAATTTAGATTTAAGGTAGTTTAATTATTTTCTTAAAATAAAAAAAACCAAAATATTTTCTTTTACTTAGATTTTTTTTAGGGTTTTAGACGTCTCTTTCCATTTCGCACGCGTTATTTTATTTTCACATTTTTATACTAATGTATCCGATGATAGAATGTAATAGAATTAACTAGGGCTTTTACTGCTTTTCTTTATTTTTCCCAATTTTCGGACATGTAAATACCCCCTCTATGAAGCATTGTAATAGCGTAGATTTAACTTTCTGCACTTTAAAATTTTTATAAATATTAACTACTAGACTAATAGGATTGTATGACAAAGATTAAAATCAAACGTTAGCAAACTTAACTCAAGACTAAAATAACTGAACATAACACACCTTGCATATATACACCTCTAGGGTACGCCCACTTTGGTTGCCTTTGGGAAAATAAAATAGCCATATCCCTCGAGAATAGGGACGCTTTACCAAAATACGCTTAAATTAAAAGATCATAGTCCCTCGATGACCTTACAGTGTTGCCTTTCGGTAAATGATCTAGTCCCTTAAACAAAATTGCTAAAGCGTCTCTATATATGTTGCCTTTATGATAGTGCATCCCTTTGAATGTCCCTCAAACATCCAACAATAGAACTACCTACTCACTAATAGTAGGATAGCGCTGTCTAAAGGATATGAGGAAAAGAACAAAACTTTCGAGTATAAGTAGATAGTTGTTAGATGCTTGCTCAAAAAAAAACTTTTACACTTACACAAAAAAACATTTCAAAACACTTTCAAAAAACGCTTTGTCAACACTCTTGAGGACTGATACAAGAGTTATCATAAAGCAAATCGCCACACTAAGGCATTTTCAAATACTTTTCAAAAACACAAAGCACAAGGTATTTAAAAAATGAGCTAAGCATTTAAGAGCCCATAGAAAACTACGGATGGAAAGGGTGCTAACACCTTCCCTTTCCATAATCTACCCCCTTACTCAGAAAATTCTTGAAAAGGTCTTTTTCTGTTCTTTTCACCCTTTCCTTAATTTGGATAAAAGAAAAGTCGATGGCGACTTTTGCTTACCGCAACATTTGCAAATACAAACGCAAAATCAGTATAACTGTCGGTTCTTCCACCATATCACACATAGATATCATCGACAAATGCATTAAAGAAATGGAAATGGAACCTCCTTATGATACTAAAGTCTTGAAAATACAAGCACCGCCTATCTTTGAAGATGATGAATGGTGTGAACCATTTGTTAATGGCAGTTTGAGAGAGTGTTTAGAACTCACTCCTAACCCTATTCCTTGCCTAAAATGCCTTCTTTAGAACTTAAAGTACTGCCCAAGAACTTATGATATGAATTCCTAGATAAAGAACGTAAACGCCCAATGATAGTCAATGCAGACTTAGGTCTAGAAGAAACTAAGAGGTTATTAAATGTTTTAAGGAAATACCTTGCAACTTTAGGATATAACATCTCAGATCTAAAAGGGACCAGTCCTTTTGTGTGCATGCATCATATTATGTAAGAAGAAGACTCTAGAACCTCAAGAGAACATCAAAGGAGGATCAATCACATCATGAGTGACGTTGTAAAAAGGGAAGTACTAAAGTTGTTAGAAGCGAGAATCATATACCCAATATCCGATAGTAAGTGGGCCAGCCCTGTATATGTCGTGCCTAAAAAGGGAGGTGTAACACTAGTTAAAAATGAAAAGGGAAAATATGTAGCCAAGCGTACTAAGACATGTTGGAGGATTTGTATCGATTATAAAAAACTTAGCAAAGCTACCCGAAAAGAACACTTCCATCTACCTTTCATAGATCAAATGCTTGAACGCTTAGCTAGACACTCCAATTTCTGTTATGATATATGCACAACCAAATCTCTAAGGTGGTTTGATGACTTTTCTTGAGTTGTATCTGGTTAGAAAGTTGTCATCCTCAGTATCCTTATTTACTTCAGCATCATGTGCTTCTTATGCAACTTCATATTGGTTTTGAAATTCAACATATATATGCTCCACCTCAACATGAAACTCTTCATGTTCTTGCTCCCCTTTAGAGATATTTGCATTTTGACCAATGTCATCGATTTTATTGAAAGTCATCTCATCTTCATTGAAAACTGCATAACGACTTATGATACACCTCCTATGACCTATTTCTATGCACCATAGTTATAAGCTTTGAATATCTCAAGATACCCAAGGAACATGAATCTCAAAGCTATTGGTTCGACTTTATCTTGCCTAACGCGAGCATATGTTACACAACTAAATAGTCTTAGTCTGTCGAGTTTTGGTGGACTTCTTGACCGTATTTTTTCAGGTGTCTTCATCCCTAAGGAAGTTGAGGGACACATATTTATCAGATATACCTCAATTACAAAAGCCTCGGCCCAAAACACCTACTTCAATCCATCACTTACCAACATGCATCTAGCCCTGTTTAGAATTGTATGATTGAACATTTCAACCAAGCCATTTAGCTAAAGAGTACATGTAGCAGTCTTGCAACTTGCTTCTATTCTGACTCATTGAACCTCTCAACCAAGCCATTTAACACTATAATACGGTGAGATAACTGACTCGACTTGTGTTTTATTGCAAATGTTGCGGATAGCTAGAGTCGCCACCGACTTTTCTTTTATCCAATGAGGAAAGGGTGAAAAAAACAGGAAAGACCTTGAGATTATTGAGTTTGGGGGGGAGGGGGGGGGGGGGGGGGGGTAGCTTATGAAAAGGGAAGGTGTTGGCACCCTTTTCATTCGTAGTTATCTACAGGCTCTTAATCGTGTCATACCCCAAATTTTCCCGCCCTTTTATTTTTACAGTCAAAAATATTTTAAACGTTGTTTTTATAATATTCTTTGATTTTTATATATTCGCTTCCTAACCTATTTAAAGATATAATAATTTATTCAAAATTATTTGTATTTTTAAAATAGTAAATATATGCACATCTTTCATACACTTTCAAATGGAGTTTATTTACAAAGTAAACATAGCACAATGGGTGAAGAATGAAGCTTGCAAGCGTAAGGTCACAGGTTCGAATCTCTTGTGCCGCACTTTCAACATTTTTTATTTATTTTATTTTTTGTGACTAATTTTCTTTCCTTTTTTTGAATCAAACTTTGGGCTTTCTTTTGGGCTTTTGGATAACTTAGCCTCTAAGTCTTTGTTAACCTAATTCACTTTATAAATAGGACTATTGTTAGAGTGAATTAGGTTAACAAATAACTTAAGAGATGAATAACTTAGGGCAACAATAGTCTTACTTATAGAGTGAATTAGGTTAACAAAGACTTAGAGGCTAAGTTATACAAAAGCCCAAAAGAAAGCTCAAAGTTTGATTCCAAAAAAAGGAAAGAAAATTAGTGACAAAAAATAAAATAAAATAAAAAGAAAATGTTGAAAGTGCGGCACAAGTGATTCGAACCCGTGACCTTACGCTTGCAAGCTTCATTCTTCACTAATTGTGCTATGTTACTCATTTGTAAATAAACTCAATTTGAAAGTGTATGAAAGGTGTGCAGATATTTGCTATTTTAAAAATACAAATAATTTGGAATAAATTATTATATCTTTAAATAGGTTGGGAAGCGAATATATAAAAATCAAAGAATATTATAAAAACAATGTTTAAAATATTTTTGACTGTAAAAATAAAAGGGCGGGCGAATTTGGGGTATGACAAATCGCTAGCTCACTTTTGTTTTTGAAAATTGCTTTGTGAATGTGTTTGAAAATATCTTGAAAATGCCAATAGTAAGGCAAATTTGTAATGATCCTCGTATCTGTCCTCGAGAATGTGTACAAAGTGTTTGTTTGAAAATATTTTGAGAAAGTGTTTGTGAAAAGATGTTTTTATTTTGAAATGTTTGTGAGCAAGCGATTGACAGCGGTCTACCTACTCAAAGTCTTTATTGTTATTTTCCTCCTCCTTTAGATAGTGCTATCCTACCATTACTTAGTAAAAAGCCCCATTGTTGGATGTGAAGGGACAGGCGTGGGTTATCGTATAATCATCAAAGGCAACTAGTAGGGACGCTTTAGAAATTTCGTTAAGAGACTAGATCTTTTACCGAAGGCAACATCGAAAGGGTCATCGAGGCACTACGATCTTTGATTTCGAGGGACAGTGCTAAAATGTCCCCACATTCGAGGGACATGACTGTTTTTATCGAGGCAGCAAGGGAGGTTATCCTAGAGGTGCGCGTGTGCAAAGTGATTGTTTTCAGTTATTTTAGTCTTTGAAATTAGGGTTATCTATCGTTTGCTTTTAATTTTTCCATTCAAGGCCTATTTACTAAGCAGTAAACAAAATAATAAAGAAAGCTGTAAAGTGCGGAAAGTAAAAATCTATGCTATTACAGGGCTTCGGGAATGGGGGGTACAAATGCGGGGAAATAGAAACCCTAATTACTATTACAAACTATAGGCAATTACAATAATTGGAAAAAAGCACGAGAATAACAAACTACGCGAAAATATAAAATAGGAAAGCGAAAGGAGAAGGAAATTTTTTTCTTGGCGTTTTTTTTATAAAAGATTTGATGATTAACCTAAAACCTAAATTAATTTTAATTAATAAAAAAATAAATTGATTAATTAAAACCTAAAAAATATAATTTGATTGATTAAATAAAACAAAGAAAACTAATTAGGGTTCATGAAAAAGTTTTAGGAAAAATTAATTTATTAAAAAAAGGTTTTGGTTTGGCGAATTTAGGGTTTATAAGTGAAAATAGTAAGAAAATAAGGGTTTTAAAAAATGTTATCAGGGTGGGGTGTTGAACCCACGCCCTTTATCCATTCAACCAGCACCTTTACCACCAGGCCAGGCGTGCCTTTGTGTCAAGGAATGGAACTAGTGCCTTTAGTAATCTACAAAATAAGTGAAATCATAAAAAACATCAAAATGCCAAAAGGCTGGGATCAAACACACGCCTTGGCATAATAAGTCCTTAACGCGCGCGCTTCAACCGTTGAGGAGGTAATGCATCTGTTAACTTATGTGAAATGATTAAATTAAATATTAAACACAAATGCATTGACCGGAGAGACGTCAAAGCCCTAGCTCTGGTCGTCTTCTCTGGTAGCCCTTTTATTTCAACCTGCAAAATAAGAGATATTAGCAAACCAAAAGTACCCTGCCCCCCTAAATCATACACTACGGATCCAATGGGATGGTTCTTTTGGACTTAAATGGACTGATTTGAGAGATATGCCAAAAACACATAGGATCGGTGTAGTTATGATGGTTCATGATTTGGCCAGCATGGGACCTCCACGATGATTCAATCCTGTATAAATGTATCTCATAAACATATTAAAGGCATTAGTATGACATAAAACAAAACAAAAATCAAAGTATGAATTTTGTAAAAGTCATGATATCGGAGATGGACGCATGTGAGTTTTGTAAGCTTTGGACCATCAAGTTTGGTCCATTCTTACTCTGTATCTTCTAAGGAACCGATTAGCAATGCAATAATTCTTGAAATAGGGCTACAAACTAGGGTTTCAAGTTTACCTAGTTTGATACTTTTTTGTGATTTTGGAGAGATGTTCTTGCAGAAGGTTTTTCGTGGCCTCTTGTATGAGTTTTCTAAGAATATATAATGAAGGATTAGGTCAACATATATGGGCTTGGACTTGTGTAAGAGAGCTTGACTTATATTATCTTATTTTGACTTTTAAAATAATCAAAAATCAAAAATAAAATATAATAAATCAAAGGGAGGTGTATTAACAAGTCTTGAGGTGCATAAGGAGTTTAGAACATGTTTGGATTCTGAAACAATAGCCCAATGGCCCAAAATATTAAATTTTCTCAATTTGAACTTCATACATTTGCTCAAAATTTCCCAACTTGCACTAGTTATAACTCTCTCAATTGTTATATTTTGAGGGTGATATTGGACTTTTTGGAAAGCCCAAGATGTACTCTACAATCTCTATGTTGATCATTTTGGCATTTGAAGAATTTATCTTGATGTAACTTGACTTGACAAAAAGTGTCTTTTTGTTGACTATTGAAATGACCTATAATGTATTGGTCCATATCTCTCAAATGAAACATTTTTTGGACTTGAGCTTAGAGAGACAAAGTTGTAGAGAATTGAATTTTCTTGAGAATGAGCTTTGGTTTGAGAATTTTCTGATGAAGTATGTGAAAGTTATGCTTGGTCAAAGTTTAGTTGACTTCTCCTTAAGAAAAACCCTAATTTAGTAACTTTTGACTTTTGATGATTTGAGAGTTTCCTTGATGATTCATGATCAAACCTTGACCAAATGATGAATATCACTTCCAAACCTTAATGTTGACCAAAAATCTTGAAGTTTGACTGTATGTTGACCATAATTGACT
The DNA here is from genome assembly GCA_948472305.1 of Vicia faba. Taxonomy (NCBI): domain Eukaryota; kingdom Viridiplantae; phylum Streptophyta; class Magnoliopsida; order Fabales; family Fabaceae; genus Vicia; species Vicia faba. The sequence goes on along the minus strand of OX451738.1, from coordinate 1,578,376,903 downwards.
TTTTACCTAATATAGTTGATTTTCAGTCATCTGGGTCATTGACTGAGCAAACTTGTTATGCAAGGCTTGAACTTGGTATGAGAATTATTGGCGACATATAAGAGACCATGAATTCCATCTGAGACCTTAGAAACCCAAACTTCCTTGTGAAATATGAAACCCTAGTTGTGGACCCATTGCTTAGAAGAAGAATTTGTCTGATCAATTCTTGAACCACCTTGAGCATTTGGGAACCCTAAGAGAATGTCTTGAAGAAATGGGAGGGAAAATTTTAGGGTACAATAGCTGCCACATTCAATCTTCTTAAATTTGAAGAGTTAGATTGGCATGTCCGTCATTCGTGGTCTGAAGGTGGAAGAGGATTGAACACTTAAGTGCCCATAAATTTGCACTCGCATGTGCAGGAGGTAATGCTGTTAGTTGATAATATTGCGTGAACGAGCTTAAAGATGCCATTCGGAGAGATGATGGAATATCGTCGGAGATGGGCTTATAGATTCCATCCAAAGTAAGTTTTGATAGAAGTATCATAATGAGTCTACACTTGACTATATCTGAAGAATTCTTTCCATACTGAACATCTGGGGAAGGTGCTTAAGTAGCTTCTTGTCAGATTTAGTCTCTACGGGAAATGCTTGTCACAGTTCAGTTTCTGAGGTAAATGCTTATCATGTAGATATTTTCCCCGTCCTCCTTCGGGAATTGATCTACAGTCTGTCTTTGTTGGTAAACATGTCCTATTTCAGGAATTCATACCACCTTGTCATATCGATAATTCCCTTATCCTATTTCGGGAGTTAATCTTTGCCTGTTTATAAAGATAGTTTCCCCGTCCTATTTCGGGAATTAATCTTTGATCGATCATATAGATAGTTGCACCATGTTTTTTTGGGAATTAATCTCTTACCTGCTTTGTGTTGGTGAACTCGTCCTGTTTTTGGAATTTATACCGCCTGGTCGTACAAATAGTTGCCTCGTCTTGTTTCAGGAATTAATCTGTGACCTATTTGAGAATTGTTGATGATATTCGTATGTTTGTAGATCTTTACTTGAAAAGATAAAGAGTTAGTTGTATGCAATGTTATATATGTAATGCATTGTGTAATGATATTCTCAAAGTAAATAAGAGTGTCACATGCATGTCGTATGCATATGCTATGATACTTGTAAATAATGCATGGATGTGAGATGTCGTTGAGGCATATCGGTAGCTTCGTATAACATCTTTGCTGGGGAAAATTAACCACGAAATATCGCTGGGGATGAAGAATATGAATCTTCAATCTTGTTTAGAATGTCTCCAATGGGGATTCCTACTTTCTGTTTTGAGGATACTCCGCTGGGAATGTTGGAGTTTTTGCTTGGGGATAGAAGAAATCAGGAACATAGGTCGTTCATAGCTCTACTGGGGAATTTAGTTCTTATATACCCTAACTGGGGATAAATGAGATGAATAACCTTCAGAGGTGCTGTATGACTGAGTTTCCGATATGGATGCCAACTCTTATACGGGAGGACAAAGTTAAATGATGTCTGGCTCGATTTCAGATTCCTAAGTTATTCTCTGGGAATAGCAGCCTGGACTACACTTTGCTGGAAATGGGAATTTTCTAGGGATTTGCAGTAATCAGAGTGTAATGAACTCTGCTAGGGGAATTGAATTTCGTTGGGGAAATAAACCCTGCTGGAGAAACATAGTTTGCTAAGGAAATGAGCTCTGCTGGAGAAGAGAACTCTGTAGAGGATTGTACATTGTTAGAGAAATAAACTCAACTGGGGAATTAGATTCTTGTAAACTATGTTAGGGAAGTTTCTGTCGTATGTTGGAGAAATGATCAGACTCTTTTATCCGCTATGGGTATTTTCTAGGGAGTATGGTTATATTAATAGCTGGAAGATGCCCCAATTCCTATCTGGAAGCATATTAGTCTTGCGGGGGGAATGTATCTTCTTCGGGGATGAGCTTGTAAAGGTAACTCTGTAGGGATAATCCCATGGAGCTTATTCTGTGGGGCTTTTCTTATGGGGACTTATGGACGACCTGAACGTTATCATAATTCCTAGAGTCTTGAGTAAATGGTTATTCCTGTTTTTATGCATATATTTGTTAACAATAATAATATTCATATGCATATGTTCATTCAATTTAGTCATTGGACGTTTTTTCAAATAAAACAGGGAAAGTAAACAAAGTTGAATTTTGAAATTGTATTTTTATTGATAATTCTCCTATACACTGGCAATTTTTGTACATAGAGACATAAATCCTAGTAAGAGGAAATTGTCGTAAAATGAAAAGAGTACAAAGTAAAACAAAGAGAAAACAGCTATGTGGAAACGATCTTTTTGAGTTTTAACTCTGCTATTATCCCTATGTCTTTGAGCATCTCATCCCTCGTTGTCATAAGAAGTTGACTGAATTGATTTGTACCGTTTGAACTTGACATTGGTAACAAAGCTTGTTGTAAGTAGATGATCCAACGAGACATAGTCGTATGCTTTAATCCCTAATTTTTGCCTGGACCGCCCTTTCGGGTTTTCATTCCATCGGGATACCCTTTTTTGCCCAAGCCGCCTTTTCAGGTTTTTGACTTACCGGGTGTACAATCCTTATATATATCCCTGATTTTTGCTCGAACCATTTTGGTTCGCCGGGATGCCCTTATTTTTTCCTAGGCCATTCAACCTAGCGGGTCTCTTTCATGCATAGTATCTTTTGAATATGTCTGCGTTTATAGGGTGCGGAAAATCTACATCGTCCATGGTAGTAAGTATCATAGCACCGCCAAACAATATCTTCTTAATCACAAATGGCCCTTCATAGGTGGGAGTCCATTTGCCCCTCGGATCACCTTGTGGTAGGATGATACGCTTTATTACCAAGTCACTAGCATGGTATACTCGATGCTTGACCTTTTTGTTGAAGGCTTTGATCATGCGCTTTTGGTACACCTGACCATGGAAAACAGCCGCAAGCCTTTTCTCGTTAATCAGACTTATCTGGTCTAGCCTAGTCTGGACCCATTCATCTTCGTCTAAATTCGCGTCTTTCATGATACTTAGACAAGGGATCTGGACTTCGACAGGTAGGACAACTTCCATACCATATACTAGAGAGAATGAGGTTTCCCCAATTGATGTACAAACTTAGGTGCGATAGCCATGAAGATAAAATGGTAACATCTCATTCCAATATTTATATGTCACTGTCATCTTCTATATAATCTTCTTAATGTTCTTATTGGAGGCTTCCACTGCACCATTCATCTTTGGTCAGTATGGAGAAGAGTTGTGGTGGTTGATCTTGAACTACATGTAAAGTTCTGTGATCATAGTTTTGTTAAGATTAGTACCATTGTCCATGATGATCCTTTTGTGGATGTCATACCGATAGATGAGGTTATGCTTAATGAGTTGGTCCATAACATTCTTGGTAACGGAGGCAAACGAGGCTGCTTCAAACCGCTTTATGAAGTAGTCAATGGCGACGAGGATGAAACGATGTTTGTTGGAAGCAGTAGGCTTGCTCTCTCCAATCATATCAATGTCCCACATTGAAAATGGCCAAGGAGCAGTCAATACATTCAGAGGGACCGGCAACACGTGTACCTTGTCAGCATAAATCTAGAATTTATGATAAGTCCTTGAATGACGATGGTAATCAGTTTCCATAGTTGAACAATAATAACCCGCTCTCAGAATCTTTTTAGCCATAGTATACCCACTGGAATGATGGCTAAAGATACCTTCATGCATATCTTCCATAATCTTCTCTGCTTCTTTCTTGTCTACATAACGAAGCAGAGTTGAATCATGGTCACTGTAATACGGTGGGAGAACTGACTTGGGTGTTTTGTGTTTTATCACAAATGTTACGGATAGCAAGAGTCGCCATAAACTTTTCTTTCATCCAATAAAAGAAAGGGTGAAAAGAACAGGAAAGACCTTTTGAGAATTTTCTTGAGTTCGGGGGGTAGGTTATGAAAAGGGAAGGTGTTATCACCCTTTTTATCCGTAGTTATCTACGGGCTTTTAATTTCTTGATCACTTTGTAATGCTTTGTGTTTTGTGTATGTTTGAAAATATTTTGAAAACGCCTTCGTGCGACAAACTTTGCAATGATTCTCGCATCATTTGAGAATGTATACAAAGTGTTAGTTTTGAAAATATTTGTTTGAAATGGAATGTTTGAAAGATGTTTTGAAAATGCCAATGTAAGGCCATTTTGTAATGATTCTCGTATCGTTGAGAATGTATATAAAATGTTTGTTTGAAAAGTGTTTTGAAAGTGTGAGGTGTAAACAATTTTGTTTGTGAGCAAGCAATTACGAGTAATCTACCTACTCAAAAGTTCTTTGTTCTTTTCCTCCTCCTTTATATAGTTCTATTTTACCATTGACTGGTAGAGAGCCTTATCATTGGATGTAAGGGACGGGCGTGGTTCATCGTACAGTCATAGAAGCAAACTTGTAAGATGTTTTAGCAATTGTCGTAAGGGACTAAGATCATTTACCGAAGGCAACATTGAAGGGTCATCAAGGGACTATGATCTTTTAAGAGAGGGTCTTTGCTAAAATATCTCACATTCGAAGGACATGATTGTTTTAATCTGAGGCAACAAGTGTGGCTTACCCTAGAGGTGCATGTGTGCAAAGTGTTATGTTTTCATGTATATTATCTTTGAATTAGGGTTTTCTATGATTTGATTTTAGTATTGCCATGCAAACCCTAATTACTAACAATAATAAGAAAAGCGATAAATTGCAGAATTTAAATATCCTACGCTATTACAACACTTTGGGAATGGGGGGTACAATTTTGTGAATAGGGGGACAAAATAAATAAAGCCCTAATTAATATTACAAACCATTAGATATGAATCACAATAATAATACACAAAATGTAAAGGTGAAGAAGAAAAGAAAGCAATTGTTTTTAGGGTTTTTGATTAAAAAAAAGGTTTAATGTTAACCTAATTAAATTAATTAAATTTAATTACAAAAGAAGTTAATTAATTATTTAAACAAAACCTAAAATCTAAGTTAATTAAAATTAAGAAAAACCTAAGTCTGAGTAAATTTGTTTAGAAAAATAATCTTGAATGTTAGTATTAATTAAGAAAATATTTTACAATGAAAAAGAAATAGTAAAAATTTAATGTAAAAAATAAATAAATTCCTAAATTAAAATATGTTTAATTTTATTATTTAAGAAAGTATATTTTGGTATTTTAGGTTTAAATAAGATAAATAGATAAGTGAAAAATATAAAGAAATGAAAAATTGTTGGGCCTGATTTAGAAGTAAAATAAATGGTGTAAAAATCATTTAGTTAGGCCCAAAACAAACCTTTTCAGAAGAAAAAAATTTGTTTGTAAAAAAAAGAATATGTTGGGCCAGTGTTGTGAAGTAGTAAGGGAGGGGTGCGCTGGGAAGGAAGTTGGCCTAATAGCCTTTTGTATTCAATCTAGCGTGAGAAATCCTTGAGGGAACACGATGGAACATGCGTTTTGGCCTGTTGGATGATAATCAGATGATACTGAGTGATGGTGCATAGTAGACATGGTGGAGAAACTGCATGGAATTAACAACATGTGTCCACAAGAGCGGTGACAAGTGTCACCGCCAGATTAGTTTTTAAATGTTGATTAACAAAACTAAAATACAAACTATAATTTTAAACAGAAAGGAAGAATATATTTTTATCTTCCCTTTGTTCTCTTCGTTCTCTCGATCTTTCTCTCAAATGTTCTGATGGGTCTCCGCCGGAGACGATGAGTTGGCCGCGCCGAAAATCTCCTCCACAGCGGTGACGAAGCTCTGATCCTAAATTTTTCTACATCACCAGTTTCATCTTGTTCTCCTCTTTTCTAATCTCTGGCTTGTTTTTGGAGATATTGCGTGATTTTTGATAGATCTTGAAGGGAGGGAATGAAACCCTGGCGGTTCCGATTTGGCCCCTTGCGTTGTTTCGGTGAGATCGCTTTGAGATTTGTTCTTCTTTCACTATATCTCTTGAAAATGATTTCAATTTCTGAAGGGTTTGTGTTTAGGAAAGTGATGAACGTTAGGGTTTGTGTTGTGATCTCTGTTATATTCTAGAAAACTCTTTGAAAATTCTTGTTTGTTGTTCATGTTTTGATGAGTGTACTAACTATTTCTCTTTCTTTTTGTTTCATGTATGGTTGATGAGGAATCGATGAAGACGGTAAAGCAAAGAGATCCTGGCTGCCATAGAAGGGCTTGGAGGGAAATTTGAAGAATTTGAATCTTTAGCAAATAGAATCCCATAGGATATTAGAGTAGGTTTAGGACGCTTCTTTGATTTGTCTTGTATTTGGAATCAAACTTGTAACTTTTGAAGCTTTGATTAGAAAATTGATATGAGAAACTTTAATTATGAATGAATTTGAAGAATGGAATTTGAAACTTGGTCCTAAAATACTTTGAATGAATCTTGAATGAAACAAATCATTTTTTATGAATGACAATGCTTAACTCTTGATAAATCTTTGAATTAGGCCAAGATAATTGTTTGGAACTTGAATGAAATTGTTTGGAATACTTGATTCCATGAACTCATAATTAAAATGAATCAACAAATTCCCATGTGTACCTCTTTTGAATCTTGACAAAACCATACACAAAATCCTAATTAGGAAGGAGGAGTTAGATGAAACCACACCTTGTAGTTTAACTAATCGCTAACTTTAACTCTCCAAATTCAAATTAACTTGTAGTTGAAGTGAAAAATTATTTGATGAGAACCAAAATCATATCGACCAAAATGAATTGCAACTTGTACTTCAACCCACCACAATCAACAATGCCTTTATGAATTGAAATTAGAAGCAAAACTTTTTCTAAAGTCAAGAATTGACCTATAACATTTTGATAAGTTTCAAAACCTTCTAAGCACAATTTGACTCTGATCCTTAAAGAAAATTTGTATATGACATTTCTTATGAAAATATGCAAAAATAATCGTCTCAGGATCTTGAAAATTGAAGGAATTATGATTCTTGGAAGTCAGGCAACAATTACTTGAGATTAGGTCAAAGTCTAGAAAGTGACCTTTAAAGTCTTCAAAATTTTGGTGATCTTACACACATGATTAGCCCCTTGACTTTTAAAGTTAAGTTGGATATGATGTCAAGGAGAGTCATACGCAAAAATAACCACTCAAAAAGTTATGATCGTTTGAACTTGAACTTGCAAACATTGACTTTTTTCCCAATACAGTTGATTTCCAGTCATCTGAACCATTAACTGAGCAAACTTGTGATGCAAGGCTTTAAACTTGACATTAGCATCTTTGAGGACATATGAAGAACCATGAAAACCAATTGAGACCTTGGAAACTCAATATTCCTTGAGAAATACAAAACCCTAGTTGTGGACCCATTGCCTAGGAAGAGAATTTATCTGATCAATTCTTGAGCAAACTTGAGCCATTGAAAATATTTAGAAGCATGAGGAAATATCTTGAATAAAAAATGGGAGGGAAACTTTTTGGCTACAACAGCTGCAACTGTTCAATCTTCTTAAACCTGAATATTTAGATTAGCGCGTCAGCCATTCGCAACTTGAAGGTAGAAGATGATAGAACACTTAAGTGCCCAGAAATTTGCACTCGCTTGTGCACAAAGTAATGTTGTTGGTTTATTATACCGGTCAAAAGGAAAATTGGAGATACCAATCGAAAGGCATTTTGAAGATGCCAATTGAAAGGAATTTTGGAGATGCCAATCGAAAGGCATTTTGGAGATGCCAATCGAAAGGCATTTTGGAGATGCCAATCAAAAGGCATTTTGGAGATGCCAATCGAAATGCATTTTGGAGATGCTAATCGAAGGAAACTTAAAAACATCACTCACAAATTTTCCTTTTCTTTAGGGAAGGGTTTGTGACCAACCATGTAGGGGAAGACTTTGGAAAACATGAGAGAGCAAATTTTGGGGTACAACAACTCCCATTGCTACTCCTAATGTTATCCCTGTTGTTGTCCCTGCTACTGAGTCAGCTGAGACTTGGGGCAAAGAGGTATTGGTTGAGCCTGTTCAGACGAAGACGCATAAAGAAGTAACTCCTGAGGCTTTTAAAAAAGAAATGGAAGAGATACTGAAGATAATAAAGAAAAGTGATTACAACATTATGGAGCAGTTGGGGCAGACCCCTTCAAAAATCTCAATGCTAGCCTTACTTTTATAATCGGAAGCCCATGCTAAGGCTTTGGTAAAATTCCTGAAGTCTGCCCATAACTAACCTCTAGATTTCGAAACCCCGTCAAAGGGAGGGGATAATCAAGAGGAAGAAGACGAGGAATCAGATGAATGAGACAAAAATCCAATGTCTGAAGAAGATGAACCTGACTACTCGGAGGAGCAATATCCTCCTGCTGACGATAAATATAAACGGCTGGAGGATCGACTCAATGCCATGGAGATTCAAAGGGTGTCTGGTCTGGATTTCAAAGATTTAGGTTTGGTTCCAGGGGTGGTCATCCCACCTAAGTTCAATGTCCCTATCTTCGCAAAATACGACGTCGTTTCCTGTCCCAAGCTTCACTTGATGTCATATGTCAGAAAGATCCAGCCTCACACTGCTGACCGGAAGCTATGGGTCCATTTCTTCCAAGAAAGTGTGGCTGGAACTCAACTGGATTGGTTCTATCAACTAGAAGGAACTGATATCCATACCTGGGAGGACTTGGCTGCTGCTTTCTACAAGCAGTACCAATACAACACTGACCTGGCACTGACTCGAGTGCAACTGTAGAATATGTCCATGAGCTCAGGAGAAGGTTTCAAAGAATATGCGCAAAAATGGAGGGATCTAGATGGAAGGGTTCAACCTCCTCTGAATGATCGTGAAATGGTAGACATGTTCATGAGCACTCTGACAGACCCATTCTTGAATCTGCTGATTGGGAGTTCCTCATCCGGGTTCACAGAGATGGTTCTGACTGGAGAAAGGATTGAAGGTGGTATCAAGAGTGGGAAGATCCCGATGGCTACATCTTATAATATTGAGAAGAAGCCATTTGCTGGTAAGAGGGAAGCCAATGTTATGCATGACCAGAAGGGTCGTAATAAGGAAAATAACCACAATCAGTCTGTGGGGGAAATACTGGTCTTTAACTCTACACCTATGCAACGACACCAACAGGGGAACCAGCGTAAAGAGGTCACGCCTAAGACACAATTCACCAGAATTAACATGTCACTAGCCCAAGCACTACAACACATGTTGAAAGCAGGGTTGATCACATTAAAGGCTCCTCTGTGAAATCCCAATACTGTTATGCCGAACTTTGGTTTTCCAATTAATGCATCGCATATGTTTGTCTTGAATGATTTCATTGTCATTTTTATTTAAACTGTTTTCTTGCTTCCTTTACATGGTATTCAACTCTCGATCAAAATCTTTGAGCCTTTAGAGGGAGGATGATAAAAACGATACCACAATCTCACACAGTGTGCTTTTGAACAGACCTTGCTGACGATGTACAGGCTTTGTTTCAAATCCCAAACAGTGGAGTTATAAGGAAGATAATCCCTATTCAAACCCTTTGAGCCAAAGAAGTAGTAGTTTTTCTTTTCACACAAATTAAAACCCTTAATCATAACCTGGGGCAGGGTAGTTTCTCAGTCAATTCAGTCGCGCATTCAGTCGCAATCTTCCGCTTCGTACACAATGAATGGCATCGAAGACGTCCTTCCAAATAAAAAGACGGTGATGGTTTGGCATAATCGTCAAGACAGGCAGTCATTATATCTCACAATAAAAGCCTACTAAGTCAAAACCTATAAAGGAGACTTAAGAAAAACTGGGGCATCCCGCTGGCTGTGTTTACAAAAGAAATAGTTCAGGAAAACAGGGATTGCAAAATCAAAAAAGAAAGAGGTCCTACTAATCCTCAACAAAAAGAAAAGGTCACAAAAATGACGTCCTTCTCAAACAAGCGTTCAATTTCTGAACCATCACCGGAACATCAAGGAGATGCCAGACTCAACCGGGACTTAAATGCACAATTAACTGAGCATAGGACTGAAGAACATCACGAAGAACGGGTGGGTACAAATAAAATTTGAGCCTTTATCCTTTGTTTCTTGAACCGTGAACTAGATCACGCTATAACCCTTAAAAGTCCTAACTGAAGCATAGGTTAGTTCGGAAGCATACTGTTACAAAAGGTATCCTGACTCCTGTAGGACTTGCTACAAATCTTGAGTTGATATCACTCTCTTGCAAAATTTGTTTTACTGAAAAAATAAATTTTCAGAAACTTCAAGACAAGCATAAACCTTGCAATATTTGAATACCATTGTTTGCATATGTCTATTTGTTCAACAGCATGGAAATTCACATGACGAATATATAGTGAATAAAAACTTTCTCAATGAAAAGTCTCACCTCGAGTGGAAAACACTTCCAACCAAGGGGCACAGCATGATCATTATCCGTCATCTGGGGAAGTCAAGTCAAGATTCAAGGAATCTCTCAAAAATGCCAAACAACCAGAGGCAGATCTCCATCTGAATTACTTGGGGCATTAGACATGAATTCCAAAAAATAATCATGTACAATCAAGAAAAATCAATGTTCCTCAATGGATTTCTTCTCAAAACAACAAAACAAGAATTCCCAACAGAAACATTCTGGATAAAGCATATTATCATCTAGAAATGGTTTAGGTACGATCCAAATACGGATGTCATCTTGACACCTACTCCAAATTCTCTCATAGTACGGTGCAGATACAGAGATGGATGTCATTCTGACACTTATTTCAACATATCATCTAGAAACGGTATAGGTACGATCCAAATATGGATATCATCCTAATACTTATTCAGATCATCTTCTAGCAATAGTTCAGGTACGATCCAAATAGGGATGTCATCCTGATACCTTATTCAAATCATCTTCTAGAAACGGTTCAGGTACGATCCAAAGACGAATATCAACCTAATACTTATTCAGACCATCTTCTAGCAACAGTGCAGATATGATCCAAAGACGGATGTCATTCTGACACTCATTCAACACATGTTTCAAATACAGTTCAGATATGATCCAGAGACGGATGTCATTCTGACACTCACTCAACACATGTTTCAAATACAGTTCAGATACGATCCAGAGACGGATGTCATTCTGACACTCATTCAATACATGTTTCAAATACAGTTCAGATACGATCCAGAGATGGATGCCATTCTGACACTCATTCAACACATGTTTTAAATACAGCTCAAATACGATCCAGAGACGGATGTCATTCTGACACTCATCCAACACCATCTTTCAAGTACAGTGCAGATACGATCCAGATACGAATGTCATTCTGACACTCATTCAACACATGTTTCAAGATTAGTTCAGATACGATCCAGAGACAAATGTCATTCTGATACTCATTCAACACATGTTTCAAGTACAGTGCAGATACGATCCAGAGACAGATGTCATTCTGACACTCATTTAACACATGTTTCAAGTACAATGCAGATACGATCCAGGGACGAATGTCATTCTAACACTCATTCAATATATGTCCAAGTACGATCACGACATGGATCCATCCACAAAATCATCAGCAGACACAGGGGCAGAAACATCCTGATATGAAGTCATCGTTGTATCCTTAACATACGTCTGTGACATCTATGTTCCCCACAGAGCAGAAACAACCAGAGTTTTTCCCTCTTCTCCCCCAAGAAAGGATTACCTTCTCCAAATGAAGTCTATTTTCCCCAGCCAAGCTTTATAACCTTAAACAGTTATAAAACCTCCTCCCGGGTAGAGTTTATTTTTCAAACTATGGAAGCTCATTCCCAACAGAGTTTATTTCTCTACATCGACAGAAACTTCCAACAAGCATCTCTCTCCGCAGAGTTATCCTAGAGCAGAATCAATCCTCAAGAAAAGTCAATCCCCAGCAGGTTATCCTCAAACAGAAAGAGGAAAGCCCCAACAAATCATCTCTATTCATCATCCCCGGCGGAAATGAAGGATTCAACTTCCCAATACTCTCCAACAGTAGTCCGGGATTTATTTTCCTAGACTGGGAAACTTCTCAATAACATCCCATATTCATACATCATGGAATGTGCATACACATCGCATACAGTATAATCTCATTTATTTTGAGAACATCGTCACAATGCATTTCTTACATCATGACATTGCATATGACTAACTCTTTACCTTTTTCAGGGTAAGATCAAATCAACAAACATCGCTACTTATGTGACCTGGTAGTCTTTTCAAAGGCTACATCGGATGAAGGGCTATTTCAGCAATTTCCTCAGAAAGATGTCCTCCCAAGATTTTCTCTGGTTCAGTCAGATCGACACTAAGATCTCTCTGATTTCTATTCCAGTTGAAGATATTTCAAGACTTTTGTCTGGTCCAGTTGAATCGACGCTAAGATTCTTCTGATTTCCATTCCAGTCAAAGTTAATTAAATACCTTCTTTGGTTCAGCCAGATCGACACTAAGATCTCTCTAATTTCCATTCCAATTGAAGAAACTGTGGAGCCTGGATTTCGACCAGATAACAGTATAAGGTGCTGCGGAGTCTGGAATCCGACCAAATATTAGTTCACCTCTTCAAAGTCACTATGAAGCTTGGATTTCGACCAGATAACATTATAAGGTGTTGCGAAGTCTGGAATCCGACCAGATATCAGTTCACCTCCTCAAAGTCACTATGAATCCTGGATTTTCACCAAATAATAGTATAAGGTGCTGCGAAGCTAGGAATCTGACCAGATATTAGTTCAGCTCTTCAAAGTCACTGTGAAGCCTGGATTTTAACCAGATAACAGTATAAGGTGCTGCGAAGCCTGGAATCCAACCAGATAGTAGTTCACTTCTTCAAAGACACTGTGAAGCCTGAGTTTCGACCAGATAACAGTTAACTTTTTCATACATTGCGAAGCATGGAATCTAACCAGATAGCAGTTTACTTTGTCAGTTATTATGAAGCCTGGATTCAACCGGATAGTAGTATACCTCATATTCAAGTTGAAGCCTGGACCCGACCAGATAACAGCTTAATTTATTCAAATTACCTAAGCCTAGATATGACCAGATAACGGTACATCTCAGATTCAAGTTGAAGCCTGGACCCGACCATATAACAGCTTAATTTCTTCAAAATGTAAAGCTTGGGTGCGACTAGATAATAGTTTAATCTCATTTCCCCAGTAAGTCGTTGTGAATCCTGGAGCACGACCAGATAACAGTTAGCCTTATTATCCTCAGCAAGACAGTGTAAAGCTTGGATCCTCACCAGATAGCAGTTCACTTTCGTCTCTTCAATCAAATGATGACTCCCCAGTAGAGCAACGGATAACTAAAGCTCCTAAAACTCTATGATCCAAGACAGAGATCAACATTCCTTAGCAGAGTTCTCTCTAATAGCAAGAGTAGGAATTCCCACAAAGGAAATTCCCATGAAATCAACATTCATCTGGATGGCATCTTTAAGCCCATCTCTGACGACTCTCCATCATGTTCCGTGGATGGCATCTTTAAGCCCATCTCCGGCAATCTCCTATCACCTTTTCCAAATGGCATATGTAAGCCCATTCCCTATATTATTCACCAAAAGTATCACTTCAGACGAGTGAAACTTTCTGGGTACTCTAGTGTTCAATCATCTTCCACCTTCAGATCACGAAAGGCAGACAAGCCAATCTACATCTTCAGGTTTAAGAAGACTGAACAGGGGCAACTGTTGTACCACAAAATTTTCCCTCTCATGTTTTCCAATGTCTTCCCCTACATGGTTGGTCATAAACCCTTGCCTAAAGAAAAGGAAAATTTGTGAGTGATGTTTTTAAGTTTCCTTCGATTGGCATCTCTAAAATTCCTTTTGATTGGCATCTCCAAAATGCCTTTTGATTGGCATCTCCAAAATGCCTTTCGATTGGCATCTCTAAAATGCCTTTTGATTAGCATCTCTAAAATTCCTTTCGATTAGCATCTCCAAAATGCCTTTTGATTGGCATCTCCAAAATGCCTTTCGATTGGCATCTCCAAAATTCCTTTCGATTGGCATCTCCAAATTCCCTTTCGATTGGCATCTACATAGAGCCCTTAGATTGGCATGGATAAAGGTCCTTCGACTGGCCTACTAACAAGGTTTTTCGATTGGAATTTTAACAAGTACCTTTCGATTGGCATGATAACAGTGTCCTTCGATTGGAATTTCAACAAGGCCTTCGATTGGTATGGACAGAGGCCCTTCGATTGGCATTCCAAAAGGTCCATTCGGAGAAGCTTTCAAAGGGTCCATTCGAAGAACATGCAAGGGTCCATTTGAAGAACATGCAAAGGTCCATTCGAAAGAGATTCATAAGATCCATTTGAAGGAGCTTCATCAGATCCGTTTGAAGGAGCTGAATCAGTGTCGTTCGAAAGAAGTCATCAGCCCCTCCGAAAGGGAGCATTCGAAGACCAGTTACATATCATTCAAAATTCAAAAAGGGACAAGACCCCATGTGTTTGGCCAACGTTAAAAATTCTAATTCATGGCTTTCAAACACAATCAAGGTTGTTTAAATCTTTGCCTGCTTATCCCCTCTACCCCCTCTATATAAAGAGATCACAAGTGTTGCAAAGGAAGGGGAACAAAAATATTAGGGAGACGCCATCCACAAAATCCATCAAAGGTTGTCATATTTTTCCAAGCCAAAGCCACCCTTCAACAAAAGTATCCAAGCCCAGAAGTTTCAGATCGAAGGTGCTCACATCCAGGAAGTGTCCAAGTCGAAGGTTCAATCTACTGGTAAGAGGGGGTAAATTGTCCAACCTTGTATGTGCATAACACATCAATACTTGTTATTACATTCGATTTGTCATCCTAGACAGGGTCTAAAGGCTTGGGTTTGGCATCCAGTTCATGTTCTTCGTTTGCTAACACTTGCTGCAGATTTAGCCTGAAAAGACCTAGCGCGTGCAGGATCGAAGGACCTGGGTTTCGATACCCAGGTCCTGCATTTTATTTCGCTTAACATACTTTTGTAGGTATAACACCCCAGATCGAAGGAGATACCTTCTCTGGATCGAATCCATAGTCTCCTGGATTGAAGAAGGCATCTCCCCCTGGATCGAAAGATGTTCCCTTTCCCAGGATCAAAGGGCAATCCCCTTCCCTGGATCGAAGGCTATTCACGCCCACTCCCTAGCCCAATCGAAAGAAGGTATCTCCCCCTGGATCGAAAGACGTTCCCTTTCCCAGGATCAAAGCCCCACCTTTCCCTGCAGTTGAAGGGTGCCCCATTTTTATTTTTACTTTTTAGTTCATTTTTCTATTGACTTCTTTTTTAACATTAAAATCAAAATCACAAAAGTATTAGGCTAGTTGTTTTTCCAACTAAATTAATTTTGTAAATAAATAAATTAATTATTTTAACATTTTTTTCTTAAAATTAAAATTAAATAGACTTAGGCCTTGTTTTCTTTTATACCAAAAACAACAAAAAAGATTTCTTTTCTTTAGGATTTTTAGACGTCTTTTCTATTTCATGCGTGTTTGTTTAATTTTGTACTTTTTTTTACTATTATTGTATCTGCCTAACGGATGTAATAGATTAAAATTAGGATATTTACTGATTTATCCCCTTTATCCTTCTATAATGTAAATCCCCTCCACGAAGCATTGTAATAGCATATGACCTCTATTTTCTGCATTTTCTTTTTACTGCTTTTCATATTAACTGCTAGTAACTAGACATGTATGGCAAAGACTGAAATCAAACGCTAGCAAACATAATAAAAAGAAAAAAATAACTGAAACACGACACAATTGCACACAAGTACCTCTGAGGTACGCCCACTTTGGTTTCCTTTAAAAAACAGTCATGAGGCAGGAATGCTTTAGCAAAGACCTGTAAAATCAAAAGATCATAGTCCCTCGATGACCCTACAATTGCCTTCTCGGTAAATGATCTAGTCCCTAAACATAATTGCTAAAGCATCTCCATAAAATTTCATTCGTGACTGTAAAACATCCCTTCGATTGTCCCTCAACATCCAATGATAAGGCTACCTACTCACTAATAGTAGGATAGCATTGTCTAAGGGAAAAGAGGAAAAGAATGACCCTTTTCGAGTAATAAAGTAGATAGCTGTTAGAAGTTTTCTCAAACATTTTGCACTTACACAAAAAACTACTTTTCAAAAACAATTTCAAAACACTTTGTATACTTTCTCTACTATCCCGAGAAACATTACAAAGTTTTCCGTACTAAGGCATTTTCAAAACATTTTCAAACACAAAGCACAAAAGCATTTTAAAAATGAGCAAACCTCTAAGAGCCCGTGGAAAACCACCGATGGAAAGGGTGTTAACACCTTCCCTTTCCATAATCTACTCCCCTTACTCAAAATTATCGAAAAGGTCTTTTTCTGTTCTTTTCACCTTTTCCTTAAATTGGATAAAAGAAAAGACAACGGTGACTCTTGCTTACTGCATATTTGCAAACAAAAAACACAAAACTAGTATATAACAGTCGGTTCTGCCACCATATCACAGGATTACTAATAGGAGTAGCAGTAGGAATAACCATAGGAGTAGCAACAGTTTTCGAAGATATTTCGGGAGAGAAAACCCTTCCGCTTCTCGTAATTTTACTGGTCCCAACGATGTTGTCGATGTCAAGATTAGTATCATCGACCACATTATCTTTAACAGCCAATAGGTCTTGCTTGACACCATGGTAGTAGACGTCAACCCCATAATTCCAAGTAACAACTTTATCAGAGGAATATGGTATTGGCCCAAGAAGGGTGATAATCAAGGGAGCAAACTTAGGAACGCATGTAATCCTGATGGGTCTTTTGGTGGAGACCCTGGGAGGATTGTCGAAAATAGTGATTATTGAGACATCTTCTTACAAATTTCTTACAAGGGGGGCTTTCTCAAACAAAATTTCTTTGTTAATCATCCAGCGCTGGACACCCATCTTTAACAACAAACAACCATCTGATAGAGACATACATAAGTGCCAACCCTCACCACAGCCCGGAAATAAACCGAATCGCAACAGATTCTCTTTAACAATAAGAAGAGGAGTAGTTAACTCATCCACAGAGGAAACAAATAGGTCGTTGTCAACATCATGGATGCTCTGTCCAAGTTTGGGCATTGGCGCAGTTATTACATTAGGTGTCTCTAGAAGGTCAAACTCAATCTCCTTCACCTTGATAAGATCTTGCACCTTATTTTTCAGAGCCCAACAATCGTTTGTATCGTGCCCTGGACTTTCGGAATGGTAGGCACATTGAGCATTTGGGTTGTAGCGGGGAGATGCAGTATTAGGATTCTTGGGAGCTTCCTTTAGAGTCACCGAATTGGACTTTAACAGATGTGGTAAAACCTGGGATAAGGTCATGTTGATCCGGGTGAACTGTCTTCCGGGTACATTCGGTTTGTGCTGATCATTTCGTTGTTGGTTTGATGCGGGATTAGAAATCATAATAGCCCCTACCGTTGGATGATGTTCAGTTTTGCTTTGATTTCTCTGGCTATAAGCAACACTGACCTCCTTTTTTCTAGTGAAGGGTTTCTTTGTTGTACTGGAGGATGCATCTCTCTGGATATTACCACTTTTAATATCAGCTTCTACTCGCTCATCAATCAATATCAGTTTAGTGAACCTAGTAGAAGAGCTTCCAATCAGATGGTTGAAGAATGAACCAGACAACGTGCCCAAGAACATGTCCATTAGCTCTCTATCAGACAAAGGAGGTTGGATTCTTCCTGCAAGGTCTCTCCACTTTTGGGCATAACCTTTTGAAACCCCCACTGGAACCCATAGATATACTTTGCAATTGTGTGCAGCTTTGAGCGAGGTCAGCATTATATTGGTACTGCTTGTAGAAAGCAGCAGCCATATCTTCCTAGTTATGAATATTGGTTCTTTCCAGTTGATAGAACCATTCCAACTGTGTCCCTGACAAACTTTCTTGGAAGAAATGTACCCACAGATTCCTATCAGTAGTGTGGGGTTGAATCTTCCTGACATATGATCTTAAGTGCAGCTTAGGACAGGAGACACCGTCATACTTAGAAAATGTGGGGACCTTGAACTTCTGTGGGATGACCACTCCTGAGACCAGTCCTAGATCTTCAAAATCCATCTCGGGTACCCTCTGAATCTCCATAGCATTGAGATGATCCTCCAGCTGTTTATATTTATCATCAGCAGGAGGATACTATTCCTCAGAGTAATCAGCGTCTTCCTCATCAGTCCTGGGGTTGTTGTTTTATTCTGTTGGCTTATCTTCTTGATTGTCCCCCTCATTTGACGGGGTTTTGAAATCTAGAGCTTGCTTAGCCGGTCCTCTGAACCTTCTTCCCAAGTTCAATACACTAGCTGGTTTCTTTGCCTTCTTGGTCTTCTCCTTGATGATAAGAGCTTTCAGATCTTCTTGTCCCTTAGTCAGAGCCAGGAACATTTGTTGGAACTGAGCATTTTGAGCTTGAAGGTCCTTTACTGTTTGTTCAAGAGCCATTTCTTTTGCTGAAATAAACAGCGAAAAGAATAAGAAACTTTTCTCGAAATACCTGCTTAAGTAATGATATTCATGTTAATGTTTATGCAATGTTTTCAAGGACTTCGGGAAATTTAAATTTGCGAGCCAAAATGAAACAAAGATTTTAATGATAAGATTCAAATTACAATTGCCTTTTAGGCTTACAATTGAAAATTAAAAACTCTTAAAATCTAAGAATTAAATCTTCCATGGGCGTTTCCTCTTCGTGGCAAGGTAGACATTAAGACTCTCCTCTTTGTGAAGTTGCTTCGTGAGCTCCAACACTTTCTTCTCACTGGTGTATAATTGACTTCTAAAGGTATCCCATTATTCCTTTAGCTGAATCTAAGTCCTCTGTAGCTCTTCAAGATCAGTGGGCATGTCAGGATGGAGAACTGTATAAGGAACATCTTCTTCGGTGACAGGTTCCATAATCACTGGTAAGATGGTTGTATATGGCATCATAAGATTTTAGCGCGAACTCGTACCCATCTAAGATAAGGCTCCACATGGATGGAATTCGTGTGCCCTAAAGCCTTACTATCCACCTTATCTACAATGCCCTAGGCTCGTATGAACCTTTGATGGTACCCTTGAACATCATCTTCGTAGTTAAACATAATGCCTTGGATAAGCATATCATGGGGACCATCCTTCCGAGCATAACCAAACTGTCGTAGAGCTAGGTAAGGGTTATAAGTGATACCTCCCCTAATGTCGAGGAGTGGGACATTATGGAATTCCCCACAACGATCAATGATAGAAATATCTCCTATAGACCGAGAGTACCAAAGAATATCTGAGTGAGAAAGCGACATTATCCTTTGCAACCAACCCAAACCTTGTTCATTCTTCAATAATGATTGAGGAAGGTGTTAAATAAACCACATAGACAGAAATGGTATGCAACACATAAGAACCCCTCTTCTCTTCATGGTACGAGTGTGAAGGGAATGCAAGATATCTCCGAGCAAAGTAGGCACAGGGTTACGGGAGAGAAAAACCTTGATAGCATTCACATCTATAAGTAAGTCCGGATTAGGGAATAGTACTAACCCATAGATTAAAAGATCTAGGACTTCTTTGAAAGCTTGGAAATCCAAATCATCCCAAAACAATTGATCCTTTTCTAGTAGGAACTTGACTAGGAAACCCTTAACTCTGCTTCTTGTTTCCCAGTTGGATATAATGTTGGACCGTTTCAAATGCAAGGCTGCTGCAATTACCTCTGGATTTGGAGCCTCCTCTAAACCGGTAAAAGGTATCTGATCCAGAATGGGTACACCCAATATTTGAGAAAACTCTTCCATGGTGGGTACATACTGATAATCGGGAAATGTGAAGCAATGGTGTTTGGGGTCAAAGAACTGAAAGAGTACCCCCATCACCTTCTCATCAAAGCTTGAGGTAACCAGGTTGAGAAGTCGACCATATTTCTTGGTGAATGAGGAAGTCTCAATAACCCTTGATACTAGCTCTTTGAGTTGGAGAAGTATTCTCACAAAGTTGATTCAGATGGATATTATGGATGTTATGATGCATGATGTTATGTTTGAACAATTTAATCACACACAAGCATACACACAAGACCTTAGGTTTATGCTTGCATGATTTTTATAGGCAAACACCCTCTTGAAGTATAGTCGGTTCAACCTGTCTTAGAAAAGTAATTGGGTTCTAAAGAGTCTCAATATTACTGATCTTTCTTTATCAAGCATTATTTCAGCTCAGGCGATCTTTTCTCACGGCCGAAATATCCCAAAAGTACAATCTCAATGAGTGTAGCATCGAGTATCAACCAATCCTCAACTTTATACCGAGGTCGGCTATCTCACTACTTTTAATGGCTAAGTTTGTTCAACTAAGGTTCTAAGGTTCGTTAGTGCTTTATGACACCACACAGCAGCCTCGTATTCTCCTCGATTTAACACAAGGGATACCGGTACCAACAAATGCGTCACACTAACGCAACTATCGTTTCAACCATATCGATTTACGCCGTACAGTCTCCACGATCTATTGCTGCTTACCTAAAAAATGTGCCCCAGATCCGGGTGTATGATCTTCACAAGTAAACCCAAGCAAGCCCTTTAAAGATAAAGCATACAAACACACAATGTAAAGCAATTAAAAAGATGAACTAAACTCTAACGTAACCCCACTTTTTGATGTCCCCAGCAGAGTCACCAGTTTCGTGATACGGTGGCAGAACCGATTGTTTATACTGGTTTTGTGTTTTGTGTTCGCAAATGTTGCGGTAAGCAAGAGTCGCCATCGACTTTTCTTTTATCCAACAAAGGAAAGGGTGAAAGGAACAAAAAAAGACCTTTCGAGATTATTTCTGAGTAAGGGGGTAGATTATGGAAAGGGAATATGTTAGCACCCTTTCCATCCGTAGTTATCTACAGGATATTAGATGCTTAGCTCATTTTGAAAAATACCTTGTGCTTTTGTGTGTTTTTGAAAAGTATTTTTGAAAGTGCCTTAGTGCGGCGATTCTCTTTATGATAACTCTTGTATCAGTCCTCAAGAGTGTTGATAAAGCGTTTTGAAAAGGTTTTGAAAGAATTTTATGTATGTGTAAAAGTTTGTTTTTGAGCATAGCATCTTGGAACTATTTACGAAAGGTTTGTTCTTTTTCTCTTTTCCTTCACACGGTGCTATCCTACTATTAGTGAGTAGGTAGCCCTATCGTTGAATGTTTGATGGACATTCGAAGGGACGTTTTATAGTCACGAAGGCAACTTGGCAAGAAGTTTTAGTAACTACCCTAGGGTTTTAAGATCATTGTTTATCGAGGCAATGTTGAGAGGGCTATCGAGGGACTTATGATCCTTTTAAACCAGAGGGTAGCCACTAAAATCTCTCACCTTTCGAGAGTTGTGACTATTTTCTTAAAGGCAACCAAAGTGAGAGTACCCTAGAGGTGCACATGTGAAAGTGTTTGTTTTCAGTTATTTTTGTCTTGTGTTAAGTTTGCTAGTATAGGTTTTAATTCTTATCATGCAATCTTATTACCATACATCTAACAGTTAATATGTACAGGAATTATAAAATGCGGAAAGTAAATCCTACGCTACTACATCCCATGAGAAGTTACAATATTTAGAAAAAAATGCGAAAAGATAAACTAACTATTACAAAATCCAATGAGCGACCTATACATTCTTTCTAGAATTTAAATAACAAAATATAAATAGAAAACAAAAATGAGAAGAGATTGCTTGGAAAGAAAATCCTAAAAAGCCTAAGTATTAAAAAAAATATTTTTTTGGCATTTTTGTGGTTTGATTTTAATATTTAAGACCTAAGTCTAAATTAGTTTTAATTTTAAGAAAAAAATGTTAAAGTAATTAAATAATTAATTAACAAAATTTAATCTAAAAAAAAAAAGAAATTAAGCCTAATGTTTTTTATGATTTTTAATTTAAATTTGATTTATATAATAAAGTCAATAAAGAAATGAACAAAAAAAACAAAATGAAAATACAAAGGGTTATCCTTCGATCCAGGGAGAAATATAGTTTTTCGATCCAGGGAGGGATATGATTTTTCGATCCAGAGGAGGGAGCTGCCTTTCGAACTGGATCTGCAAGACAAAAGTTAGCAAAAATAAAGATGCAGGACCTGGGTATCGAACCCAGGTCTTTCTTGCTAATTCGAATCTTCTTCCCTCGGGTATAAGATTAATTGGGCTTGAAACTGCCTATGTCATGAGTTTCGAAAGGCAACCCAGATCATGCCTTTCGATGGCACGATTTTATTCCTGCATGTTACCTTGCGTATGATATGTTCATATAAACACAAATGATATTAGCAGCGCAGATATACAAACAACATGTATTTAAAGGACCTAGAAATACAATTTGATTTTGGTGAATCCTTACCAACTGGAAATGCTTCAATCTGTGAACCTGGGCATAGAATTGCTCGTGTAAAGGCCTGTGTGACTTCCTGTGCGTGATATTTCCATTTGGATGGTGATGTGAGTTTCTGGAAAAAGTGTTTCAATGGGAAAATGAATATGTATCCCCTAATGGATTTTCTCTCTTCTTCTTTTTTTGTCCCCTGGCAATGTGTCCTTAGGCTTGTATTTATAGGGGTGTAGAGGGAAATGGAAAGGGAAAGGGACAGCCTTTAACCAGGCTTTAAAGGCAAAATCAGAAAAATTAAAGGATTGCCTTTTTTTATGGATTCCTACCCTTTTGGGTTTTGGGATGAACCTGGACATCCCTGAGTCCTTCGAATGCCTCCATAGCTGGTTCTTCGATTGGCCCTAAGTCGCTTCCTTCAAATGGCTTCAGGCCTCATCATTGTGGCCTATTTGA
This sequence comes from Vicia faba, assembly GCA_948472305.1. Classification (NCBI taxonomy): domain Eukaryota; kingdom Viridiplantae; phylum Streptophyta; class Magnoliopsida; order Fabales; family Fabaceae; genus Vicia; species Vicia faba. The sequence continues at coordinate 1,578,354,021 of OX451738.1, read as the reverse complement.
TTGAACCATTATCTTCCTTAGTATCTTGATCTGAAACTTTTCAACTAGCCCAATCGAAAACTCCTTTCTGGCCAATCGATGCTTCTTTTGTTACCTCCTTTGAATGCAATTGTGCAGGAGGCTTGGGCTTGGCAGCATGTTGGATTTTGGCCAGCAAGCATCTTGGACCAAGACTTATCATAAAACAAACTGGTTTCCCACAATTATGTGTCCTTCGAATGGACAAATTGTAGGTACTTCAAAGGCACCATTTATGTGTCCTTTGAATAGCCCACATGTATGTCCTTCGAAGGCAACATTTGTGTGTCCTTCTAATGGACCAAATGTATGTCCTTCGAAGGCATCGCTTGTATGTTTCTTCGAATGGACCTTTCAACTGTTTCTTCGAATGGACCTTTGGAATGTTTCTTCAAAGGGACCATCTTGTGTGTCAAAGTATGGAAAACTGTGTGTTGAAGGGTTTAGAGGTGGAGTCAAAGCTAGCATGAGGGAAGAAAACTGCTTAATGAATCGAAGCACGTATGAAAAAAGCCACTGCTTTATAGGCGCTAGCATGAAGGGAAGCCATTGCCTTGCGCATTGAAGAAAAGCACAGAGGAAGTCATTTCCTTGTGGGTCGAAGCACACATGAAGGAAGCTCTTGCCTTGTGAATCAAAGACAAGCATGAAGAGGAAGTCTTTTCCTTGTGTGTTAAAGACAAGCGCAGATGAGGCACTTGTCTTGTGGATCAAAGCAGACACGTAAGAGGCCAATGCTCAATTGAAGCTTGCATGCAAGAGACTACTACTTTGTGAATCGAAGCAGGCATGTAGGAAGTTCTTGCCTTATGAATTGAAGGCAAGCCTAAAGCAGCCAATGCTCAGTCGAAGCTTTGTGAAATGAACTTGATCGAAGGGGGCCTAACGCCCAATTGAACCTTGTGAATCAGGCCTGCATCGAAGGAGGACAAATGTTCAATCGAAGCTTATGAAACAAAGCTTGCTTGAAGGATTTTAGATGCCCAATCGAAGCTTATGAATCAAGGAAAATTTGATATTCTTTGATTTGATGTCTGAAAGCCAAAAATCCAATTTCACTTGTGCAAACTTAGACTTTTGAAAATCCTTGTGAGAAAATGTCTTGAGAAAAGAGAGGGTAAACTTTGGGGTACAATAGCTTCCTGATAACACTTACTTTACACTTGTTTTTTACTCTGATTTCACATGTTATTTAGGTTTTTTATTATTATTTTCTGGTATTATGCCTATCTATTGTTCCTTTTCAGGTATTTCAATTATCCAGAGCTCCCTTGAAGAAATGAAGGAAAACAGGCTGAAAAATAGGAGTTTAGGTCAAATTTGCACTCAGGGCTTCCACCATGGCGCCAACCATAGGGTAGGCCATGACGTGGACCACCTCCTGCTGACCTCAACTGCCACGTTCCCCACTTCCTTTCATTTACACTCATGGTGGGCGCCACCTTTGGACGATGTCCCCCCCCCCCAAAAAAAAGGAGTTGGGGGGCATTCCTGTGATTTCCTGCATTCTTCATCCTCTATAAATAGAAGTTATTCATTCTCTGTAGCTCATTCATTTCTCAACCATTCTCAAAAGTATGGACATCAAACTTATTAGATATTTCACCATCATTCCAGAAATGTAAATAACTTTAAAAATGGCTCAAAGATGAGCACGAATTTTGACTAGTACCAATTCTAACCTAATTTTTTTAGGAAGTTCAACTCTAAAATTCTCACTACTCAGGAAACATAAATGAATTCTAAGGACATGGTAGTTTCAGGGCTATGATGTCTACATTTTATTTTTGAAAATGGAAAGCTAACAATGCCAATATGAAGAGATTGAAAATCAGCAAACTTACCTTAAAACTGGATATCGTGTTTTGAGTTAGATCTCACTTCAAGATGTTTTAATGGCTTGGTTAGCTTCCTTGAACCTCCATGAAACTATTCTAATGGTTACTTTGAGCTGAGAGCGCTTAAACTGTTCTAGAGAAGTCCAAGTGCAGACCTCTGTTTTTGAAAATAGAGGATAGTGAAAATGGTGTTACAGTTTGAAAACATGTATTGGGATGGCTTATATTTGAGATAGGGAAGATTTTGAAATGGTTTGTCCAAGAAATGCACGAGTGAAATGGAAGTTTGACGTACAAAGTCAAAATCTGCACAACAATGGTTCTTTGAAGCAATTTCTGGCTTGAGGGAGTTTTAGGGAGTTTTCAGGCTTGTTAATTCGTGTGTTATGTTGCAGATGATTGTTCAATTTATAAAGATGAGGTTTGGAAGCTTGGAGAAGCCAGAAATCAAGAATCACATGTTTGTGGATTTTTTTCTTGTTTTTGAAGAAAGCTTGAAAAATGTGGTTCCAATGCACAAGTACGTGGTTTATAGGGTGGCTTAGAAGCTTTAAACATGTTGCTTCTGAGCATACATGTTATGTGTGTTCGGAGTAACAAGTTAGAGGCTCAATAAGAGTGGACTTTGTAATTAAAGACGCTTTTCCAAAATGGCAATGTTGTCTTTCTTCCTAAAATGGTATTAAGCATGGACAATGCATTGAATGCTTGGATTAGGGCATAAAACTTTGTGTAATCATCTGACTATAGGTATACTTAGGGGTTAATGGACTTATGGAATAAGATTATGCAGCATGTTTAACATTGGATCAAAAGGTTCTTCATGAAGAAATGACTTGTAATTCAAGTTTGAAACCCTAACTTCATATCTTCGGTTCTCCTAGCTCAAGAATTATCTCATTGAGTTCTTGGACATTTTGGAAAGCTTGGAACATCCTCTACAGCCTTCATGTTTTTCACTTTTGAGGAATCCAATTGGAACTATGTGAAAATTTTCCATGAAGTTGGCACCAAAAATCTGTCTAACTAGGTCAAATTTTCTCTAAGTGTTTTTTTACAAAGTGCGCGACTTTGTGAATTCATAAAAAAAAATTTAAGCACTTATATAACTTGATTAGTAAAGTAAAGTTGTACATATCATCAATATCTACAACTTTCATGTTGAAAATTTTCTTTGAATCATCTTGCATCTTGGTGAAAACTTGGCATGAAGTCATGAAAAAGTATGACTAAAAACACTTAGAAAATTTTCTAAGTCTTGAAAACTTGGAATTTTCAAAATTACTTTTTACTTTCTTGATTTCTTGATGTTAAAGTTTCACATTTTTGAATGTCTTGATGAAATGTGATCTTTGAAACTCAAATTTGATCAAAAGGTCAAATTTGACTTTTGGTGTATTAGTTGACTTAATTTCAACTATCAATTAATTGATCTTGAGAAATATTTTGAGCCATGAAATTAGGTCAATATGTTGTATTTGAATCCTTGAGATTGTGCTTCAAACCATTGGATCATGTATTAGGTCAAAAACCCTTGATCAGTCAAATACAGTCAAAACCCTAATTTTTACCATTTTGCCCTTTTGGTGATTTGAACAATTTTCTTGGGGAATTGTGATCCAAACTTGATCAATTGATACATATGACTTCAAAATGTTGATATTGGTCCAAAATCTTAATGTTTGACTGTAGTTTGACCATAGTTGACTTTTTACCCAATACAACTAATTTTAGGTCATCTGATCAATTGACTGAGCAATTTTGTGATCCAAGACTTGAAACTTGATATGAGAAATCTTGAGGGTCCCTAATGATCCATGAAAGTCATTTTAAGTATTAGAAGTCCAATTGTCCTTGTGAAAACTCAAACCCTAATTTGAAGTATCAGTGTTGAGGAGATGGCTTGACCTAGTCAACCCTTGTGCAAGCTTGAGCTTTTGAAGATCTTTGTGAGAAATGTCTTGAGAAAAGATAGGGAAAATTTTAGGGTACAACAGTAGGATTCTTTAATTTCTGCCTTTACATTCTACATTTATTTCTTTCCTTATAACTGTTTAGCTAATAGGGTTTGTATGGCAAGATTAAAAACAATCTTAGAAAACCCTAATTTCAAGATAAATTAACTGAAATCAAAACACTCTTCACACATGCACCTCTAGGGTAACCTCACTTGTTGCATTCGGAAACACAGTCATGTCCCTCAAACGTGGGGATGCTTTAGCACTGTCCCTCGATTAAAAAGATCGTAGTCCCTCGATGACCCTTTCGAATGATGCCTTCGGTAAAAAATCTAGTCTCTTATGGTAAAACTGCTAAAGCGCCCCTATGAGTTGCCTTTATAATTGTACGATGACATGCGCCTGTCCCTTCACATCCAATGATAGGGTTTCCTACTAACTAATGGTAGGATAACATTATCTAGAGAAGGAAGAAATGAACGGTAAAGACTTTGAGTAGGTAGATAGCTCTTAATCGCTTGCTCGCAAACATTTCAAAATATCTTTTCCCCACAAAACACTTTTCTAAAATATTAAAAAAAAAAATTTGTACGCATTCTTAACCAATACAAGAATCATTACAAAGTTGCCTAACTATTGGAACGTTTCAAAATATTTTCAAACACATGAACACAAAGCATTTTCAAACAAAGTGAGCTAGCAATTAAGAGTTCGTAAATAACTACAAATGAAAAGGGTTCTAATACCTTTTCTTTTCATAACCTACCCCCTCGAACTCAATAAATCTCAAGTTCTTTCCTGTTCTTTTCACCCTTTCCTTATTGGATAAAAGAAAAGTCGATGGTGATTCTTGTATCCATAACATTTGCGATAAAACACAAAACAAGCCAGTTATCCCACCATATTAGAGTGCCTTTAGTAATCTGCAGAATAAGTGAAATCATAAAAAACATCAAAATGCCAAAAGGCTGGGATCGAACCCACGCCTTGGCATAGGAAGTCCTTAACGCGCGCGCTTCAACCGTTAGGGCGGTAATACATCGGTTAACCTATTGTTGTACCCCAATTTCTTCCCCCTAAGATCCCTTCATCATACCATGTTTATTCATTCACAACAAGATCACACTAGGATTCTTGGTTCCCCTCCCTATATTTAGCTTTGCCCTTTTGAGGAATCACCAAGTACCTTGACTTATGTTCTTTTGTGATCATGAATATTTTTGTCTTGATTTATTCTTTTAACTAAATAAAATTCAATGTTGGTTTGTCTTTCTTGTTATCCATGAAGGTAAAGGCCATGAGATTCAACAAGTTACCTTATGGGTTCATGAGTTTATTTCCATGCCCTAGTCAATAAAGCTTGAGAAGTTCAAACCTCACTATTGGATTTGTTTTAGAATAAATGGCATGGTAAGGTTATCTTGGTTCACCATATTCCAATATTATCAAATTTGGTTGAAAAGTACAAGGGGTTGATTGGAGAAGTTGTCATGTTTGGACAAGGCCGTGTTCCCATTGGTCACAAAAGCATTTTTCTCTCAATTTTCAAGATATGGAAGTGGTTTTGGTGGATATGAGTTCTCATTATCATCCTCAACAACTTCTATTCACAAAGCAAGAATGTTGGTACAAGAAGTTTGTTCAAGCTTGTCAAAGTTCCTCAAGGCATTTTTCTTGATCTAGGACTTAGGGCTTTGAATTTCAAAGGAATATATCTTTCTCATATTTTGTTATTTTTGAGTGATTCCAAAGACATCCTTCTCTTAAAATGGTTATTAACAAATCACTTCAAAAGTTCCAAGGATTTTTCGTGAGGAAGAGACTTGATGAGAAAGAAAGATTACAAGTCCTCCAGATGAATCCCCAATTTTCCATGTGTGACTTCAAATGATCATAAACTGGTCAATTTTTATGACCTTGAGACCATTACTTTTCCATAATTATCTTGAAGATGTGAATTTTATGCCTTCTTTTATGTGAAAAGTGAGAAAATGGATGGAAGTTTCCTTAAGGATACAAAAGATTATAGGTCATTTCATGATTTTTTACCAACTTCAACAATTCATAACTCTCTCAAATTTTGGATATTTTGAATGGTTCAAGTTTCAAAATTTCATTCAAGAGACCTACTTCATGCCATTTTTTTTGGTCAAGAGCAAATTCCAAGTGGAAAGCCATGTTTAGATGCAAGACATTATAGGTCATTTTTGAAGAAGAATTTGAAATATTTCTAAGTATGGAAAGTCAACCCTTTTTCTTCAACTTTGACTCAATAAAACTTTCAGCTCAAGCATCCATTTAACTCCATTCTTTTTCAATTGCAAAGCTTGTAACCTCATCTTTCTAAAGCATCAAGAATCATGCCTTAAGACCCCTTGAGCTGAGAATACCATTGTTTCAAAAGTGGTAACTTGGAATTGAAGTTTCATTGCAAGTCAGAATTTGAATTTCATGTTACAACCTCTAAACCTCAAATTAGCAAGCATTTTGGGTCTAAACATGATTAAACAACTTTCCCAAGTGGATTAGCGCATCAAAACATAAGAATTGGATGAGTTTTGGTGAAGTATAGATCACACTTCACTCGAGCATCAGGTTTGCACGAATTCCCTCCAAAATGCATCATTCACTCTTCCTTTTGATCCCATTTGCTTATCCTATAAATACATGAACTATCCCATTCATTTTCTCAAGCTTGGATTGCCAGAATCACCCTGCCAAACTTGTTCCACAACTCAGAATTCAGTAACTTCAAAATCCATTCTCGAGCCTTTTTCAATCCAATTTTTCCATCAATTCACCTTCCTTGATCTTCCCTGAAGCTAACCATATAATTAAATTTGAGAATCGTGCCCTATACAGCTCCATAGAAGTCCAGCTTCAGAGCTCTGCAACTCAACTTCAATAGGTAGATTCCTTCATCAATTCTTCAAAACTCTAATATCACTGTGATGCTCTCATTGCCCTGGTTCTAGTCGCAACACTTATTTCTTACTGGAAACACGTTTTGACCGTGAAATTTCAAATCCCTTTTCAAAACTTTCCTTCCAAATTGCTTGAGCTATAATTTATATAAATTTAGCGCGAGGGTGTGGTTGTCTTCGTATTGAAGAGACGAAGTGAATGGCATATGTCTGAGCTTCTGACTTTATAGTTTGAGAGACCTACAATTCGTGTTGGCTGGAGGTTGAAGATGACCAACGTGTCATCTTCCAACCAATGAAGATGCGCCATCTGTTTTTTTTAAATCTGATTTAATTAATGATTCTGTCCATTATTCACTAATGACCATGATATGTACAGCGTACTAGATCCCTTGGATTTGATTACTAACGCGGTTTGACTCTCATCCAATGGTCCACATATTTTACTTTTACTTTCTTTTTCTGATTTTTGTATTTTAATTGTTTTAAATTTCAAAAAATCATAGAAAATTCAATTTTAGTCCAAAAAATCTGAAAAAATTATGAAAAATATTTTTGATTATTCTCTTTCTGATTTTTATTTTTTCACAATTTAATTTTGTGTTTTGGTATTTTCTATAAATTTATACTTTATTTGATTTATTTTAAATGTTTAAAAATACTTTTATACATTTTTAAATTCTGAAAAAATTATGGAATGATCCGATGATATTGTGACAAATATTGGTGACCTTATTTTATTTTTGTTTCTGACTTTACTATTTTTTATCATTTTTGGTTTATTTTACCCATTTATTTTAATTTTAAAAATAGTTTCTGACTTAAAAAAATTACGAAAAAATTCGTAAAATTATTTGAGCCCTTTTCTTATTTTTCTATGGTCATACTTTTTATTTCTTAAGAAATTTGAACATAGTTGGTATTTTTCTCTTTATTTTCTATTTTTAAACATCATTTTTAACCCTTTTGTATATATTAAAATATAATATTAATTTATGACTATTTTCTGGCTGATCTTGGGTTAGGTTTTGGATCATGAACTTTATTAACATCATTAAATCCATGGTGTTGAGTTTAACTCCACAAAAATGGATGAAGGATTTTAATAATAGTTTGATTAAAATTTAATTCAAATGTGGTTTGTATATTTTTTCCCCATCCCTCTTCATCTCATCCCCTTCTTATTGCACTAAATGTTGTTGGAGTATGATCTATATATCATGTCTCAAAACAAATGGTGCATAGATTGCTATTGACCTGCCTCAAAATAGGTGCAACTTCTATATAAGTCCATTTACGATTGCTTTACATAGCGCTAAATTGTGTCCCGATTCGAATAAATGATCATTCGTGGGCCAAACTTATGTTTGTAAGCCCAAGTATGTTAGTTTGATCTCTTTGATCCAATAACTTTGAGATTCATTGTGTGGAGGCTTTGGTTCTACCAATCCTCTAATGGATCTAAAACACCTTTGGTCAACGCGGATCACTTAAACATCGTTGATCATTAAATGGCACTTGTGAGAATTCCAAATGGATGATATACTTGACAAAAATCAAATGCAACTTGTTGTGTGGAGGCTTTAGTTCTACCAATCCTCTAATGAGTTCCAAATGCAAGCTTCAAGATGGTCATCCAACTAACCACTAATTATTGACTTGTTTTACTTTATGCTTTTATTCTTTTTTATGCTTTATGCACCATTTACTTTTAGCATTTATATTTCATGCCATTTTCATCTTTTCTCATTTGAGCACTTACTTTCTTGTCATTTTTACTTTGCTCACTTGAGCTTTTTGTTTCCCCTTTTTTTAAGATACTTAATAATCAACATAAACCCTAAAAAATATTTAATGGTACTTGGACTATTTGGTTACTATCCTTGGAATTATGGAGCATGGGACTTTTCTTGGACTTAGGATTAGAAACCTTGGCCTATCTTAGGGACCTTGTAATCTTATCTGATTATTTTTTCTGGAGTTCTTGAGGTTTACCTCAAGATATTGGGTTGCTTATTTGTTTTTTGTGCAGGTTTTTTTTTTGTGATTACACTCTTTGTTTGTGATCTGGAATTCCCGTATACAGTTGTTACTCTGTCCAATTTTTGTGAAGACTTAATACACTTGAAGTTTGGTTCTCTCAAGAGGTTTAGTATTTCTTTTTCCTGATTGGTTTCAATCTAAGGAATGGGAATTCTATCTTGGCTCATAATGTCAAGTTTTGGCTTCTTGTTGGTTAGATGGTTCTTATCTCTAGCTTTTACCTTATGCTTTAGGATAGTCCCTTCTTCTCCTCCCATCTTCTTTAATTTCAAAAATCTTCTTCCTCTTTTTGAAAACTCTTCTTGTTTTTAAACTTTAACCACTTTCATAATAAACTTGGACTTAGTTCCATGCATTTTCAAACATTTTCATAAATAAACCCTAATCAACTTAATGATACTTTGACATTTTCTAAGAAGACTAAAAGCTAATCAATCTCATTTCAAACCATTTTGCCATTTTGGATTTTATCTTTAAACTTTTCTCAAAAGATTGAAGTCTTGTCAATCCTTGTAGTGATGCAAACAACTATACTTCTATAATATGTAGTGAAGAGAGATATTTTCCACTTGGGTGTTGAGTGAGGCATTGTTAATTTTAAAATCCAAGTCATATCCTCCACTTTGAGATGATGCAAATTCTCCTTTCTCATAATTGTGGGTAGTAGGTATGTTTTCCACACGGATAATGACGATGATGTTTTATCTCATAAAATTAACCAATATATTTGTGTTTTAAATCCTTAAAAGAGGAACTGCGTGTACCCTGATCCCCTATTGCATGAAAAGGTGGTACGTAGGCACTAAAGGTTCGCAACCGCGGCGGGTGCAAAAATTATAAAATAAATATATTTCTTTTCTCACCTCCACCATCCATTTTTTATATAAAACATTTTTCATAGCCAAAATATATAGATTTAACAAAGAGGCTCATGCGGAGTACCGTAGATGTTTAGGGTGCTAATACCTTCCCTTTGCATAACCAACCCTCTTACCTTGAATCTTTCCCCCTCTTTTTGGGTTATTCGCTCTTTTCCCATTCCTTTGGAAACAATAAAGCGTGGTGGCGATTTTTATTTTTGATTTGTATAAAGTCTAGTCAATCCAATGGCTTAGTCTTAAACACTTCTACCGCTATAGAAAAATGGCGACTTCACTAGGGAAAGATTGACCTCTTGCTGGTCTATCCCTAAGTGGGTTAAGCCTATCTTTGTTTATATTTGTATATGTGTTATTATTGTTTTTGTGTTATATGTTGTATGTATGTTTGTCTGGATTTTCCTGGTTTTCAGGATGCTTGGTGATTACTCATAAGTCCTATACCCGGACTTGGGCAAACTTTAAGATAGGACGGGCGGTATAGTCATGTTAACTTTGAGGGAGTAATCCCAAAAAAGGAGGCATGAGATCCCCCACTCAATGGAGGCCCCTTTGAATATAGTGTCGTTTACAGAGTAATCAGGAAGACGTACTGCTTTCAACCTGGGAGCCTGCTGAAACTGAGGACCGTAGAATACCAAACCCATCTTGGACTTTTAGGTGTAGTGCGGAAGCTATGACGGAGTAATCCGAAAATAGTTGTCACGCGATACTATGCTCGGACGAGTCTTTCTTGAGAATATTACTAATTACCGAGTTAATCAGGAAGTTGGTAATATTCGAAGGAAGGATGTAGACTCTGGGAACTTCTAGAACCTTGTTCGAAAGGTGATAACTTTTAGACCAACACCTTATGGGTAGTACCTTCGACCTCATGCTCGTGACGTTGAACCTATGAACCCTATATGTGTGATCTTGTGTGTGATTGTTGCATCATGCATCCATGCACTCATAAGCATCTTTTGAAGAAACCATATTTCAAGGGATTTAAAGGTTGACTATTTGTGAATATCTCAGGTAATTTCTAACCATGGATTCTGGAAAGAGAAAGACCGAGAAATACAATTTCAAGGATCCCAAGATAGAAGAGTTGATCAGTCTAATTCCTGAGATCAAGTGTTCTGCAGACTTTCGGAAGAAGTATGGATCCATTATTCCTCTCATGAAGCTGAAGATGAATGAGGGTATTCTCTCGACCTTGGTCTAGTTCTATGATATGATGTATCATTGCTTTACTTTTCCCGACTATCAGTTGATGCCTACACTAGAGGAGTACTCTTATCTATTGGATTTACCTGTTACCGATCGTGTTCCTTTTACTGGTTTGGAGGGTGAGCCTAAACCACATGAGATTGCTGCTTTGATTCATCTGTTGAAAACTGAGGTGGAAGCCCATATGACTACTAAAGGAGGGGTTAGAGGATTACCAGCTCAGTTCTTACTGGAGAAAGCTCGTTACTTTTCCAGAATGAAGAGTATAGTTTCTTTTGAGGCCATCGTTGCTCTACTTGCTTACGAGTTGTTTTTATTTCCTAATGTGGACAAGTTTGTTGACATTAATGCTATCAGGATCTTCATGATCGGAAACCCAGTTCCTACATTGTTGGGTGATGCTTATTACTCTATTCATCTTCGGAATTCTTATTATGGGGGGATGATTGTCTGTTGCACGCCTCTGTTATACCGGTGTTTTATCTCTCATATGCCTCAGTCTGATGCTTTTTGGAATGTCAAGAAGGAACCTCGTTGGGCTCCTAAGATCATGGCACTTACTCACTTGGATATTGATTGGTATCATCGAGCTTACTAGGATATAGAGATTATTGACAATTGTGGTAGTTTCCCCAATGTACCTCTTCTTGGTACAAAGGGAGTAATTAACTATAACCTTGTTCTTGCACGGCGACAACTTGGTTATCTGATGAGGGATAAACTGAATAGTATTCATTTGAGTAGTTTCTTTCTGAAGGAAGGATAAGACTATAGGGAAGCTAGGGAGCAGATTGCGAAGGCCTGGCGTCACATTCATAAGAAGAGTAGGAAGGATTTGGGACCTAAGGGTGTTGTGTCTTTGGAGCCATATCTTCAGTGGGTCCGATTGAGAGCTATTTAGTTAATGATGTCGTATACCCGGGAGACACCCATGCCTGATCTATTTGTGAAGACCATTCCTCCCTTATTAGATGATCTAGAAGAGCTGCAACTTGCTTTGGTTAGGATGCAACAGGAAAAGGATGCTTGGAAGAACAAGTTCCAAACTTTAGAGAGTTCCTATAGAGAAGACTTGAAGGAGAAAGATGACTTGATTGAGATCCTTGAGAGTTGAGCTATAGAGTATATGGAGAGGCAAGGGGATTTATTTTCTCCTAAGCCTCAATCAGGTGCTGATTACTCACTTCCTGATTCAGATGATTGGAAGGAGGTTGCCACCAGATATGCGGAAGAAAACCAGAGGTTGAAGGCTCAGATTTCCAGGCTCACAGGGAAGCGCCAGCGTACAGAGTGATCACTATCAGTTCTATTTCTCAGCGTTTCAGAATTTATTTTCATCTTGTACTTGAGATCATTGAAACTTGTAATCCATTTGGGAGTTTTTATAATAAAAAATTTAAGTATTTCAAATGCGTTATTACTTTGATGTTTGCAATATGTCTATAAATCTATAAATCCCTTGAAATATTAAATAAAAAATTAAAAATAATCATGTGCATTGCATATCATGCATCATATTGCACATATTTCTTGCATTTTTTATGCATATCCAGGTGTCTTACCAAGCTTTTTTACTTTGTTCAGCAAGTTGACTCATCACTACAACACTCGGGCTAATTTCAAAAAGAAGATGGACAACTTAGAACAAGAGAATCGCGAGTTACGCGAGAAAGTTTCTTCTTTGAAGGCAGGAATGGCCAATCTTACTACTCTGATGGAAGCTCTGGTGGCTACTCAGAATCAGCCACCGAGTGTTCAACCTCAACCAACAAGGGCAACTACTGAAGCTCTGACTGCTCCTGTATCTGCTACTCCAGTTGTTGTTCAGAATCGCATGCCCAAAAGTTATCCATGGGGAATGCCAGAGAATTTTGCACCGGAAGGTTTCAATCTTGGTCCCCAAGATACTCCAATTGTTCAGACTATTGTTACTCCTGCACCTCCTGCGGTGCATGTTCTTGTTGCACTGCCGTCGGTAAATTTGGTTCCATTTGTTAATGATGATGTGTGTCGTCCTTTCCCTCCACTGAGTGAAGACTTGGGTCTTTATGACAGAATGGATGATTTTCAAGAGCAATTTGACAAGATGCAGAGGGAGATGAAGGCCCTCAGGGGAAAAGAACTATTTGGGCAGAATGTGAATGAGCTATGTTTGGTCCCGAATGTTAAGATACCTGCTAAGTTTAAGGTCTCAGAGTTTGAGAAGTACAAGGGCAACACTTTCCCTCGTGCTCATATGGTGATGTACGTGAGTAGAATGTCTATCCATACTGATGATCAACGTCTACTGATTAACTTTTTTCAGGATAGTTTGATCGGTGCTGCGCTGAAGTGGTATATGAGTTTGGACAGCGCCAATATCCATACTTTTAATGATTTGGGAGAAGCATTCATCAAACAATACAAGTACAACATGGACATGGCGCCTGACCGTGATCAACTCAGGGCCATGGTTCAGAAAGGCAGGGAATCGTTCAAAGAGTATGCATAGAGGTGGCGTGAGGTAGCCGCCAAGTGATTCCTCCCATGGAAGAGAAGGAGATGACTAAGATTTTCTTGAAGATGCTGGGTGCTTTCTACTATGATAGGATGGTAGCAAGTGCGCCAAGTGACTTTACTGAAATGGTAGGAATGGGTATCCGCTTAAAAGAGGCTGTAAGAGAAGGTCGTTTGGCAAAGAGTGAAGGATTTGGAGTTGTGAAGAAGCCATCTTATGGGTTTACCAAGAAGAAAGAAGGAGATGCAAATGTTGTTATACAAGAGAGGAGGATAAACACTGCTAGAAGGAATTATCAGTATCATCAGCAAGTCTCCTCAGTTACTCCCATTATAAATGTTGCTCGAACTACCGTTTCTTATCAGAGACCGTCCCAGCAGGGGTATCAAGGGTATAATCAGAGAAGGGAGAGTTATGACCCTATTCCCATGAGCTAAACAGAGTTACTGCCGGCATTGATTCAGAAGAAGTTGGTTCATACCCGACCACCTCCCGATGTACCATCACCATTGCCTTGGTATTACAAGGCAGGCCAAACATGTGCTTTTTATCAGGGAGCACTAGGGCATAATGTTGAGAATGGTTATCCTTTGAAGACTGAGGTACATAAATTGGTAAAGTCTGGTGTTCCAAGGACGTGGGACCTAATGTGAAAGATAATCCTCTACCCAAGCATGGGGGAGTAAATGCTATGTATATGGTGGCTGGTTGTCTAGGCGACTTCCGAATTTTTAATGTTAATCAGGTTAGAGGAGATTTCGTGAAAATGCATGCAGACCTCTGTGAATTTAGCTACTATACGCATGACCATTCTGGTTGTGCTATATGCAGTACAGGCATATAGGGTTGCGATAAGATAAAGGCTGATTTGCAGGAGATGATGGATGAAGGCCTCATCCACATAATCAGGCCTAGGGCAGAGTATGAAGAGGAAGTGAATATGGTTTCTGGATGTCTTGGAGAATTCAGAATTTTTGATGTAGAGTATATGAATGAGGCCCTCGTGCAGTTGCATGCTACCTTCTGCCATACGGCTGGTCAGGTGGAACACCAGTATGGATCTTGCCTAGTTTGCTGTCGAGATTCCCGAGGATGTTCAATCGTGAAGAAGGGTGTCCAGTTGTTGTTAGACAATGAAACTATCAAGGTCACAAGTCAGAGGGATGATTACCATGAAGTTGATATGGTAGAGGTTTGTTTGACTGAATAAGAGTCCAATGAAGAGTATGCCTCCATAGATGAGTATTTCTCTTCAGACGAAGATTTGTTTTCCAAAAATGACTTATTAATGACTGATTGTGTTGAAGAGGGGTAAACGTCATTGTGCCTTGTTCCGGTGCACCATCCCATTTTGAAGTTGAGTATCACAGCAAGCCAGCTATTACCCCATTGGTGATTAGTTTGCCGGGTCCTATCCCGTACAAGTCAGATAAGGTTGTTCCTTACAAATATAACGCTACAATCTTAGAGGATGGAGTGGAAGTTCCCATCCAGCCAATGCTTGATGTTGGAAATATAGATGAAAATAGCAGGGTGACCCGTAGCGGTCGTGTGTTTGCACCAGTTATTCGAAGAGATGTTGGTGCTGGAAAGAAAATTGCTGAGAACGTTGAACCCAAGAAGGCTTCAGGTGAGACTAGAAGAGCTACATTAGAGAAAGAAGTGGACGATATTTTGAAGATAATTAAGATGAGCGACTACAGAATTATAGATCAGCTACTGCAGACTCCTTCAAAAATATCTATCTTGGCTTTATTGATGAACTCCTTTGCTCATAGAGAATCCTTGATGAGGGTACTGGACCAAGCTTTTGTGTAGAGTAATATGCCAATAGACCAATTCAGCAGCGTAATGGGAAACATTACATCATGTAATAACTTGAGTTTTTGCGATGATGAATTACCAGATGAAGGAAGGAATCAGAACTTGGCCCTCCACATCTCTATGAACTGCAAGAATGATTCACTATCCAATGTGCTTATTGATAATTCATCCACGTTGAATGTTATACCGAGGAGTACGCTTATGAAGTTGAAATATCAAGGAATGCCTATGCGCCAGAATGGCATCGTTGTGAAAGCGTTTGATGGGTCAAGGAAATCTGTTATCGGTGAAGTGGACTTTCCTATTTATATAGGACCACATTTGTTTCAGATAACTTTCCAGGTCATGTAAATTGTTCCCGCTTATAGTTGTTTGCTGGGACGGTCGTGGATACATGAAGCAGGGGCTGTCACTTCAACTTTACACCAGAAGCTAAAGTTTGTACGTGAAGGGAAAGTAGTGATCATAAATGGGGAACAGGCATTGTTGATATCTCATTTGTCCTCTTTCAACATTGTAGAAGCGGATGAAGCTGCTGTTGGAACCTAATTCCAAGCCTTATCCATTGACAACATAAGAGGAAATGAGAATTCCATGGTTTCGCTGAAGGATGTGCAGCAGGTTGTGCGTAATGGTCATAATGAGGTATGAGGATAGATCGTGGAACCGCCAGTGAACAAGAATAGAGCCGGCTTGGGGTTATCTTTGAAGAATGACAAAGGTAAGAGCATCAAGCCGAAGTTTGTTGCAGGAAAATATCAAGACATTTTCCGTAGCGGGGGTTATCTTCATCCAACTGTTTCTGGGGTCAATGTTGTTGTGGAAGATGAAGCAGAGCGGGAAATGCTGAATTATGTGACGCACGAAGTTAAGGTTCAGAGCTAGATCACCATTGATGTTCCCTATTGCATACATGTTTCAAAGTAATTCACTTTGTTAATATTTTTGAAAAAGCTTTCACTCTGCACAATGTGGAAGTAGTAATGTTGTAGAGCTTATCGGTTTGCTGTGATTTTAAAATCAATATTAAAAGTTGTCTTTGTTTCCCAAATTGTGTCTTTATTTTCTGTTTTTTCTTGGAAAATGGTAATAAAAAAACATTTCAAAATAAATAATAAATGAAATTCAATCTGCATGATCACTAGTTATATGTGTCAGTTTATAAAAGCAATCATAAATCATATGTGCAGATTAATTAAAAAACTCGTTGAATACAACGAACCTGCACCATCTCCCAACTTTGAATGTTCTGTGTTTGGGGCTAAAGAAGAAAATTATGATGAGATTCCAGAAGAGGTCTCACGGTTGCTTGAGCACGAGGAAATGCCATTCAGCCATATAAAGAACCATTGGAAGTGATTAATTTGGGTTCAGATGAAGATCCGAAGGAAGTCAAGGTTGGAGCATTGATGCATCCTGATGTAAAGAGCAGGTTGATTGAATGTTGAAAGATTATGTGGATATTTTTTCTTGGTCTTACCAAGATATGCCTGGTCTAGATACAGATATCATAGAGCACCGTTTGGCGTTGAAGCCAGAATGTCCGCCAATCAAATAGAAGTTGAGAAGAACTCGCCCAGATATAGCAGTAAATATCAAAGAGGAAGTTCTAAAGCAGATTAATGTTGGTTTTCTTGTAACATCGGTGTATCCTCAATGGATTGCCAATATTGTCCCAGTACCAAAAAAAGACGGAAAAGTCTGCATGTGTGTAGACTACAGAGATCTAAATAAAGCTAGTCCAAAAGATGATTTTCCATTACCACACATTGATATGTTAATGGATATCACAGCAAAATTCAAAGTATTCTCGTTTATGGACAGATTTTCCGGGTATAATCAAATAAGAATGGCTCCAGAGGACATGGAAAAAACAACGTTTATCACACCCTGGGGAACATTCTGTTACAGAGTGATGCCCTTCGGGTTGAAGAACGCTGGTGCAACGTACCAGATGGCTATGACAACCCTATTCCATGATCTGATGCACAAGGAAATTGAAGTATATTTTGATGATATGATCGTTAAATCCTAGACTGAAGAAGGGCATGTAGAAGATTTGTTGAAGTTGTTTCAGCGTTTGAGGAAGTATCATCTCCGCTTGAATCCAAATAAAGGCACCTTCGGTGTTTGATCAGGGAAATTGTTGGGTTTCATTGTTAGCCAGAAAGGAATTGAAGTTGACCCTGATAAAGTCAAAGCAATTCAAGAAATGCCAGCGCCAAGAACTAAAAAGCAAGTCAGAGGTTTCCTCGGGCGTTTGAATTATATTTCCAGATTTATTTCCCACATGACTACAACATGTGAACCAATCTTTAAGTTGTTAAATAAAGGTCAAGGTTGTGTATGGATGGATGACTGCCAAAGGGCCTTTTAAAGTATTAAAGAATATCTGCTTGAACCTCCTATCTTGCTCCCTCCTGTAGAAGGAACACCGTTGATTATGTATCTGACAGTGTTAGATAAATCCATGGGTTATATTCTGGGACAATAGGGTGAAATAGTGAAGAAGGAGTTCTCCATTTATTATCTCAGTAAAAAATTCACTGATTGTGAGTCGCGGTATTCCATGCTAGAAAAGACATGTTGTGTTTGGCTTGGGCGGCAAAGCGGTTGCGGCAGTATATGTTGAATCACACTACTTGGTTGATCTCCAAAATGGATCCAATTAAGTACGTTTTTGAAAATCCTGCTCTTACTAGGAGAATTGCCCGCTGGCAGATGTTGTTATCTAAATATGATATCGAATACTGCACTTAAAAGGCTATTAAAAGCAGTGTGTTGGCAGATTATATTGCTCACCAACCAGTGGAGGATCACCAGTCTGTAGAATATGAATTCCCCGATGAGGATGTGATGTTCCTAAAAGTGAAAGATTGTGATGAACCATTGCCTGAGGAAGGTCTTGACTCTGAATCTCGTTGGAGTATGATATTTGATGAAGCTGTGAATGCTTATGGTAAAGGAATTGGTGTTGTGATTGTCACTCCTCATGGATCGCACATTCCTTTTACTGCAAGGTTAACATTTGATTGTACTAATAATATGGCAGAATACGTGGCTTGCATCATGGGTCTCGAAGAAGCTATTGATCTCAGAATTAAAATTCTAGATGTGTATGGTGATTCAGCTTTGGTAATAAATCAGATTAAAGGAGAATGGGATACTCTTCACCCCGACTTGATCCCTTACAAATATTATGCTAGAAGATTGTTACCCTTCTTCAATAAAGTTGAATTCCATCGCATTCCTAGATATGAAAATCAAATGGCGGATGCTCTGGAAACTCTGGCTTCTATGTACCAAGAGAATACTTGGAACGATATACCCCGAATTATGGTTCAACGTTTGGATAGGCCCGCTCATGTGTTTACAACAGAGGAGGTAGCAGATAAAAAACCTTGGTATTATGATATCAAGCATTTTCTTCAGACTCAGGAATACCCAATTGGTGCGTCGAAGAAAGATAGAAAGACATTAAGAAGATTGGCAGACAGTTTCTTCCTCAGTGAAAATGTGTTATACAAGAGAAATTATGACATGGTCTTGCTCAGATGCGTGGATAGACATGAAGCAGACATGTTGATGCATGATATTCATGAAGGTTCATTTGGAACTCATGCCAATGGACATTCGATGTCCAAAAAGATGCTAAGGGAAGGTTATTATTGGATGACAATGGAGTCCGACAGTTACAAATTTGCAAAGAAGTTTCATAAATGCCAGATTTATGAAGACAAGGTCCATGTGCCTCCGACACTTCTCAATGTGATTTCCTCCCCGTGGCCTTTCTCTATGTGGGGTATTGACATGATTGGGATGATAGAACATAAAGCTTCGAACGGGCATTGTTTTATCTTGGTAGCAATTGACTACTTCACCAAATGGGTGGACGCTGCTTCATATGCCAATGTTACTAAGCAGGTGGTTGTGCGCTTCATTAAGAATAACCTTATATGTCGGTATGGTGTGCCAAGCAGAATTATCAGTGACAATGGCTCGATTCTGAACAACAAGATGATGACTGAAATTTGTGAGGAATTCAAGATTGTCCATCATAATTCATCTCCATACAGGCCAAAGATGAATGGGGCTGTTGAAGCCTCTAATAAGAATATCAAGAGAATTATCCAGAAAATGGTTGTTACTTATAAGGATTGGCATGAAATGCTCCCTTTTTCTCTACATGGATATCAAACATTTGTCCGCACTTCAACAGAAGCCACCCCGTTCTCCCTAGTGTATGGAATGGAAGCTGTACTCCCAGTCGAGGTAGAGATTCCCTCGTTGTACATGATAATGGAGACCAAGTTGACAAAGACTGAATGGGTCTAGAACAGGTTTGACCAATTAAATTTGATTGAGGAGAAGAGGATGACAGCTTTATGTCATGGGCAGTTATATCAAAAAAGAATGAAGAAAGCTTTTGATAAAAAGGTTAAACCTCATGAATTCAGAGAAGACGACCTCGTGCTCAGGAAGATCATGTCTTTCAACGCTGATTCTAGGGGAAAGTGGACTCCCAATTTTGAAGTCCCATATGTTGTCAAGAAAGCCTTCTCTGGCGGTGCATTAACTCTTGAAACTATGGATCGCGAGGAGTTCCCACGTCCCATGAATGCTGACGCAGTCAAGAAATACTTTGCCTAAAGAAATAAAAGAGCAGCTTGCTAAGTTGAAAACCCGAAAGGGCGGCTTAGGCAAAAAGGAGCGTCTCGGTAGGCCGAACACCCGAAAGGGAGGTCTAGGAAAAAATTAGAGACATAAACATAATAAATTCCCCGCTAAGTTGAAAACTCGCAAGGGCGGCTTAGGCAAAAGTTAGGGACTTTCTTGGCAAGTAACTACGTCAGACAAGACTTGATTGATGAAGCAACAATCTTCTCGGATCCTCACCATACTTGAACAGAAGTTGTTGCTCAGGATTTCAAAATTTGTTAGAGGGGATAGTGGTTATTGTATCTCAATGTATCTTTCCCGTTATATATATTACCATTTTCCAAACTTTGTAATCATCTATGGAGTCTCGCCATTCGCAGACTTCCATTCTATTAATGAAATTTGAGCTTTCACCCAATTCTTCATATTCTTTATTTTATTCAGCTTGCATAGACTCCATTTATTATTGATAATAACTTTCAAAGCAAAAAAAATTAAATAACAAAATCGATTTTTCAAAAAGAATTTACAATTTCCTTTTACTTTGAGATTTGTGATGAAACAATGACAATAAAAATGGTGATCCCAGGAATAAAAAAACTCCAGTTGTTTTGAGGAGTTTTTTTTTTGTTCCCCTCGGAAAGTTTACTCAGGATGATTCACCGTATTGGGTTTATGACTCCGGTATCCTCGTCCAAGTTTGAATTCATTTCTCCTCTTTTCTAATTTTTCATGATGTGAAGTTTCAGTCTGAGATTTCTCCAGTGAAGTTTTCGTTTGGCCTAATAGAATTTCTTTTTCCAGAGAAGTTGGTATCATAACTACTCTTGAAGAACGCAGGTCCCTGGTTTCTCTAAGTGAAGGACGTATTATGAATGTGGTGTTAACCTCGCCAATGAAGTAGGCCTGAATTCCCCAATGAATGTTTGGATGTTTTGGTGTCAGTCTGCTTTACTTGAGACTGGTTTTGCAATCTCCAGTAGGAATGTTACTTTTGAAAAAAACTTGTTTCCCCGGTGAAGCCTAAAGAAGGATGTTCTATCCCTGTATCTGTACTATTTTATCGCTTTGATTTGTCTACCTCCAGATTATGTTTCTCCCCAGTAAAGTTAAAGAAGACAGTAGGTTTTGTTTCCCCAGCTGGCATTTAATTTTTCTTGGGATGATCATCTTGGATGAAGTTTAGTCGAGTGCTGTTAGTGCCCGAGGCAGTTTTGCCTGGTTATTCCCAATGTTGTATATCTGTTTTGTCAGCATACGCACGATAATACTCATACATTCATACATACATCATGCATAGCTAGAATTGGAAAATCATTGTTCATTGACATTTGTTAATATTTTTGTTGACATATTACCCTATTTTGCAGAGTTACGTTGTCCTCTTTTCAATAGAGTGTTGGCCTTAAGCAGAAAGTGTATATTCTTTCAATTTCCCCACTGAGTTGTCCCTCATAGAAGATTTTTGCTTTAGCCTTCCGGTACAACTCCTTGTTTGGATGGATTTGTTTTTCCCTCTTGAGTTTATTTCTCAAAGGATGTATTCTGGTTGACTGTTTCGTTCCAGTTTATTTCTGTTTTGAATCTATGGTTCCACGACAATATTATTTACTTTGGATTTCTGAAAACTTCAAGCTTTGGTTGGTGAATTTATTTTGCACGAGAAGACTTTATCTCCTCAGCAAGAATATCATGGAATCTCTCCAGGAAGTCATATTTCTTTCCCCAGGAAGTCATACCTCTTTCCCCGAAAAGTCATTCCTTTTTTATCTTCCATGACAACAAGTAGCAGGACTCTTTATTTGAGAAAATTGTGCTTCTCTGTAAAAGTCGACATAACTTTTTTTTGCTATCTCCTCTATGAGTGAATAGTTCACAGTTTGTCGTCAGATTACGCCAACGGATGGCAAGACTTTCAATATCATAGAAACAGCTCGTTGTGAAATCTTTGCAAGTTAAAGTCTCTTTATTTGGGACAACTTATGTATTATCCTTTCCAGGCGGAGCTGTTGTTAAAGAAGAAGTTGAGACCCGTTCTAGGTGAAACGCCAGAATCTTGGGAAAACTTTTTATCTTTTTTCTACCCTCAGTGAACGTTGGTAGTTCATCTTTAGTAAACGGCAGTAATATGATATATTGTCTTTCTACCTTCAGTGAAAGTTGGTAGGACATCGGCAGTGAACGTCGATGTTTGTTATCTTTTTGCTACCCTCAGTGAACATTGGTAGTTCATTATCAGTGAACGGCAGTGATATGATATGTTCTCTTTCTACCTTCAGTGAAAGTTGGTAGGACATCGGCAATGAACGTCGATGTTTGTTATCTTTTTGCTACCCTTAGTGAATGTTGGTAGTTCATCATCAGTGAATGGCGATGATATGATATGTTCTCTTTCTACCTTCAGTTAAAGTTGGTAGGACATCGGCAGCGAACGTCGATGTTTGTTATCTTTTTGCTACTCTCAGTGAACGTTGGTAGTTCATCGTCAGTGAACAGCGGTGATATGATATATTCTCTTTATACCTTCAGTGAAAGTTGGTATGACATCGGTAGTGAAGGTCGATGTTTGTTATCTTTTCGCTACCCTCAGTGAACGTTGGTAGTTCATCGTTAGTGAACGACAGTGCTATGATATATTCTCTTTCTACCTTCAGTGAAAGTTGGTAGGACATCAGCAGTGAACGTCGATGTTTGTTATCTTTTTTCTACCCTCAGTGAACGTTGGTAGTTCATCGTCAGTGAACGGCGATGATATGATATATTCTCTTTCTACCTTCAGTAAAATTTGGTAGGTCACCATCTGTGAAAGTTGGTGTTTCTTATCTTTTTTCTACCCTCAGTGAACGTTGGTAGTTCATCGTCAGTGAACGGAAATGCTATGATATTTCTTTCTCTTTCTACCTTCAATTAAAGTTGGTAGGTCACCATCAGTGAAAGTTGATGTTTGTTATCTTTTTTCTACCCTCAGTGAACGTTGGTAGTTCATCGTCAGTGAACAGCGATGCTATGATATTTTTTTCTCTTTCTACCTTCAGTAAAAGTTGGTAGGTCATCGGCAGTGAACATCGATGTATGTTATCTTTCTCTCTGCCTTCAGTGAACGTCGGTAGTTTCTCCTTCTGTAGAAGTTGGTGTATCCTTTGACCATTCTACCATCCTCTTTGATTCAGGTCTTTTGATCCGCCGTGATTTATTTTCCTGGTTGGGTCTCTCTCTTGTACTTTGTTATTGTTACATCCCCATTGGCGTTTTGCGTCTCTTTGGTCTTGTTCATATGCATTCATGATCATAAACATTTGCATGGCATCTTAGGGCCAAAAATAGGGTTTGTTTTATATTTAAGTATCTTCGATCGCGTTGACACGAAGATTTTTAACCTTCGTATCTCCGGATAGAAGAAACTTAAATAAGGGCAGCTGTTGTACCCTAATTTTTGCCCCTAAGATCCCTTCATCATACCATGTTTATTCATTCACAACAAGATCACACTAGGATTCTTGGTTCCCCTCCCTATATTTAGCTTTTTCCTTTTGAGGAATCACCAAGTACCTTGACTTATGTTCTTTTGTGATCATGAATATTTTTTTCTAGATTTCTTCTTTTAACTAAATAAAATGCAATGTTGGTTTGTCTTGCTTGTTATCCATGTAGGTAAAGGCCATGAGATTCAATAAGTTACCTTATGGGTTCATGATTTTATTTCCATGCCCTAGTCAATGAAGCTTGAGAAGTTCAAACCTCACCATTGGATTTGTTTTGGAAGAAATGGCATGGCAAGGTTATTTTGGTTCACCATATTCCAAGATTATCAAATTTGGTTGAAAAGTACAAGGGGTTGATTGGACAAGTTGTCGTGTTTGGACAAGCCCTTGTTCCTATTGGTCACAAGAGCATATTTATCTCAATTTTCAATATATGGAAGTGGTTTTGGTGGCTATGAGTTCTCATTATCATCCTCAACAACTTCTATTCACCAAGCAAGAATGTTGGTATAAGAAGTTTGTTCAAGCTTGTCAAAGTTCCTCAAGGCATTTTTCTTGATCTAGGAGCTAGGGCTTTGAATTTCAAAGGAATATATCTTGCTCATCTTTTGTTATTTTTGAGTGATTCCAAAGACATCCTACTATTCAAAGGGTTATTAATAAATCACTTCAAATTTTCCAAGGAGTTTTCATGAGGAAGAGACTTGATGAGGAAGAAAGATTACAAGTCCTCTAGATGAATCCCCAATTTTCCATGTGTGACTTCAAATGATCAAAACTTTGTCAATTTTTATCACATTGAGTCCATTCCTTTTCCATAATGATGTTGAAGATGTTAATTTTATGCCTTCTTTTATGTGCAAAGTGAGAAAATTGATGGAAGTTGCCTTAAGGATACAGAAGATTATAGGTCATTTCATGATTTTTTTAACAACTTCAACAATTCATAACTCTCTCAAATTTTGGAGATTTTAAATGGTTCAAGTTTCAAAATGTCATTCAAGAGATCTACTTCATGCCATCTTTTTTTGTCAAGGGCAAATTCCAAGTGGAAAGCCATGTTTGGATGCAAGACATTATAGGTCATTTTTGAAGAAGAATTTGAAATATTTCTAAGTATGGAAAGTCAACCCTTTTTCTTCAACTTTGACTCAATAAAACTTTCAGCTCAAGCATCCATTTAACTCCATTCTTTTTCCATTGCAAAGCTTGTAACCTCATCTTTCTAAAGCATCAAGAATCATTCCTTAAGACCCCTTAAGCTGAGAATGCCATTGTTTCAAAAGTGGTAACTTCGAATTGAAGTTTCATTGCAAGTCAAAATTTGAATTCATGTTACAACCTCTTAACCTCAAATTAGCACGCGTTTAGGGTCTAAACATGATTAGCCAATTTTCCCAAGTGGATTAGCGCATCAAAACATAAGAATTGGATGAGTTTTGGTGAAGGTTAGATCACACTTCACTCGTGCATCAGGTTTGCACGAATTCCCTCCAAAATGCATCATTCACTCTTCCTTTTGATCCCATTTGCTTATCCTAAAAATACATGAACTATCCCATTCATTCTCTCAAGCTTGGATAGCAAGAATCACCCTGCCAAACTTGTTCCACAACTCAGAATTCAGTAACTTTAAAATCCATTCTCGAGCCTTTTTCAATCCAATTTTTCCATCAATTCACCTTCCTTGATCTTCCCTGAAGCTAACCATATGATTAAATTTGAGAATCATGCCCTATACTGCTCCATAGAAGTCCAGTTTCAGAGCTCTGCAACTCAACTTCAATAGGTAGATTCCTTCATCAATTCTTTAAAACTCTGATATCATTGTGATGCTCTCATTACCCTGTTTCTAGTCGCAACACTTATTTCTTATTGGAAACACGTTCTTACCATGAAATTTCAAATCCCTTTTCAAAACATTCCTTCCAAAGTGCTTGAGCTACAATTTATATAAATTTGGAGCGAGGGTGCAGTTGTCTTCGTCTTGAAGAGAGGAAGTGAATGGCATAGGTCTGAGCTTCTGATTTTACAGTTTGAGAGACCTGCAATTCGTGTTGGCTGGAGGTTGAAGATGACCAACGTGTCATCTTCCAACTAATGAAGACGCGCCATCTTTTTTTTTTTTGAAATGTGATTTAATTAATGATTATGTACATTATTCACTAATGACCATGATATGCAAAGCACGTCAGATCCCTTGGATCTGATTACTAGTGCATTTTAACTCTCATCCATTGGTCCACATATTTTACTTTTACTTTCTTTTTCTGATTTTTGTATTTTAATTGTTTTAAATTTCAAAAAATCATAGAAAATTCATTTAGTCCAAAAAATATGAAAAAATTATGAAAAATATTTTTGATTATTCTCTTTCTGATTTTTATTTTTTCACAATTTAATTTTGTGTTTTGGTATTTTTTATAAGTTTACACTTTATTTGATTCGTTTTAAATGTTTAAAAATATTGTTATACATTTTTAAATTCTGAAGAAATTATGGAATGATCCAATAATATTGTGACAAATATTGGTGACCTTATTTTGTTTTTGTTTCCGACTTTACTATTTTTTTTTATCATTTTTGGTTTATTTTACGCATTTATTTTAATTTTAAAAATAGTTTTTGACTTAAAGAAATTACCAAAAAAATTGTAAAATTATTTGAGCCCTTTTCTGATTTCTCTATGGTCTTACTTTTTATTTCTTGAGAAATTTGAACATAGATGGTATTTTTCTCTTTATTTTCTATTTTTAAACATCACTTTTTAACTCTTGTGTATATATTAAAATGTAATATTATTTTGTGACTATTTTCTGGCTGATCTTGGGTTAGATTTTGGATCATGAACTTTATTAACATCATTGGATCCATGGTATTGAGTTTAACTCCACAAAAATGAACGAATGATTTTAATAATAGTTTGATTAAAATTTAATTCAAATGTGGTTTGTATATTTTTCCCCATCCCTCTTCATCTCATCCCCTTCTTATTGCAGTAAATGTTGTTGGAGCATGATCTCTACATCATGTCTCAAAACAAATGGTGCGTAGATTGCTATTGACCGGCCTCAAAATAGGTGCGACTTCTATATAAGCCCACTTAAGATTGCTTAACATAGCGCTAAATATTGTCCCAATTTGAATAAATGATCATTCGTGGCCCAAACTTATGTTTGTAAGCCTAAATATGTTAATTTGATCTCTTTGATCCAATAACTTTGAGATTCATTGTGTGGAGGCTTTGATTCTACCAATCCTCTAATGGATCTACAACACCTTTGGTCAACACGGATCACTTAAACATCGTTGATCATTAAATGGCACTTGTGAGAGTTCCAAATGGATGATATACTTGACAAAAAGCAAATGCAACTTGTTGTATGGAAGCTTTGGTTCTACCAATCCTCTAATGAGTTCCAAATGCAAGCTTCAAGATGGTCATCCAACTAACCATTAATTATTGACTTGTTTTACTTTATGCTTTTATTCTTTTTTATGCTTTATGTACCAATTACTTTTAGCATTTACATTTCATGCCATTTTCATCTTTGCTCATTTGAGCACTTACTTTCTTGTCATTATTACTTTGCTCACTTGAGCTTTTTCTTTCCCCTTTTTTTAAGATACTTAATAATCAACATAAACCCTAAAAAATCTTTAATGGTACTTGGACTATTTGGTTACTATCCTTGGCATTATGGAGCATGGGACTTTTCTTGGACTTAGGATTAGAATCCTTGGCCTATCTTGGAGACCTTGTGATCTTATCTGATTATTTTTTCTGGAGTTCTTGAGGTTTACCTCAAGACATTGGGTTGCTTGTTTGTTTTTTGTGCAGGTTTTTTTTTGTGATTACACTCTTTGTTTGTGATCTGGAATTCACCTGTATACAGCCGTTACTCTTCCCAATTTTTGTGAAGACTTAATACACTTTAAGTTTGATTCTCTCAAGAGGTCTAGTATTTCTTTTGCCTGATTGGTTTCAATCCAAGGAATGGGAATTCTATCTTGGCTCATAATGTCAAGTTTTAGCTTCTTGTTGGTTAGATGGTTCTTATCTCTAGCTTTTACCTTATGCTTTAGGATAGTCCCTTCTTCTCCTCCCATCTTCTTTAATTTCAAAAATCTTCTTCCTCCTTTTGAAAATTCTTCTTGTTTTTAAACTTGAACCACTTTCATAATAAACTTGGATTTAGGTCCATGCATTTTCAAACATTTTCATAAATAAACCCTAATCAACTTAATAATACTTTGACATTTTGTGAGAAGACTAAAAGCCAATCAATCTCATTTCAAACCATTTTACCATTTTGGCTTTTATCTTTAAACTTTTCTCAAAAGATTGAACTCTTGTCAATCCTTGTAGTGATGCAAACAAGTATACTTCTATAATATGTTGTGAAGAGAGATATTTTCCACTTGGGTGTTGAGTGAGGCATTGTTGATTTTAAAATCCAAGCCATATCCTCCACTTTGAGATGATGCAAATTCTCCTTTCTCATAATTGTGGGTAGTAGGTATGTTTTCCACACGGATAATAACAATGATGTTTTATCTCATAAAATTAACCAACACATTTGTGTTTTAAATCCTTAAAAGAGGAACTACGTGTACCCTGATCCCCTATTGCATGAAAAGATGATACGTAGTCACTAAAGATTCGCAACCGCGGCGGGTGCAAAAATTATAAAATAAATATATTTCTTTTCTCACCTCCACCATCCATTTTTTATATACAACATTTTTCATAGCCAAAATATACAGATTTTACAAAGAGGCTCTTGTGGAGTACCGTAGATGTTTAGGATGCTAATACCTTTCCTTTGCATAACCAACCCCCTTACCTTGAATCTTTCCCCCTGTTTTTGGGTTATTCGCTCATTTCCCATTCCTTTGGAAACAATAAAGCGCAGTGGCGATTTTTATTTTGATTTGTATAAAGTCTAGTCAATCCAATGGCTTAGTCTTAAACATTTCTACTGCTACACCTATGTGAAACGATTAAAAGAAATATTAAACACAAATGCATTGACCGGAGAGACGTCGGAGCCCTAGCTCCGCTCGTTTCTCCGGTAGCCCTTTTATTTCAACCTGCAAACTAATAGATATTAGCAAACCAAAAGTACCTTACCCCCCTAAATCAGACCATATGAATCCAATGGGGTAGTTCTTTTGGACTAAAATAGAAAGATTTGAGAGCTATGGCAAAAACTCATAGGATTAGTGTAGTTATGGAGGTTCATGATTTGGCCAGCATGGGACCTCCACGATGATTCAATCATGTATAAACGCATCTCAGAAACATATTAAAGGCCTTAGTATGACTTAAAACAAAATGAAAATCAAAGTATGAATTTTGTAAAAGTCATGATATCGGAGATGGATGAATGTGAGTTTTGTGAGCTTTGGACCATCAGGTTTGGTCCATTCTTACTCTGTATCTTCTTAAGAACCGATTAGCAATGCAATAATGCTTGGAAAAGGGTTGCAAACTAAGGTTTTAAGTTTCCCTAGTTTGATAATTTTTTGTGATTTTGGAGGGATGTTCTTGCACAAGGTTTTTCGTGGCCTCTTGTATGAGTTTGAAGAGAATATAGAATGAAGGATTAGGTCAACATATATGGGCTTGGACTTAGTTAAGAGGGATTGACTTATGTTATCTTATTTTGACTTTTAAAATAATAAAAAATCAAAAATAAAATATAATAAATTAAAGGGAGGTGTATGAACAAGTCTTGAGGTGCATAAGGAATGTAGCACACGTTTGTACTCTAAAACAATAGCCTAATGGCCCAAAATATCAAGTTTGCTCAATTTGAACTTCACGCATTTGCTTAAAATTTCCGAACTTTCACTGGTCATAACTCTGTCAATTTTTATCTTTTGAGGGTGATATTGGACTTTTTGGAAATTCCAAGATGTCCTCTACAATCTATATGTTGATCATTTTGGAATTTGAATACTTTATCTTGATGTAAGTTGCCTTAATAAAAAGTGTCTTTTCTTGACTTTTAAAATGACATATAATGTATTGGTCCATATCTCTCAAATGAAGCATTTTTTGGACTTGAGCTTAGATAAACAAAGTTGTAGAGAATTTAATTTTATTTAGAATGAGATTTGGTTGAGAATTTTTTGATGAAGTATGTGAAAGTTATGCTTGGTCAAAGTTCAGTTGACTTCTCCATAAGAAAAACCCTAATTTAGTAACTTTTGACTTTTGATGATTTGAGAGTTTCCTTGATGAATCATGATCAAACCTTGATGAAATGATAAATATCACTTAAAAACCTTGATGTTGACCAAAAATCTTGAAGTTTGACTGTATGTTGACCATATTTGACTTTTTATCCAATACAGTTGATTTTCAGTCATATGGGCCATTGACTGAGCAAACTTGTGATGCAAGGCTTGAAACTTGGTATGAGAATTCTTTGAGACATATAAGAGACCATGAATTCCATTTAAGACCTTAGAAACCCAAACATCCTTGTGAAAGATGAAACCCTAGTTGTGGACCCATTGCTTAGGAGGAGAATTTGTCTCATCAATTCTTGAATCACCTTGAGCATTTGGGAACCCTAGGAGAATGTCTTGAAGAAATGGGAGGGAAAATTTTGGGTACAACAAACACAATACATGTCAAATGATGCATTGAAAAACTCAAGGCTATTGTCGATCCTTAACCTCTTGACCTTCCTTCTAGTCTGATTCTAGACCAGAGTTTTCCTACTTTTTAAATTTTCAAAAGTCTCATCCTTAGTCTTCTGAATGAATATCCGCGACTTTCTAGAATAATCATTAACTATGGATAGAAAATATTTTGCACTTGAGTGTGAAGTACTTCTTGCATATCCCCAAACATCAACATGAATGTAATCAAGGGATTAATGTGTTCTTTGTTTTATTTTATTAAACTTCACTCAATGAGTTTTACCAAATACACCAGGTTCACAAAACTCCAACTTTTCGACCTTATCACCACCTAGCCGATTTTGTTTACCCAATTCGATCAGGCCCTTTTCACTGACATGACCAAGTCTCATATTCTATAACTCACATAGGCTTTGTGGATGCAAATTTTGTTTAACCACTTACAACCTTAGCCTCAAGGGTGTAGAAGTATTGCTTTTTGATGCCTCTCAAGACTTACTTTGGTCCCTTTATGATTCTCGTGATACCTTGTTCTCCTTTACAAACATGTCCTTTCTTGTTGAATTCACCAAGAGAAAATCAAATTTCTCTTAAGATCAGGTATATATTTGACGCTATTCAATAACTTTATTGACTCATCATGGAGCTTGAATCGCACAAATCCAATTCCTGCATTTTTGCATGTGTGATACGGTGGAAGAACCGACTGTTTAATACTGGTTTTCCGTTTGTATTCGCAAATGTTGCGGTAAGCAAGAGTCGCCACCGACTTTTCTTTTATCCAAATTAAGGAAAGGGTGTAAATAATAAATAAAAATATTTTTGGATTTTTTATTAATAAAAATAATAATAATAATAATAATAAAAATAATAAAGAAAAATAAAAATAAAAATATAAAAATAAAAGTCAAGGGGGTTTGAAATGGATTTTAGCAGTATATTAGAAAAAACAGTTTTGTTAGGCCCACTAATGAGATTTTTGTAATCAGAAAAACAATAAAATAAAAAAACTTGGGCCTGTGTGTGATAAGCAGGCATGGAGGGTGGTGCAGAAAAATGGCAAGGCCCAGTGATTAAGCTCAGGCGCTGGTTGTGTCAAAAGAGAGAAAAATGTGGAAAAATATGAAAAGTGGCAGCGTTGGGGCTTGAACCCACGCCCTTGACATGAAACGCGTGTTGTCTTACCACTGGAGTGGCTATACATAAGTTAACTTAAACAAAACAATAAATACATAACATAAATCCAGTTCTGAAAATGACTTCATCTTCAACCTCCAGCCATGGTTCCTGTAACTTACTCATTTCTCAACAAAAATGGAAAATGTAAACATGAAAGTTTCTCCATTTTTCCATACGAATCCAACCATATAAATATCATAACCTATAAATCAAAGATGAATGAGAATTTCTAAAAGTACCAAATTTTGACCTAACTTTTTTCAGAGATTCAAACATAAAATTCTCTAAGCTCAATGAATATAAATAAAAACTATGGACATGTACAGTTTCAGGGCAATCATATCTACATTTTATCTTCACAAATGTAAGCTTAAGAATGCCTAAATGAAAAGATAGAAGTTCAGAAAAGATACCTCAAAACTGGAAATCGTGAAATGAGTTTGAGCTGCTTTCAAGGAGTTGTGATGATCAGGTTAGCTTTCTCGGGTTCCCAGGAAGCTAATGCAATGCTTAGCTTGAGCAACAGATGGCTGGAATGGCATGGAGAAGTCAACTTGCAGACTCTGTTTTTTGGTTATGTAGGTTGATGAAAATGGTGTTACAGTTCTGGAACAAGGACAAGGATGGACTATATTTGAGGTATAGAAGCTTTGTAAATGAATTTGAGGGAAAACGCACGAGGGAAATGAGAGATACAAATTCAAGGTCAGAACTGTGTATCAACGGAGTTTTTTGTGCAATTTCGGGATTTTGAGTGCTTGAGAGAGTTTCAGGGTGTTTTTTCTCGTGTGTTAGCTTGCAAATAGTATCCCTATTTATAAGCAAATGGTTTTGAGACTTGTAGTTGATCAGAATTCAAATTCACATGTTTAAGCTCAACATGTTATTTTCTTGACAAAATAAGTTTCCATGCCTTTGTACTTGCTATTGTAGAGTGGTTACACTTTAAACAAGCTTTCTTATGACTTTTTAGATGGAGTGTGATCAGATGGAACAAGTGAGAGGCTCAAGAATTGACTTTATGCATAAAGCTTTCTTTTCATGAATGGCAATGTTAACTTTCTTCCCAAAATGGCAAATTGACTTCGACAATGCTTAAACCACTTGGATCATAGCTCAAAAGTTTGTGTGATCCATTAATTATGGATAGATACAAAAGTTAGAAGGCATGCAAAGCAAGATTATGCCGCATAACATTGAGATTGGATTATGTGTTCATCAAGGAAATGGCTTGTAATTCAAGTTGGAAACCCTAACTTCTTGCTTTCGATTCTCATAGCTCAAGTATGATCTCAATAAGTTCTTGGAAATTTTGGAAAGCTTGTAACATCCTCTACATCCTCTATGTTTTACATTTTTGAAAATTCCATTTGGAACTAGGTGAAAAGTTGCCATGAAGTTAGGTCAAAATCCTGCCTAACTAGGGCAAAATTTCACTAAGTCTTTTAAGTTTCATGAGCATGTCTTCACAAATTCATAACTTGAAATCCAAGCATTTCTAGGAAAAGTTATGCCCTACAATGTTTTAGATCTTATTGAGATATACAACTTTCATGTTGGAAGTTTCCTTTGAATCATCATCCATCATGGTGGAAATTTGGCAGAAAGTTATGAAAAAAGTGAACTTTTCAACACTTCGAAAAAATTCTAAGTTTTAGAATTTTGACTTTTCAAAGATGAATCTTGACTTTTTGATTTCTTTATGAACAAGTTTCAAATTTTGACATGTCTTGATGAATTGTAATCTTTGAAACTTGATTTTTGATCAAAAAGTCAAAGATTGACTTTTTAGTGTATAATTAACTTTTCATCAGTTGACTGAAATTCAACTATCAATCAATTGAACTTGAGAAATGTTTTGAGCCATGCCATTAGGTCAAAATTATTTATTTGAATCCTTGATATCATGCCTTAAACCAATAAGTCATTGATTAGGTCAAAAGTCAAAAATTGCACCTTCTCAGTCAAAACCCTAATTTTGACCATTTTGCCCTTTTGATGATATGATCAGATTTCTTGAGGAATTGTGATCCAAACATGATCAATTAACATATATGAGTTCATGATGTTGATATGGATCAAAAATTATGAAGTTCGACTGTAAATTGACCACAGTTGACTTTTTCCATATTCAGCTAATTTTAGGTCAACTAATCAATTGACTGAGCAAAAATGTGATCCAAGACTTGAAACTTGACATGAGAAATCTGGAGGGCTCAAAAGGATTCATGAAAGTCAATTGAGGCTTAGAAAGTTCAATTATCCTTGTACAAACTCAAACCCTAATTTGAGTCATCAGTGCTTGAGGAGGTATCTTAAGCTAATACAACCTTGTGTAGTCTTGAACCTAAAGGAGATCTTATGAGAGATTTATTGAGAAATGAGAGGGAAAATTTTCGGTTACAAAAGCTGCCCCTATTCAATCTTCTTAAACCTGAAGAGTTAGATTGGCGGATCCGCCATTCGTGACTTGAAGGTGGAAGATGATTGAACACTAGAATACCCAGAAATTTGCACTCGAAGATGTATTGGGAATGGGCTTATATATGACATTTGGAGGAATGACGGTAAATATAGTATCAACACAAATCTTTGGTCGATTTATACTAAAACTTGATGTTTTACCCGTGGGAAAACAAGGGTTAGTTAAACGCAGATGTATGCATGATGTTCACAAGATGAATGAGATTATGCTCTGATGTATAAATGTGGGATGCATATTTGTCTGGGAAAATAAATCCCTGACTACTGTTGAGGAGTTATGAATCCTGGATTACTGTTGCGGATGAAGAATATACATATCTTTAAACTTTGTTAAAAGAATGCTTTCTGGTGGGGAATATCTCTTGAGTGTTAGCTGTTATCTGGTCGGGTCCAGGCTTCACAAAAACTTATTGAGGATGAGAAAGTTAACTGCTATCTGGTCAGGTCCTGGCTTCACGGTAACTTACTGAGGAAGGATAAATTAATTGTTATCTGGTCAGATTCCAGGCTTCACAGAAGATTTCTTAAAATTGACTGTTATCTGGTCGGATCCAAGCTTCGCAGATTTCTTGAAGTGGTAACTACTATCTGGTCGGGTCCAGGCTTCATAGTTTTTTGAAAAGTTATACTATTATCTGGTCGGGTCTAGGCTTCATAGTGTCTCGTTGGGGATTGTAGCTAGTTGTTATCTGGTTGGGCTCCAGGCTTCACAATAACTTGCTTGAATAGACGAAGTTAAACTGATATCTGGTCGGATCTAGGCTTAATAGATTTTGAGGTGGATGAAGTTAATTGCTATCTGGTCGAGTCCAGGCTTCACAATAAACTTGTCTAAGATATAGAGTTGAATTGATATCTGGTCAGGTCCATGCTTTATAGTAACTTGCTTGGAACTAGTTGTTATCTGGTCGGATTCCAGGCTTCACAACAAACTTCTGAGGGGAATTGCTATTTGTCAGATCCAGGCTTCATAATGACTTACTTGAAAAGATGAAGTTGAAACTGATATCTGGTCGGACCCAGGCTTCACAGTAACTCGTTGGGGTAAAGGCAAACTCTACTAGGGAAGAGAAGTAAAACCCTGGTCTGGTTGAGTCCAGGTTTTTCAATATCTCGAAGAGTTAAACTATTATCTGGTCGGGTCCAGGCTTCATAGTGTCTTGAGAAGTTAACCATTATCTAGTCGGGTTCAGGCTTCATAGTACTTTAAAGGTTACACTATTATTTGTTTGGGTCTAGGCTTCATAGTATCTTGAAAAGTTACATTGTTATCTGGTCGGGTCCATGCTTCATAGTAGCTTGAAAATTGTACTATCATCTGGTCGGATCCAGGCTTCATAGTATCTTTTGGAGATATCGAAGGCTTTGTTGACGAATTCACTGGGGATTAGGGGTTGTGGCCCTCTGATTTGTAATAGTCTAAAAGGTAAACTCAAGCTGGAGAGGATAGACTCAGCGGGGGGAATTTTGTTGTTCATTGTATGTTTGGGAAATAAACCTTGTTGAGGAAATAAACCATGTTGATGAATATTTGATGAACTGCTGACGAGGTGAGTTCTTTTAGGAAGAGATCCACAAGGCTTCTTCTTGTAGGATCAACTTAGCTGGGGAGAGAGCTGTCAAGAGATTGAGACTCTGGTTGGAGATCATCCTATGCAAAGAGACTTTGTGGGTAACTCTGTTGAGGGAAAAGGTTTGTTATAGTCGTCTTTGTGGGGATAATGCTAATGAAATAACTCTGTGGGGATATTCTATATAAATTAAAGAGATGATTGTTGCTGCTTAGAAAGACACATGTGCCAAATAGTTTTAATTATGTTCACATGCATATGTTCGTTCAATTTTAGTCATTGGACATTTTTTGCATTTAAAACAAAAACATAAAGTTTGCACTTCAAAATATATTTGTATTGATATTTTTCCCTTGAATAGGAGGTTTTTGTACAAAGAGACGGAGATCCTAGTAGGAGGAAATCGTCGAAAGGAAAACAAAAATTGAAAGAAAAAAAACAAATAGCCATGTGGAAATGATCTCATTGCATTCCAACTCTACTATTGCCCCAATGTCTTTGAATGCCTCTTGCCATTTGACTGAAGTTGATTGGATTGATCTTAGACCGTTTGAACTCGGACCTTGGTGATAAAGTCAACTGTGGTGATTCCACGGGACATATTCATACGCTTTCAATCCTTAGTTTTTTCCTGGACCGCCCTTTTGGGTTTTCAGCCCACCAGGATACCCATTTTTTCCTGAGTCGCCCTTTTGGGTTTTCAACTTGCCAGGTGTACAATCTTTTGCATATATCCCTAATTTTTTCCCAAACCTTTTGGTTTGTCGGGATGCCCTTATTTTTGCCTAGGTGTGTCAACCTAGCGGGTCCTTTATGCGTATTATTTTTTAATTATGTCCGCGTTCACAGGATGTGGGAAATCTTCACCATCCATGGTAGTCAGCATCATGGCACCACCAGAAAAATCTCTCTTGACAACAAATGGCCCTTCGTAGGTGGGAGTCCATTTTCCCATGGGGCCGCCTTGTTGAAGAATGATGTGCTTTATTACCAAGTCACCAGCTTGATACACTCGAGGCTTGATCTTTTTGTTGAAAGCCTTGATCATACGTTTTTGGTACGTCTAACCATGACAAACAGCAGTCAATCATTTTTCATCGATCAAGTTCAACTGATCCAATCTTGTCTGAATCCACTCGTCTTCGCCTAGGCCTGCTTCATTCATAATCCTGTGAGGGAATCTGAACTTCCACTAGCAAAACAGCTTCCATGCCATAAACTAAAGAAAAGGGAGTTTCCCCAGTTGATGTTCTAGCCGAAGTGCGGTAGCCATGAAGAGAAAACAGTAACATATCATGCCAGTCCTTGTAGGTTACTACCATCTTCTGCATAATCTTCTTAATGTTTTTGTTAGCCGCTTCAACTATGCCATTCATTTTAGGTCTATAAGGAGAAGAATTGTGATGCTTGATTTTGAACTGAGTGCAAAGTTCGGTAATCATAGCATTGTTGAGGTTAGTCCCATTATCGGTGATGATCCTTTCGGGGATACCATAGCGAAAGATGAGATTATGTCTAATGAATCTGGCTACCATATTCTTGGTGACTGAGGCAAATGAAGAGGCCCCGACCCATTTGGTGAAATAATCGATAGTGACAAGAATGAAGTGATGTCCAATGGAAGCAGCAGGTTTGATCTCTCCAATCATGTCAATGCCCTGCATTGCAAATGGCCACAGAGCGGTCATAACGTTCAGAGGGATAGGAGGCACATGGACCTTGTCATCATAGATTTGGCATTTGTGGCAAGTCCTAGAGTGTTGATGGCAATCATTCTCCATCGTTGACCAATAATAATCGGCTCTTAGGATTTTCTTTGTCATAGTATGTCTGCTAGAGTGAGTGCCAAAGAGACCATCGTGCATGTCTTCCATAATTTCCTCTGCCTCCTTCTTGTCCACACATCGGCGTAAAGTAGAGTCATGGTTGCGTTTGTACAATATTCTGTTACTTAGGAAGAATTTGGCTGAAAATCTTCATAAGAATTTTCTGTCATTGATGGATGCTCCCTCTGGATAATCTTGTGCTTCAAGGTATCTCTTCACCTCATTGTACCATGGCTTTTCCGTGTCAGTGTCAAGCTCGCGGCAGTGCCCAGGTTCTTCGAATTTTTCAATAGTAATCATAGGAGCTTAGTTTTCCCATCTGACCTTGAACATAGAAGACATAGTGGCCAAAGCATCGACCAACTGATTTTCTTCCCTAGGGAAGTGTTTAAAGGTGATCTCTTCGAAGTAAGGAATCAGGGATAGCACAAGCTCCTTATAAGGGATGCTATTAGGATGCTTATTATCCCAATCTCCTTTTACTTGTATAATCACTAGAGTGGAATCCCCAAACACATTCAAATGTTGGATCCTCAAATCAATGGCAGCTTCCAGACCCAAAATGCATGCTTCGTACTCAGCCATGTTGTTCATACAATTGAAGCATAGTCTGACAGTGAAAGGAGTGTGGAAACCTTCAGGGGATATGATCACAATACCAATTCTGTTACCCAAAGCTTTGGAAGCCCCATCGAAGACCATAGTCCATCAGGATCCTTGTTCAGGTCTGTCATACGATCCAGGTTTCGCGCAGTCGGTTACTAGCATGATATTCTCATCCGGGAAGTCAAAGTTCATAGACTGATAATCATCAACATCTTGATGGGCCAAATGATCTGCTAATACACTTCGTTTGATGGCCTTTTACATTGTGTATTGAATATAGTACTCAGTTAAGATCATCTGCCATCTGGCTATCCGTCCGAAAAGAGCAGGTTTCTCGAAGATGTACTTCATAGGGTCCATCTTAGAAATAAATAGAGTGGTATGAGTCAACATATACTGTCTTAGCCGGTGATCAGCCCATGCCAGAGCACAACAAGTTTTCTCGATAAGTGAATATCTGGTTTCACAGTCTGTAAACTTTTTGCTCAGGTAGTAAATAGCATGCTCTTTTCGGCCAGACTCGTCATGTTGGCCCAACACACATCCCATAGAATTATCTAGCACTGTTAAGTACATGATCAAGGGTCTTCCTTCAACTGGAGGCATGAGAATAGGAGTTTCTTGTAGATATTCTTTGATTTTGTCGAAGGCAGCTTCGAATTCATCATTCCATCTGACTTCTTTAATATTTCTTCAAGAGTTTAAAGATTGGCTCACAAGTAGCAGTTAAGTGAGATATGAAGTGGGCGATGTAGTTAAGATGACCCAAGAATCCTATAACTTACTTTTCAAAGTGGGGGACTGGAATTTCTTGGATGGCCTTTACCTTAGCAGGATCGACTTCAATACCTTTACCGCTGATAACAAAACCTAGAAGCTTTCTAGAGATTGCACTCCGAATATGCACTTATTAGGGTTCAACCTCAACTTGTACTTTTTCAAATTCTCGAATAGCTTTTACAGGTGATCGAGATGTTCCTCTTCAATTTGTGATCTTGCAATCATATCATCTACATATACCTCTATTTCATGATGAATCATGTCATGAAACAAACTACCATAGCCCTTTGATATGTTGACCCTGCATTCTTTAATCCGAACAGCATTACCTTATAGCAAAAGGTGCCCCATTGCTTGACGAAAGTGGTCTTCTCCATGTCTTCGGGAGCCATCCTAATTTGATTATAGCCGGAGAAACCATCCATGAAATAGAAGACTTTATGTTGAGTAGTGTTATCGACTAAGACATAAATATGAGGTGGAGGGAAGTCTTCCTTGGGACTTACTCTATTCAGATCCCTATAATCTACACACATACGACTTTTTCGTCTTTCTTCGGCACAGGCACCACATTTTCAACCCATTTGGGATAAGATGTCACAACTAGGAATCCTACATCAAATTTTTTCATCACTTCAGCTTTTATCTTTTCAGACATGTCAGGCCTCTTGCGACGAACTTTTTGTTAGACAGGGGGACAATCTTCCTTTGTCGGCAGACGATGAACTACAATGTCGGTATCCAACCCTGACATATCTTCATACGACCAAGCAAACACTTCCACATAGTCACGCAACATCTAAACCAACTTGCTCTTGACATTGTCTTCTAAGTTAGCACCGATCTTAACCTCTTTCTTGTCTATCTCGGTACCTAGATTGATGACTTTAACTGACTCTTCGTACGGCTGAATATATTTTTCCTCTTGTAATATAAGCCTGGCTAGTTCTCCCAGTATTTCACAATCTTCCCCGCCTTCGTCTTCGGCTTGGTTAATTGGATGTTCGAAGTCATAGTCGGCTATAGTAGAGTCATTGGCAATGAGATCCAGAGTGGATGAGGACCTGCAAGAGTGTGTGTGTGTGTGTGTGTGTGTGTGTGTGTGTGTGTGTGTGTGTGTGTGTGTGTGTGTGTGTATGCATGTAAGGTACATGGCTATTTTGAAAAACGTATTTGAAGAAAAAGAAAGACAATGAGCACAAAGATTTGAATACAAAAGAGTCCAATGGTTTGTATTTAATGATCATATGATAAGATGAACATAAATAATACCGTTGACAAATGGACCATAGTGCCCCGGGCCAGGCACATGGCTTAAAAGTCATTGTTTAATATTACCGACAAAATGTTCTTGAATTAAAAGAAATAAATAAACAAGTGATTACTCATCAATGAAGGAGATGGGAACGAATTCCTTTGCGTGCCAATTGTTGAGCTTTTTTGTAGTAGGATGTACCCATTCTTCAAATGCACATTCATCATCAGAATTAACCACAGCGTTAACTTCATGACTTATAATACAGAGAGAGGGCTTCCCTACACTAGCGTGCCTCACTTCTTTCTGAGCCTTGATAGTGAAACCCAAACCACATTTGTCTACTTTGAATGGGATCTCGAGGAGTTTCCCCCAAGTATCACAGCTTCCTTCTTCGACTACGGCACGAGCATCTTTAAATGAAATCATCTTTGGCATGACCTTAACAGCTTTGGGCACATCAGATGAACATTTGGCAGTAGCAACCATAGGTGGAACAACTTCAAAAGCCTGACACGGGGTTTCTATAAATTCTCCTTCTATCTCCACATGTTTGAAAGAGTTAAGGTGGTTTACCATGAACCCCTCCTCACCACAGACAGTGACAATCCTTCCTTTGACCGGATACTTGAGTCTTTGATGAAGAGTTGACGTTACTGCCCCTGCTCCATGGATCCAAAGGCGACCCAACAAATAGGAGTAGGCAGGATGGATGTGATACAGTGGGAGAACTGACTTTTTGTTTTGCATTTGATTGCAAATGTTGCGGTTAGCAAGAGTCGCCACCGACTTTTCTTTTATCCAAAAGGAAAGGTGAAAAAGCACAGGAAAGACCTTTGAGATTGTTTCTTGAGTTCGGGGGGTATATTATGAAAAGGGAAGGTATTAGCACCATTTTCATCCATGGTTTTCCATGGGCTCTTAGTTACTTGCTAGATCACTTGCTTTTGTTTGAAATTGTGCTTTGTGTGGTTTTGAAAGTATTTTTGAAAAGAGGTCGTTATTTAGGAAAACTTTGTAATGATTCTCGTTCGTAAGAATGTATACAAAGTGTTTGATCTTTTGAAAATATTTTCAAGTTTTGAAAGAGGTTTTGAAAGTGTTGGTGTTTGTTTTGAAAATAGCAAGGATGTTTTTGTTTTGAAATGGAGCAAGTAACTAGGAACATTCTACCTACTCAAAAGTCCTTCATGTTCATTTCCTTTCTCCTTTGACATTGTTATCTTACCATTGATTTGATAATTAACCCTATCTTTGGATGTTAAAGGGACGGGCGTGGGTCATCGTATAACCATGATTAGCAATATTGCAAGATATCTTAGCACTTTTCTTTAAGGACTAAGATCATTTTGAAAGGCAACATAGATAGCGTCATCGAGGGACTATGATCTTGTATTTTGCTTGTTTTTGCTAAGATACCTCACATGCCTAATATGGTCATTTTTGTAAGGCAACCAAGTGGATTTTACCCTAGGGGTGATTGTGTGCAAGTGCATTGATTTTCATGCTTGGTTTTTGTCTTGAATTAAGGTTTGCTACTTGTTGATTTTATCTTTTCATACAAAGCCTAATTACTAGCATTTATATAAGGCGATGAATTGCGAAAAGTAAAATTACTACGCTATTACATCATTAGGGGAGGGGGTGTACAAATTTACAAATGAGGATTGCAAGAAAATTAAACCTAATTATCTATTACAACCATATTGAATATTATGCAAAATTGAAAATAAAATGCAAGAAATATAAATGGAAAAAGAAATGATTTTTGTTTGATTTTTATGAAAGGGGTTTTAACCTAATTAAGAGGGATGATTAATGAAAAATAAAAAATTTAAACCTAAATTAATTAAGAAGGAAATTAAGTTAAAAAATGTGTTTTAGGGTTTTTTGTGAAAAGGTTTTAACTTAATAAAAATAATATGAAAATTAATTAATTAAAATAAACCTAAATTCTAAATTAATTTTGAATAAAAAGAAAATAAAATAATAATTAAGACTAAGTCTAAATATTAATTATTTAAGAAAAAAAGAAATTAATTAGTTTAAGAAAATGTTTTTAGTCTTTTTGTTTTATAGAGAAAATAAAATATATAAGTGTAAATAATAAATAAAAATATTTTTGAATTAATAAAAATAAAAATAATATTAATAATAATAAATAATAGAAATATTAAAGAAAATAAAATATAATGAAATAAAAAAAATGAAATAATTAAAGAAAAATGGGCCACAGGGTGCTGAAGTAAATCAAGGTTAGTGAAAAGAAGAAAAAAAAACAAGAGGCCTAAACGGAAGCCCAGGCGCTGCAAAAAAGCTCAAAAATGTTTTAAAAAATAGTGAAAAAAATGCAAAAGGTCACGCTGGGGCTTGAACCCAGGACCTAAGGGTGACAGGCGCGCGCTTTAACCATTGGGGCGGTGATACATCCATTAACTTGTGTGAAAGGATAAATACATAACACAAAACGCGCCCTGATTACACTTCATCTTCAACCTCCAGCCAAAGGATCTGTAACTTGCTCATTTTTTAACCATTTACAAAAATGTAAACATGAAAATTACTCCATTTTGTCACATGAATCCAACCATATAAATATCATAAGCTATAAATCAAAGATGAATGAGAATTTCTAAAAGTACCAAATTATGACCTAAATATTTCAGAAAGTTCAAACTCAAAATTCTCCTAGCTTAATCAAAATAAATGAAATCTATGGACATGTATAGTTTCAGGGAAATAATGTCTACATTTTATCTTCACAAATGCAAGCTTAACAATGCCTAAATATGAAAATAGAAGTTCAAGAAAAATACCTCAAAACTAGAAATTGTGAAATGGATTTGAGATTGTTTCAGGCACTAGTGATGATCAGGCTAGCTTCCTCAAGTCCTCAGGAAGCTAATGCAATGGTTTGCTTGAGCAATGGATGGCTAGAATGGTTTGGAGAAGTCAAGTTGCAGACCTTTGTTTTTGGTTATGGAGGATGATGAAGATGGAGTTATAGTTTCCAACCAAGGACAGGGATGGACTATATTTGATGTAAGGAAGCTTTAAGAATGAATTTGAGGGAAAACACACGAGGGAAATGAAAGATACAAGTTTAAGGTCAAAATTGTGTATCAATGGATTTTTTTGTGCAATTTCTAGCTAGAGGGAATTTGGGAGTGTTTCATGGTGCTAAAACTCGTGTCTTAGCTCACAAATAGTGACTCTATTTATAAGCAATAAGTTTGGAGACATCTTGTTGATCATAATTCAAAATCACAAGTTTATGCATAACATGTGATTTTTTGAGAAATTCACGTTTCAAAGCCTTATGTACTTGCTAAAATAGAGTGGTTATGCTTTAAACAAGCTTTCTTCTGACTTTTTGGATGGCGTGTGATCAGAGGGAACAAGTTAGAGGCTCAAGAATGGACTTTATGCAAAAATCTTGCTTTACAAGAATGGCAATGTTAACTTTGTGCCATTAATGGAAATGCAACTTAGATAATAGCTCAATTGCTTGGATCAAAGCTCTAACAGTTGTGTAAACATTTAATTATGGAGTGACAAACAATTTTGAGGCCTGCAAAGCAAAGATTATGCAGCCTAACGTGGATTTGGTTCATGTGTTCATCAAAAATGACTTTAATTCAAGTTTGAAAACTCTAACTTCCTCTCTTCGGTTCTCCCTGCTCAAGAATGATATCAAGGAGTTCTTGGACATTTTGGAAAGGTTGTAATGTTCTATACAACTCCTCTTTGAATTACTTTTGAAAATTCCCCTTGGAACTATATGAAAAAGTGCCATAAAGTTAGGTCAAAATCCTGCCTAAACTAGGGCAAAATTTCACTAAGTGTTTAGTTTCAAGACTATGACTTCATGAATTAATAACTTGAGATCCAAGCATTTTTAGGAGAAGTTGTGTAAAGAAATTTTTTAGATATCATGGAGATATAAACTTTCATGTTGAAAGTTTCTTCTGAATCCTCTTGCATCATGGGGAAAATTTTGCTCAAAGTTGTGAAAAAACATGAAGTTCTAAACACTTAGAAAAATTTCTAAGTTAGAAAACTTTGACTTTTCAAAATGAAATCTTGAATTTTTGATTTCTTGATTAATAATTTTCATATTTTTACATGTTTTGATGAATTGTGATCTTTGGCATTGGATTTTGACCAAAAAGTCAAAGTTTGACTTTTCAGTGTACAATTGACTTTTGATCAGTTGACTGGAAATTCACTATTAATCCAATTGATCTTGAGCAATGGTTTAGGTCATGCCATTAGGTCAAAATTATGCAATTGAACTCTTAAGATCATGCTTCAAAACAATTGATCATTTTCTAGGTCAAAAATCAGAAATTGCCCCATCTCAATCAAAACCCTTATTTTGACCATTTTGCCCTTTTGGTGATTTGATCAAATTTCTAGAGGAATTGTGGTCCAAAATTGATCAAATGATACATATGAGTTTATAATGTTGATGTGGATCAAAAATTATGAAGTTTGACTGTAAATTAACCACAGTTGACTTTTTCCCAATACAATTGATTTTTAGGTCAACTGCTCAATTGACTGAGCAAAAGTGTGATCCAAGGCTTGAAACTTGACATGAGTAATTTTGGGGGTCCAAAATGATCCATGAAATTCACATGAATCATTGAAAGTTAAATTATCCTTGTTCAATCTCAAACCCTAATTTTGGTCATCGGTGCTTAAGGAGGTGTCTTGAGTTGATCAACGCTAGTGCAGTCTTGAACCAAGAGAGATCTTTGTGAGAAAATATTTGATAAGTAAGAGGGAATATTTTTGGGTACAACAGCTGCCCCTGTTCAATATTCTTAAACCTGAAGAGTTAGATTGGCAGATTTGCCATTCGTGACTCAAAGGTAGAAGATGATTGGACACTAGAGTGCCCAGAAATGTGCACTCATGGATGTGATGATTGATGGCATAGGGAATGGGTTTAAAAGATGCAATTTAGAGAGATGATGGAAATTCGTTGGAGATGGGCTTACAGATGCCATCCAAATATGATTGTTAGACCGTATCTGAAAGAAAATCTGAATGAGTATCAGAATGGCGTCTGTGTCTGAAGCGTATCTGAACTATATCTGAAAGCTAAATCTGAATGAGTATCAGAATGGCGTCTGTGTTTGGAGAGTATCTGAACTGTATCTAAAAT
This sequence comes from Vicia faba, assembly GCA_948472305.1. NCBI lineage: Eukaryota > Viridiplantae > Streptophyta > Magnoliopsida > Fabales > Fabaceae > Vicia > Vicia faba. The sequence continues at coordinate 1,578,309,157 of OX451738.1, read as the reverse complement.
CTGAATGAGTATCAAAATGGCATCCGTGTCTGGAGCATATCTGGACTGTATCTGAAAATTGAGTCTGAATGAGTATCAGAATAGCGCCCGTGTCTGGAGCGTATCTGAACTATATCTGAAAGATGAATCTGAATGAGTATCAGAATGGAATCTGTGTCTAGAGCGTATCTGAACTGTATCTGAAAGCTGAATCTGAATGAGTATCAGAATGGCGTCCGTGTCTGGAGCATATCTGAACTGTATCTGAGAGCTGAATTTGAATGAGTATCAGAATGGCATACGTGTCTGGAGCGTATCTATACTATATTTGAAAGTTGAATGAGATAAAACCTGTGTAGTATCAACTTCAACTATTTGTGTAGATAATTGTCCCTGCTTGTTGTCGGTATCAATCTCTGACCTTTTGTAAATTGATGATGATAACCATCTATTGACTGATCTTTCCTGAAAAGATGAAAGATTAGTTGTATGCAATGTCATGATGTATGAAATCCATTGTATAATGATGTTCTCGATAAAATGAGTGAGATTATGTTGTATGTATTCGTGTTGTCAATGTCATATCATATGGATGCGATGTATAGGCATATAAGCTATGTTGTTGTAATACTGTTGGATTAGGGAAAATAAATCCCTGACTGTTGTTGGGGACGTGGAGTGTAAGTCTTCATGTTTGGAAGTGTTGATGAGTTGATGAGCTCCTATTTGTTAGAGAAATAAACTTTGTTGTAAGAGAAACACCGTGTGTGGCTTGTGAAATCCTGTTGGGGATCCTGAGAAATTGGACGACCTTTACTGGGGATTGATAACTGGAAGTTTTGTTCCGCTGGGGATACGAGAGAGCTTGGTATCATTAAGCTGCACACTGTGGGGAATTTTATGGAATAGTCTAAAGATATCATCCTATTTTTTAAATCCATTAGTGATTGTCTTCTATTTTTTACTCATTTGTAAACAGTAGTTATGTTCAAATGCATATGCTCAAAAATAAATCATTGGACGTTTTTGTAAACAAAACACAGAAATAAAGAAAAATAGATAGTTTTGCACTTTCAAAGGAGTATCTTTGTATTAACTTGAATAAGTATTTTGTGCAATGAGACGAACATCCTAGTAAGAGAATGTCGTCGTAAAAAATTAAAATTTGATACAAAGAAAAGATAGCTATGTGAAATAATCCCATGGGGTTCCCATTCTGCTATAGCCCTCGTGTTTCTGAGCGTCTTGTCCATTTGCTGCCTTGTCCGAGGTTGATTGGATTGATCAGAACCGCTGAGTTTTCTAGTCGAAGCCAAAGGTTGTCCGTAAGGTGATCCAAAGGGATGTAGTCGTACGCTTTAATTCCCTAACTTTTTCCTGGACCGCCCTTTCGGGTTTTCGGTCCACCGGGATACCCTTTTTTGCCCAAGTCGCCCTTTCGGGTTTTCAACTTGCCGGGTGTACAGATTTTTTTGTTTTATCCCTAATTTTTTCCCGAACCTTTTTGGTTCGCCGGGATGCCCTTGTTTTGCCTAGGTGTGTCAACCTAGCGGGTCTCTTATGCATATTATCTTTTGACTATGTCAGTGTTCATAGGGTGTGGCAGGTCGTCACCATCCATAGTGGTCAAGATCATTGCTCCGCCAGAGAATATGCTTTTGATTACAAACGGTACTTCATATGTAGGAGTCCATTTTCCCCTAGGATCACCTTGCGGCAGTATGATGCGCTTGATCACCAAATCCCCGACTTGATATACTTGGCGTCTGACCTTTTTGTTGAAAGCCTTGATCATCTGTTTTTGATACATTTGACCATGACCGACAGCAATAAGCCTTTTCTCATCAATTAAGTTCAGTTGATCAAGTCGAGTTTGGATCCAATTGTCTTCATTCAACCCTGTATCCTTCATAATTCTCAGAGAGGGGATCTGGACCTCAATAGGCAAGACAACCTCCATGCCGTATACCAGAGAGTAGGGTGTTGCCTCGGTTGATGTGTGTGCCATGGTACGATAACCGTGGAGGGAGAATGGTAGCATCTCATGCCAGTCTTTGTACGTGATTATAATTTTCTATATGATCTTTTTGATGTTCTTATTTGCGGCTTCGACATCACCATTCATCTTTGGCCGATAAGGGGAAGAACTGTGGTGCTGGATCTTGAATTACAAACACAGTGCAGTGATCATAGTGTTGTTGAGATTCGTACCATTGTCTGTGATGATCCTCTCCGGGATACCATAATGACAGATGAGATTCTTCTTGATGAACTGGGTGACAACATTCTTGGTAACAGAAGTGAAAGAAGTTGCCTCAACCTACTTTGTGAAATAGTCAATGGCCACTAAAATAAAGCGGTGTCCATTATAGGCGGTTGGCTTTATTTCCCCAATCATGCGATTCCCTACATAGCAAAGGTCCAAGGAGCCGTCAAGACATTCAAAGGAATCAGAGGTACGTGCACCTTGTCAGCATAGATTTGACACTTGTGGCAGGTTCGAGAATGTTGATAGCAAACTGGTTCCATGGTAGACACTAACCTGCCCGTAGGATTTTCTTTGACATCGTATGCCCACTGGAATGGGTGCCAAAAGTGCCCTCATGTAGATCAGCCATGATCTTTTTTTCCTCAACCTTGTCTATGCAACGGAGCAAAACAGAGTCATGGTTGCATTTGTAGAGAATGCCATTACTAAGGAAGAACTTAGCAGAGAATCTCCTTAAGAACTTCTTATCATTGACTGAATCTCCTTCCGGATATTCTTGAGCCTCGAGATACCTCTTGACTTCGTGAAACCAAGGCCGATCCACTACTTCTTCAGTATTAATCTCGTGACAGTAAGCTGGTTCATCCATTCGTTCAATGGTGATCTGGGGAGCCTCGTTATCCCATTTAAGTTTAAACATGGATGACATTGTGGCTAGCGCGTCTGCTAGTTGATTTTCTTCTCGCGGGAAATGCTCGAAGGTAATCTTCTCAAAATGTGGGATCAAAGTCAACACATGTTCTTTGTAGGGGATAAGGTTAGGGTCTTTGGTGTCCCATTCCCCTTTGATCTGGCTGATGACCAAAGTTGAATCTCTGAATACACTTAAGGACTTGATCCTCAAATCTATGGCAGCTTTGAGACCAAAAATGCACGCTTCGTATTCTGCCATGTTATTTGTACAGTTGAAACAGAGTCTTGCTGTAAAGGGAGTGTGACATCCTTCAGGAGATATGAGTACAACACTGATTCCATTGCCGAGTGCGTTGGATGCCCCATCAAAAACCAGGGTCCATCAGGATCCTTGTTCGGGTCCGTCATATGGTCTGAATTCTTCAAAGTTGTTTACCATCATGATGTCTTCATCTGGGAATTTGAACTTCATGGACTGGTAGTCATCCACAACTTGATGAGCAAGGTGGTCTGCTAGCACACTGCCCTCTATTGCTTTTTGGATAGTATACTGAATGTCATATTCTGTCAGGATCATTTGCCATCTCGCTATTCTCCCAGAGAGGGCGGGCTTCTCGAATATGTATTTTATTGAATCCATCTTGGATATCAATAAGGTAGTATGAGTCAGCATATACTGTCTTAGCCGGCAAGCAGCCCATTCCATAGCACATCAAGTTTTCTCGAGCTGTGAATATCTTTTTTCGCAGTCGGTAAACTTCTTTCTCAAGTAATAAATAGCATGCTCTTTTTGGCCATACTCGTCATGCTGCCCCAGCACACACCCCCATTGAATTTTCCAAAACAGTTAGATACATGATCAATGGTCTTCCCTCGACTGGTGGCATCAAAATAGGAGGCTCTTGTAGGTACTCTTTGATCTTGTCGAACGCAGTTTGGCACTCGTCATTCCATTTAACTACTTGATCTTTCTTCAGTGATTTGAAGATTGGTTTACAAGTAGCTGTTAAGTGAGAAATGAATCGGGCAATGTAGTTTAAACGTCCCAAGAATCCTCTGACTTCCTTCTCGGTATGAGGAGCAGGAATTTCTTGTATTTCTTTCACTTTGACAGGATCCACTTTGATACCTTTACCGCTGACGACAAAGCCTAGGAGTTTACTGGACCTCACCCCAAATGTGCATTTATTCGGGTTCAACCTCAGCTTGTATTTCTTCAGCCTCTCAAACAGTTTCTGCAAATGATCAAGCTATTCCTCTTCAGTTTGAGATCTGGATATCATATCATCCACATAGACCTCTATTTTGTGATGTATCATGTCGTGAAATAAGGCTACCATGGCAGCTGATAAGTTTCCCCAGCATTCTTCAACCCGAATGGCATAACCTTGTAACAGAAAGTGCCCCACTGTGTGACAAAGGTCGTTTTCCCCATGTCCTCAGGCGCCATTTTGATTTGGTTGTAGCTTGAGAAATCATCCATGAAGGAAAACACCTTATGATGTGTTGTATTGTCAACCAAAATATCGATGTGGGGAAGTGGGAAATCATCCTTAGGGCTTGCCCTATTCAAATCTCTGTAGTCTATGCACATTCGTACCTTGTCGTCCTTTTTAGGCACGGGAACAACATTGGCGACCCATTGCGGATAGGGGGTGACGGCCAAGAATCCGGCGTTGAATTGTTTCATGAATTTCGCTTTGATCTTTTCTGACATGTCTGGTCGCATGCGGCGGACCTTTTGTTTTACCGATGGGCTGTCTTCTTTTGTTGGTAGACGATGTACCACGATACCTTCATCAAGTCATTGCATGTCTTCACACGACCAGGCAAAGACCTCAACATAATCATGTAGCAACTGAATCAGATGCTTCTTGACACTGGGTTCCAGATTGGCACCCACCTTGACTTCTTTCTTGTCTTCTTCGGTACCTAGGTTAACGGTGTCCACTGGTTCTTCGTGGGACTGAATGGTCCTTTCTTCTTGTTTTAGAAACCTGGCTAGTTCCCCTGGCACTTCACAATCTTCCTCACCTTCGTCTTCGGTTTGGTAGATTAGATTTTCAGAGTCACTGAAGGCCATGGCAGAATTGTTACCCATGGGATCCCGAATGGATGTAGATCTGCATTTTGAATGTTAGTGTGTGTAAGAGTATAGCTATCTTTGAAAGAAATAAAAAAATGTAAAAAATAAAGACAAAGAACACAAAGTTTTTATGCAAAAACGTCCATGATTCATTGATGACATATGAAAATTAGATGACAACCCTTACAAAATGGACCGTTATGCCTCTGGTAAGACACAAGGCTTTAAAAGTCTGAATTGTTTAATTATTACAGATCCGACAAAATTTAAAGACAATTAATGTTGGATAAAAGTAATTGGGACAAAATCTCTAGCTTCCCAGTTGTTGAGTCCTCCATCGACAGTTGGGAAAATCCATTCCTCCAGGTCGTAGTAGTCCTCATCATCCTCCACTGTGTTGACTCCGTGGTTGTTGATCTTCAAGGGTGATCCCCCGACACGAGCACGGCGTACATATTTCTGGGCTCCTGAAGTGAAACCCAAACCAAATTTGTCATACTTGTATAGGATATCTGTGAGTTGGCTCCAAATAATGAACACACCTTCTTCTATTACTACCTTGGCATCTTTCAGAGAAGACATCTTTAGCGGAGGTCTTGTAATCTTTGGGATTTGGGACACAACTTTGGTTACTGCCACGATTGGTGGGACTTTCTCGAAATGCTGAAACGGAGTTTCAATAAATTCACCATCCAATTCCACGTATCTGAAGGAGTTTAAATAAATTACCATATATTCCTCTTCTCCATGGACAGTAATGATCTTCCCCTTGGTTGGATATTTCAGCATTTGATGTAACGTAGAAGTGACAGCACCAGCATTGTGAATCCATGGTCGGCCCAATAAGCAGGAGTAGGAAGGGCGAATGCCCATCACGTAAAAATTTGAATCAAAGGTTTGGGTTCCAACTTTTATGGGGATGTCCACCTCCTCGTGCACCATTCTCTTTGAACCCTCGAAGGCCCTTACCACTATATTGCTGGGTTTTAAGGTCAAACCTTCACAGTCGAGTCTATCAAGAGCCTTATTAGGCAGCATATTCAAAGAAGAACCGATATCCACCAAGACATGGGTCAAATTTGTTCCCTGGCATTCGACAGAAACATGTAATGCCTCATTGTGCTTCCTCCCTCTAGGTGTCAAGTCAGCATCAGAAAATCCTAAACCATTATCCACGGTCAAGCTGGCCACACAGTCTTGGAACTGATCACCGATGGTTTCTTGTGGTACATGAGAAGTTTTAAGGAATTTCACTAAGGCCTTCGCATGAGCCTCGGAGCACAACAATAAAGCCAACATGGAAATCTTTTACAGAGTCTGCCCTAGCTGTTCGACTATGTTATAGTCGCTTCTCTTTATAATTTTTAGAATTTCTTCCATCTCCTTTTTGGAGGCCTCAGGGATAGATATCGTTTGCTCCTTCATCCAGACAGGCTCAACCAAAATTCCTTTTCCCCGAGTCTCGGTTGACTCGGCGGTAGGAGTGTCAGCAGGTGTAACTATAGGAATTATAGTAGTAGTAGTGTCAACAGGAACAGAAACAGGGATGATTACAGGGCCGGTAACAATCTTCAGAGGAGCAATATCTGGAGAAAAAATTCTTCCACTTCGAGTTATCTTGATGGTTCCCGTAATATTACTGATGTTGGGGTCAACCTTCTCAAGAATTGAGTCTTCATCATCCAGCCAATCTTGTTTGACACTGTGATAGTAGACGTCGCCCCCATAATTCCGTGGAACAGTTTTATCTGATGAGTACGGGATTGGACCTGGAATAGTAATTATCAATGGAGATAATTTAAGAACTGATGTAATCCTAACGGGTCTTTTGGTGGAGACCCTGGAAGGATTGGCGGAAATGGTTACTATTGAAACATCTTTGTAAGAAACGGTTGGAATAGGAGCCTTTTCAAACAAAATCTCTTTGTCATCCATTAGGTGTTGAACACCTGCTTTCAATAAATGACAACTAGTTGGTAGGGATAGACAGAAGTGGCATCCTTCATCACAACCCGGAAATAAACCAGCTTTTAAAAGGTTCTTCTTGATGGTCGGGAGAGGAGTAACAAGTTCATCAACAGTAGAAACAAACATATCATCTTCAACAGCGTTAACACCGCGTCCATGCTTGGGCATAAGAGCGGTGATAACATTCGGGATTTCAGGAGCATCAAACTCAATTTATTTTGCTTCAAGAAGGTCTTGCACCTTGTTTTTCAAAGCCCAACAGTTGTTAGTGTCATGGCCTGGGCTTTCTTAATGGTATGCACAACGAGCATTAGGATGGTAGTGAGGAGATGTTGTGTTAGGATTCTTCAGAGCCTCTTTCAAAGTTACCAGGTTGGATCTCAACAAGTGTGGCAGGACTTGAGATAGAGTCATATTAATCTGGGTAAATTGTCTTACTGGTCTTTCTGTTCTAGGCTGATTGTTCCTTTGTTGAGTAGGTGCAGGCTTAGGGATCATGACAGCCCCTACCATTGGTAGGTGTTCAGTCCTATCTTGATTCCTTTGAGGATACACAACACAAACTTATTTCTTCTCAATAAATGGTTTTCTTACAGCGGAGGAGGATGCGTCTTTTTGGATCTTCCCACTCTTAATCCCATCTTCCAATCTTTCTCCGGTCAAGATTAGTTTAGTGAAGCCTACTGAGGAGCTTCCAATTAAATGATTAAAGAAAGGACCGAACAAGGTACCCAGAAACATGTCTACTAGTTCTCTTTCATAAAGGGGAGGTTGGACTCTTCCTGCTAAGTCCCTCCATTTCTGAGCGTAGTCTTTGAAACCTTCATTTGAAACCATAGCCATACTCTGGAGTTGAGTACGGGTATGAGAAAGGTCCGTGTTGTACTGATATTGTTTATAGAAAGCAACGGCAAGGTCTTCCCAATTATGGATGTTGGCCCTTTCTAGTTGATAGAACCAATCAAGTTGAGTTCCGGATATATTGTCTTGGAAAAAGTGGACTATAAATCTATGTCCGCAGTGTGAGGCTGTATCTTCCTCACATAGGATCGAAGATGCATTTTGGGGCACGAAACTCCATCATATTTAGAAAATATTGGTGCCTTGAATTTTGGTGGAATGATAATCTCAGACACCAGACCTAGCTCCTCAAAGTCTAACCCATGCACTTTCTGGATTTCCATTGCGCTTAGTCATTCTTCCATATGCTTGTATTTGTCGTCGGTCGGGGGTTACTGCTCTTCAGAGTAATACTCCTCTTCTTCCTCTTCAGACTCTTGCTGGACAAATGCTTCCTTGCCTTTCCCATCTTGATTGTCTTTTTCACCATATGACGTTTCAAAGTCTAGGGTCCTTCTTGCTTGTCCTTGGAACCTTCTTATCATGTTCAGAACTTCGGTTACTTTCTTTTTCTTCTTCTTTTCTTCAATCAGCAAGGTTTTCAGATCTTCTTGTCCTTTGGCTAAAGTCAAGAATAACATCTGAAACTGAGCATTCTATGCTTGGAGGTCTTTTACCGTCTGCTCCAGATCTATATTACTGAAATAAACAGTAGAAAGATAAGGAGACTTGTCGTAAGAAACCTGCTTATGTTATGATGAATGGTAAATGCATATGCAATGATTTCAAGGAACTTAGAGATTTAAAATTGCTTTAGACCAAAAAAGGAACACACATTATATTAATAAATCAGAGCTTGAGTAAATCATGCCTCTTTTGGGATTACAAAGTACAAAAACTCTAAGATAAAAAAGTTGTACGCGTCCTCTTTGGCGCAATGTAGGCATTCAGGCTCCGCTCCTCATGAAGTTTCTTAGTGAGTTCCAAAACCTTCTTCTTGCTGGCGTAGAATTTGGCTTCAAAAATGTCTCGCTCCCCCCTTAAGCTGTATCCAATCCCTTTGTAAGTCTTCAAGAGAGATGGCCATGTCAGGATGCAGGACAGTGTATGGAACATCTCCTTCCACAACAGGCTCTATGATTATTGGGAGAATGGAGGGGTAAGGCATCATAAGACTTTTAGCACGAGCTCGTACCCATTTGAGGTAAGTCTCAAGAGGGATGGAATTCTTATGCCCCAATGTCTTGCTATCTACCTTGTTCAACATCCTCCAAGCTCGGATAAACCTCTGGCGATGACCTTGATCGTCATTCTCGTAGTCAAATACTAAACCTTGAATGAGCATCTCATGTAGGCCATTCCTTCGGGCGTAACCAAATTGTCTTAAGGCTAAGCAGGGGTTGTAGGTGATACCTCCTCTAATGCCAAGTAAAGGGACATTAGGGAATTCTCCACAATGGTCGACAATAGTAACATTCTCTATGGATCGGGAACACTGTGATACTATGGGAGAACTGACTTGAGGTTTTGCGTTTGTGTTCGCAAATGTTTCGGTTTAGCAAGAGTCGCCACCGACTTTTCTTTTATCCAAAAGGAAAGGTGAAAAAGCACAGGAAAGACCTTTGATAGGTTTTCTTGGGTTCAGAGGGTAGATTATGAAAAGGGAAGGTGCAAGCACCCTTTTCATCCAAGGTTATCCATGGGCTCTTAGTTACTTGTTTAGATCACTTGCTTTTGCTTTTCAATTGTTTGAAATGGTGCTTTGTGTGTGGTTTTGAAAATGTTTTGAAAAGAGGCCATCGTTGTGGCAACCCTTGTAATGATTCTTATTTGAATGTATACAAAGGTGTATTGTCTTTTGAAAAGATATTTCAATGTTTGAAAGTTTTGGAAGTTTGTTTTGGGAAATGTTTTGAAATTGTGTTGTGAGGTGTGTTTAAAAATAGCAAGGATGTTTTTGCAAGTTTTGATCAATTAACTAAGAGTTGTCTACCCTATTTTACTCAAGAGTCTTTCCTACACATTTTTAATCCTTTTGACAGTGTTGTTTTACCATTGCATTTGGTAAACAACCTTGTATTTGGATGTTAAACGGGACAGGCGCGGGTCATCGTATTGACCATGATAGCAATATTGCCAAGTATCTTTAGCAATTTTTTTTAGGGACTAGATCATTTTTGTATAGGCAACCAAAATAGCGTCATCGAGGGACTATGATCTTTTGTTTTGTTTTTGTTTTGCCAAGATACTCAAGATGCATAACATGGCCATTTTAAAGGCAACAAGTGGATGAAACCCTAGGGGGTGCATGTGTGCATTGTGTTGTCATTTTCATGCATTTAGGTCTTGTTTTTAGGTCAAACTATTTGTTTTGATTTTGGAATATTGCATACAAACCCTAATCTTTAACATGGCATACTTGAAAGCTATAAATGCGTAAAATAAATCTACGACTATTACAACATTGATATGGGGACGGGGATACAATTTTTGAATAGGGGATTATTTTGCAAGAAATTAAAACGCTAATATTTACTATTACGTCCAAATTGAATTATTTGCATTAAATAATAAATAAACAATATTTAAACAAACAAATTAAGTATGAATGTGCAAAATATTATAAGTATGCAAAGAGAATGTTTTTGTTTATTTTTATGAATGTGAAAATATAATATTTAATGTATTAAAAAAAATAGAAATAGAATATTATTTTTGTCAAGGGTTAAAAAAACCTAATTTTCTTTAAGAAAAGTATATATATTAATTATATTGTTTATATACAATAAAATAAAAAAATAATGAAATATGTACAAATGGTCAAAAAATGAAAATATATTAGAAAAACATTATTTAAGTATAAATAATAAAATAAAGGTATAATATTTTTATGTATTTTTTATAGTTTTTTTTTATTAAATAAAATAAAGGTATATTATCTAAAAATTATTTTTATGTTAGAAAAATAATAAAAAAATACAAAATAAAATATGAACATTTATGAAAATGTTTTTAGTAATTTTTGTTATTTGAAAAAATAAAATGGAGTCAGAAATAAAAAGAAATGAAAATAATATGAAAATATAAAACAAATGGGTCAGGGGGTGCAGTCAGCAAAGAGGGGAGGTGTCAAAAATAAGAAACAAAGGCTCAGCCCAGTTCCAAGCTTCATCTTCAACCTTCGTTCAAAAATACGTGCGCCTGTACAAAATCTGGAAAACCTGCATACGTGCTCTAATGCAAAAACTCATAACACCAAAGTCATAGCATTTTTCAAGACAATTCCAACCATATAAAGAACTCAATCTAACTCTCAAAGACCAGAGAGAATTTCTCTGGCCTAATTTCTAACCTAACTTTTTCAGGAAGTTCATGAATCAAATTCTCTTAACACGATTAACTTAAATGAAATCTAAGCATATGTACAGCTTCAGGGCTATGAGTACTACATTTTTTATTCACAAACCTAAGCCTAATGATTCCTAAATAGAGAGATAGGAAGTTGACAAAAACCTGTTTCATTTGAAATCGTGTATGGCAATGTGGAGCTTTTCAGTGAGACCTGAGGTGCTTGGGAGCTTGCCTGAACTTCCTCTGATCTTCCCCAGTGCTTAGATTGCTTTGGATTTGCTTGAACAAGCTTGTAGAATTCAACCTGCACAAGCTGAAAACAGAAATGGTGAAGCTTGCAAATGGAGCTACAGTCAATGGCCAATGATTGGGATAGCTTGGATAGGTTATATGGAATGTATTGGAACAAGTTTGGGGCAAAACGCACAAGTAACTTGTGAGATGGAAGTGAAACTGAAGGGAGTGCCCTGTTTTGCAAAAGGAAGGTGATTTTGTGTTTTGGAAGGCTTTAGGGTTCAATAATTCGTGTTTTTGGCTCAAGGCAATGTGAAAAACTGGTTTCAAATGCTTGCAAGGGTTGGTTATATCAGATATGCAAGTTTTTTTTTATTTTGGCAAGTTTCTTGTATTTTAAGCAAAAGTATCAAGTGGTAAGGGACAGGCCTGTACAAGCTATCTTCCAGCTTGCCTTTTTGTCATCTTGGCCCCTCAACTTTGTGGATATAGTTTGTTGTCCAATATTTGGTTCAAGGCTCAAGGATGCAATTTGACATAAAGCAAAATTTGACAAAAATGGCAATGTTGCCTTTTTGCTATTTTTGGATTAATCTTTTGTGTAATCCTCTAATGATCAGAACAAAGCTTCAAACCAATGGATTTGCATTTAATTATTGAGTATGAAAGGGTTTAGGGACATGTAATCAAGTACAAACAATGTTGGATGGAAGTTGCAACTTGTAGCAACATGAAACATGCCATGGATCAAAGTGAGTTTTTGCCAAATTCAAACCTTCGATTCTCCATAACCACAAATCATTTTGGAGATTTCTTGGACATTTTGGAAAGCTTGTAACATTCTCTACAATCTATCTTTGAAATTCATTTTGAGATTCCAAGTGGAACTATGTGAAAGATTTCCATGAAGATAGGTCAAAATCCTGCCTAAACTAGTGCAACATTTCACTAAGTTAAAAGTTTCATGGACCCTTGTTCCAAAAATCATAACTTGAGATCCAAGCTTATTTTGGGAACACTTTGTGAATCAAAGTTGTAGAATTTGTGGAGAACTACAACTTTCATGTTGGAAGTTTTGTTTGAATCCAATTGCATCATGGTGAAAATGTTGGGCAAAGTTGGGAAAAAATAAGAAAATTTCATAACTTAGAAAAATTCTAAGATGAAATTTTTCAATTTTAAACCCTAATTTTCAAAATTAGGTTTCTTGATGAACAAGTTTCATGTTTTGACACATCTTGATGAAAAATAACCCTTGGCACTTGATTTTGACCAAAAAGTCAAAGTTTGACTTTTTAGTGTACAGTCAAATTTTGATCAGTTGACTGAAAAATTCATTTGTCAATCCAATGCAATTGAGATCTTTTGAACCTTGTGAATAGGTCAAGATGATGCCATTGAGTCCTTGAATTCATGCTTGAAACCAATTTGCCATTGGCTAGGTTAAAAATCAGAAATTGCCCTTGTGTAGTCAAAACCCTAAAAATGACCATTTTGCCCTTTTGATGATTTGATCAAATTTCTTGAGGAGTTGTGGTCCAAACTTGATAAAATGGTTCATATGAGCCTATAATGTTGATGTGGATCAAAAATTGTGAGGTTTGACTGTAAATTGGCCACAGTTGACTTTTTCCCCAATATAGTTGATTTTTATGTCAACTGTCCAATTGACTGGGCAAAAATTTGATTCAAGGCTTGAAACTTGGTAGGGGAAATATTATAAGTCCAACATGAAGTGTGAAAGTCACTTTGAGCATTGAAAGCCCAAAAATCCTTGTGCAAACTCAAACCCTAATTTAGGTCATCAGTGCAAGGAAAAGTCTTGAGAAGTGCAAAACCCTAATTTGGTCTTGAGTCCAAAGAGTCTTGTGAGGAGAAATCTTGATAAAATGAGAGGGAAAATTTTGGGGTACAACAGCTGCCCCTGTTCAATCTTCTTGAACCTGAAGAGTTAGATTGGCGAGTTTTCCTTTCGTGACTCGAAGGTAAAAGATGATTGGACACTAGAGTGCCCGTAAATTTGCACTCGTCAAAATGTAGCTGAGGGAATGGGCTTAAAGATGCCATTTGGAGATGATAGAATCTTGTTGGAGATGGGCTTAAGGATGCCATCCAAAATATTTTGATGAAAATCAGGAGAATGAACACCAAATTGGTATCTGTATTTGGAACGTATCTGAGTCGTATCTGGAGATTGGATTCGTATGAGCAAAGGAATGGCGTCCGTGTATGAAGCGTATCCGAGATGTAACTGTATTTCATTCTTGAATGAATATCAGAATGACTGTCGTGTCTGGAGTGTATCTGTATTGTATCTGTATTCTGAATGGGCGACAGAAAAACATCCGTGTATGGAGCATCTCTGGGCTGGGGATAAATTCCGAATGAGTGACAGAATGGCAACCGTGTCTGGTGCGTATCTGGACTGTATCTGAAGTTGAGATCTGTATGAGTAGCAGAATGACTTCCGTGTCTAGAGTGTATTTGTACTGTAACTGGGATATGAATAAGTGACAGAATGACTTCCGTGTCTGGAGTGTATCTGAACTTGAAGTTGATAGTTGAATCTGAATGAGAATTAGAATGTCTTCCATGTCTGGAGCGTATCTAATATGTATCTGATTGTTGAAGTCTGAATGAGTAGTAGAATGACCATCGTGTCTGGGGTGTATCGATATTGTATCTTGACTTAAAATTCTGAATGAGTAGTATAATGACCTCCGTGTCTGGGGTGTATCCGTACTATATCTGAAATCCTTGAACATTTGTTAAAGATAGCTTTTAATCTCATCCTGAAAAGGGTAAAATGTTAGCTGAAACACAAAGTTATGTTGCATGACATGTATGATGCAATAAAATGTGTTCTATCAATGTTTATTATATATGAATGTAATGGATGTGCATGTAAGCTGATTAGCTGTCTTGCTGAGAAAAATAAATCCTTAATAGCTGGAGATAATGAAATCCTTGACTGCTACCGGGGAAAATAAATCCTTAACTGCTGTTGGAGATTCAAAATCTTTGATTGCTGAGAATGAGAAATCCTTGGACCACTGTTGAAGATAGAAAATCCTGGGAAACTTGTGGGGATGTGAGAATCCTTCAAGACTTTCCTGGGGAATAAAGAAAACTCTGACGATCTCTACTGGGGAATTGAAACCTTGGAGGCTTCCACTGGAGAAATGAGAATGAGAATCTTCGATCTGCTGGGAAATAACTCTGTGGGGAGAATGTTTATTCTGTTGAAGAGTTCTCAAGAGCTTGGGTTGTATACCAATCTATTGAGGAATTATTTGAAGTTGTTATCTAGTTTCTAAGATAACTTGTAGGGGAATCTTCTGATTTTAAGACAAATCTCTAGGGAATTGGAGGAAACTGGATGGTCTTCCACCAGCGTTTAAGGGTTGAAGTTTTGGACTCCGTTGGGGAAGAAAGTTTTATCTCCACTGAGGGTTTGTAGTTCAAAGTTTTCTGGCTCCGCTGGGGATTGGGAGTTTGGAAACTTAGTTCTGATGGGGATTTTGAAACTTAACCCCGTTGGAGATATGTATTTCAAGGCTATAGCTCGGCTGAAGATTTCTCCTGGAATAGCCCAAAGATGTTTTCCCATACTTTCAATCTGTCAGTAATTATTCTTTCTCATTTCGTTTTATTTGTAAGCAGTGATTATATTCAAATGCATATGCTCATTTAATAAATCACTGGACATTTTCAAATAAAACATAAGTGTAAAAAAGAAAGGAAAGGCAAACAATTTCCTGCACTTTGAGGTATCTTTGTATTAACTTTGTGTAAGTATTTTGTACAAAGGAGACAGACATCCTAGTAAGAGAATGTTGTCATAAAATTGAGAAAAAATTTATACAAAGAAAGATGGCTAAGTGTAACAATTCCATGGGGTTCCCATTCTGCTATAGCCTTCGTAACTCTGAGTGTCTTGTTCATTCGTTGCTTCGTCCGCATATGATTGGATTGATCAGAATCTTGGAGCTTGTCTGGTGAGGAGATCGTCCTTAAAGTGATCCGACGAGACATAGTCATACGCTTTAATTCCCTAACTTTTTCCTGGATCGCCCTTTCGGGTTTTCGATCCACCGGGAAACCCTTTTTTGCCCAAGTCGCCCTTTCGGGTTTTCAACTTGTCGGGTGTACAGATTTTCTTTATTTATCCCTAATTTTTTCCTGAACCGCCCTTTCGGGTTTTCGATTCACCGGGATGCCCATTTTTTCCCAAGTCGCCCTTTCGGGTTTTCAACTTGTCGGGTCGTTTATGCATAGTATCTTTTGACTATGTCTGCGTTTGCAGGGTGAGGCAGGTCATCGCCGTCCATGGTGGTCAGGATCATTGCCCCACCAGAAAAGATGTTTTTGATCACAAATGGTCCTTCGTAAGTAGCAGTCCATTTTCCCCTGGGATCACTTTGCGGCAAGATGATCCACTTGATTACAAGGTCCTCGACTTGATATACTTGTCTCTTGACTTTCTTGTTGATGGCCTTGATCATACGTTTTTGATACGCCTGACCATGGCAAATAGTAGTAAGTCGCTTTTCGTCAATCAAGTTAAGTTGATCAAGTCGGGTTTGAATCCAATCGTCTTCACTCAAACCAGCATCTTTCATGATTCTCAAGGAGGGAATCTGAACCTCGATAGGTAAAACAGCCTCCATGTCGTATACCAAAGAAAAGGGTGTTGCCCTAGTTGAAGTGCATGTCGTGGTACGGTACCCGTGCAGAGCAAATGGTAACATCTCATGCCAGTCCTTGTAGGTGACTGTCATCTTTTGTATGATCTTCTTGATATTTTTGTTCGCTGCTTCGACAGCACCGTTCATCTTAGGCCGATAAGGAGATGAATTGTGATGTTGAATCTTGAACTGCTCGCACAGAGCGGTGATCATAGTATTGTTCAAATTCGTACTGTTGTCAGTGATGATCCTATCGGGGATATCATACCGGCATATGAGGTTCTGCTAGATGAAGCGGGCAACCACATTCTTTGTAACGGAGGCGAAGGAAGCTGCTTCGACCCACTTGGTAAAGTAATCAATGGCCACCAGGATGAAACGGTGTCCATTGGATGTTGTAGGCTTGATCTCTCCAATCATGTCGATTCCCCACATCGCGAATGGCCAAGGAGCTGTTAAGACATTGAGGGGAACTGGAGGAATATGTACCTTATCAGCATAGATTTGGCATTTGTGACAAGTACGGGAATGTTGATGACAATCAGCTTCCATGGTAGACCAGTAGTAGCCTTCCTGTAAAATCTTCTTAGACATCATATGACCGCTTGAGTGGGTGCCAAAGGTGGCATTATGTAGTTCAGCCATGATCTGCTCAGCTTCAACCTTTTCCACACAACGGAGTAGGACACAGTCAAGATTGCGCTTGTATAGGATACCATTTCTCAGAAAGAACTTGGCCGCAAACCTCCTTAAGAACTTTTTGTTATTGACTGAAGCTCCTTCAGGGTATTCTTGTGCTTCGAGATACCTTTTGACGTCATGAAACCAAGGTCGGTCCACCACTTCTTCGGTATTAATCTCGTGACAATGTGCAGGTTCGTCCATTCGTTCAATGGTGATTTGAGGTGCCTCATTATCCCAGTTAAGTTTAAACATGGATGACATTGTAGCTAGCGCATCTGCTAGCTGATTCTCTTCTCGCGGGAAATGCTCGAAGGTAATATGCTCGAAATGTGGTAACAATGTCAGGACATGTTCTTTGTAAGGGATGAGGTTAGGGTGTTTAGTATCCCACTCTCCTTTGATTTGACTGATAACCAAAGCTGAGTCCCCAAATACAATCCAAGATTTGATTCCCAAGTCAATAGTAGCTTTGAGACCAAAGATGCAAGCTTCATACTCGGCCATGTTATTGGTGCAACTGAAGCAGAGTCTAGCGGTGAAAGGTGTATGGCAACCTTCTGGAGAGATAATTACCGTGCCGATACCGTTCCCAAGTGCGTTGGAGGCACCATCAAAGTACAGAGTCCATCGGGATCCTTTTTCAGGTCCGTCACACGGTCTATTTTCTTCAATGTTGCTCAAAGTCATGATATCCTCGTCAGGAAAGTCGAACCTCATGGATTGGTAATCTTCGACAGCTTGATGGGCCAAATGATCGGCTAACACACTCCCCTTTATAGATTTTTGGGTTGTGTACTGTATATCATATTCGGTGAGGATCATTTGCCATCTAGCAATTCTTCCGGATAGAGCAGGCTTTTCGAAGATGTACTTGATCAGATCCATTTTAGAAATCAGCAGAGTGGTATGTGTCAACATATACTGCCTTAGCCGGCGAGCAGCCCATACCAAAGCGCAGCAAGTTTTCTCGAGCAGTGAGTAGCGAGTCTCACAATCGGTAAACTTTTTGCTAAGGTAATAAATGGCATGCTCTTTTCGGCCAGACATGTCATGTTGGCCCAATACGCACCCCCATTGAATTCTCCAGGACAGTCAGATACATGATTAAAGGTCTTCCTTCGACGGGTGGCATCAAGATAGGAGGTTCCAGCAAATACTCCTTGATTTTATCGAAAGCAACTTGACAGTCATCATTCCATTTAACCACCTGATCTTTCTTCAACAGCTTGAAGATTGGTTCACAGGTAGATGTTAAGTGATAAATGAACCATGCAATGTAGTTTAGGCGTCCCAAGAAACCTCTGACCTCTTTCTCAATGCGAGGGGCAGGCATTTCTTGTATAGCTTTGACTTTGGTAGGAACAACCTCAATGCCTTTGTTACTAACGATGAATCCCAAAAGTTTACCGGACCTGACTCCGAAAGTGCACTTGTTAGGGTCCAGTCTGAGCTTGTATTCTTTCAATCTGACAAACAGCTTTTGCAGATGGTCGAGGTGTTCTTCTTCTGTTTGTGAACGGGCTATCATATCGTCTACATGGACTTCAATCTCATGATGTATCATGTCATGAAACAAAGCTACCATGGCTCGCTGATAGGTTGCCCTGGCATTCTTCAGTCCGAATGGCATCACTTTATAGCAGAAGGTACCCCACTGCGTAACAAAAGTAGTCTTCTCCATGTCTTCGGGGGCCATTTTGATCTGGTTATACCCTGAAAATCTATCCATGAAAGAGAATACCTTGTGTTGAGCTGTATTGTCAACCAAGATATCAATGTGCGGTAGTGGAAAGTCATCTTTAGGGCTAGCCCTGTTTAAGTCTATGTAATCCATGCACATTCTGACTTTGTCGTCCTTCTTAGGCACGGGCACAATGTTAGCAACCCATTGTGGAAAGGAAGTAACGGCAAGAAAGCCAACATTGAACTGCTTCATTACTTCAGCATTGATCTTTTCGGACATGTCGGGCCTCATTCGGCGGACTTTCTATTTGATCGGTGGACAGTCTTCTCTTGTAGGGAGACGGTGAACCAGAATATTTGTATCGAGTCCCGGCATGTCTTCGTAGGACCAGGCGAAGATCTCAACATATTCATTCAACAGCTGAACTAAGCGCTCTTTGACACTTGGCTCCAGGTTGGCACCCACTTTAACCTCTTTTCTGTCTTCCTTTGTTCCCAAGTTGATAGTCTCTAACAACTCCTCGTGAGGTAGAATAGCCCTTTCTTCATGTTGCAAAAGTCTAGCCAACTCTCCAGGCACTTCACAGTCTTCATCACCTTCATATTCGGCATGATTGACCAGATCTTCAGAGTAACTGAAGGCCATAGCAGAATTGTTACCCATGGAATTCGGAGTGGATGGCTACCTACATTTTGTGAGTGTGGGTGTGTGTAAGGGATAGCCACCTTTAAACAAATAAAATGTAAAAAGAAAGAAAATGAACACAAAAGTTTATATATGAAAACGTCAATGATTCATTAAAAATGGCATATGAAGATGAAAAATCAAGCCCTTACAAATGGAGCTATATGCCCCGGGTAAGGCATTAGGCAAAAAGTGTACGAATTGTTTTAAAATTATTACAGACCAACAGAAAATGTTCAAAAGATAAATTATTGATTGACGAAAGTAATGGGAACAAAGTCTTTCGCCTCCCAGTTGTTCAGTCCTCCTTCAATAGTTGGAACGATCCAGTCTTTAAAATTGCTTTATTCTTCATCATCCTCTAAAGCATGAACTCCATGATGAGTGATTTTCAATGGCGGTCCTCCAGCCCGGGAGCGACGTACAGCCTTCTGACTAGCAGCAGTGAAACCCAAGCCGAACTTATATGTCTTGTAAGGAAAATCTGGAAGTTGACCCCATATTGTGCTTCCTCCTTCCTTGATCACAGCCTCTGCATCTTTAAGGGATGACATTCAGGACACAGGTTTGGTAATGATGGGCACATAAGTCATTGTCTTGGCTATCGCAACCTCAGTAGAAAGCTCTTCAAAGTGATGAAAGGGGGTCTCAATGAATCACCATCTAATTCAACATAGCGGAATGAATTCAGATGGCTTATCATATACTCCTCCTTGCCACGAACTGTCACAATTTTCCCCTGGACTGGGTACTTAAGCTTCTGATGCAGAATGGACGTAACGGTCCCAGCATGATGAATCCACGGTCTTCCTAACAAGCAAGAGAAGGAGGGACGGATATCCATGACATAAAATGTGGAGTGGAAAGTTTCAGTACCCACTTTAATTGGGATGTCCACCTCCCCGTGGACCATCTGCTTAGAACCATCAAAGGCTCTTACAATTATATTGCTGGGCTTTAAGGTCAATCCTTCACAGTCTAATCTGTCCAACGCTTTCTTAGGAAAGACATTTAAAGACGACCCGGTATCAACCAAGACGTGTTCTAGAGTCGTCCCCCTGCATTCCACCGAGACATGCAGGGCGTCGTTATGCTTTCTCCCCTTAGATGTTAAGTCGGCATCGGAGAAACCAAGACCGTTGTCGGCTGTAAGGCTAGCTACACACTCTTGAAATTGGTCCGCAGAGGTTTCTTGAGGCACATGGGCCGTCTTCAGGAATTTGATCAAGGCTTTGGCATGGGCTTCGGAACAAAGCAATAGGGCCAGCATAGAGATTTTTGAAGGGGTTTTCCCCAGTTGTTCTACGACATCATAGTCGCTTTTCTTAATTATTTTTAAAATCTCCTCCATTTCCGTTTGAGTGGTCTCGGGGATGACCAAAGGCTGAGCCCTCGTCCTGACGGGCGCTTCTTGGATCCCCTTACCTTTATCAGCAGTAATAGCAGAGGATATAGCTTTGGGAGTTATAATTTCTTCAATCACTGGAGTTCGTACAGATGTGTTGACTGGCACCGGAGTAAACTTAGGAGCACTTAAGGGTCCGAAGATTGCCCTTGGAGGAGCAATCTCCAGAGAGAAGATTCTTCCGCTGCAGGTGATCTTACTTGTCCCCGCAATATTTCCTACAGCAGGAGTCTCTTCATCTGAACTTTCTTTAACTTATTTGATCTGCTTAACACCGTGGTAGAAGATCTCTCCTTCATAATTCCACGGTATTGTCTTGTTGGACTTGTATGGGATAGGCCCCGACATTGTTATCTTCAGAGGTACAAACTTTGGATCAGGTGTAATCTTAACAGGTCTTTTGGAGACCTTGGAAAGATTGTCGGAAATGGTGATTATATAAACATTGTTGATTGGAGTAACAGGAGTAACAGGAGTTTTCTTGAAGAGGATTTCTTGATTATCCATCAGGCGTTGGATGCCTGACTTCAATAGCGGACAATCGGATTGCAAGGTCGAACAAAGGTAACAATCTTTTTCACAGCCCAGGAAAATCCCGGCTTTCAACAGATTCATCTTGATCATTGGCAATGGAGTCATTAAGTCATCAACAACAGTAACATTAAGATCTTCTATAACAGCATGGACATTGTGACCATGTTTTGGCATTGTAGCGGATATCACATTAGGTTTTTCAGGTGCGTCAAACTCCACCTCCTTGGCATCTATTAAATCCAGGATCTTATTTTTAAGGGCCCAACAATTGTTGGTGTCGTACCCCACACTGTCCAAATTATAGGCACACTTTGCATTTGAATGGTAATAGGGAGAAGAGGTATTTGGGTTCTTCAGCACCTCTTTCAAGTTTGTAAGGTTTAACTTTAACAGATGAGGGAGAACCTGAGCAGATTTCATATTGATCCGAGTGAATTGCCATGCAGGCCTTTCCACCCTGGCTTGGTTAGCTCTGGGTTGACTGCTTCGAGGTTGATTGGCTGCAGAATTCTGGATCATCACATCCCCTACCGCTGGTCGGCGCTCCATTCTTCCTTGATTTCTCTGGGAGTAAACAATTGAGACCTCTTTCTTGGCTGGAAAAGTTTTCTTGATAGCAGCGGAAGCAGATGCATCCTTCTGAATTTTACCGCTTTTAATGCCAGCTTTGACTCTTTCACCGGTCAGAATTAGTTCGGTGAACCCTGCAGATGAGCTCCCGATTAAGTGATTAAAGAATGGACCTGACAGGGTCCCCAAAAACATATCTACAAGCTCTCTCTCAGACAATGGTGGCTGCACCCTTCCAGCCAAATCCCGCCACTTCTAGGCATACTCCTTAAAACCTTCATTAGAGACCATACCCATACTCTGTAATTGAGTACGAGTAGGTGCCAAGTCTGTATTATATTGATATTGTCGGTAGAAGGGAGCAGCCAAATCCTCCCAGTTATGTACATTAGATCTCTCAAGCTGATAGAACCAATCCAATTGCGTACTCGACAAACTATCTTGAAAAAAGTGGACCCACAAATCCTTATCAGAAGAATGAGGTTGGATCTTTCTGACGTAAGACCGCAGATGCATCTTCGGACAAGACAAACCATCGTATTTAGAAAATATAGGCACCTTGAATTTAGGGGGAATCACAATCCCAGCAACCAACCCTAGCTCCTCGAAATCCAACCCAGGTACTCTTTGCACCTCCATGGCTGCTAAACGCTCTTCCAAATTCTTATACTTGTCATCCGCAGGAGGATACTGCTGCTCAGAGTAATCTTCATCCTCTTCTTCTTCTTCTTCGGCCTCAGACTCGGAGGGCACTGCAGCTCCCTTTCCTTTGCCAACCCCTTCATCAGACGTCGAGGGGAAATCCAGGACTCTTCTAGCTTGGTTCTCAAATCTTCTTCCCATAGTGGCCACACCAACTCTTTTCTTTTTCTTTTTTTCTTTTTCTTTTTCCAGTAGACCTTTGAGCTCCTCCTGACCCTTTGCCAAGGTTATGAGTAGTTGCTGGAACTGTGAATTTTGTGCCTGTAGGTCTTTGACTGTCTGCTCTATATCCATCTTGCTGAAATAAACAACAGAGAGATAAGGAAACCTGGTGTGAAGACCTGCTTATGCATATAATGAATGATATGTATTCATGTAATGCATTCAAGGATTCAAAAATTCAAATTTGGTGCAAATAAAAAAGAACGCATGTCATATTAATAAGATAGAATTTGTTAGTACATAAGTTCCCCATGGGCAAAATAATACAAAATTCTAATGTAAAAAGACATTGTGCGTCCTTTTCGGTGCTATGTAGGTGTTGAGAGTCTTCTCTTCATGGAGTCGACGGGTAAGCTCCAAAACCTTCTTCTCACTGGCGTAGAAGCTGGCTTCAAAAGTGTTCCATTCTTCCTTGAGCTGTATCCAACTCTTTTGCAAATCTTCCAATGATGTTGGCATGTCAGGATGTATGAGGGTGTATGGAACCTCTCCTTCCATAACAGGCTCTTTGATCATAGGCAGAATGTAGGGGTAAGGCATCATAAGACTCTGGGCGCGGGTTCGTACCCACTTGAGGTAAGGCTCAAGGGGGATGGAATTCTTGTGCCCCAGTGTCTTACTGTCCACTTTGTTGGGCATCCTCCAAGATCGGATAAACCTTTGTCGAAGTCCTTGAGCATTGTTGTCGAAGTCAAAAACCAAGTCTGGAATCAGCATGTCATGAGGGCCATCCCGTTGGGCATACCCAAATTGTCTCAGAGCCAAGCAGGGGTTGTAGGTAATGCCTCCCCTAATGCCAAGTAGTGGGACATTAGGGAATTCCCCACAATGATCAATGATGATGACATTTTCTCTGGACCGAGAACACTAATGAACATCAGAATGTGAGAGAGTCATCAATCATTGTGACCACCTCAAGCCTTGCTCATTCTTCAAGACTGATTGGGGAAGGTGAGAAATAAACCACCTTGCTAGAAGAGGAGTACAGCACATGAGAACACCTATTTTCCTCATTGTTCGTGTGTGAAATGAGTGGAGGATATCTCCAAGCAACGTAGGCACAGGATTCTGAGATATGAAAATCTTGACAGCATTCACATCTATAAGCTGATCAGGGTTTGGGAACAAGACCAACCCATAGATAAGAAGTGCTACAATCTCTTCGAAAGCTTGCAGATCTAGAGAATTCCAGCAGTCTTGTGCCTTCTCAAATAGAAACTTTACCAAGAAACCCTTGACACCACTTCTGGTCTCCCAATGACCTTCGATATCCGATGGTTGCAAGTGTAAGGCTTGAGCAACATCTTCAGGCTTTGGTTCTCTTTTCGTACCGTTGTAGGGTAGTTGATGGAGAATAGGAATCCTCAGGAGTTGAGAAAATTCCTCCAAAGTAGGCACTAGTTGGTAATCAGGAAATGTAAAGCAATGGTGTAGGGGGTCAAAGAACTGGAAGAGAACTTTCACCATGTCTTCTTCAATGTTGGAGTTGACTAAGTTGAGAATTCTGCCATGTCTTTCACTGAAGGGAGAATTCTCTGGAATCTTGGAAGCAATCTCCTTGAGTTGAGGAGGGATTCTCACAAGGTTGACCTGGATTGTTTTTCTACGGAGTGATTCCATAACCTACAAAACAGGAACAAAGATGAAGATCCAAACCCTTGAAATGGTTAGTGGATGCATATGATGCTTTATGATGTTCATGATGTATGCACAAGTATATGTATAAGCAAATCACACAAGTTCCTAGTTTCAGGCTTGCATGGGGTTTCATAGGTAAGTACTCTCTTGAAGTTTAGTCGGCTCAACCTGTCCTATAAATAGTAACCGGGTTCTAAGGAGCTCAATATCACTGGATTATTTTTTGTGTTCATTGTTTTAGTTTAGCCACTTAACAGGAGACCAAAATATTCCAAGAAAACAACCCTCAATGAGTGTAGTATCGAGTATCTACCAACTTCGGACTGCACCAAAGCCGGTTATCTCACTACCCCTAAAAAGGCCAAGATGGTCAAGTAAAGGTTCTAAAAGTCCATTAGTGCTTCATGACATCACTCAGCAGCCCCGTATTCTCTTTGATTGACTCAAAGGCTATCGGTACCCACAAATATGTCGCACTAATATAGCTATTGCTTCAACCATGTCGGTATACCCCGCACAGTTTCAACAACGTATTGCTATTTACCTATGAATGTTTCCCGAATCCGGGTAGACGATGTCAAACCCAAACAATAGAACCAAGTGTAAAGCAATCAAAGCAAACAAGGTAAGCATGTAAAGGTGATCTAAACCCTAAGGTAACCCCACTTTTAGATATCTCCCCATCAGAGTCGCCAGTTCTGTGATACGGTGGGAGAACTGACTTGAGGTTTTGCGTTTGTGTTCGCAAAGGTTTCGGTTTAGCAAGAGTCGCCACCGACTTTTCTTTTATCCAAAAGGAAAGGTGAAAAAGCACAGGAAAGACGTTTGAGATGTTTTCTTGGGTTCGGGGGGTAGATTATGAAAAGGGAAGGTGCAAGCACCCTTTTCATCCATGGTTATCCACGGGCTCTTAGTTACTTGTTTAGATCACTTGCTTTTGCTTTTCAATTGTTTGAAATGGTGCTTTGTGTGTGGTTTTGAAAATGTTTTGAAAATAGGCCATCGTTGTGGCAACCCTTGTAATGATTCTTGTTTGAATGTATACAAAGGTGTATTGTCTTTTGAAAAGATATTTCAATGTTTGAAAGTTTTGAAAGTTTGTTTTGGAAAATGTTTTGAAATTGTGTTGTGAGGTGTGTTTGAAAATAGCAAGGATGTTTTTGCAAGTTTTGATCAAGTAACTAAGAGTTGTCTATCCTATTTTACTCAAGATTCTTTCCTACACATTTTTAATCCTTTTGACAGTGTTGTTTTACCATTGCATTTGGTAAACAACCTTGTATTTGGATGTTAAACGGGAAAGGCGTGGGTCATCGTATTGACCATGATAGCAATATTGCCAAGTATCTTTAGCAAATTTTTTTGAGGGACTAGATCATTTTTGTATAGGCAACCAAAATAGCATCATCGAGGGACTATGATCTTTTGTTTTGGTTTTGTTTTGCCAAGATACTCAACATGCATAACATGGCCATTTTAAAGGCAACAAGTGGATGAAACCCTAGGGGGTGCATGTGTGCATTGTGTTGTCATTTTCATGCATTTAGGTCTTGTTTTTAGGTCAAAAATATTATAAGTATGCAAAGAGAATGTTTTTGTTTATTTTTATGTATGTGAAAATATAATATTTAATGTATTAAAAAAATAGAAATAGAAGATTATTTTTGTCAAGGGTAAAAAAAACCTAATTTTCTTTAAGAAAAGTATATATATTAATTATATTATTTATATACAATAAAATAAAAAAATAATGAAATATGTACAAATGGTCAAAAAATGAAAATATATTAGAAAAATATTATTTAAGTATAAATAAATAAAATAAAGGTATAATATTTTTATGTATTTTTTATAGTTTTTTTTATTAAATAAAATAAAGGTATATTATCTAAAAATTATTTTTATGTTAGAAAAATAATAAAAAAATACAAAATAAAATATGAACATTTGTGAAAATGTTTTTAGTAATTTTTTATATTTGGGAAAAATAAAATGGAGTCAGAAATAAAAAGAAATGAAAATAATATGAAAATATAAAACAAATGGGTCAGGGGGTGCAGTCAGCAAAGAGGGGGGTGTCAAAAACAAGAAACAAAGGCCCAGCCCAGTTCCATGCTTCATCTTCAACCTTCGTTCAAAAATACGCGCGCCTGTAGAAAATCTGGAAAGCCTGCATACGTGCTCTAATGCAAAAACTCATAACACCAAAGTCATAGCATTTTTCAAGACGATTCCAACCATATAAAGAACTCAATCTAACTCTCAAAGACCGGAGAGAATTTCTCTGGCCCTAATTTCTAACCTAACTTTTTCAGGAAGTTCATGAATCAAATTCTCTTAACACGATTAACTTAAATGAAATCTAAGCATATGTACAGCTTCAGGGCTATGAGTACTACATTTTTTATTCACAAACCTAAGCCTAATGATTCCTAAATAGAGAGATAGGAAGTTGACAAAAACCTGTTTCAGCTGAACTCGTGTATGGAAATGTGGAGCTTTTCAGTGAGACCTGAGGTGCTTGAGAGCTTGCCTGAACTTCCTCTGATCTTCCCCAGTGCTTAGTTTGCTTTCGATTTGCTTGAACAAGCTTGTAGAACTTAACCTGCACAAGTTGAAAACAGAAATGGTGAATCTTGCAAATGGAGTTACAATCAGTGGCCAATGATTGGGATAGCTTGGATAGGTTATATGGAATGTATTGGAACAAGTTTGGGGCAAAACGCACGAGTAACTTGTGAGATGGAAGTGAAACTGTAGGGAGTGCCCTGTTTTGCAAAAGGAATGTGATTTTGTGTTTTAAAAGGCTTGAGGGTTCAATAATTCGTGTTTTTGGCACAAGGCAATGTGCAAAACTTGTTTCAAATGCTTGCAAGGGTTGGTTATATCAGATATGCAAGTTTTTTTTTATTTTGGCAAGTTTCTTGTATTTTAAGCAAAAGTATCAAGTGGTACAAGACAGGCCTGTGCAGGCTATCTTCCAGCTTGCCCTTTTGGGATCTTGGCCCCTCAAGTTTGTGGATATTGTTTTCTGTCCAAGATTTGGTTCAAGGCTCAAGGATGTAATTTGACATAAAGCAAAATTTGACAAAAATGGCAATGTTGCCTTTTTGCTATTTTTGGATTAATCTTTTGTGTAATCCTCTAATGATCAGAATAAAGCTTCAAACCAATGGATTTGCCTTTAATTATTGAGTATGAAAGGGTTTAGGGACCTGTAATCAAGTACAAACAATGCTGGATGGAAGTTGCAACTTGTAGCAACATGAAACATGCCACGGATCAAAGTGAGTTTTTTCCAAATTCAAACCTTCGATTCTCCCTAACCACAAATAATTTTGGAGAGTTCTTGGACATTTTGGAAAGCTTGTAACATGCTCTACAATCCATATTTGAAATGAATTTTGAGATTCCAAGTGGAACTATGTGAAAGATTGCCATGAAGATAGGTCAAAATCCTGCCTAAACTAGGGCAAAATTTCACTAAGTTAAAAGTTTCATGGACCCTTGTTCCAAAAATCATAACTTGAGATCCAAGTTTCTTTTGGGAAAACTTTGTGAAAAAAAGTTGTAGACTTTGTGGAGGACTACAACTTTCATGTTGGAAGTTTTGTTTGAATCCAATTGCATAATTGTGAAAATGTTGGGCAAAGTTGGGAAAAAATAAGAAAATTTCATAACTTAGAAAAATTCTAAGTTATGAAAATTTTCAATTTTAAACCCTAATTTGCAAAATTAGGTTTCTTGATGAACAAGTTTCAAGTTTTGACACATCTTGATGAAAAATAACCCTTGGCACTTGATTTTGACCAAAAAGTCAAGGTTTGACTTTTCAGTGTACAGTCAAATTTTGATCAGTTGACTGAAAAATTCATATGTCAATCCAATGCAATTGAGATCTTTTGAACCCTATGAATAGGTCAAGATGATGCAATTGAGTCCTTGAATCCATGCTTGAAACCAATTTGCCATTGGCTAGGTTAAAAATCAGAAATTGCCCTTGTGCAGTCAAAACCCTAAAAATGACCATTTTGCCCTTTTGATGATCTGATCAAATTTCTTGAGGTGTTATGGTCCAAACTTGATCAAATGGTTCATATCAGCCTATAATGTTAATGTGGATCAAAAATTGTGAGGTTTGACTGTAAAATGTCCACAGTTGACTTTTTCCCCAATACAGCTGATTTTTAGGTCAACTGTCCAATTGACTGGGCAAAAATTTGATTCAAGGCTTGAAACTTGGTAGGGGCAATCTTATAAGTCCGACATGAAGTTCGAAAGTCACTTTGAGCATTGAAAGCCCAAAAATCCTTGTGCAAACTCAAACACTAATTTAGGTCATCAGTGCAAGTAAAAGTCTTGAGCAGTGCAAAACCCTAATTTGGTCTTGAGTCCAAAGAGTCTTGTGAGGAGAAATCTTGATAAAATGAGAGGGAAAATTTTGGGGTACAATAAACACCAATGAACGTCTGAGTGTTTGAGCGTCATCAACCTATGTGACCGCCTTTAACCTTGCTCGTTCTTCAATACATATTGGGGAAGATGCAAAATAAATCATCTTTCCAAAAGAGGAGTACAACACATAAGGATACATCTTTTCCTCATAGTGCGAGTGTGAAAGTAATGTAGGATGTCTCCTAGAAAAGTAGGTATCGGGTTACGAGACATGAATATTTTGACGGTGTTCACATCTATGAGTTGGTCATGATTTGGAAACGAAATCATCCCATAGATGAAGCCACAATTTCCTCAAAAGCTTGCAAATCCAAAGAGTTCCAACAGTTTTGGGATTTCTCAAACAAGAACTTTGCTAGGAAGCCCTTGACACCACTCCTTGTTTCCCAATTAGTTGTGATATCAGATGGTTGCAAGTGTAGAGCTTGAGAAATCTCTTCTGTCTTCGGATCTTTTTCCGTACCATTGAAAGGTAGTTGATTGAGAATGGAAATCCTCAAGACTTTGGAGAATTCTTCCAAAGTTGGCACAAGTTGATAATCGGGAAATGTGAAGCAATGGTGTAAAGGATCAAAGAATTATAAGAGCACCTTCATCATGTCTTCATCAGTGTTGGAGGTGACCAAGTTTAGTAGGTGACCATGTCTTTCGGTAAATGGAGAATTTCCAGGAATCCTTGATGTTATCTCTTTAAGTTGAAGAGGGATCTTTACAAGGTTGACTTGAATAGTTTTCCTGCGAATAGAATCCATATCCTACAAAAAAGAACAAAGATAATTCCCAAGATCCTTAAAATGGTTAGTGAGTATGAGTATGATGTTATGATGTTTATGATGTTATGTACAAGTATATATATACAAACAAAGCAAACAAGTGATATGTACAAGTATCCTCTTGAAGTTTAATTAGCTTAAACTTGTCCTAGTAATAGTAATCGGGTTCTAAGGAGCTCAATATCATGGATGTGTTTCTTTGGTCATTGTTTCAGCGAAAGCCTCTTTAATGGCGACCAAAATATCCCAAAAAACCATACCTCAATGAGTGTAGTATCGAGTATCTACCAACTTCAGGAGAGAGGTTGCTGGTTACTGCAGGGAAGAGGAAAAGATTTGTATAATTTTTCAATCATCTCATTTAAAACTCAGAAAACTAATGAATCCTTCTTCTCTAATCTCATGACCTTTCTCTCTTTCACTTAACTGTTCCAACCCTTGTTCGAACATCTCACTCTCAGCTTCAAACGCCACCATTCCTCAACCCCGCTTACGATTCAAGCTCTCCACCTCCCTCTCTAAAAACTCGTTTGTACTCTCACATCCACAACGTAATATTACTCATCTCTCTTCCCCTCCGAAGAGAATCGATGCTTCTGCTTCTATCTCGACCCTTGACTCACGTCTCTAATCGGCCATAGGAGAAACACGAAATAACGATCAAGTGAAAAGACGTTCGACCACCAATCAAAACCGAGATCGCAGATTAAGACACATTCAGTGGTTTACAAGAGAATAAAGTTGTAATGAAGATGGATGAACAAAGCGATAAGAAAAATCAACAAATGAAAACTACCCTACTGAAGGTATGGTGATTCATCCCCTTTACATTTGATTTTGCCTTTTTCTTCTAGGAATGTACAAAAAGGGTTGTTGGTTTTGCTCATGCAAGTCCAAAGGTGGAACTGAGGTCACCTCGAGTGTGAGTTTGATAAAAATGAGGATGATTTTCTGACAAACTGTTGACTACCACTCTAAGTCGATGGAGAAGCACAGTTAAAGGGAATAGGGAGAACGTGGGTTTAGCGAAGTTTTGTAGAGATAAAAATACTATGGTGAGTATTGTGTTTTATGTGCAAATTATAGGTTCCCAAAATGTTGTTTTCTCACTATCTTTAAACATAAAAAATTGTTCATGAAACTCTTGGTTTTGTTTGCAACAAACATTGATTACTATGTTTTTTGTTTCAGCTTTGGTTCAATATTATTTCAACTCTGATTACCTAGTGACATTCAAAACCAATTTAAATAAATGGGTATCAAATAGGCGATAGAGGTCTTACCTGTAGTGGCCTTGAATGTGCGAAATAGAAAAACCAGATACGAGATTCCAATCAGGTAAAATTGTTCTTTAATACTCCATGCCGGTCTTTTTCTTTTTTCTACTCCTCTTCTGTCGAATTGGTGACAATATGAGCGTTAAATTTGTAGGTTCTGTATACTTCTTCTTCTTCCTGCTAAAATTTTTTCTTCTCTTTTTGTTAACAGTAACAAAGTTATGGGATGAAGCCAATTGAGGGATGAATTGCGTAGGAAGGTTGCGTATGGAGGTTATTCAATGAGAAATGTTGTTTTTTTTTGAAGTCGTATACTTGAGTAGGGTTATGATATTTTAACTGGTTTTTTCAGTATGCAGGGTTTTATTGTATTTTCTAGTTCCTATCAGTATGCAGGGTTTTATGATCTTTTTCTGGTTTTTTGTGTGTTCCTCATCTTATGATATTTTGGCTGGTTTGTATACTGGTTGTGTTTAAAAAATCCCCCCCTTGCTTTAATGAAATAGTGGCTTTTATATGTGAGAAAAGGTGAAAATTGGGAGGGAAAATGTATGAGATTTGAATATTGTTGGAAAGCTGACTTGTGGCCTTTTGAGTACAGGTTTGGGTTTTCCTAATTTTGATATCATTTTCAGGCTGTTTGGAGCAGGTGTAACACAGATTTTGGCATGTTCTGCTTGTCTTTGTTTACACAGGCTGTGCAGTTTAGGGGCAACAGCCTATGCTTGGACTGTATGCTCTGGGTGACATCTTTCTAAACCCTATCTCTTTTCCTCTTTTAGCTTTCTATGATGTAAATCTATTCTGCCTTTTACATAATTCTGAAGGGTTTGCATATTAGGGAATATGATGATGCAGGGTTTTGTGAGCTAGCTTTCTGTTTTATCATGAATTGTTGCTATTGTTATTTGCTGCCGTGCTATTTTGGTTTGCTGCATTTGCTTTCTTGCCCGTTTGACCATTGTGGGCTGTGTTGCTTTATATTTTTGCTGCTATTTGCTTTGTTACATGCATGTTTTGTCTTGCAGCTTTGGTTTTGTTGCATTTGCTGTTTGTTGCAGGCCTGTTTTGCTTCAGATTGCAACTGTTGTATTTGCTTTAGCAATTTTCCTTTTCTCCCTTTTTGTGAACCAAAGAGGACAAATTTGTGATTTGCAATTTGGGAGAAAATAAACCATGATAAAATAACTCCCTAACTAATTCCAAATGCAAACCCTTATGATGAGATACAAATTCCCTTTATCAATTAAACCTTGCTTGGAATTTTTCATATGTTAATTGCTAACTTTTTCTCTTTTCCTTGTTTCATGAGCACGAGTATCGGATGGCAAGCGAGGTTGTAGGATGAAAAGGTCGAAGCTAGTAAAGAATGTGGGCGATTCGCTTGAAGAGGAAGCAATAACAATTGAAGAAAACACTTAATTCCCCTACTTTGTTTTTGTAAATAGCAATTGTAACTTGTTTCAAAAGTGTAATGAACACAAAAACCTGAATGAAATATTTTGAATGAATCGGTTGTATGAAAATTAAACAAATTCTTGAATTTTGAATGAAAGAAGCAATTTCACTTGAATGATTTGAATGCACGTCTTGACTTTGTAACTTAAACTTCGTGAAAACATGAACAATTGTTGTAACTTGTATTCCAAAGCAAACATGCGCCTTTTCTTTCAAAATCTAATCAAACTCTCAAACAAAATAAATGCTTAAGAATTTAATTCCCTTTGGTTAATTCGAACCCAAAACAACGGTCACTCAAACCTTATCTTCATATCACGCCTGAACCAAACTTGCATTTCTTAAATAGAACTTTAACTTTGACACTCACATCGCAAGTAACTTGCAACTTAAGCAACCCAAAACATGTCTTGATCATCATGAACCCTCAGCCTCATTTCTTGTGCCCAAACTCCACATTTGTCAACTCAAACTCCAAACTCCCGACTCAATGTCCTAGAGACTTTTAAGAAGAAAACTTGAAATGTGAGGAGATGAAATTCTTGACCTAATGCACTGAGCTTTGAGACACCTTTGAGGCAGGTGAAAGAAACAGCTTCACAGAGACCAAGGGACCAAAACCCTAGCCTCTTGACCAACCAAAAAAATAAGGAAATAAACCCTAATCCAAGCTCAGATGAATTCGAGCGAGAAACAACTTTGTAATGTGATGACAAAATTCATTCCATGATCCACTAATCGAGAACCAGATGCGTTTCCCTTTTACCTAATAAGAAGACCTCAAAACAAAATTAGACATAAAGAGGGCACAACCCTAATACCTCAAACCAAAGCGCCTGATTCCACGAGGTGCGGGATATGCAAATGACTAAGTAAGAAAATGATACAAATGACTGAGTAAGAAAATGATGCAAATGACTGAGTAAGAAAATGATGCAAATGACTGAGTAAGAAAATGATGCAAATGAAATGCAAAGTCCAAAGCCAGACAAAAATAAAATAGATAGAGAAAATTTGGGGTACGACAGCTGCCCCTATTTAATCGTCTTAAACCTTAATGTGAGATTGGCGTCAGCCTTTCGTAAGTTCAAGGTGGAAGATGATAAAATACCAGGACCCTAAATTTGCCCTGGAGAGATGGTGCGAGTGCCATTCATTGGTGTGAATGTCTGCTGGGGAAAGACAAACTGGTCTTCTGGTAGACTGGTCAGGATGGATAAACATGGTTGAATAATGGTAGCTCGTACTGGGGTAACGGTGTCAATACAAGGTTTTTGAGGGAGTGAGTGGCAGAGTGACTGAAAGGATATGGTTGACAATGTCGCGATGACTGGTGGTAGGATTCATGAGAAACTTAAAGATAATACTAGGGTAAAGTCCACAGAAGACTTACGACCCTAAAAAGACAGCGTGAGGGTGAGACCTACGAACGACCCACAACCCTAAAAGAGATAAAGCGAAGGTAGTACCTACGGATGATCTTCGATCTTAAAAACGAGACGAGGAGAGGGTAAAGCTAAGGTAAGATCTACAGACGATCTACGACCCCGAAAACAAGATGAGGAGAGGGTAAAGTCTACGGGCGACCTACGACCCCAAAAATATAACGCAATGGTAAGATCTACGGATGATCTATGACCCTAAAGATATAACGTGATGGTAAGATCTACGGACGATATACGACCCTAAAATGCGAAGGTAAGATCTACGGACGATCTACGACCTTAAAAAAATGAGGAGAGGTTAAAGTCTACGGATGACCTACGACCCTAAGAGAGATAACGCGATGGTAAGATCTACGGACGATCTATGACCTTAAAAAAATGAGGAGAGGGTAAAGTCTACGGACGACTTATGACCCTAAGAGAGATAAATTGAAGCTAAGATCTATGGACGATCTACGACCCTAAAAATATAACGCGATGGTAAGATCTACGGATGATCTACGACCCTAAAAAAATAAGATGAGGAGAGGATAAAGTCTACGGACGACCTACGACCCTAAAAAGATAAAGTGAAGGTAAGATCTACGGACGATCTACGACCTTAAGAAAGGTAAAGTGAATGTAAGATTTACAGACGACCTACGGCCTTAGGAGATGTAAAGTGGGGGTAAGATCTACGGACGACCCTCAACCTTAGGAAAAGATAACGTGAGTATTGATAGTTGGGGAGCATGATGTATTAACACCCTGGTTTATCTTGGTTGGTAGTGTAATTGCAGATGTTAACTGGGAATTATGAGGATGATATTCTTTGTGAGGATGTTTTGTTGATTTGGGATTGATCTGACTCATGCTTCACATGAATTTGAAGTGTGACATGATTATCCATGGATAGGCTATGCGTTTGAGGATGCAATGTAATATGTCGTGATGATTATCGTGTGTAAAAATGTCAAAAACTCATTGGGATCTGTTGCTCGTCATCTTGAGGTACTAATATGGACTGGTGCTTGAAATTTGAGAGAAAAGGGTTAGCCTTGTCGAGTTCACTGGGGGATTAAATCTTGCTGAGGAGAAATGACTTGATCTGACTTCCTTCATGTGTTGGACTTTTGTGAATAACTGAAAAGAGACGTGGATCTCAATAAATGCCCCAAGTCTCTCCATGTGGGAGAATCGGGCGCTCGGTCGGCTGTAAGGAGGTGACGAGGATGACATCTTGGTCAAGGTGACCGTTATGACCTGCTATCTGCACAGAAGAGCGAACACTGGAATGCCATAGCATTCCCTTGGGATGCCTTCGTATCCATGTAATTTAGTGTTTCACATCTTAGCTCTTGATTATTATTGACTTATTATTTTCAATGCAATGCTTAACAAAGAATTTAAATCACGATTCGCATACGAAAAATAAAGTAAAAGAACATAATAAAGATTTTTTAATGGAAGGGAAAATTTTTATTAATGAGTTCGGCCCGTGAATGGGCATTCATACATAGAAAAAACTCCTAAATGAAGAAGTTGCGGAAAAGAAAAGAAATACAACGGGTAAAATGGCAATAAGAAAATCTCGAATTTCCGTTAAATTTGATATTGCTATAGTTCTCGCATCCTGGGTCGTTCTAGTGTCGTGCTTCCAAAGGATAATAGCTAGATTGATCCATCCCACATTAGGAGGGTGTACGTGAAGAGTCTCCAGACTGCAGTCTCTCGCTTTTTATCCCTAATTTTTGCCTGGATCGCCCTTTAGGGTTTTCAATCCACCGGGACACCCATTTTTGCCTAAGCCGCCCTTTCGGGTTTTTGACTTAGCGGGTTATTCTTTTTTTTCCTTCTTTTTTAGCCCTAACTTTTTCCTAAGCCTCCCTTTTGGGTTTTCGACTTAGCGGATCCTTTCATGCATAGTATTTTTTGACTAAGTCTGAATTGAGTGGAAGCGGAACATCTTCCCCATCCATCTTTGTCAGGATTAGAGCACCTCCTGAGAAAGATTTCTTCACGATGTATGGTCCCTCATAGTTGGGACTCCACTTGCCTCTTGGATCAGTATGGATTGGGAGAATCTTTCTTAAGACCAGGTCACATGCGTGGAACTCTCGAGTCCGAATCTTCTTGTCAAATGCCCTTTTGAGACGCTGTTGGTATAACTGACCGTGACAAATGGCTGCCAGGCGCTTTTCTCCGATGAGATTAAGTTGGTCGAGTCTCGTTTGAATCCATTCAGCTTTATCAAGCTTAGTATCCATCAGAACCCTAATCTCCACTTCGACCGAGAGTACCGCATCCATACCATAGACTAGTGAAAACGGAGTTGCCCCAGTGGAAGTATGCACCGAAGTTCGATAGCCATGCAGGGCAAAAGGCAACATCTCATGACAATCTTTGTATGTTCTCACCATTTTTGGACAATCTTCTTTATGTTCTTGTTAGCGGCTTCGACTGCCCCATTCATCTTCGAACGATAAGGTGATGAATTATGGTGCTTGATCTTGAATTCTTCACACATTTCCTTCATCATCTTGTTGTTGAGATTTGACCCGTTATCAGTGATGATCTTGTTAGGAGTTCCATAACGACAAATGATCTCTCTTTTGATGAAACAAGTGACAACTTGCTTGGTCACATTCTTGTACGAAGCCGCCTCCACCCACTTGGTGAAGTAGTCAATAGCAACGAGGATAAACCTGTGTCCGTTTGAAGCGCTCGGCTCGATTCGCCCAATCATATCGATACCCCACATTGCAAAGGGCCATGGTGAAGTCATCACATTCAAAGGAGTGGGAGGAACATGTATCCTGTCTACGTAAACCTGACATTTGTGGCACATTTTGGCATATACACAACAGTCACTTGCCATCGTCATCCAGAAATAACTTACTCGTAGGATTTTCTTGTCCGTGGAATGCCCACTAGCATGAGTCCCAAAAGAGCCCTCGTGTATTTCTCATATAATGGATTATGCCTCGTGTCTATCCATGCATCTGAGCATAACCGAATCATAGTTTCTCTTATACAGAATGTCTCCTGACAGTAAAAACTTAGACGCCAACCTTTTAAGAGTCCGCTTATCACAAATTATAGCACCTTCGGGGTACTCTTGCTTCTCAAAATATCTTTTGATGTCGAAATACCACGGCCTTTCGTCTGATACATCTTCAGTTGTGAGACAATGAGCAGGGAAAATGTGTGTTGGCTCCTTGTAGCGACAGATCCTTATGCTGGGTGCATGATTTGGGTAACTGACTTTGAACATTGCTGCTAAGGTGGCCATAGCTTCTGCCAGTTGATTCGCTTCTCTAGGAATGTGCTCAAAGGTGACCTCGTCGAAAGCGGGCAACAACTTAACTATGTAATCCCTGTATGGAACTAAATTAGGGTGCCATGTATCCCAATCACCCTGTACTTGATGTATCACTAAGGCAGAGTCCCCATAAACTTCAAGGATCTTGATCTTCAAATCAATGGCGGCTTCAAGGCCCATCACACAAGCTTCATATTCAGCGACATTATTCGTGCAATCAAAACATAATCTGGCAGTGAAAGGTATGTGAGTGTTGCATGGAGAGGTCAGAACTTCCCCAATACCGTGACCCATAGCATTTGACGCACCATCGAACATGAGAGTCCATCGCTCCCCTGGCTCAGGTCCTTCATCATCAAGTTTCATAATATCCTCGTCTGGAAAATCGAACTTCATGGGCTGATATTCTTCCAATGGCTGGTGAGCGAGATGATCAGCAAGAATTCTACCTTTGATAGCCTTTTGTGTGACGTACTGGATGTCATACTCAAACAAAAGCATTTTCCATCGAGCCAATCTGCCTGTAACTGTTGGTTTCTCGAAGATGTACTTTATCGGATCCATCTTAGATATCAGAAGTGTAGAATGTGTCAACATATACTGCCTCAAACGTCGAGCTGCCCACGTAAGAGCACAACAAGTCTTCTCAAGTAAGGAATACCTCAATTCACAATCAGTAAACTTCTTGCTCAAATAGTAAATGGCGTGTTCTTTTCGTCCAATATCATCATGTTGTTTGAGCACACAACCCATAGATCCTTCAAGCACAGTCAAATACATAATGAGAGGTCTCCCGGGAACTGGTGGTATGAGTATTGGTGGTTCTTGAAGATACTGCTTAATCTTCTCGAAAGCGTCTTGACAACTCTCATCCCAACAGACATCCTGATTCTTGCGTAACAATTTAAAGATAGGTTCACAGGTAGCAGTAAGATGGGAAATGAACCTGGCTATGTAATTCAACCTTCCAAGGAAACCTCGTACTTCCTTCTCATTTTTTGGCGCCGGCATATCTTGTATTGCTTTTACTTTGTCTGGATCTACTTCAATTCCTCGTTGACTCACGATAAAACCAAGTAATTTGCCCGATCGAACCCCAAAGGTGCATTTGTTGGGATTAAGCCTTAACTTGAACTTTCGCAAACGATCAAACAACTTCTTCAAATGAACCAAATGTTCTTCCTCAGTCTGTGACTTCGCAATCATGTCGTCCACATATACCTCGACTTTTTTATGAATCATGTCGTGAAAGAGAGTCACCATAGCTCGCTGATATGTCGCACCAGCGTTCTTAAGACCAAAAGGCATGACTCTATAGCAAAAGGTACCCCAAGGAGTTTTGAAAGTTGTTTTATCCATGTCTTCCAGAGCCATCTTTATCTGATCGTAGCCAGAGAACCCATCCATAAAGGAAAACATTGAAGATTGAGCAGTGTTATCAACCAATACATCAATATGAGGCAACGAGAAATCATCCTTCTGGCTTGCTCTATTCAAGTCTCAGTAGTCAACACACATACGAACCTTACCATCCTTCTTAGGTATGGGCACAATGTTAGCAATCCAAGGCGGGTAATTTATCACAGATAGGAAACCTGCTTTGAGCTATTTCTGAACCTCTTCTTTGATCTTCAAATCCATGTCGGGTCGGGTCCTTCTTGGTTTTTGCTTTACAGGAGGACATTCTGGCTTGAGTGGAAATCTATGCATTACTATATCAGTGTCTAACCCGGGCATGTCTTCATACGACCAGGCAAAGATGTCAGCATACTCTCGAAGTAACTCAATCAACCCCTTCTTTTCTTCGCTTTGCAAGGAGGCCCATATCTTGACTTCTCTCTTTACCTCTTCAGTACCGAGATTGACAACTTATGTTTCTTCTCGATACGGCTGGATGATCTTTTCTTCCTGTCTCAAGAGTCTGGCTAGCTCTTCAGGGACTTCACAATCTTCCTTATTATCTTTGTTAGCATGATCAACTGAATTCTCAAGGATATAAGGAGCCATAGCATTATCATTTCCAACGGAGTCCGAGACGGATCTGCATGATCGATGATTTTATGTTTTATTTTTAGAAAGTGCAAAAGAATATTTAGAATATAAAAAGAAAAGTATTGCCATTTTTATTTTGGGAAAAGTAAAAGTAAAAGAAAAGACAGAGAACAAAATTGTATGCGAAAGTGCGATTTTTCATTCAATGTTAAACGGAGATTGAAACATAAGGGGCCCCTTCTACAAGCTGTCAGTATTCCTTGGGCAGGACATATGACTTAAAATGGAAACATAAAATTACACGTCAAGGAAAACAACTTCAGGGATGTCCACGGCAGTCCAATTGCTGAGCTCCTAGTCCGGCGCAACTTGATAGATAAATCTTGAAATATCTTCATCGTCCCCTTCAACATTTATGGAGAGCACTTGTCCTTCTTTGCCTACACCAGCACTAACGAACACTTCAGAAATTGGGGGAACCTGCTTTCCTTTGAGAGGAATCCAACCAGCTTGCACGAAGGATGATGGCTGATACCCAAGAGAAAAACGGTCTTTCTTCTCTGGCACTTCAATCAATTTACCCCAACTGTCATGGGGAGGTCTAGCTTCTATGAGGGCTTTGGCATCCTTCAAAGAGGCCAGGGTATCTCAGACTTCTTACATACCACGACGGGGAATTTGTCAATAGTAACAATCTCCAGAGCTTGAAAGGGCAACTCTTGTACCTCGCCTTCCACTTCCACATAACGGTAGGTAGTCAGATTATTAATCACTATGTCTTCTTCCCCACAAACGATGACAATTTGGTCATTCGCAATGAACTTCAGGCGTTGATGAAGAGTAGATGTCACAGCTCCTGCTACATGAATCCATGGACGTCCCAAAAGGCAAGTATAGGATGGACGGATGTCCATAACATAGAATGACAAATAGAAAGTGTAGGGACCAATCTTGACAAGCAAATCCACTTCTCCATCCACCGATCTTCTTGAACCATCAAACTCTCGAACATTTATAGTGGAGGGCCTCATCATTACTCCATCCATATTCAGCTTAAACAAGGTAACCTTAGGCATCACATTGAGTGAAGAACCTGTACCCACCAAAACTAGAGATAGAATAGTGTCCAAACACTTCATAGAAACATTTAGCACTTTATTGTGGGCTCTACCTTCAATTGGGAGTTCATCATCACAAAAACCCAAACAACTTCCCACAGCAATATTGGTGACTATTCCTTCAAACTGGGCCACAGAGATGTCTTGGGTAACATGAGCAGAACATAAGATCTTCAATAAGGCATTTTGGTGGGCCTCTGAACACAAAAGGAGACATAAGATGGAAATCTTGGATGGTGTCTGGTTGAGTTGATCCACTACTTTGTAATCACTCTGCTTGAGAATTCTCAAAAGTTTCTCCGCTTCTTGTCCTATGGAAAGTTCGGGTTGATTATCCATCACTTGTTTTCCCCTGGCCTTAGCTAGAGCTTCACTGTTAGTTTCCCTAGGAGGCGGTGGTGGAGGAGAAAAGATCTGACCATTGCGAGTCATGTTATTGGTTCCCTCAATGTTGGTAACATTCTTGTCGCCAATTGGAGGGCACTCGTACCTCCTTCCATGAATATAGACCACATTATACTCCCATGGAACTGCCTTTGAGTCGTTGCTTGTAGGAGGAATATAAGCTTGAATCATTGTGGGGGTAATAGGAACCTGAATTGTTAACGGAATACTAGGGGTTGCTGAAAAGCTTCTCGGATAGTAGGGGATTTCCAGGACATCAATCTCTTCTTCTCGGAATACTTTCTTTATCTGTAGGACACCTTCATCGATCAACTGTTGGATGGTCGTCTTCAACTCAACACACTCTTCAGGTTTGGAAGAACATGTTAAGCAAAAGTCATGGAGTTCTTGTAGCACCTCATGCTTCAGCAAATGTTCTCTGACAGTTTCTAAAGATATCTTGATTTCGTCAACCCTTGATACCAAAACCCGTTCATTAACTTCTTTAATAGCACCGACTGTTCCCCCTTGATGAGGAGGCATGGGATTATTTTAAATATTCGGACCAACAGGGTTGAAGTTAATGGCTTTTGTATCGATGAGATCTTGAACTTTGCATTTGAATGCTCTACAATTTTCAATTGTATGGCCTGGGGCACCAGAATGAAATTCGCAATAAGCATTAGTATCATACCCCCTAGGGAGAGGATTTGGCGATGGACCGAGTTCGCGCAATTGAACCAATTGACTAGCAAGTAATTGTGGGAGAAGCTAAGCGTAGTACATGGGAATAAGATCAAATCTTCTTTCAGGGGCTCTTTATCTTGGAGGAGCTCTCGGGCCTTGAAGATGTTAATTTGGTTGTTGATAAGTTGTAGGAGGTGCAAATTGTTGTTATGGAGCATAATGTGGTTGCGGAGCGAAAGGCCGTTGTTGGGCCATCCAGGGTGCTGGAGTTGTAGCAGCATATACTTGAGGAACAAGTTAGTTAGGAACGGCAGAAGGTGTAGGAAAATAAGGGAATTGAACTTGAGGAAATGCAGGAGCTCTTCCTTGGTTGATGGTGATGGCACTAGTCTCGCCCTCTTTCTTCTTGAAAAAACCAGAGAATGGTTTTCTACTAATGTTCGCATTGTTGTTAACACTATTAGGAACACCTTGAATCGTTCCAGCCTTAATGCACGTCTCAACATGTTCACCAATAATGACCATATCAGAGAAAGAAGTAGAAGTGCTACTGAGCATATACTGGAGATAAGGGCCTCGTAAAGTACCCATAAACAGATCAATCAATTCACGATCCAAGAGAGGAGGTTGGACCCTTGCAGCCAGCTCACGCCACCTCTGAGCGTATTCCTTGAAAGACTCTTCATATTTTTTTACCATCCCTTGGAGCTGAGTACGGATAGGAGCCATGGCAGTATTATAATGGTAATGTTTCAAAAAAAGCTTCGGCAAGCTCTCCCCAAGTACTGACATGAGATCTTTCCAATTGCATATACCAATCCAACAGTGCCCTGGCCAAGCTGTCTTGAAAGAAATGCATGAGTAAAGGTTCATTTTTGGCATAGGCCTCCATTTTGCGACAATAGGAACGAAGATGAGTCTCTGGGCAAGAAGTGCCTTTGTATTTGTCAAACTCTTGGACTTTGAACTTGGGAGGAATAACTACCACAGGCACGAGGCACATTGTAGCAGTATTGAATCCGGAAGCGTTGATACCCTCCATGGCTCTAAGTCGCTATTCGAGAGCATGATACGTTTTTGCAGTTTCGGCAACCCCGGCAGCAAGGTTCACTTGGGGTTCATCAAGATAAATAACATCATGATGATCATCGACGTCATTCCTAGGAGCACCGGTAGGAGTCTCAACATTTGCATTGTCATTTCTCCCATTAGCAGAAGTGGAGGGTGTAGCAGTAGTAAGCTTGGCAACACTTTGATGTAGTTCTTCTTGACCCTTGATCACGGCATGAAGGGTTTCCATAAGTTGATCCATGCGAGTACCCATGGTGTCCATATCCCAACGGAGTGCATTCTGGTTCTCTTCAAAAAGATCCATTAGCCTTTTCTGGTTGCCTCTGGTACGATAAGGATGTGGAGGAGTCGTCTTTGCTGTTTACTGTAGTTTGTTGGAAAGGGACCCCAATGAGTTTTTGTTGTGAAAAATGAATGCATGGTAATAAGGATGAATGCTTTATCTTCATTTCTGATGAGACCCAAAGACTCGTTTATCTTTAAAAATTTCCCCTTTTTTGAAAAGCTATATCAACGAGACTTGTCTTTGGATTTCCCTACATATGAGATATACATGATGATATGATGTCATGGTATTCTATGGCATGAAGTCTCAGCTCCACATATTCTGGATAACCATTGCGTAGTCCGTTGCACAGGCCGAGAGTAACAAGATCAAAATTTCTATGTCACAGGCATGGAGTCGAAGAAATCACCCATGAGGTATGTACTAGGGGTTTATCACATGTCGAACAAGGTTCTAAAGAGTTCTCGAAGTCTACACTCTTCCTTTGGATATTACCGACGTCCCAATTACTTGGTAATCAACAATATTCACAGGAAAAACTCATCCGAGTGCAATATCGCGTGACAAGTACTTCCAGATTACCCCATTATAGTCTCTGCACTACACCTAAAAGGTCAGGATGGGTTAATGGTTCTACGGCCCTCAGCTTCTCAAGTTCCTAGGTCGAAAGCAACTACGTCTTCCCGATTACTCGGTAAACATCACTACTTTCAAGGGGACCTCCACTGAGTGGGGGATTTTCATGCCTCCTTCTTCGGGATTACTCCCTCAAAGTTAACATGACTATACCGCCCGTCCTAATCCTATGTGTAACCCAAGTCCAGGTATAGGACTTATCAAAAGTAATCACCAAACCCAACATCACAATGTATCCAGAATATAAGTTGCAACAATATATGCAATATATACAAAAGAATAAGGCAATAATAAAACAATAAAGAGAAACAAAGCAAATAAATAAACACCAAAAAAGATAAATAAACAAAACTAGGAGAGACTTGCAAAAAAAAGTCCCCAGCAAAGTTGCCAGCTGAAGCTACCGGCAGAAAATACAGAGCCACCACCGAACTTTATTTATCCTGAAGGAAGGGGAAATATCGATAAAACCACAAGGAAATGGATAAGATGGTCTTGCGACCATGAGAAATGGTAAGGGAGTCGGTTATACAAGGGGAAGGTATTAGCACCCCGCGCATCCATTGTATTCAACGGGATCTGTTTTGTTTGTTTGTCTTAAAGGGTGTGCTTATCTACAACTATGCTTGCTTAAGGGGAAATGAATGGTTTTTATTATTTGCGTTCGTGAGGGTTTCGCGACCCTTTGCCTACGTATCTAATGAAGGAATCAGAACACCGTAGTTCCTCTAGAAAAAGGTTGGTTTATTTGTATTTTTTAATGGGCGACGTTAATGCACGCATTCTAGCAATAGGCACGGTCGATATCACGGTAGAACGAAGATAACATGCCCCTTGGGGAAAGGTTTTGATTTGTTGAGTGTTTTGCGGGTTTTAAAAATAAATTCAAGTAATGATTAAGTGTTTTTGGATTTTTGATTTGTGAATGTTAAGTTTTAATTCAAAAGAAAAAAAAGGTTTAGAGGGAGACTAAAAAAACCTAATTATTTGTTATATACAAGTGAGCTAAAAGTCGACTTCAACATAAGGCGATCGAAACGGGATTTAATCGTCTCATGGAGCTACCTAAGGGAGTGAGGTATCAAGGTTTGAACGAGCAAATAAATAAAATTAAATTTAAATATATTTTTGCGGTTTTATATTAAAAGAAAATAGAACTATAATATTTTTATGACTTTATAAGAAAATAAATATTAAAACCTAATTCTAAATTATTTTGGGTATTTTATCATGTTAAGAAAAATAAAATATTAACCTATTATATATTTTATGTACAAAAATTTAGAAATTAAAAGGGAATGGAGTCCTAATTCTATAATCGAAACTAAACTAATTAAAGGAAATTATCCAAAAGAACATTTTTTATTTAATTAATTACTATCTAAGCTAGATTAATAATAATAATAAATAAAATTAAATAAAAATTAATGAAAGAAAATAAAAATACTTAAGTTAGTAATGGGGGGTATATGGCAGAAAGAGATACTTAGGGGACAGTGATTTGCTGGGCTTAATGGTAAAGCCCAATCAGGTTTTTTTTTATTTGCTGGAAATTTTGGAAAGAGAAAAAGAGGAGTGATTTGCCAAGAAAACAAAATTTGGGCATAA
The DNA here is from genome assembly GCA_948472305.1 of Vicia faba. NCBI lineage: Eukaryota > Viridiplantae > Streptophyta > Magnoliopsida > Fabales > Fabaceae > Vicia > Vicia faba. The sequence continues at coordinate 1,578,264,495 of OX451738.1, read as the reverse complement.
TATCAAAACGAGCAAACGGGCTTAGGGGCAAGGCCCATGAGAAGTGCAATTGTTGCAAAAAAAATCCAAACAAGGAGAGGGGTTGTTGGTTACTGCAGGGAAGAGGAAAATATTTGTATAATTTTTCAATCATCTCAGTTAAAAATCTGAAAACCAATGAATCCTTCTTCTCTAATCTCATGACCTTTCTCTCTTTCACTTAACTATTCCAACCCTTGTTTCGAGCATATTACTCTCAGCTTCAAACGCCACCATTCCTTGACTCCACTTCTGATTCAAGTTATCCACATCCCTCTCCTAAAACTCGTTTGTAGTCTCGCATCCATAATGTAATCTTACTCATCTATCTTCCCCTCCGGAGAGAACAGATGCTTCTACTTCTATCTCAACCCTCGACTCACGTCTCTAATCGGCCATAGGAGAAACAAGAAATAACGATCAAGTAAAAAGACGTTCGACCACCAATCAAAACCCAGATCGCAGATTAAGACACATTCAGTGGTTTACAAGAGAAGAAAGTTGTAATGAAGATGAATGAACAAAGCGATAAGAAAAATCAACAAGTGAAAACTACCCTACTAAAGGTATGGTGATTCATCCCCTTTACATTTGATTCTGCCTTTTGCTTCTGGGAATGTAAAAAAAGGGTTGTTGGTTTTGCTCATGCAGGTCTGAAGGTGGAATTGAGATCACCTAGAGTGTGAGTTTGATGACAATGAGGACGATTGTCTGACAAAGTGTTGACTACCACTCTAAGTCGATGGAGAAGCACAGTTAAAGGGAATAGGGAGAACGTGGGTTTAGGGAAGTTTTGTAGAGATAAAAATACTATGGTGAGTATTTTGTTTTATGTGAAAATTATAGGTTCCCAAAATGTTGTTCTCTCACTGTCTTTAAACATAAAAAATTGTTCATGAAACTCTTGGTTTTTGTTGTAACAAACATTGATTACTATGTTTTCTGTTTCAGCTTTGGTTCAATATTATTTCAACTCTAATTACCTGGTGACATTCAAAACCAATTTAAACAAATGGATATCAAATAGGCGATAGAGGTCTTACCTGTAGTGGCCTTGAATATGCGAAACAGAAAAACCAGATACGAGATTCCAATCAGGTAAAAAATTTCTCTAATACTCCATGCCGGTCTTTTTCTTGTTTGTACTCCTCTTCTGTCTAATTGGTGACAATATGAGCGTTAAATTTGTAGGTTCTGTATACTTCTTCTTCTTCCAGCTGAAATTTTTTCTTCTCTTTTTGTTAACAGTAACAAAGTTATGGGATGAAGCCAGTTGAGGGATGAATTGCGTAGGAAGGTTGCATATGGAGGTTACTCAATGAGAAATGTTGTTTTTTTTTAAGTCGTATACTTGAGTAGGGCTGTGATATTTTAAATGGTTTTTTCAGTATGCAGGGTTTTATGGTATTTTCTAGTTCCTATCAGTATGCAGGGTTTTATGATATTTTTCTGGTTTTTTGTGTGTTCCTCGTCTTATGATATTTTGGCTGGTTTGTATATTGGTTGTGTTCAAAAAATCCCCCATTGCTTTAATGAAATAGTGGCTTTTATGTGTGAGAAAAGGTGAAAATTCGGAGGGAAAATGTATGAGATTTGAATATTGTTGGAAAGCTGACTTGTGGCCTTTTGAGTACAGGTTTGGGTTTTCCTAATTTTGATATCATTTTCAGGCTGTTTGGAGCAGGTGTGACACAGATTTTGGCATGTTCTGTTTGACTTTGTTTACACAGGCTATGCAGTTTAGGGGCAATAGCCTATGCTTGGATTGTATGCTCTGGGTAACATCTTTCTAAACCCTATCTCTTTTCCTCTTTTAGCTTTCTATGATGTAAAGCTATTATGCCTTTTACATAATTCTGAAGGGTTTGCATATTATGGAATATGATGATGCAGGGTTTTGTTAGCTAGCTTGTTGTTTTATCATGAATTGTTGTTATTGTTATTTGTTGCCATGCTGTTTTGGTTTGCTGCATTTGCTTTTCTGCCCGTTTGACCATTGTGGCCTGTTTTGCTTTATATTTTTGCTGCTATTTGCTTTGTTACAGGAAGGTTTTGTCTTGCAACTTTGGTTTTGCTGCATTTTCTGTTTGTTGCAGGCCTGTTTTGCTTCAGATTGCAACTTCTGTATTTGCTTTAGCAATTTTCCCTTTCTCCCTTTTTGTGAACCAAAGAGGACAAATTTGTGATTTGCAATTTGGGAGAAAACAAACCATGATAAAATAACTCCATAACGGATTCCAAATGAAAACCCTTATGATGAGATACCAATTCCCTTTATCAATTAAACCTTGCTTGGAATTTTGCATAGGTTAATTGCTAACTTTTTCTTTTTTCCTTGTTTCATGAGCACGAGTATCGGATGGCAAGCGGGGTTGTAAGATGAAAAGGTCGAAGCTAGTAAAGAATGTGGGTGATTCGCTTGAAGAGGAAGCAATAACAATTGAAGAAGAAACACAATATTCCCATTTTTTGTTTTTGTAAATAGAAATTGTAACTTGTTTCAAAAGTGTAATGAACACAAAAACCTGAACAAAATATTTTGAATGAATCGGTTGTATGAAAATTAAACAAACTCTTGAATTTTGAATGAAAGAAGCAATTTCACTTGAATGATTTGAATGCACATCTTGACTTTGTAACTTAAACTTCGTGAAAACATGAACAATTATTGTAACTTGTATTCCAAAGCAAACATGCGCCTTTTCTTTCAAAATCCAATCAAACTCTCAAACAAAATAAATGCTTAAGAATTTAATTCCCTTTGGTTAATTCAAACCTAAAACAACGATCACTCAAACCTTATCTTCATATCACGCCTGAACCAAACTTGCATTTCTTAAACAGAACTTTAACTTTGACACTCACACCGCAAGTAACTTGCAACTTAAGCAACCCAAAACATGTCTTTATCATCATGAACCCTCAGCCTCATTTCTTGTGCCCAAACTCCACATTTGTCAACTCAAACTCCAAACTCCCGACTCAATGGCCTAGAGACTTTTAAGAAGAAAACTTGAAATGCGATGAGATGAAATTCTTGACCTAATGCACTGAGCTTTGAGCCACCTTTGAGGCAGGTGAAAGAAACACCTTCATAGAGACCAAGGGACCAAAACCTTAGCCTCTTGACCAACCCAAAAAAATAGGGAAATAAACCCTAATCCAAGCTCAGATGAATTCAATGAGAAACAACTTTGTAATGTGATGACAAAACTCATTCCACGATCCATTAATCGAGAACCAGATGCGTTTCCCTTTTACCTGATAAGAAGACCTCAAAATAAAATTAGACATAAAGAGGGCACAACCCTAATACCTCAAACCAAAGCGCCTGATTCCACGAGGTGCGAGATATGCAAATGACTGAGTAAGAAAATGATGCAAATGACTGAGTAAGAAAATGATGCAAATGACTGAGTAAGAAAATGATGCAAATGAAATGCAAAGTCCAAAGCCAGAAAAAAATAAAAGAGATAGGTAAAATTTTGGGTACGACAGTGACAAACAAGTTTGATGCCTGCAAAGCAAAGATTATGCAGCCTAGCATGGATTTGGTTCATGTGTTCGTCAAAAATGACTTGTAATTCAAGTTTGAAAACCCTAACGTCCTCTTTTCGATTCTCCCTGCTCAAGAATGATCTCAAGGAGTTCTTGGAAAATTTGGAAAGCTTTTAATGTGCTATATAACCCCTCTTTGAATCACTTTTGAAAATTCCACTTGGAACTATATGAAAAAGTGCCATGAAGTTAGGTCAAAATCCTGCCTAAACTAGGGCAAAATTTCACTAAGTGTTTAGTTTCAAGACTATGACTTCATAAATTAATAACTTGAGATCCAAGAATTTTTAGGAGAAGTTGTGTAAAGCAATGTTGTAGATATCATGGAGATCTTCAACTTTCATGTTGAAAGTTTCTTCTAAATCGTCTTGCATCATGGTGAAAAATTTGCTCAAAGTTGTGAAAAAACATGAAGTTCTAAACACTTAGAAAAATTTCTAAGTTAGAAAACTTTGACTTTTCAAAATGAAATCTTGAATTTTTGATTTATTGATGAATAAGTTCCATATTTTGACATGTTTTTATGAATTGTGATCTTTGGCATTGGATTTTGACCAAAAAGTCAAAGTTTGACTTTTTAGTATAGAGTTGACTTTTGATCAGTTGACTGAAAATTCACTGTTAATCCAATCGATCTTGAGCAATGGTTTAGGCCATGCCATTAGGTCAAAATGATGCAATTGAAATCTTGAGATCATGCTTCAAACCAATTGATCATTTTCTAGGTCAAAAATTAGAAATTGCCCCTTCTCAATCAAAACCCTAATTTTGACCATTTTGCCCTTTTGGTGATTTGATCAAATTTCTTTAGGAATTATGGTCCAAACTTGATCAAATGATACATATGAGTTTATAATGTTTATGTGGATAAAAAATTATGAATTTTGACTGTAAATTGGCCACAGTTGACTTTTTCCAAATATAGTTGATTTTTAGGTCAATTGCTCAATTGGCTGAGCAAAAGTGTGATCCAAGGCTTGAAACTTGACATGAGTAATTATGGGGGTCCAAAATGATCCATTAAAGTCAGATGAAGCATTTAAAGTTCAATTATCCTTGTGCAATCTCATACCCTAATTTTGGTCATCAGTGCTTAAGGAGGTGTCTTGAGTTGATCAATCCTAGTGCAGTCTTGAACCAAGAGAGATATTTGTGAGAAAATATTTGATATATGAGAGGGAAAATTTTGGGGTACAATAATGGATATCCATGATGTAGAAAGTAGAGTTGAAAATCTGTGAGCCCACCTTGATCGGGAGATCCATATCTCCATGAACTGTCCTTTTGGACCCATCGAAAGCCCTCACAATAATGTCACTTGGTTTCAAAACTAGTCCTTCACAGTCTAAACGGTCCAAATCTCCCTTTGGTAGTATGTTTAAGGAAGATCCAGTGTTAAACAGAACATGTGCTAGGGTAGTCCCCTTACATTCAACAGAAACATGCAGAGTTTTGTTATGGTTCTTTCCAAGTGATGTCAGATCAGCATCTGAGAACCCCAAACCATTGTTGGCCGTCAAGCTTGCCACTTAATTTTCAAACAGGTCAGTTGTGGTCTCATAAGGGACATGAGCCTTCTTCAAGAATTTTATTAACGCCCGAGCAAGAGCATCAGAATAGAGTGGCAAAGACAACATAGAAATCTTGGAAGGGGTTTGCCCCAACTGCTCCACGATCTTGAAATCACTCCTTTTTATAATTTTTAAGATCTCATCCATTTCACGAGCAGAATATTCTCCATCAGCAATGTCCTTTGCGGGTATCTCTGTCTCAACAGGCTTAACTACCTTCTTTTTTCCCCTTGTGTCAGTATTTAGCTTAGCAGCAGTGATGCGGACAGGTGCCTTTGTAACAACTGGTGTTGAAATGTTGGGTGAAAAGATTCTCCCAATTTGGGTTACCTTACTTGAGCCAGTAATGTTACCAATATCATCAGCTTTGTCTTCTTCAATCCAGGCGTCTTGCTTTATCCCATGGTAAAACACCTCAGCACCATAGTTCCAGGGCACTTCTTTGTTGGAAGAGTATGGAATTGGTCCAGGAGCAGTAATTATCAGAGGAGTAACAATTGGTTCATTTGAAATCCTAATAGGACCTTTGGAGGAGATCCTAAGAGGCTTGTTTGAGATGGTTATGATGGAGAGATCTTCACACTTATTGGTCAAACTTTTGGGAGGCGAAGTCTTCTCAAATAGGATCTCATGGCTATTCATCAGGCGTTGAATGCCTTCCTTCATCCCTTCGCATCCATTGAGTTGTTTGGCACAGTAAACACAATCCTTCAAACAGACATGGAAAATCCCGGTTTTCAACATATTCTCTTTGATGATGATTAACGGAGTAGTCAAGTCTTCGATAGAGGCAACGAAAATGGTATCTTCAACGGCATTGACACCCTTGCCATGATTTGGCATAGGCGCGGTGATTACATTCAGAGTTGGAGGAGGATTAAATTCAATAGTCTTGTTATCTATTAAGTCTTGAATTTTATTCTTCAGTGCCCAGCATTGGTCAGTCTCATACCCGGGACTATTTGAGTGATATGCACATTTGGCGTTCGAATTATACTTTGGTGAAGAGGTATCTAGATTGGCCGGAGGATCATGCAGTGTCACCAGATTAGCCTTTAGTAAGTGTTGTAAGGCTTGGTATAGTGACATGCCTATCCTTGTGAATTGTCTTCTCGGAGTTTCAAACCGTTGATGATTGGCAGATGGTCTTTAAGCAAGAGTTGGATTGGAGATCCGGACAACATTAACAGACGGACGGTCATCCTTCTTGGTATGGGACCTTTCCCCATACACATCATTCGTTTCTTTCTTCTCGACAAAAGTTTACTTTACAGGATTGGAAGTGGAGGCAGATGCCATGGGAATCTTCCCGCTTTTGATGCCGCTTTCAACCCTTTCACCGGTTAAGATTAGCTTGGTAAAACTGGATGAAGAGCAGTCAACCAATAAGTTAAAGAATGGACCAGATAAAGTGCCTATAAACATATCAATATGCTCCCTATCAATCAAAGGTAGTTTAACCCTACTGGTAAGGTCTCTCCACTTTTGGGCGTATTCTTTGAATCCTTCATTCTTCCCCATTGTCATATCTTGCAACTAAACTCTTGTCGGTGTCAAGTCGGAATTATACTGGTATTGGTGATAGAAAGCGGTGGCTAAGTATTCCCATGTATGGATACGGGAACCATCCAATTTATAAAACCACTATAGTTGCGTCCTAGCCAAGCTTTCTTGAAAAAAGTGAACCCAGAGTTTCTTATCAGCGGTGTGCGGCTGTATCTTGTGCACATAAGATTTCAAGTGATGTTTTGGGTAGGAAACCCCATTGTACTTTGCAAAGACTGGTATCTTGAATTTTTAGGGAATGACAACCCCAGATATTAAACCTAAATCATCAAAATCCAAACTGGGGACGGCTTGAATCTCAACGGTCTTCAATTTATCTTCTAGCTGCTTGTACTTGACATCAGCAGGAGGATACTTCTCGTCAAAATAATTATCATCATCAGACATTTGATCATTAATACACCCAGCCTGGGTACTCCTAGCTTCTCCAATATGATTCTCGTCTTCCTCAGATGAGTCTTCCACTACTGGGATCTGACGGACCGACTCTTTAAATCTTCTACCCATGTTGACTAGGTCTTTCCTCTTTGGTTTCTTTTTAGATGCTAGCAACGCTATCAAGTCTTGTTTCCCCTTGGCTAGGGTCAACAGAGTCTCTTGAAACTGAGAGTTTTGTGCTTGTAAGTCCTTCACTATTTTCTCTAGATCCATCTTGCTGAAATAAATTTCAGAAAGATAAGGAAACCTGTTGTGTGAAAACTTGTTATGTTATGATGCATGGAAGATGTATATGCAAATGATTTCAAGGATTTATGAAATTTAAATTTGTATATACAAATAATTAACAAACGTAAATTTTCATTAATCAGTTCAAAATGATTACAACATGCCTCTTGGGCTTACAAAATAAATCTCTAAGATAAAAAGACCGAACGCATCCTCTTCGGTGCAATGTAAGCGTTCAAACTTTGTTCTTCATGTAGCTTCTTTGTAAGCTCCAAGAACTCTTTCTCACTAGCGTAGAATTTAGCTTCGAAGGTATCTCGGTCTTCCTTTAGCTGAATCCAACCCTTTTGCATGTCTTCAAGAGAAGTAGGCATGTCGGGATGGAGGACAGTGTAGGGGACATCTCCTTTAACCACAGGTTCCATGATAACTGGTAAGATGGAGGGATAAGGCATTACAAGTTTTTGATCACGAGCTCGTACCCACCTAAGGTAAGGCTCAAGGGGAATGGAATTCTTGTGTCCCAACGTCTTACTATCCACTTTGCTTACCATCCTCCAAGCTCATATAAACCTCTGAAGGTAGCCTTGATCGTCACTCTCGTAGTCGAATACCACTCTATGATACAGTGGCAGAACTGACTGTTATATACTGGTTTTATATTTGTGTTCACAAATGTTGCGATAACCAAGAGTCTTCATCGTCTTTTCTTTTATCCAACAAAGGAAAGGGTGAAAAGAACATAAAAAGACCTTTTCGAGATGTTTTCTGAGTAAGGGGGTTGATTATGGAAAGGGAAGGTGTTAGCACCCTTTCCATCTGTGGTTTTCCACGGGCTCTTAGAGGTTTGCTCATTTTTAAAAATACCTTTATGCTTTGTGTTTGAAAATGTTTTGAAAATGCCTTAGTGCGACGAACTTTGTAGTGTTTCTCGGAATAGTAGAGAACGTATACAAAGTGTTTTTAAAAGTCTTTTGAAAGAAAAGTGTATGTGTAAAAAGTTCGTTTTGAGCATAGCATCTAGGAACTATCTACTTATACTCGAAAGGTCGTTCTTTTCCTATTTTCCTTTAGACAGTACTATCCCACTATTAGTGAGTAGGTAGCCCTAGTCGTTGGATGTTTTGAGGGACATTCGAAGGGACGTTCATAGTCACAAAGGCAACTTGGTGAGAAACCTTAGTAACTACCCTATAGTTTTAAGATCACTTTATCGAGGCAACGTCGAGAGGGTCATCGAGGGACTTGTGATCTTTAAACTGGAGGATAGCCACTAAAGCCTCTCACGTTTCTAGAGTTGTGATTGTTTTCCGAAGGAAACCAAAGTGGGAGTACCCTAGAGGTGTACATGTGATAGTGTGTTGTGTTTCAGTTATTTTAGCTTTAAACATTTAGGTGTTCTACCGTTTGTTTTCAGATCTTGTCATGTAATCCTAGTTAGCATACATCTAAGCAATTAATATATGTACAGGAATTTAAAGTGCGGGGATTGTAAATCCTACGCTATTACAAGGCTTCAGGGAGGGGGATTATTTACATGTCCAAAATTGGGGGAATAAAGCAGTAAAGTGTAAAAGTCCTAATTAAGCTATTACAAACCAGTAGGCAGTTACAATAAAATAAACGTGCGCGAATTTGAAAATAACGTCTAAAAATCCTAAGAATAAAATCTTTTTGTTGTTTTATTTTATTTTGGGAAAATGATCTAAATCTTCTTAATTTTAGTTTTGAGAAAATGTTAAGACAATTAAATTATTAATTAACAAAATTAATTTAATAAAAAAACTAGCCTAATGTTTTTGTGTTTTTTTATTGATTTTATGTTGATTAAAAAAAGGAAATAAAATAGCCAAAACAAAGATGAAATCGAAGGAACAGGCAGTAAATCAAGAAAGGTGTAATTCTGGAGGCCTGGATCGAAAGAGGCTTGGGTTGTCTTTCAATCCAGTGAAGAGTCTTGATCGAAGGTGCATGAGGGGATTCACTTTGGGGGTGTTTGATCTGGATATGTCATCCTTCGATCTGGGAACCCTGGATCCAGTTTGAAACTGAGCTGGTTCGAAGCTCTGAACAAGATTGTGAGAAGATGTTTCCTGTAAAACGAAACAAATGTTAGAGATCCAGGGGGGACTTTACCCCCTCCCCCCCCCCCCCCCGATTCAAATCTCCTCCCAATTTGAATCCTTCCTCAATTTGAATCTGCTGAGTCTGGGTCTGGGTCTGGGTTTTTTTTGTCCTGAGATTCGAAGGAAAAACTTAGATCGTTCCCCAGCAATGGCACGATCTCGTCTCTGCGCTTTAGCTTACATGCAACATAATCAGTAATAACAAGAATATATGTGCAATGCGTATTTAAATGTCATAAAGGTGCAATTTTGGTTTTGTAAACCCTTACCAATTGAAGATGTATGATCTGTGGCTCTGGGTGTGGAGATGTTTGCTTAGGAGTTGGGGTGGACTCCTGGATGACTCAGGAACACGAATCTGGTATTCTTTTGGAATGGGGATGCCTGCAAAAAAATGTATTTCGATTGGGATCACTCTGTGAGTTGAGTTTTTTGATGTGCTTTCTGAGGCAGCGTGTGTGTGTAGTATCCCCTTATGTCCTCTCGGTATTGTGTCCTTTGCCTGGTATTTATAGGAGTGTGATGGTTCATAGTAACGGCAAGATACAGCCATTTAAACAAGCCTTTAAAGATATGAGACAAGAATCAGACATATTAAAAGATTTCCTTTTTTGAAATATCCATGCCCCTTTTGAAATCTTGGATGAACTTGGACACTTGGCTCCTTCGAACACCCTATAGAATTTCTCTTCGATTAGACTATTGTTACTTCCTTCGAATCTGACTTTCTTTTCCAGCTTCAAAGTCCAATTCGAATCTATTCAGAACTTTCCTTATTATAATCCCTTCGGCCAGCCCTTGGCCTTGATGGTTCTCTTGAAATTTTCTACTGAAATGCCATTCGAAAGACCATTTGCCATACCAATCGAAGGACCTTTGTCTAGATACCAATCGAAGGTTACTTGTTAAAATGCCAATCGAAGGACATTATTACAATTCCAATCGAAAGGTACTTGTTAAAATTCCAATCGAAAGGCCTTGTTAACAGGCCAATCGAAGGACCTTTGTCCATGACAATCGAAGGGCGCTATGTAGATGCCAATCGAAAGACATTGTCACAATGCCAATCGAAAGGTGCTTGTTAAAATTCCAATCAAAAGGTACTTGTTAAAATACCAATTGAAAGTCCTTGTTAACAGGCCAAATGAAGGATCTTTGTTCATGCCAATCGAAGGGCACTATATAGATGTCAATCAAAAGACACTTTGGAGATGCCAATCGAAGGCATTTCGTAGATGCCAATCGAAAGGCATTTGGGAGATGCCAATCGAAATGCATTTTGGAGATGCCAATCTAAGGAAACAAAAAGATCACTCATAAATTTTCCTTTTCTTTAGGAAAAGGTTTGTGAGCAACCATGTAGGGGAAGACCTTGGAAAACATGAGATGGAAAATTTTAGGGTACAACAGTTGCCCCTGTTCAATCTTCTTAAACCTGAAGATGTAGATTGGCTTGTCTGCCTTTCGTGATCTGAAGGTGGAAGATGATTGAACACTAGAGTGTCCAGAAATTTACACTCGCATGAAGTAACACTGATTGTTGATGATGGCAGGAATGGGATTACAGATGCCATTTGGAGAAGATGACAGAGAGTCGTCGGAGATGGGCTTAAAGATGCCATCCAAGGAATATGACGGAGAGTCGTCGAAGATGGGCTTAAAGATTCCATCCAAAGTAGATGTTGACTTCATAAGAAGTCTCTTTGTGGGGATTCTTGCTCCTGTTATCCGAGGAGGAGTCCATTGAAGGATGTTGATTTCTGTTATTTTCCTGTTTGAGGAAAACTCTATGGGTAATAGAGTCTAGGAACTTTAGTTGTCCATGGCTCTACTGAGGGGTTATCTCTGGATTGGAGAGATGAAAGTTTGATTTTTTTCTGGTTGAAATCCAGGCTTCGCAGTAATTTGATGGGGAGAATGAAATTAACTGCTATCTGGAAATGTATCAGAAGAAAACTGTGTAGGACTGTTTCAGGATGAGTCAGGGTAAGACTTCATCTGGAAGTGTATGAGAAGGAACCGGGGTAGGGATATTTTAGGAGATATATGAGAGGGAGCCTGGGTAGGGCAGCTTCAGGATGGGTCTGGGTGAAACTACATCTGGAAATTATAAGAAGGAACCTGAGTAGGGTTGCCTCAGGATGAGTCCGTGTAAAACCGCATCTGGAAATTCAAGAGAAGGTACCTGGGTAGGGTTGCCTCGGGATGAGTTTGTGTAAAATTGTATCTGGAAATTGTGAGAAGGAACCTGGGTAGGGTTGCCTCTGGATGAGTCCAGGTAAAACTACATCTAGAAATTCAAGAGAATGAACCTGGGTAGGGTTGCTTCGGGATAAGCCTGTGTAAAACTTCAGAAGGAGCCTGGGTAGGGCTACTTCAGGATAAGTGCGTGTAAAACTTCAGAAGAATCCTGGGTAGGGCTGCTTCGGGATAAATCTGTGCAAAACTTCAGAAGGAGCCTGGGTAGGGCTGCTTCGAGATAAGTCCGTGTAAAACTTCAGAAGGAGCTTGGGTAGGGTTGCTTCGGGATAAGTCCGTGTAAAACTTCAGAAGGAGCTTGGGTAGGGCTGCTTTGGGATAAGTCTGTGTAAAACTTCAAAAGGAGCTTGGGTAGGGCTACTTCGGGATAAGTCCGTGTAAGACTTCAGAAGGAGCCTGGGTAGGGCTGCTTCGAGATAAGTCCGTGTAAAACTTCAGAAGGAGTGAGAAGGATCCTGTGTAAGATTGTTTCATGAAGAGCCTGTGTAAAGCTGTATTTCCGAAGTAGAAGGAACACGTGTAAGATTGCTTCATGTTGAGCTCGTGTGAAGCTGTATTTGGAGGAGAAGGAACCCGTGTAAGATATCTTCATGTTGAGCCCGTGTAAAGCTGTATTTGGTTGCACAGATAATTACTTTATTTTGTTTCAGGAGCTAATCCTTGACCTGTTGAAAATTGTTGATGATAAATGTATGCGGATTGATCTTTCCTGAAAAGGTAAAGCGTTAGCTGTATGCAATGTCATGATGTATGAAATGCATTGTGTTATGGTGTTCTCAAAATAAATGAGATCTGGATGTATGCATTTATACTGCAAATGCTATGACGTTTATAGAATGATGTATGAATGCAATATGTGAATGTATCAGTTGTTCTATTGCAGCACTGTTGAGTTAGGGAAAATAAATCCCTGATTGTAGGTCTTCAGATTTTGTTGAAGCTGAACTGCTGGGAGATGATCTCCCTTTGTTAGAGGAATAAACTCTGTTGGGGAAGGAAAGCTCTATGCACTGTCTGAGGATTTTGTGAAATCTTATTGGGGAATCCTGAGAAGTTTAACGACTTTACTGGGGAAAACTTGATGTCGAAGAAGTGGTTGGAAATTCCTGTTTTGTCGGGGATACAAGAGCACATGACATCACTAGGTTGTAAGCTGAGGATATGGCGACGATCTTGTAGTAGAATGCCCCTGTCTCGATACCTGTTGTATAAAATATCAACCAGGGATTTTGTAGATGGTTTAACTGTTATCCCAACTCTTGGAGTCCTTGGTGAATGCAGATCAGGGTAATAAACCTTCTACTGATAGACAAGTGATGAGATGACGGGATGTAGTTGTACGCTTTAATCCCTAACTTTTGCATGGACTGTCCTTTCAGATTTTCAGTCCACCGGGATACCCTTTTATGCCCAAGCTGCCTTTTCAGGTTTTTGACTTGCCCGGTGTACAGATTTTTTCATATGTATATCCCTAATTTTTTTCCGAACCCTTTTGATTCGCCGGGATGCCCTTATTTTTGCCTAGGCCAGTCAACCTAGCGAGTCTTTGTTCATGCGTAGTATTTTCCGACTATGCCCATGTTCACCGGGTATAGAGAATTGTCACTTTCCATAGTAGTAAGTGTTGTCACACTGCCAGAAGGTGTTTGTTTGATCGTACAGGATTCGTTACTGGAATTCATGTCCAATGCCCCAAGTGATTCAGATGGAGATCTGCCCCTGGCTATTTGGCATTTTTGAGAGATTCCTTAAACCTTGACTTGGCTGCCCCAGATCAGCTGGACACCATGTTATGCCCCCTGATTATGAAAGGCCTATCACTTGAATGTCTTTCCATCAGAGGTGATTCTATCCAATTAGAGGATTTCTGTTCATCGAATATCCGTCGTGTGAATTTCTCTGTTGTTGAACAAATAGAAATATGCAAACAATGGTATTTTAAGAATGCAAAGCTTATGTCTGTCTTGTAGTTTGAAAATTCATTTTTTGGTAAAACAAACAAATTTTGTAAAAGTGTGATATTAGCTCAGGATTTATAGCGAACCCTACAAGAGTCGGGATACCTTTTGTAATAGTATGCTTTTGAACTAACCCATGCTTCAGCTAGGACTTTTAAGGGTTTTAACGTGGTCTGGTTCACGGTTTAAGAAACAAAGGATAAAGACTCAAAATTTATTCGTACCCAGCCCACTCTTTGTGATGTTCTTCAGTCCTATGCTCAGTTAATTGTGCGTTTAAATCTCGATTGAGTCTGGCATCTTATCGTTGATATTCTGGTGATGGTTCAGAAATTGAACGTTTGTTTGAGAAGGCAGACATTTTTGTAAACTTTTCTTTTTATTGAGGATTTGTAGGACCTCTTTCTTTTTTTATTTTGTAATCCCTGTCTTTTGCCTAAACTGTTTCTTGTGTGATTACAACCAGCGGGATACCCCAGTTTTTTTCTTAAGTCTCCTTCATAGGTTTTGACTTAATGGGCTTTTATTTTGAGAGATAATGACTGCTTGTTCTTAATGATAATGTGGAACCAGAACCATCTTTTTGGAGAGCATCTTCTACACTATTTGTCGTGTATGAAAGGAAAGCTTGCGACTGAATGCACATCTGAATTAACTGAGAAAACTACCCTGTCCCAGGTTATGATTAAGGGTTTTAATTTGTGTGAAAAGAAAACTCCTACTTCTTTGGCTCAAAGGGGTTGACTAGGGATTATCTTCCTTATAACTCCACTGTTTAAGATTTGAAACAACGCATGTACATCGTCAGCGGGGTCTGTTCAAAAGCATATTATAGAGATTGTGGTATCATTTTCATCATCCTCCTTCTAAAGGCTTGGAGCTTTTAATTAAGAGTTGAATATCACAAAAAGGAATTAAGCAAGCAGCTTCAGCATAACAAAAACAAATTAATTCAAGACAAACATGTGCGATGTATTAATGAAATAACAAAGTTTGACATGACAATAATTGTTTGAACAAACAAAGAAAATACAACTTGAGAATTCGAATGAACAAAAATGCTCTCAATCCTAGCCATGATTTGGCATGGGAGCAGTGACCATGTTGGGAGTCTCAGGAGGGTCGAACTCGATCTCCTTGGCGTCAATCATATTCTGAATCTTGTATTTCAGCGCCCAACAATCGTTAGTATCGTGCCCCGGACTGCCTGAATGATAGGCACACCTTGCATCAGGATTGTAGTTAGGAGAGGAAGTCTTGGGGTTTGGATGAGGTCCTATCAGTGTAATCAGATTCATCCTTATCAAGTGTTGCAATGCTTGAGACAGTGGCATGTTGAGCTTGGTAAACTGTCTCTTGGGCTCGTCTTGCCTTTGCTGATTACCCTGTTGCTGTGGTCATTGCATGCGTGCCGAATTAGAGACCAGCACTGCCCCCACAGGTTGGTGGTAGTCTGCCTTATTACGGCCCTTCTGGCCGTGCACAGCATTGGCTTCCCTCTTACCAAAAAATGGCTTCTTCTCGGCATTAGAAGATGCATCTATCGGGATCTTCCCGCTCTTGATACCATTTTCGATCCTTTCTCCAATCAAAACCATCTCTGGGAACCCGAATAAGGAACTCCCAATAGCAGATTAAAGAACAGGCATGTCAGAGTGCCCATGAACATGTCTACCATTTCATGATCATTCAGAGGAGTCATACCCTGCCAGCTAGATCCCTCTATTTTTGCACATATTCCTTGAACCCTTCTCTTGAGCTCATGGACATATTCTACAGTTGCACTCGAGTTGGTGCCAGATCAGCATTGTATTGGTACTGCTTATAGAAAGCAGCAGCCAAGTCTTCCCAGGTATGGATGTCAGTTCCTTCTAGCTGACAGAACCAGTCTAGTTGAGTGCCAGCCAAACTTTCTTGGAAGAAATGGACCCATAGCTTTCGGTCAGCAGTGTGAGGCTGGATCTTTCTGACATATGACCTCAAGTGAAGCTTGGGACAAGAAACACCGTCATATTTTTCAAAGATAGGGACCTTGAACTTAGGTGGGATGACCACCCCTAGAACCAAACCTAATTATTTGAAATCCAGACCGGGCACCCTTTGAATCTCCATGGCATTGATCCGATCCTCCAGCTATTTGTATTTATCATCAGTAGGAGGATATTGCTCCTCAGAATAGTCAGTCTCATCTTATTCAGACGCTGGATTGTTGTCTTCTTCCAATGATTCCTCGTCCTCTTCCTCTTGATTACCTCCTCCCTTTGATAGGGTTGCGAAATCTAGAGCTCGGTTAGCTGGTCTTCTTCTTCCCACACTCAAAACACGAACTGGTTTCTTTGCCTTCTTAGTCATCTTTTTGACAATCAGAGATTTCAGGTCTTCTTGCCCCTGGTCAGAGTCAGGAACATTTGTTGGAATTGAGCATTTTGAGCTTGAAGGTCTTTGATTATTTGTTCAAGAGCCATTTCTTTACTTGATGAAATAAACAGCGAAGAAGATGAGAACCCTGCTTTGAAACCTGTTTATGCAATGACATGTATGATATGCATATGCAATGTTTTCAAGGACTCGCGGGGTAAACAAGAAAATGTCAGAAGTTGAAATTTGCAGCTTTGATTGAAGAACTTCGTATCATTGAAGGTCCTTCTGCAAGAGTCAAGCTCACCATATCAAGTGGGTCATAGCCCATGACTCAAGTTGTTGTGTTTTGATCTTTTGACGACATTAGCTAGAGGAAAATAAATCCTCTTGCCCCTTGCTAGACATCTGGTTCATCATAACCTGCACCACAGGCCCTTGAGATCCTTGAAATGGTTAAGGAGATGATGTGGCATGATGATATGATGTGTATGCTATGCATCAAGCAAAAATGCAGGGTAAGAAACCAAATTATTGGATTTATACAAACAAGGTTCTGCAAGGAATACAAACAAAGCCCTGCAATGAGTTCAGATTGTTAGGCAAAGAAAGCAAACAAGTCACACAAATAGCCTTAGGTTTAGGTTTGCATGGATTCCATAGGTAAGTCCCCTCTTGAAGTTTAGTTGGCTCAACCTGTCTTAGAAATAGTAATCGGGTTCTAAGGAGTCTTAATATCACTGGTCTTTCTTTATTGATATTATTTCAGCTTAGCAATATTTTCTTACGGCCGAAACATACCGAAAGTCAGATCTCAATGAGTGTAGTATCGAGTATCAATCGATTCCCAACTTTACACTGAGACTGGCTATCTCACTACTTTCTAATGGCCAATTTTTTTCAACTAAGGTTTGTTAGTGCTTCACGACACCATGCGGAAGCCCCATATTCTCCTCGATTCAACACAAGAGATACCGGTACCAACCAAAGTGTCACACCAACACAGCCATCACTTCAACCATATCGGTCTATGTCGTACAGTATCCATGATCTATTGTTGTTTACCTAAAAGTGTGTCCCAGATCCAGGTGTAGGATCTATAAAAACAACCCTCCAATGGTAAAGCAAACAAAGCACAACAAAGCAGTTAAATAATGAACTAACTCTAAGGTAACCCCACTTCTTGTCCCCAGCAGAGTCGCCAGTTCTATGATACGGTGGAAGAATCGACTTTTATATACTGGTTTTGAGTTTGTGTTCGCGAATTTTGCGATAAGCAAGAGTTACCACTGTCTTTTCTTTTATCTAATAAAGGAAAGGGTGAAAAGAACAGAAAAAGACCTTTTCGAGATGTTTTCTGAGTAAGGGGGTAGATTATGGAAAGGGAAGGTGTTAGCACCCTTTCCATCCGTGGTTTTCCACGGGCTCTTAGAGGTTTGGTCATTTTTAAAAATACCTTTGTGCTTTGTGTTTGAAAATTTTCTGAAAATTCCTTAGTGCGGCGAACTTTGTAGTGTTTCTCGGAATAGTAGAGAACGCATACAAAGTGTTTTTAAAAGTCTTTTGAAAGAAAAGTGTATGTGTAAAAAGTTCAATTTTAGCATAGCATCTAGGAACTATCTACTTATACACGAAAGGTCATTCTTTTCCTCCTTTCCTTTAGACAATGCTATCCCACTATTAGTGAGTAGGTAGCCCTAGTCGTTGGATGTATTGAGGGACATTTGAAGGGACTTTCATAGTCACAAAGGAAACTTGGTGAGAAACCTTAGTAACTACCCTATAGTTTTAAGATCACTTTATCGAGGCAACGTCGAGAGGGTCATCGAGGGACTTGTGATCTTTAAACTGGAGGGTGGCCACTAAAGCCTCTCACGTTTCTAGAGTTGTGACTGTTTTCCGAAGGCAACCAAAGTGGGAGTACCCTAGAGGTGTACATATGATAGTGTGTTGTGTTTCAGTTATTTTATCTTTAAACATTTAGGTGTTCTACCATTTGTTTTCAGATCTTGTCATGTAATCCTAGTTAGCATACATCTAAGCAGTTAATATATGTACAAGAATTTAAAGTGCGGGAATTGTAAATCCTATGTTATTACAAGGCTTCGGGGAGGGGGATTATTTACATGTCCAAAATTGGGGGAATAAAGCAATCAAGTGTAAAAGTCCTAATTAAGCTATTACAAACCAGTAGGCAGTTATAATAAAATAAACGCGTGCGAATTTGAAATAACATCTAAAAATCCTAAGAATAAAATCTTTTTGTTGTTTTATTTTATTTTGGGAAAATGATCTAAATCTTCTTAATTTTAGTTTTGAGAAAATGTTAAGATAATTAAATTATTAATTAAAAAAATTAATTTAATAGAAAAATTAGCCTAATGTTTTTGTGTTTTTTTTATTGATTTTATGTTGATTAAAAAAAGGAAATAAATTAGTCAAAACAAAGATGAAATCGAAGGAACAGACAGTAAATCAAGAAAGGTGTAATTCTGGAGGCCTGGATCAAAAGAGGCTCGGGATGTCTTTCGATCCAGTGAAGAGGCTTGATCAAAGGTGCACGGGGGGCTGAACTTTGGGGGTGTTCGATCTGGATATGTCATCCTTCGATATGGGAACCCTGGATCCAGTTCAAAGTTGAGGTGCTTCGAAGCTCTGAACAAGATTCTGAGAAGATTATGAGTGTCATCAACCTATGGGACCACCTGAAACCTCGCTCGTTCTTCAACATAGACTGGGGAAGATGCAAAGTAATTTAGCCAAGAGAGGAGTGTAACACATGAGGAACCCTCTCTTCCTCATAGTGTGAGAGTGAAAATAATGTAGGATATCTCTCAACAAAGTAGGCACCGGATTGCGAGATATGAAGATTTTTGACAGCATTTACATCTATAAGTTGGTCAGGGTTTGGAAACAAAACCATCCCATAGATGAGAAGGGCCAAGATTTCTTCAAAAGCTTGTAAATCCAAAGAGTTCCAACAGTATTGAGCTTTTTCAAACAAGAACTTGGCTAAGAACCCTTTGACACCACTCCTTATTTCCCAATTAGTCGTGACATCAGATTGTTGCAAGTGTAGTGCTCGGGAAATCTCTTCAGGTTTTGGATATCTTTTTGTACTGTTGAAAGGTAGTTGATTGAGAATGGGAATTCACAAGAGTTTATAGAATTCTTCCAGAGTAGGTACAAGCTGATAATCGGGAAAAGTGAAGCAATGGTGTAAAGGATCAAAGAACTGGAAAAGCACTTTCATCATATTTTCATCAATGCTAGAGGTAACCAAGTTTAGGAGGCGACCATGTCTTTCGGTGAATGAAGAATTCTCAGGGACCCTCGATGCTAACTCTTTGAGTTGAGAAGGAATTCTTATGAGATTGACTTGGATAGTATTCCTGCGGATAGAAGCCATGTCCTACAAAATAGAACAAAGATAAATCCCAATAATCCTTGAAATGGTTAGTGAGAATGAGTATGATGTTATGATGTTTATGATGTTATGTAAAAGTAAGCATATACACACAAGGCAAAAAAGTCCTTAGGTTTAGGCTTGCATGGAGTCTTATAGGTAAGTACCCTCTTGAAGTTTAGTTGGCTCAAACCTGTCCTAGTAATAGTAATCGGGTTCTAAGGGATCTCAATATCACTAATCTTTCTCATCGGGGATTGTTTCAGCGTAAGCCTCTTTAATAGCGACCGAAATATCACGAGAAGTCTGATCTCATAGAGCGTAGTATCGAGTATCAACCAACTTCAGACTGCACCAAAGTCGTCTATCTCACTACTTCCTAATGGCCAAGTTGGTCAAGTAAAGGTTCTAAAGTCAGTTAGTGTTTCATGACACTACACAGCGGTCCCGTATTCTCCTTGACTACTCAAGGGCTACCGGTACCCACAAATGTGTCACACTAACGTAGCTATTTCTTAGACCATGTCGGTATACCCCGCACAGTTTCCACAATGTATTGCTACTTACCTATAAGGTATCCCAAATCAAGGTAGAGGATCAAAACAAGCCCAAACAAGGAACCAAAATGTAAAGCAAGCAAGTCAAACAATGAAAGTAAATAAAGGTGATCTAGCCCTAAGGTAACCCTACTTTTAAGTCTCTATCCCCAGCAGAGTCGCCAGTTCTGTAATACGGTGGGAGAATTGACTTGGGATGTTTTACATTTGATCGCAATTGTTGCAGTTAGCAAGAGTTGCCACCGACTTTTCTTTTATCCAAAAGGAAAGGTGAAAAAGAACAGGAAAGACCTTTGAGATTATTTCTTTAGTTCGGTGGTAGATTATGAAAAGGGAAGGTGTTAGCACCCTTTTCATCCATATTTATCTATGGGCTCCTAGTTGCTTTCTAGATCACTTGCTTTGTTTGAAAATGTGCTTTGTGGTGGTTTTGAAAGTATTTTGAAAAGGTGCCTTCGTTTAGGAAAACTTTGTAATGGTTCTCGTTCGTAAGAACGTATACAAAGTGTTGGACTTTAGAAAATAATTTAATTTTGGAAAGTTTGTTTTTTGAAAGTGAGCAAGGATGTTTTTTTTGAAAGTGAGCAGGGATGCTTGTTTTGAAAGTGAGCAAGCAACTAGGAACAATCTACCTACTCAAAAGTATTTTGTTCATTTCTTTCTTTCCTTTTATATTGCTATCTTACCATTGATTGGTAGGAAGCCTTATCTTTGGATGTAAAGAGACGGGCGCGGGCCATCGTATAGTCATGATAGCAATGTTGTGAGATATCTTAGCATTTCTCTTTGAGGGACTAAGATCATTTGAAAGGTAACATTTGAAGCGTCATCGAGGGACTATGATCATTTATTTTTTATTGTTTTTGCTAAGATATCCCACATGCATAACATGACCATTTTGTAAGGCAACAAGTGGAATTACCCTAAGGGTGCGTGGGTGAAGTGTGTTTAATTTGCATGCATTGTTTATCTTGAATTGGGGTTATCTACTTGTTGATTTTCATCTTTCCATACAAACCCTAATTACTAGCATTTATATGAAAGCGATAAATTGCGGAAAGTAAAAGTACTACGCTATTACATCATTAGGGGGATGGGATATACAAATTTACAAATAGGAATTGCAAGAAATTAAACCTAATTATCTATTACAACTATATTTAATATTGTACAAGGAATGAATAAATAATATACAAGGATATATAAATGGAAAGGCAATGGGTTTTTATTTGGATTTTTTGAGAAAAGGGTTTTAACTTAATTTTCTAAAAGAAAATTAATAATTAAATTAAGAAAATTAAGTTAGAAAGTCTTTTTAGGGTTTTTCTAGAAAAGGTTTTAAGTTTAATAAAAATGGTATGGAATTTAATTAATTAAAAGAAACCTAAATTCTAAGTTAATTTTAAATAAAAATAAAAATAATTAAACCTAAATCTAATTATTAATTTATTAAGAAAAATTAATTAATTTGTTAAGAAAATGTTTTTGTCTTTTGTCTTTATAAAGAGAATAAAAATATAAGTGTGTAAATAATAAATAAAAATATTTTTAGATTTTTTATTAATAAAAATAATAATAATAATAATAATAATAATGAAAACAATAAAGAAAAATAAAATAAAAATATAAATATAAAAATAAAAGTCAGGGGGATTTGAAATGGATTTTGGGAGTATATTAGAAAATACTGTTTTTTTAGGCCCACTAATAAGATTTTTGTAATCAGAAAAACAATAAAATAAAAAAAAACTTGGGCTTGTGTGTGATAAGCGGGCAGGGAGGGGTAGTGCAGCAAAATGGAAAGGCCCAGTGATTAAGCCCAGGCACTGGTTGTGTCAAAAGAGAGAAAAATGTGAAAAAATATGAAAAGTGGCAGCGCTGGGGCTTGAACCCACGCCCTTTACATGAAACGTGCGCTGCCTTACCACTGAGGTGGCTATGCATCTGATAACTTAAACAAATCAATAAATACATAACATAAATCCAGTCCTGAAAATGACTTCATCTTCAACCTCCAGCCATGGTTCCTGTAACTTACTCATTTCTCATAAAAATGGAAATGTAAATATGAAAGTTGCTCTATTTTTCCATACGAATCCATCCATATAAATATCATAAGCTATAAATCAAAGATGAATGAGAATTTCTAAAAGTACCAAATTATGACCTAACTTTTTTCACATATTCAAACCTAAAATTCTCCAAGCTCACTCAATATAAATTAAAACTATGGACATGTATAGTTTCAGGGCAATGATATCTACATTTTATCTTCACAAATGCAAGCTTAACAATGCCTAAATGAAAAGATAAAACTTCATAAAAGATACCTCAAAATTGGAAGTCGTGAAATGAGTTTGATCTACTTTCAAGGAGTTATGATGATCAAGTTAGCTTCCTCAGATTCACAGGAAGCTAATGCAATGCTTAGCTTGAGCAATGGATGGCTGGAATGGCCTGGAGAATTCAACTTGCAGACTCTGTTTTTTGGTTATGGAGGTTGATGGAAATGGTG
Source organism: Vicia faba (assembly GCA_948472305.1). Taxonomy (NCBI): domain Eukaryota; kingdom Viridiplantae; phylum Streptophyta; class Magnoliopsida; order Fabales; family Fabaceae; genus Vicia; species Vicia faba. The sequence continues at coordinate 1,578,241,937 of OX451738.1, read as the reverse complement.
TTACACTTCTGGTACAAGGACAGGGATGGACTATATTTGAGGTATAGAAGCTCTGTAAATGAATTTGAAGAAAAGCGCACAAGGGAAATGAGAGATACAAGTTCAAGGTCAGAATTGTGTATCAATGGAGTTTTTGTGAAATTTATGGATTTTGAGTGCTTGAGAGAGTTTCAGGGTGTTTTTACTCGTGTGTTAGCTTGAAAATAGTATCCCTATTTATAATAAAATGGTTTTGAGACTTGTAGTTGATCAGAATTCAAATTCACATGTTTAAGCTCAACATGTGATTTTCTTGACAAAACAAGTTTCCATGCCTTTGTACTTGCTATTGTAGAGTGGTTACACTTTAAATAAGCTTGCTTCTGACTTTGTAGATGGAGTGTGATCAGAGGGACAAGTGAGAGGCTCAATAATTGACTTTTGCATAAAGCTTGCTTTTCAAGAATGGTAATGTTAACTTTCTTCCCAAAATGGAAAATTGACTTGGAGAATGCTTAAACCACTTGGGTCATAGCTAAAAAGTTTGTCTAATCCATCAATTATGGATAGATACATAAGTTAGAAGGCTTGCAGAGCAATATTATGCAGCATAACATTGAGATTGGATTATGTGTTCATCAAGGAAATGGCTTGTAATTCAAGTTGGAAACCCTAACTTCTTGCTTTCGATTGTCATAGCTCAAGTATGATCTCAATGAGTTCTTGGACATTTTGGAAAGCTTGTAACATCCTATACAACCTCTATGTTGTACATTTTTGAAAATTCCATTTGGAACTAGGTGAAAAGTTGCCATGAAGTTAGGTCAAAATCCTGCCTAACTAGGGCAAATTTCCACTAAGTCTTTTAAGTTTCATGAGCATGTCTTCACAAATTCATAACTTGAAATCCAAGCATTTATAGGAAAAGTTATGCCCTAAAATGTTTTAGATCTCATTGAGATCTATAACTTTTATATTGGAAGTTTCCTTTGAATCATCTTGCATCATGGTGGAAATTTAGCTCAAAGTTATGAAAAAAGTGAACTTTTCAACACTTAGAAAAACTTCTAAGTTTTAGAATTTTGACTTTTCAAAGATGAATCTTGACTTTTTGATTTCTTGATGAACAAGTTTCATATTTTGACATGTCTTGATGAATTATAATCTTTGAATCTTGGTTTTTGATCAAAAAGTCAAAGTTTGACTTTTCAGTGTATAGTTGACTTTTCATCAGTTGACTGAAATTCAACTATCAATCAATTGAACTCGAGAAATTTTTTGAGCCATGCCATTAGGTAAAAATTATGTATTTGAATCCTTGATATCATGCCTTAAATCTATAAGTCATTAATTAGGTCAAAAGTCAAAAATTGCACCTTCTCAGTCAAAACCCTAATTTTGACCATTTTGCCCTTTTGATGATCTGATCAGATTTCTTGAGAAATTATGATCCAACCTTGATCAATTGACATATATGAGTTCATGATGTTGATATGGATAAAAAGAATTATGAAGTTTGGCTGTAAATTGACCCCAGTTGACTTCTTCCAAATACAGTTGATTTTAGGTCAACTGATCAATTGACTGAGGAAAAATGTGATCCAAGACTTGAAACTTGACATGAGCAATATTGAGGGCTCAAAATGATTCATGAAAGTAAATTGAGGCTTAGAAAGTTCAATTATCCTTGTACAAACTCAAACCCTAATTTGAGTCATCAGTGCTTGAGGAGGTGTCTTGAGCTGATCCAACCTTGTGTAGTCTTGAACCTAAAGGAGATCTTATGAGAGATTTCTTGAGAAATGAGAGGGAAAATTTTGGGGTACAACACCATGTTATGATGTTATGATATCATGATTATACTAAGAAAACACAAATATAGCAAGCACAAGAAAATCACACAAAGGCCTTAGGTTTAAGGCTTGTATGGGTTTTAAGGTAAATACCCTCTTGAAGTTTAGTTGGCTCAACCTGCCCTATCAATAGTAACCGGGTTCTAAGGGATCACAATATCACTAATCTTTCCCACAAGTTTCGTTCCGATCAACAACTGACTTGCCACCAAACAAAACTCGGGAGTCAAATCTCAATGAGTGTAGTATCGAGTATCAACCAACTTTGGGCTACACCAAAGACGGCTATCTCACTACTTCCTAATGGCCAAGTTGTTCAATTAAAGGTTCTAAGGTCTGTTGATGCTTCATGACACCATGCAGCAGCCCCGTATTCTCCTTGACTACTCAAGGGCTACCGATACCAACCAAAGTGTCGCATCAACGTAGCTATCGCTTCGACCGTGTCGGTATACCCCTCACATTTTCCATAATCTATTGCTACTTACCTAAAAGGTGCCTAAGATTCGGGTGTAGGATCTATAGTAACTCAAACAAAGCCCTCAAAAGTAAAGAAAACAAAGCATACAAAAGCAATTACATAATGAACTAACTTTAAGGTAGCCCCACTTTTTATCCCCAACAGAGTTGCCACTTCTATGATACGGTAGCAGAACCGACTGTTTAATACTGGTTTTGCGTTTGTATTCGTAAATGTTGCAGTAAGAAAGAGTCACCACTGACTTTTATTTTATCCAAATTAAGGAAAGGGTGAAAAGAACAGAAAAAATACCTTTTCGAGAGTTTTCTGAGTAAAGGGGGTAGATTATGGAAAGGGAGGGTGTAAGCACCCTTTCTATCTATAGTTATCTACGGGCTCTTAGAGGTTTGCTCATTTTGAAATAGCTTTGTGCTATGTATGTTTGAAAATGTTTGTAAAATTCCTTAGTATGGCGAACTTTGTAATGTTTCTCGGGATAGTGGAGAAAGTATACAAAGTGTTTTGAAAATATTTTTGAAAAGTAGTATTTGTGTAAGTGCAAAATGTTTTGAGCAAACTTCTAACAGCTATCTACTTTTGAACTCGAAAAAGTTCATTATTTTTCTCTTTTCCTTTTTACAATACCATCATACTATTAGTGAGTAGGTAGCCTTGTCGTTGGATGTATAAGGGACATTCGAAGGGACGTTACAGTCACGAAGGCAACTTGTGGTGACACTTTAGCAATTTTGTTTAGGGACTAGATCATTTACCGAGAAGCAATTGTAGGGTCATCGAGGGACTATGATCTTTTTGTTTTACGGGTCTTTGCTAAAGTGTCCCCGTTTCGAGGGACATGACTGCTTTATTTCCGAAGGCAACCAAAATCGGGTACCATAGAGGTGTATATGTGCAATTGTGTTTAGTTCAAGTATTTATCTTGTGTTAAGTTTGCTAATCGTTTAATTATTAAGCTCTTGTCATGCATTCCTATTAACATACATCTAACAGTTAATATATGTACAGGAATTTAAATGTGGAAATTAAATCTACGCTATTACAAGGCTTTGTGAGAGGTACATTGGAGAAATGCAGAAAATATAGTCTTAGTTACTATTACAGGCCATGAGCAAGTACATTAATAATAAAAATGTGAAATCAAATAAACACGCGTGAAATTGAAAAATAACGTCTAAAAACATCCTAAGAAATAAAAATCTTTTTGTTTGTTTCTGATTTTTTTTATTTAAGAAAATAATTAATTAATCCTAAAATCTATTTAGAAAATTAAATTAAATTAAATTAAGAAAAATACTCTAAGTTCTTTTTGGTTTTTATTATGAAAAGAAAATGATTAAAACGTAAATTAAATCCTAAATTCTAACTCATTTTAAATTAAAGAAAATAGTTAAAATATTTATTTAATTTATTTATAAAATTAGTTTAATTAAAAAAGTACTAACTTAATATTTTGTGATTTTTCTGACTATTTAGTTAATTAAATAATTAATAGAGAAAAACTAAAACAAATAAAAGGAATACAAAAATGGGCCTGATAATAAAAGAAAATAGGGGGGGTGAGATTGAATTTTTGCTAGGCCCAATGTTGAAGAGAGCCCAAGTTTGTCCTTAGATCTAGGGAGCAATGTGGTTCTTCGATCCAGGGAGGGGTATGATTTTTTTGATCCAAGGAGGGACTTGTCTTTCCATCTGGATCTGCAAGAAAAATTTTGGAAAAAAATAAAGATGCAGGACCTGGGCATCGAACCCAGATCCTTCTCCATAATTCGGATCTTATATCCTCGGGCCTAAGCTTATTTTGGCTTGAAACTGGCTATACCATGAGTTTCAAAAGGCAAACCTAAATCATGTCTTTCGATGGCATGATTTTATTCCTGCATGTTACCTTGCGTATGATATATTCATATAAACACAAAAGACATTAGCAGCACAGATATACCAACAACATGTATTTAAAGGGCCTAGAAATACAGTTTTGACTTGGGTGAATCCTTACCAACTGGAAATGCTTCGATCTATGAATCTGGGCGTGGCTTGGCTTGGAGCAGACTCTTGGGAGTTTTAGGAACACAAGTATGGTGTTTGTCTGGATTGAGGGTGCCTGCAAAACTGGTTAGAATTTTGATATGTTTTTATGACAGTGTGAGTGTTCTTTTTTTGATAAGCAATCTGTATGTTCGTGATGCAACACGTGTGGTCTCTTTATATAGAGGGGATGGAGGGGATAAGAAAACAAAGGTTTAAACAGCCATAAACAAGTGTTTTCAAAGCCATGAATGATGTTTTGTAACTTTGCCAAAGTCATGGAAACTTGTCTCTTTTTTGAATTTGAATGAATATGCATAATTTTGGCTTTCGAATACCTTCAGTCCCTGCCCTTCGATTGGCTTCAAGTTGTCTCCTTCGACTGGGTCTTTTGAATGGATCTTCTGTGTACCCTTTGACTGGGCCTTTGGTTTCCTCCTTCGAAGGGGTCTTTCATATGTATGCTTTATGCCCTCTTCGAATGGGCCACCAAGGTGTATCCTTCGAATGGCTCAAATCTCATCCTCGGGGCTTCTTTGATTGAGCCCCTCTATTTGCCTTAGCTGCTTGATTCGAATAACCTAAACGAAAGACTTCATTCTGGCCAATTAAAGCCTCATTTGTCATGAATGTAATGGTGCATGAGGCTTGGGCTGGGCAGCATATAATCTCTTGCCTAGCAAGCAGCTTGAACCAAGCCTCATCAAAAGGCAAAACAAGTTTGTTTCCAACAAATGTGTGTCTTTTGAGCAGACCAAACGTATGTCCTTCTAAGGCACCATTTGTGTTTTCATAATGTGGCAATCTTGTACTTGTGAAACGAAAGCAGACATGAAGAGGGAACCTTTTGCCTTGTGAATTGAAGGCAAGTCTGGAGAAACCCTTTGCCTTGTGAATTAAAGGCAAGCATCTTGAACCAATACTCATCCAAAGGCAAAACAAGCTTGTTTTCCATAATTATGTATCCTTCGAATGGACCATATGTATGTCTTTCAAAGGCACCATTGGTGTGTCCTTCGAATGGACCTTACTAGGTTTCAAAATGTGGAAAACTGTGTGTTGATTATTTTAGAGGTGGAGTCAAAGCTAGCATGAGGGAAGCCAACAGCTTAATGAATTGAAGCACATATGAAAGAAAGCCACTACTTTATGGGCGCTAGCATGAAGGGAAACCATTGCCTTGTGCATTATAGGAAAGCCCAGAGGAAGTCATTTTCTTATGGGTCGAAAGCAAACACAGAGGCAAGTTGAAGGGGCCTTGGCCTTGTGGATCGAAGGTAAGTCTGAGGAAGCCTTTTGTCTTGTGAATTGAAGACCAGTGAAATGGGCCTTTTGCCTTGTAGATCAAAGGCAAGTTGATGGACCCTTGACTTGTGAATCCAAGGCAAACACGAGGAAGATTTTACCTAGTGGATCAAAAGCAGGTCTAAAGAAGCCTTTTCCTAAATGAAGCTTGCATGCAGGAGTCCACTATTGGCGAATCGAAGCAAACTTGTAGGGGGTTCTTGCCTTGTGCGTTGAAGGGACGCACAGAGGGAGTATTTTCCTAGTACGCTGAAAGCACGCACAGAGGGCACTACTGGAATGATACTTGTGGGCCAAAGCTTTCTCGAAGGGTGCCAAATACCCAATCAAATCTTACTAATCAAAGCATGATCGAAGAGTGCCCAAATGCCCAATCGAAGTACCTTGTTCATATGCCAATCGAAATACACTTGACTTTCTTCAAAAAATATTATATTTTCTCTAAGCAAGTGTTTGTAACCACCATGCAACGGGAAGATCTTGGAATACATGATAAGGAAAATTTTGGGGTACAACAGCATGCTTTGTTGTTTCCTAGCAGCATCGATCCACCATCTTGATCACACAATTCCTCAATTACATCTTTTTTTAGAGTCATGTGCCAAGTGAAACCTGAATCTATAATACATTCCTTGCTAGAATTGCTTCTCGAAACCACTAGGAGATCAGATGATTCATAATCATCTTGAACAATGATTGTGTTGCTATTTTCCTTGCTATCACCATAACTCTTCAACCTCTCAGGTCACACTTTCCTGGTGTGACCTTCCTTCTTACATTGGTAACACCTAATAGCAGGAGCATTACCACCATAAGACTTTTGTAAAACTTTACCCTTCTTTTTCTCAAACTCACCATCCTTCTTCGAGAATTTTCCTTTGACGAACAATCCTTAACCAACAGATGGTGGCTTGTTGATAAGCATAAATTATAGCTACTTTTGTATATACTTTTTATTTCACTTATCGACTCTTTGTGGTTAATATCGGTTGAATAAACCCAACTTTTGTATAAATTCGTTTAGTTTGTATTTATTTGTGTTTTCATGTATAAAGTGTATCGTTTGATAGTTTTGTATATATTTTGTAGGTATTTGAGCATTGCTGGAACAAGAGGAATAAAAGGTCCAAGATGCATTTTTGGATCAATAAAGAAATAACGCCAAGAAGAGAGAGCCAATTGAAGTTGTGCAGAGAAAGTAACAAAAGTAGTTGGACTACTGTGAATCGGTGAGCGATGGCCAGGAAATGGGGCATCGGGTCTACACCACTGGGTGACGGTGGAGCGATGGGACGGAGTTAATTTTCCAGTTGGGTATGTCTTGCTTCACTACTGTGTCGCTGGGCGAAGAAGAGTAGCAGCTTCGAACGACGTGAGTCTGTCGTCGGGCGAAAGAAGATATTTGAGACCAGTTGTGTACGTGGCGCAACATGGGCCTTGTAATTAAGGACCATCGCTGGGCGGTGCTTTCATGTCGCAGGGAGACGCATACATATTTGATTTTTTTATATTTCAATTTGTTTGGTTATGGTTTTTGGTGTGGTTTTTGATCTCCCAACTCCACCAACCTTATTTTTGTAGTGGATTAGCTTAGATAACAATTATAGAGCTTGTATACGGATGATCTGGATGGATTGCTCTTCGACCGACACTGACAAAACAGTAGATTTGTGGTTTATTTCTCTTTTTCTTTGTGCGTTCTCTATTAGTTGAGTTTGTATATGTTTTTACTTTGAACTCATATTTATTTGTTTCCCATGGCATTGTATAAAACTTGCTTTACAAATCTTTGTCGATTATTGTCTTGGATTTTTGCTCTGTGCTCGGGATTTGGATTGTTATAGACATATAATGCTCGAATTCTTATCTAGGATGATAGTCTGTTAGTTTTTGGATTCTAGAGATAGATTTAAAGCTCACATTCGCTTGGGTATATGTGATTAATGCCTTTGTGTTGTTTATGTCGCTCTGAGAGATTGTCGACGTGATTAACACGTTTGACTTCTGTGTTGTTGAGGTGGTTGAGAGATTACTATTGAGGTGATACAATCGGCCTCTCAATTTGGGTTAGAAATAACTTAGGTTGTGAGTGATACATGGTGACATTGACGAGTATTGTAGGTCGAGTATAACTGGTCGATATGTTTAAGTTTGTGAGAAGTAGTATATATGCACTCTTGATAATTTATTCATTTTTATTTTATTTTTTTTATATTTATTTTATGTTGATAACTTTTACCCTTTCCATTCAAACCCCCAAACTCATTAACAAATGATTTGTCGAACGAAGACTCAATAATCAATCTTCATGGAGACAATGCGATATAACTTATATCACCTAGTACATTAATAACTTTCTTTTTACTTGTCGCTATACCGCTGCAACAAAATGGCACTATTGTCGGGGATAGGTTTATTGTTTCGCATCGCGATAATTCCTTTGTTTTTTAGTTTTGTAATTAATTCATATGTTGTATAGAATTTATAAATGAACTTGTTTATATTTACTTGTGAATTTATTTATTTATGTTTCCCATACTTGTACATGTTTTCTATACTTATGAATTTATATCATTGTTTGTTTCCTTTCATGTTTGTTTGTGCGCTGGTTAGGAATAATCGGGTGGAAGCAACTTGGAGGAACGTTCTTAAATAATAGGCATCAAGCTTACGACGTAAAACAAGCATGTTTTATTGTTTTTCATTTTGTTAATTTAGGTAGTTGAATGCAATTGTATAAACAATTTTAACTAGGACTAGATCTTAAATTTCATATCTTCACTTTTAAATTTGTTTAGACAATTTCATTCGGTCTTTTAGCATGTGTTGTACCCCAAAATTTTCTCTCTCAATTCTTCAAGAATTTCCTCACAAGATTTCTACTGGGCCAAAACTGCACAAGGCTTGACAGCTCAAGTTGCCATGGATCATATTGAATTTCCAAGTGTTGTACCCCAAAATTTTCCCTCTCATATCTCAAGGATTATCTCACAAAATCTTTTATGACGTCAAGTTTGCAGCACTCAATTTAGGCTTGGAATTGGCACAAGGGCAAAATGGTCATTTGCACACTGAAAAGTCAAACTTTGACTTTTGATCAAAATCAAGTTTCAAGAATCATATTTAATCAAGACATGTTGAAATATGAATTTTGTTTCATCAAGAAATTCAAAAGTCAAAATTCTAAAATACTTAGAATTTTTCTAAGTGTTTAAGAAATATGACAAGCTCGGAACTTCTGATCAGATTATCACCATGATGCAAGCTGATTCTGGAAGAACTTCTAACACAAGAGTTTTAGATCTCAATAAGAACTAAAATATTGCATAACAAAACTTCTTCTAGAATTGTTGGGATTTCAAGTTATACATCTTCAAAGTCACGTCCATGAAACTGAAGCTTTCAGCAAATTCTGGACCTTTCTAAAACAGGACTTGGTTACAACTTCTAGGCCAGTTTTCACAAAGATTCAGTCAGGGTTCTGCGAGGGTAATTCAAATAAGGTTTACAAAGTGTGTTGCAAGCTTTATGTAAAGTCTGAGAGCTCACTCAGAACATGCTGGAGCGAAAAGATTAAAGGATCAGAAGTTGGATATTGGTTCTAAGTTGCGCTGATGCTGAACTTCTGACCCAGACTTAGGCTATGATGCACAATCTCATAGTGTAGGATTCCTAGTTTGATAAATCTCATCATCATTTAATGCTCACAACCACTTTTTAGTTTTTATCCAAAGGATTTCCCCACGTGTGAGATAGAAGTACCATTGATATCCTTTTAAAGCAAGTTTATGTTGGGCCCATGCTTTGCTTTTTCCTCTGAGGGTACTTTTACTTAATTTAGGCTTACAAATCCAGCTTAGGCACGACTAAAAGCTGCTAACCACCATACTTGTTTAACTTGCTTCAAGAACAAGCAATCACGCTAGCATGATGTTATTACTTTTGACTTCTCCAAGCTATGAAGTTCTTGCCTATAAATTGAACTTCATATGCAACTGTGAAGGGGCCGGTCAGAAAAATCAAAAGGAAAAGCTTTGAAACCTTTCTAAAATATCCAGAAATCCGAAACTGCAAACACAAATACAAAACCTACTAGTTTTTTATTCTTGCATTCAAACTCCAATTTCCCTTATGTGTTTCTTGACAAAATCATCCATTCACCATTCATAACCCAAGTTAAAGGTTGTACCAGCCTACTGAACACGTTAGAAAGCTAATCAGAACATTACAAGCAGTCAGAACTAGGCTCCAGCTCACAGGAAATTTTCCAGCTACAAGGTAAGCTTCTGCTAACCCTCATCATATCACCTAAGCATTGTTAGACTTGCATGTTCAAAATACAATGTAGACATCCTGATTCTGATGTTGCACATATTCTGAGGTTCCATGTATTTGTCTTCTTAAATAGGAAGAACATCAGTTCGGAACTTCTTAAGGAAACTAGGAGTAGAAGATACATGCTTTTTTCTGATTTACAGTCTTGACATTTTTTATGCCTCTGAAACCATGATGGAAAAACTGCCATAATTGCTATGTTTGTGTTTTCTGTTCTGTTGAGATTTAACTAAGTTGTAGATGTTCTGATTAGCATGAAGAAATAATTGGAGTTCATCATCAAAGTTTGCTTTGTGATACATGTTTATGCTTTTGCTTTTAATACTGGATGTAATGCCACCCCAGTGGCAGACAAGCGTGCGCATAAGACATTAGTGCTAAGGGTCCTGGGTTCTAGCCACAGAAGCACATTTTTAGGTTTATTTATTGACATTTTTACTCATTTGTTTGTCAGACGATACTCCTAAATCAGAACTTCTAGATATCCTCACCTAACAGCATAATCACTTTATTCTCTCAAATAATCAGAACTTCTAACTTACCAGAGATATATGAACTTCTAGGTTCCCAGCTACGATATAGCTTCTGAACCCCTCAACTTCAGAACTTGGTGTACCCAAGCCCAGAACTTCTGACCCTCCATTTTTCTACTAACATTTTCTCTCTTGCAGTGTATCAGAGTCAGAACTTATGTTCCTCTTCATTTCAGCAATGTGTTGATTCTGACTCCTTTTTCTCTTATTTATCTTATTTTAGCTTTTAGTAACTAAAAACACCAAAAAAAACATTTTATATTTACATACTTTATTTTATCTTTTTTTAAACCAAAAGATCAAAACTATTTTCTTAAGCCAATTTATTTCTTTTCTTAACAAAAACAAAACAAGTCCATTTCGATTCTTGTATATTATTTCAATATGGTTGTAATAGATAATTAGGACTTTAATTTCTTGCAATCCCCATTTGCAAATTTGTACACCCCATCCCCTTAATGATGTAATAGTGTAGGACTTTAATTTTTCTGCCCTTTTATTGCTTTCATATATTGTTAGTAATTAGGTGTGTATGGAAAGATAAAAACAACAAATAGACAATCCATAAAATCGAAGACTAAATGCATGCAATCAAACACACTATTCACACATCACCCTTAGGGTAAACCGACTTTGTTGCCTTACAAAAATGGCCATATTATGCATGTGAGGTATCTTAGCAAAAACAAACATAATATAAGATCATAGTCCCTCGATGACGCTATCAAAGTTTCCTTTTAAAAATGATCTTAGTCCCTAAAGAAAAATGTTAAGATACTTTGTAACATTGCTAATCATGGTTATACAATGACCCATGCCCGTCCCTTTTACATCCAAAGATAGGGTTACTTACCAAATCAATGGTAAGATAACAATGTCAAAGGAAAAATGAAATGAACATGAAATACTTTTGAGTAGGTAGAATATTCCTAGTTACTTGCTCCATTTCAAAACAAAAACATCCTTGTTATTTTCAAAACAAACACCAACACTTTCAAAACACCTTTCAAACTTGAGAACATTTTCAAAAGATCAACACTTTGTATACATTATTACGAACGAGAATCATTACAAAGTTTGCCTAAACGATGGCGCCTTTTCAAAATACTTTCAAAACCACACAAAGCACATTTTTCAACAAAAGCAAGTGATCTAACAAGTAACTAAGAGCCCATGGAAAACCATGGATGAAAAGGGTGCTAATACCTTCCCTTTTCATAATCTACCCTTCGAACCCAAGAAACAATCTCAAAGGTCTTTCCTGTGCTTTTTCACCTTTCCTTTTGGATAAAAGAAAAGTCGGTGACGACTCTTGCTAACCGCAACATTTGCGATAAAACACAAAACACCCAAGTCAGTTCTCCCACCGTATCACAGAACTGGCGACTCTGCTGGGGAAAATTCTAAAAGTGGGGTTACCTTAGGGTTAGATCACATTTACTTGCTTTCCTTGTTTGATTTGTTTTCTTTACATTTTGGTTCTTTGTTTGGGTTTAAATCCTCTACCCGGATTTGGGATACCTTATAGGTAAGTAGCAACACGTTGTGGAAACTGTGTGGGGTATACCGACATGGTCTAAGCAATAGCTATGTGTTGTACCCCAAAATTTGCCCTCCCATTTCCTCAACATTTTCTCATCACAAGACATTTAAAGATCAAGATACAATTAGGGTTTCCTCTGCTCAAGACTTTTCCTTGCACTGTGGACTCAAATTAGGGTTTGTGCTTGCACAAAGATGTTTTGACCTAAAATGCCTAAGATAACTTTCATGCTTCATATTGGACTCCCAAGTTTACCCATACCAAGTTTCAGGTCTTGATTCCAAGTTTTACCCAGTCAATTGGACAGTTGACCTAGAAATCAGCTGTATTGGGGAAAAAGTCAACTGTGGCCAATTGACAGTCAAACCTCATGAAATTTGATCCACATCAACATTTTGAATTCATATGAACCATTTGATCAAGTTTGAATCACAATTCCACAAGAAGTTTGATCAGATCACCAAAAGGGCAAAATGGTCATTTTTAGGGTTTTGACTGCACAAAGGCAATTTTTGACTGTTTGACCTAGCCAATGGCAAACCAAGCTCACATATGGACTCAAGGACTCCATGGAATTATCTTGACATGTTCATCAAGCTCAAAAGATCCCAAGTACACAAGATTGACAGTTGAATTTCCCAGTCAATTGGTCAATTTTGACTGTATACTGAAAAGTCAAACTTTGACTTTTTGGTCAAAATCAAGAGTCAAGATTCATTTTTCATCAAAAACATGCCAAATCATGAAACTTGTTCACCAAGAAATCTCAAAATGCAAATTAGGGTTTGAAAATGGAATTTTTCATAACTTAGAATTTTTCTAAGTTATGAAAAGCCCTAATTTTTTCCCAACTTTGCCCCATCTTTTCACCATGATCCATTTGGATTCAAACAAAAGTCAAAACATGAAAGTTGTAGCTTGTTGCAAAATCTACAACTTTGATTCACAAAGTTTTCTCATTTGAAGCTTGTATCTCAAGTTATGATTTTTTGAATAAGGGCACTAAACCATCTTTTAACTTAGTGAAATTTGACCTATTTTGACAAGGTTTTCTACCCTACTTCAAGGCCACTTTTCATACCCTTCCACTTGGAATTTCAAATTGCATTTCAAAGATGGATTGTAGTACACATTACAAGCTTTCCAAAATGTCCAAGAACTCATCAAACAACCTCATAACTTGAGAGATTCGAATTTCACAAGTTGGCAAAAATTCACTTTTGTTCTTCATCAAAGCATGTTCATAAACTTGGCAAATTTGAATTCAGCATGCTTAAGCTACATTGCAGGCCTCTAATCCCATTCTCACTCAATAATTCAATGCATATCCTTTGTGTTCTAACATTATTTTGCTCATTTGGATAATACACACAAAATCAAGCCTAAACTAGAAAAAGCATGTTATCCATTCTTGTAAAGTGATACTTTATGGCAACTTTGCAAATCTATGAGGTACAATGCAGATCTTTGAAGCAAAAAAGCATAGGCATATCCCACTGATCAAGACTCAAAGGTGCAGCATAGATTGAGGCATTGTACTGGCCTAGAAACCAAGTTGACATTTGCTTGCTTCACATAGAAGTAACATCCATAACTTATGCTATCTATCATATCAGCAAAAGAACACAGCACAAAATATATCAAACACATTCCATAGACCACATTGAAGCTTTTGCTCGAGCCATTTGCCTTTCAAACCCTCTCCATCTCAGAATCATCCTCAAACTGCACAAACAGGGGTGCCCCTGCAGTTTGAGTGCAATCTCTCACTCCCTTCAAACATTTCTGTCCAAACCTGTTCCTCTACCTTCCTTACAACATATACAAGCTATCCAGAAGCTAAGGCACGATCTGTAGTTGCTCTAACCACTTCCACCATTTTCACATCTTTGACTTGCAGGTGAAGTTCTATAGCTTGATACAAGAAGTTTCAAGACAAAGTGAGCATTGAAAAAGCATCCCTGGACTTCAAGGAAGCTTTTCCAATCATTACATTGCACTGAAAGTCTCTCATTCTCCACATAGAAGTTCAACTGCACAGGTAAAAGTTTGAATTCGTATCTCTCTTATTAGGCATATTTAGTCTTAAGTTTGTGAAGAAACAAAGTCCTACTCATAGCCCTGAACATGTACATAGTTTTACTTTTCATTTCTTTTGTCTGAGTGAAGAGAATTTGAGCTCTGAAAATGGTAGAAAAACTAGGTCAGAAAAGAGGGGGAGAGAAATTCTCTCTCATCTTGGAGAGATAGGTCATGTTCTTTATATGGTTGAAACCGTCTCTTAATGCTCTACACTTTTCATGTTATGAGTTTTGCTTGAAAGTCCAGGAATCCAGAGTTAGAAAACGCGTGTTTTGTGTGAAGAAAACTGTACAGAGGTTGAAGAAGAAGTGATCTGGGCTGGGCCTGGATTTGTTTCCTTTTCACACCCCATTTTTTGGTTTACACCCCCCTGAGCCCATTTGTTTATTTTTCAACATTTTTGACTTTTTCTTTTTGGTTTGACTTTGTTTATTTTTTCTCATGCCATTAAAATTTTTAAAATATTTTTTCCATCATTTTTTGTATTTATGGCATATTTGTTTGTTTATTTCTTTTATTTATATACAAATATATATATACACTATTATTAAAATAAATAGAAAATAATGTAGATACATTTTTATTTTTATTTTTACTTTCTGAGAATATTTCACACAAAAAAAATACTTTTATTTATTTTATTAAAATATTAAATAAATATTTATTTTGTATAATACTCATTTAGGGTTTAATACATATATATATACATGTTTATTAATATATTTAAGATAAAAATATAAAATACTTGATTTTCTTCATTTTTATTAATATTTGATACAAAAATACTTTTTTTAACAAAATACTTCATTTTATTTTATTTTTGTACATAATAAATAAATAGTAGAATTAAATTAGATAATAATACTTTTTATATAAAAATTAGGGTTTTTCACCTTAAGTCCAAAATACTAAAAAATAAATACATTTTTATTTTCTTTTTTCCTTTTACATAAATATTTTCTCATACACATAAAAAAACTTTCTTTTTTTTACATTTCACATATTTATTTTATTTACATTTAAATTATGCAATTTATTTACCATGCAAATATCCAATTGTTGTAATAATTTAGATTTAAATTCTTGTCAATATCCCCATTTGAACATTTGTACCCCCCTTCCCATATTTGGTTTTGTAATAGCTTAGTAATTTTAATTTCGCACTTTATTGCTTTCTAAATAATAACATGCTAGAATTAGGGTTTGTATGCGAAAAAACGATAAAAAAATAGTTTGACCTAATACAAGATAAACAAGCATGAAAATGAACACACAAATCACACTTGCACCCCCTAGGGTATTCCACTTGTTGCCTTCAAATAAATGGGCCATATTGTATGTTGAACATCTTTGGGCAAAGCAAACAGTTTGAATGATCATAGTCCCTCGATAAAAACTTTTCAAAACAAACAAAAACAAATGATCAAGTCCCTTAGAGAAATTGCCCAAAGACATTTAACGTCGTTACAATTATGGTCTAAACGATGACCCGCGCCTGTCCCTTTCACATCCTAACACAAGGTTGCCCACCAAATACAATGGTGGTGCAAACTTGTTAAAAGGGTTAAAGTATAGCAATAATCTTTTGAGAAATTTAGGAGTAGATAACCTCTTAGTTACTTGAACCAATCTTGCAAACAAAACACTTGCCTAATTTCAAAACCACACCTCACAACACTTTCAAAACAAACTTTCAAAAAACAAATGAAAACCTTTTTCAAAAGACATACACCTTTGTATACATCCCCACATGGATCATTACAAAGGTTGCCACCACATTGGCCTCTTTTCAAAACATTTTCAAAACCCACACACTCAAGCACCATTTAAAACAATTGAAAACAAAAGGCAAGTGATCTAAGCAAGTAACTAAGAGCCCATGGATAACCATGGATAGAAAGGGTGCTAACACCTTCCCTTTCTATAATCTACTCCCCGAACCCAAGAAAACAATCTCAAAAGGTTTTTGCTGTGCTTTTTAACCTTTCCTTAGGATAAAATAAAAAGTCGGTGGCGACTCTTGCTAACCGCAACATTTGCGAATACAAACGCAAACCTCAAGTCAGTTCTCCCACCGTATCACAGAACTGGCGACTCTGCTGGGGATTACTTTTAAAGTGGAGTAACCTTAGGGATTAGATCATCTTTGTTTTCAATTGATTGTCTTGTTTGCTTTTACATTTGTGGGCTTTGTATCGGAGTTTTATAGATCCTAACCCGGATCTGGGAAATACCCTTTTTAGGTAGCATAATCTGTGAGGGACCTGTCTGGCGTAGACCGACATGGGTGAAACAGTGGCTACGTTGGTGTGGCATCTTAGTCTGTACCTATATCCCTTGTGTTGTAACGGGGAGAATATAGGTCTTCTAAGGGGTCATTAAACACCAACCAACCTTAGAACCCTAAATTGACCAACTTGGCTATTAGGACAGTAGCAGTATGCTACACTCATTGAGGCTAAACTCTCGAGATGGTTCTGGCCGCGAGAAAAGATTGCGATGCTGGAGTTATGACCGATTGAGGGTAGCCAATGATTTGAGATCCTCTAGAACCCGGTTACTTTTGATAGGACAGGTTTTAACCAACAAAACCAAAAGAGGGTAATACCTGAAACTCATGCTGGCCTGAAACCTAAGGGTGTCTTGTGTGACTTGTGTGCTTTATCTGCCTATGTGAATACTTGTGATGTGCTTCATCATAGCATCATGCCATCATACCATTGCATGCAAAGCTAACCCATTTCAAAGACAAAAAGGTTTCATCTTTGCTCTGTTTTGTAGGACATCATGATGCCCGTGCGTAGAAATACTGTCCGGCTCAACTTTGTTCAACCACCAGTTTTACTCAAAGATCTGGTTGAAAGAATTCCAAACACTACCTCCTTCATCAACAAACATGGTTCCCTCCTTGGCTTGATCACTGCAAAATGGGACCAACAACTGATAAGTGTTCTGACCCAGTTTTATGACCCTCTGCATCATTGTTTCACCTTTCAAGACTTCCAGCTGGTTCCTACCCTGGAAGAGTTCTCTTACTTGCTTGGGATTCCTGTCTTGGAACAAACTCCTTTCACTGGTTTGGAAAAGACTCCTAGGCCTGAAGAGATTGCTGCAATTCTCCCCTTGACCAAAGAAGAGGTATTGTCCAACTGGGAAACTAGAAATGGGATCAAGGGCTTTTTGGTCAAATTTCTGGTTGGCAAGGCTAATGATTTCTGGAATGACTTGGACTTCAAAGCATATGAGGATATTCTGGCTCTTTTGATCTATGGTCTGGTATTGTTTCCCAACCCTGACACCTTCATCAGTATCCATGTCATAAGAATCTTCATGTCTCGGAATCCGGTACCCACTCTCTTGGGTGACATTCTACAACAACTCTATGCTCGTACTGCTCGAAAACGGGGAACTCCGTGGTGTTGTGCTCCTTTGCTGGTAAGGTGGTTTATTTCGCACCTTCCTAAGTCCGTGCTGAAGAATGAAGAAGGAAAAGGTTGGGCTCGGAGGTTAATGTCTCTCACGGATAAGGATATCACTTGGACTCTCAGAGGTTTGGACGAGGTAGCTGTTATCGACCGTTGCGGAGAATACCCTAATGTCCCGTTGATCGGTATCCAAGGAGGAATCTCTTACAATCCATGTTTAGCTCTCCGTCAGTTTGGAAGAGCCAGAGGAGATGGGCCCCATGAAATGCTGGTTCCTCACTTCCATTTTGAGTTTCAGGCAGGTAGTGACAAACTACGCCAGGGATTCATTAGAGCTTGGGACAGAATCCACAAAGCTGACCCACATGAGTTAGGACCAAAGACTTCTTTACCATTGGAGCCCTATTGCAAATGGGTCCGCATCCGTGCTCAGAAGTTAGGTATGCCGTACGAAGCTGTCAGACCAATCATCCTTGAATCTCCCGATGAAGATGGGGTTCCTCCAACTGTCCTCCCTCCTCAGATACCTACTGATTTTGACACCATGAAGAGATCTTGGGCACAGCTAAAGGAAGAACGGGATTTCTATCGGGAGAAGTTCAACGAGCAGGAAAGGAAGGTCCAAAGGCTGACTAAGCAATTGGAGGAAGAACGTGTCCTGAACAACTACATCAGCACTGAGAGGAGGAGGCCATGGGAGCATTGATGAGTTTTGATTATTTCTTTTTGTAGTTTTATTTCCTTTCCCGTATTTTTTTCATTCCTGTAATGCCTAAGGGCAAATTGTTGAACAATTGAAAAATTTTAATCTAATGAAGTGTGTTTCTCTTTTTGTCTACAAAGTTGAATCTTATTTGTCTTTGAAAACATAAAACATACGCATTCCATTACACCATATGCATAGCAGGTACCCTATTTCACAGGTTGCTTAATTTTCTTCGCTGTTTATGTGCACAGTCATCATGAATCCGGAATCATCCAGTGAACAAGCAATCAAGGCCCTTCAGGCCCAAAGTGCACAGTTTCAAGAGATGGTCCTAAGCCTAGCCCAGGGTCAGCAAGAGTTGAAGACTCTGCTCATAAAGAAGAAGAAGAAAAAGAGGACGGCAATGTTCAACACCGGACGCAGATTTGGGAACACACTCCACAATGAAGCTGATCCAACCACTTCTTCTGCTGAGAAAAACAGTCCCCAAGGGGGAGAAGCTCCTAGTCCCGCAGTCTCCGACAACGAGACGGACTATAACGAGGAACAATACCCACCTGCTGCTGACAGATACAAACAATTGGAGGACCGCTTGAGCGCTATGGAAATTCAGAACGTGCCGGGACTGGATTTCGGGGATTTGGGATTATCTTCCGGAGTAGTAATTCCACACAAGTTTAAGGCGCCTGCCTTCGCCAAGTATGATGGGGTCTCCTGCCCAAAGCTGCATCTAAGGTCGTATGTAAGGAAAATCCAACCTTACACGGCGGATAAGAACCTCTGGATTCACTTCTTCCAGGACAGCCTCTCGGGGTCTCAGCTTGAATGGTTCTACCAATTAGACGGAGCTAGCATACGGCACTGGGAGGATTTGGCAACTGCTTTCTACAGACAATACCAATATAATTCTGATCTCGCTCCTACGCGTACCCAACTTCAGGGTATGTCTCTAGGAACGGGTGAAGGATTCAAAGAGTACGCTCAAAAATGGAGAGATTTGGCTGGCAGGGTGCAGCCTCCATTAACTGATCGAGAGCTGGTTGATATGTTTCTGGGAACGTTGTCTGGTCCGTTTTTTAATCATTTGGTTGGTAACTCCTCCGCTGGGTTCACAGATTTGATATTAACGGGAGAGAGAATTGAAGCTGGCATCAGGTCAGGCAAGATACAGAAGACTGCCTCTACAAGTGCCGAGAAGAGGCCATTTAAGAAAGAAGCAAGCGCCGTCTATGGCCCTAGAAGACAAGTCAGGCCCGAAAGTCGCCAAGCCGTTAATGCTTTGGTCATCTCTAAACCTGTTGCTGCTCCTCAGCAGTACAATCAGCAAAGAAGTGAAAGGCCCAAGAGGCAGTATACCCGATTGAGTATGACATTATCTCAAATTTTACCCCAACTGTTATCCACCAACCTGGTGACCCTCAAAGAAGCTCCTAAGGTCGTCAACACTGCGTCCCCTAAATACAACCCAAATGCCCGGTGTGCTTATCATTCTGATAGTCCCGGGCACACTACTGATGATTGTTGGGCCTTGAGAAACAAAGTGCAAGATTTAATTGACGCAAAAGAAATTCAGTTTGAAGCGCCGGAAAGACCGAATGTTGTAACGGCTCCTATGCCCCAGCATAGGGTAAATGCCATTGAGGAAGAAGTGTACGCTGTTTCGGTAGATGAAGTTGTTACCCCTTTGAAGACTGTTAAGAAAAACCTACTGCGGGCCGGTTTATTTCCGGGTTGCGGCGAAGGTTGCCCATTCTGTGCTATTTCCCTATCCGATTGTCCCTTGCTAAGGTTAGGCATCCAAGGCCTGATGGATAGCAAGGAGATTTTATTCAAAAAGACTGCTGTTCAATTGGTTCCAATGAAAGAAGTTTCCATGATTACCATCTTCAAAAATCCAATCAAGGCTCCCCCAAAGAAGCCTATTCAAATCTTGACAGTTGCGCCTGTGATCATTACTGTTCCAGGACCCCTCTCCTACGTGTCTGATAAAGCTGTCCCCTGGCATTATGGGGCAGACGTATATGTAAATGGAATCAAGCAAGAATTTGATGCTAGTGCCAGTATTTGCGATATCACCGGTCCAGCTAAAGTCACCCGCAGTGGCAGGCTCTTCTCGCCTGACATTGCGCCGCCCGCTATTCGAAAACCCCTCCTCATAAAACCTGCAAGCTTATCAAGTCCTGTTGCTGATCAAATTGTGTCCCCTGCTGCCGAGTCATCAAATGCTCGGGGCAAAGGGATTGAAGAAGAGCCTGCCCGGATGGAGGCACCAATACCCGTGAATGCTGAGGCCTCCCGACAAGAAATGGAGGAGATTCTGAAGATAATAAAGAAAAGTGATTTTAATGTTGTTGAGCAGTTAGGGCATACACCCTCCAAGATCTCCCTGCTCTCCCTATTGCTATGTTCCGAGGCTCACGCTAAGGCATTAATCTCATTTCTCAAGACGGCCCATGTGCCGCAGGAGACGTCTGCAGTTCAGTTCACTGACTGCATAGCAAATCTGACGGCGGACAACGGCTTGGGCTTTTCAGATGCTGACCTGACCGCAAAAGGGAGAGACCACAATGATGCCCTGCATGTCTCTATTGAATGCAGGGGCACTACTCTGGCACATGTATTGGTGGACACTGGTTCTTCCTTGAATGTTCTTCCGAAAAAGGCTTTGGATCGTCTGGATTATGAGGGCTTGGAGTTGAAACCCAGCAATATCATCGTCAGAGCTTTTGACGGTTCCAAGAGGATGGTTCATGGAGAGGTTAACATCCCTATTCGTGTGGGTTCTCAAGTGTTCGACTCTACCTTTTACGTAATGGATATACGTCCATCGTACTCCTGTCTGTTGGGTAGACCTTGGATCCACAAAGCTGGGGCAGTGACCTCCACCTTACACCAAAAACTGAAGTATCCCGTCAGGGGGAAAATTGTCACTGTGCAAGGAGAAGAGGAGTATATGGTGAGCCATTTGAATTCCTTCAGGTACATCGAGATGGACGGAGAATTTATTGAAACTCCCTTCCAACATTTCGAGGAAGTACATCCAATTTCAGCAGCTGCGGAGACAATGGCCGAAGAGAATGATTCCTTGAAGATGGTTTCCCTAAGGGATGCCCGGGCTGTGGTTCAGAAAGGCAATGGTGCACACTGGGGTCAGCTTCCTGACTTCACTCAGAAGAACGACAAGTTCGGGCTAGGCTTTACTACAGAGGCTCAGAAGGCAATCCGCAAAGAGAAAATTAGAAAGGCTCCGGTGTTTATTTCCAGCTCAAGAGTGAATGCTATCGAGGAGGATGTGGAGGAAGCTGAGTTTGATAATTGGATCTACCCGACTGCCAGCGACGGACCAAGCAACTGGACAGCAAAGGATTTTACCCCTATCACATTTGTCACGCAGTAATTGATTTCTTTTGATTTCCAAATTTGTAACAAACAATATGTTAAAACTCTGTTGGCTCGGTGTCCTGCCCGGGGCATCGTAGCTCCATTTGTGAGGGCTTTTTGTATGACATTTTCATATATCATCAATCAAAACATTGGACGTTTGTTGCATTTCAAATCTTGTGCTCCTTTTCTTTCTGTGTTATACATATTGCAAAACAGCTATATTTACACACACTCACTTATACAGGTTTCAATCCACTCTGGATCTCACTGGCAACAGCTCTGCTACCGCCAGTTATGACTTCGAAAATCCGATCAACTTGGCCGAAGACGAAGGTGAAGATGATTGCGAAGTGCCTGGTGAACTCGCAAGACTGCTACTACAGGAAGAGAGGGCTATTCAACCACATGAAGAGCCTGTGGAGACAATTAACCTGGGTACTGAGACAGATAGGAAAGAGGTCAAGATTGGTGCCAATCTAGAGCTCAGCGTGAAGCAACGATTGATCCAGATGCTACAAGACTACATGGAGATCTTTGCCTGGTCTTATGAAGATATGCCTGGTTTGGATGCCGACATTGTAGTTCACCATTTGCCAACCAAGGAAGATTGCCCTCCAGTAAAGCAAAAAGTTCGACGAATGCGTCCAGAGA
Source organism: Vicia faba (assembly GCA_948472305.1). NCBI lineage: Eukaryota > Viridiplantae > Streptophyta > Magnoliopsida > Fabales > Fabaceae > Vicia > Vicia faba. The sequence goes on along the minus strand of OX451738.1, from coordinate 1,578,219,635 downwards.
TGTCTGAGAAGATTAAAGCTGAGGTGATGAAACAGTTTGATGCAGGTTTCCTTGCAGTAACTTCTTACCCTCAGTGGGTTGCCAATGTTGTGCCAGTGCCGAAGAAGGACGGTAAGGTCAGAATGTGTGTCGACTACAGGGATCTGAACAGGGCCAGCCCCAAGGATGACTTCCCCCTACCTCACATTGACGTCCTTGTTGACAATACAGCTCAACACAAGGTGTTCTCCTTCATGGATGGTTTTTCAGGGTATAATCAGATCAAGATGGCTCCAGAAGATATGGAGAAGACTACCTTTGTGACTCAGTGGGGGACCTTCTGTTATAAGGTCATGCCATTCGGATTGAAAAATGCTGGGGCAACCTATCAGCGCGCCATGGTTGCTTTATTTCATGATATGATCCATCATGAGATTGAAGTATACGTTGATGACATGATTGCAAGGTCTCAAACTGAGGAGGAGCACCTTGATCATCTGAGTAAGCTGTTTGACCGACTCAAGTTATACAAGCTGAGATTGAATCCCAACAAATGCACCTTCGGGGTGAGGTCCGGAAAATTGCTAGGTTTCATTGTAAGTGATAAAGGTATCCAGGTGGACCCTGCCAAGGTTAAAGCTATTCAAGAGATGCCGACCCCAAAAACAGAGAAAGAAGTCAGAGGTTTCCTAGGACGATTGAATTACATTGCCCGATTCATCTCACATCTGACTGCTACTTGTGAGCCAATCTTCAAATTACTGAAGAAAGATCAAGTGGTACGCTGGAATGATAAATGTCAGGCCGCCTTTGAAAGAATAAAGGAATACCTCCAAGAGCCACCCATTCTTATGCCACCAGTGGAAGGAAGACCTCTGATACTATACTTGACAGTGCTTGATAATTCAATGGGGTGTGTGCTGGGGCAGCATGACGAGTCTGGCCGAAAAGAGCACGCTATTTATTACTTGAGCAAAAAGTTTACCGACTGTGAGTCTCGTTACTCACTGCTTGAGAAAACTTGCTGCGCTCTTGTATGGGCTGCTCGCCGGCTGAGACAGTATATGCTGACTCACACTACTTTATTGATTTCAAAGATGGATCCCATCAAGTACATATTTGAAAAGCCCGCTCTGTCTGGGAGAATAGCGAGATGGCAAATGATCTTAACAGAATATGATATCCAGTATACAACTCAGAAAGCAATTAAGGGAAGTGTACTGGCTGATCATTTGGCACACCAACCTGTGGACGATTATCAATCATTGAACTTTGATTTTCCGGACGAAGACATCATGGTGGTAACTGACTGTGAAGTACCTGGACCGGATGAAGGACCTGAGGAAGGATCCCGATGGTCTATGCATTTTGATGGAGCCTCCAATGCTTTGGGTAACGGCGTCGGCGCTGTAATCATATCTCCCAAGGGGACCCATACTCCACTCACCGCCCGATTATGTTTCAGCTGCACCAACAACATGGCAGAATATGAGGCATGTATCATGGGTTTACAAGCTGCAATCGACCTGAGGATCAAGTTTCTAAGTGTCTTCGGAGATTCCGCTCTCGTGATCAATCAGATCAAAGGCGAGTGGGATACGAAACACCCGAATCTCATTCCTTACAAGGAGTATGTATCGACCCTGCTCCCCCACTTTGAAGAGATAACTTTTGAACATTTCCCCAGAGAGGAAAATCAGCTAGCGGACGCACTAGCCACGATGTCTTCAATGTTTAAAGTTAAATGGGACAATGAGGCTCCCCAAATCACAATCTGGAAGTTGGATGAACCGGCATACTGCTGCGAGCTCGAGGCTGAGAAGGTAACTGAAAAACCCTGGTATCACGAGGTGAAGAGGTACTTGGAAGCTCAGGAATACCCTGAAGGCGCATCTGTCAATGATAAGAAGTTCATGAGGAGGTTTGCTGCAAAATTCTTCCTCAGCAACGGCATTCTCTACAAACGGAATCATGATTCAACTCTGTTACGTTGTGTGGATAAGGTTGAAGCAGAGAAAATTATGATGGAACTGCATGAAGGAACATTTGGAACCCATTCCAGAGGACACACCATGGCTAAGAAAATCCTTCGGGCAGGATATTTCTGGTCCACAATGGAAGCCGATTGTTACCAACACTCCCGAACTTGTCATAAGTGCCAAATCTATGCTGACAAGGTGCATATCCCTCCGGTTCCTTTGAATGTCCTGACGGCACCTTGGCCTTTCGCAATGTGGGGCATCGATATGATCGGTGAGATCCGACCAACGGCATCCAATGGGCATCGTTTCATCTTGGTGGCGATCGATTACTTCACGAAATGGGTCGAGGCAGCTTCCTATGCCACAGTAACCAAGAGCGTCGTGGCACGTTTCATCCGGCATAATCTGATCTGTCGGTACGGAGTCCCGGAAAGAATCATTACGGACAACGGTACCAATCTCAATAACAAAATGGTCACTGAACTCTGTGAACAATTCAAGATACAGCACCACAATTCTTCCCCCTATCGGCCGAAGATGAATGGGGCTGTAGAGGCAGCCAATAAAAATATCAAGAAAATTGTGCAGAAGATGACAGTGACCTATAAAGATTGGCACGAGATGTTACCGTTCGCTCTTCATGGGTACCGCACCTCAGCAAGGACGTCAACCGGGGCAACTCCCTTCTCCCTAGTCTATGGCATGGAGGCAGTTTTGCCAATCGAAATCCAGATACCCTCTCTCCGGATAATGAAGGATGCAGACTTGAATGAAGATGATTGGATCCAGACTCGACTTGATCAACTAAATCTGATTGACGAAAAGAGGCTCACTGCTATCTGTCACGGTCAAACGTATCAGAAACGGATGATCAGGGCATTTAACAAGAAAGTCAGACCGCAAGAGTATCAAGTTGGGGACCTGGTAATCAAACGCATCATCCTTCCTCAAAGTGATCCCCGGGGCAAATGGACCCCTACCTATGAAGGGCCATTTGTGGTTAAACGTGTGTTCTCAGGAGGAGCCATGATCCTAACCACCATGGATGGTGACGACCTTCCTCACCCCGCCAATGCAGACATAGTGAAAAAAATACTACGCATAAATAAAAGACCCGCTAGGTTGACATACCTAGGCAAAAATAAGGGCTTCCCGGCGAACCAAAAGGGTTCGGGCAAAAATAAGGGATGAAATGAATAAAAATATGTACACCCGGCAAGTCGAAAACCTGAAAGGGCGGCTTGGGCAAAAAAGGGTATCCCGGTGGACTGAAAACCCGAAAGGGCGGTCCAGGCAAAAGTTAGGGATAAAAGCGTAACACTATGTCTCATTGGATCACTTCGCATCCGGAGTTCGGCATCAACTATCTGGCCCAAATTTCGGCATTGACCAATCAGCTTCATCTTCAGATTAGGCAGTAAGGCGATGAGACGTTCGAAAACATAAAGGCGATAGCAGAATTGGAACCCAGTGGGATTGTTCACATAGCTGTTTTGTTTTTTCAAATTGTAAATTCTATACTTTCTTGGCGGCGTCCTCTTACTAGGATGTCAGCCTCTTGTACAAAAAATGCCTATTCACAGGCAAAGTTCAAATCAATACAAATTCACTTGTCCATATAAATTGCCATTGTTTTTATTTTTCTGTTTTGTCTTGCGAAAAACGTCCAATGTTCATTTTTGATATATGCATTTGACATTAAATTGCTGATTCATAAATGTTTGCATATGAAAAAAGAGATTAATTACAAGTGACATCAAAGACAGGGGCAATGTGGAGTTGTTTAAATGCAGTCTAGTTGTTTTGTCCACCAAGGCACCAAGGTAGGTTCAACTGAAAATGTGGCTAAAACATCTTAACTCCCCGCGGAGTAAAACGAGGTTCAGCAACACTTTCCCCAAACAGGAGTTGATTCCCCGTCGATCCTAAAAAAGGCACAACATTCCCCGGCAGGTCTTAAAAGCTCATCCCCAGTAGATTCTGCGAGCTTATCCCCGGCGAAGTACGAACGTCTCGCCCAAGTTTTATTTAGAGTTATTTCCTCACAAGGACTTATAACTGGGTTATCCTCAGCTAAAAGCCACGGAAGACCGTTCTCGGCAAAAGTTCCTACAATCCCCAGCGAAGTCTACCTTTGGTATTCCCAGGCAGAGTTTATCTTTGGAGTTTCCCCAGCGGAGTTTATCATCACTGTCCTTAGCGGAATCCATCGTTAAAATCCTCAGCAGGCCACTCATCAGAGCTTCGGCCAAGTATTTCTTCCGCAAAGCAGCTTCCCGGCCATTCGTCAAGGATTTATTTTCCTAAGATGAAATTACACCCATAAACATTTCACATTTTCATACATCTTGCTTACATACATGATGAGACACATACAACATCAAATGTTGAACATCATGACATCATGCATATCATACATCATGACATTGCATACAGCTTACGTCTTTGCCTTTTCAGGAAAAAGACAATCTCAAAAACGACTACTTTCAACTGTCACAATTCCAGATTCGATACCTGTATCTAGCCAGGGCACATCTGAGAGTGATCAGTTTCCAGACTCGATTCCTGTACCTAGCCAGGGCACGTCTGAAGAGTTCGAAGATTCGATTCCTGTATCCAGCCAGGGCACATCTATCAACTACAACATTTCCAGACTCGATTCCTGTATCTAGCCAGGGCACGTCTGAAGAGTTCGAAGATTCGATTCCTGTATCCAGCCAGGGCATATCTGTTGACCACATTCCCAGACTCGATTCCTGTATCTAGCCAGGGCACGTCTGAAGAATTCAAAGATTCGATTCCTGTATCCAGCCAGGGCATATCTATTGACGACCATTTCCAGATTCGACTCCTGTATCCAGCCAGGGCACATCTGTGAGCAACCGATTGAAGATTCGATACCTGTATCCAGCCAGGGCATATCTGCATAAGGAGGCTGAAGATCAAACACCTGTAACAAGCCAGGAAAACCTCTGTCTTTCTTAAACACACAAGTTCTCGCTAAGGAACCTCTTATGCGATCAACACTTCCAAATGGCATCTGTAAGCCCATTCCCGACAAAGTTCTGTCACTTTTCCAGATGGCATCTACAAAGCCCATCTCCCTATCCACCATCTCTCCAAATGGCATCTATAAGCCCATTCCCGACACCACATTGTTGAGACTCCAGCATGCGAGTGCAAATTTCCGGGCACTCTAGTGTCCAATCTCCTTCTACCCTCGAGTCACGAAAGGCAAACTTGCCAATCTAACTCTTCAGGTCTAAGAAGATTGAACAGGGGCAACTGTTGTACCCCAAAATTTGCCCTCCCATTTCCTCAACATTTTCTCATCACAAGACATTTAAAGATCAAGATACAATTAGGGTTTCCTCTGCTCAAGACTTTTCCTTGCACTGTGGACTCAAATTAGGGTTTGTGCTTGCACAAAGATGTTTTGACCTAAAATGCCTAAGATAACTTTCATGCTTCATATTGGACTCCCAAGTTTACCCATACCAAGTTTCAGGTCTTGATTCCAAGTTTTACCCAGTCAATTGGACAGTTGACCTAGAAATCAGCTGTATTGGGGAAAAAGTCAACTGTGGCCAATTGACAGTCAAACCTCATGAAATTTGATCCACATCAACATTTTGAATTCATATGAACCATTTGATCAAGTTTGAATCACAATTCCACAAGAAGTTTGATCAGATCACCAAAAGGGCAAAATGGTCATTTTTAGGGTTTTGACTGCACAAAGGCAATTTTTGACTGTTTGACCTAGCCAATGGCAAACCAAGCTCACATATGGACTCAAGGACTCCATGGAATTATCTTGACATGTTCATCAAGCTCAAAAGATCCCAAGTACACAAGATTGACAGTTGAATTTCCCAGTCAATTGGTCAATTTTGACTGTATACTGAAAAGTCAAACTTTGACTTTTTGGTCAAAATCAAGAGTCAAGATTCATTTTTCATCAAAAACATGCCAAATCATGAAACTTGTTCACCAAGAAATCTCAAAATGCAAATTAGGGTTTGAAAATGGAATTTTTCATAACTTAGAATTTTTCTAAGTTATGAAAAGCCCTAATTTTTTCCCAACTTTGCCCCATCTTTTCACCATGATCCATTTGGATTCAAACAAAAGTCAAAACATGAAAGTTGTAGCTTGTTGCAAAATCTACAACTTTGATTCACAAAGTTTTCTCATTTGAAGCTTGTATCTCAAGTTATGATTTTTTGAATAAGGGCACTAAACCATCTTTTAACTTAGTGAAATTTGACCTATTTTGACAAGGTTTTCTACCCTACTTCAAGGCCACTTTTCATACCCTTCCACTTGGAATTTCAAATTGCATTTCAAAGATGGATTGTAGTACACATTACAAGCTTTCCAAAATGTCCAAGAACTCATCAAACAACCTCATAACTTGAGAGATTCGAATTTCACAAGTTGGCAAAAATTCACTTTTGTTCTTCATCAAAGCATGTTCATAAACTTGGCAAATTTGAATTCAGCATGCTTAAGCTACATTGCAGGCCTCTAATCCCATTCTCACTCAATAATTCAATGCATATCCTTTGTGTTCTAACATTATTTTGCTCATTTGGATAATACACACAAAATCAAGCCTAAACTAGAAAAAGCATGTTATCCATTCTTGTAAAGTGATACTTTATGGCAACTTTGCAAATCTATGAGGTACAATGCAGATCTTTGAAGCAAAAAAGCATAGGCATATCCCACTGATCAAGACTCAAAGGTGCAGCATAGATTGAGGCATTGTACTGGCCTAGAAACCAAGTTGACATTTGCTTGCTTCACATAGAAGTAACATCCATAACTTATGCTATCTATCATATCAGCAAAAGAACACAGCACAAAAGATATCAAACACATTCCATAGACCACATTGAAGCTTTTGCTCTAGCCATTTGCCTTTCAAACCCTCTCCATCTCAGAATCATCCTCAAACTGCACAAACAGGGGTGCCCCTGCAGTTTGAGTGCAATCTCTCACTCCCTTCAAACATTTCTGTCCAAACCTGTTCCTCTACCTTCCTTACAACATATACAAGCTATCCAGAAGCTAAGGCACGATCTGTAGTTGCTCTAACCACTTCCACCATTTTCACATCTTTGACTTGCAGGTGAAGTTCTATAGCTTGATACAAGAAGTTTCAAGACAAAGTGAGCATTGAAAAAGCATCCCTGGACTTCAAGGAAGCTTTTCCAATCATTACATTGCACTGAAAGTCTCTCATTCTCCACATAGAAGTTCAACTGCACAGGTAAAAGTTTGAATTCGTATCTCTCTTATTAGGCATATTTAGTCTTAAGTTTGTGAAGAAACAAAGTCCTACTCATAGCCCTGAACATGTACATAGTTTTACTTTTCATTTCTTTTGTCTGAGTGAAGAGAATTTGAGCTCTGAAAATGGTAGAAAAACTAGGTCAGAAAAGAGGGGGAGAGAAATTCTCTCTCATCTTGGAGAGATAGGTCATGTTCTTTATATGGTTGAAACCGTCTCTTAATGCTCTACACTTTTCATGTTATGAGTTTTGCTTGAAAGTCCAGGAATCCAGAGTTAGAAAACGCGTGTTTTGTGTGAAGAAAACTGTACAGAGGTTGAAGAAGAAGTGATCTGGGCTGGGCCTGGATTTGTTTCCTTTTCACACCCCATTTTTTGGTTTACACCCCCCTGAGCCCATTTGTTTATTTTTCAACATTTTTGACTTTTTCTTTTTGGTTTGACTTTGTTTATTTTTTCTCATGCCATTAAAATTTTTAAAATATTTTTTCCATCATTTTTTGTATTTATGGCATATTTGTTTGTTTATTTCTTTTATTTATATACAAATATATATATACACTATTATTAAAATAAATAGAAAATAATGTAGATACATTTTTATTTTTATTTTTACTTTCTGAGAATATTTCACACAAAAAAAATACTTTTATTTATTTTATTAAAATATTAAATAAATATTTATTTTGTATAATACTCATTTAGGGTTTAATACATATATATATACATGTTTATTAATATATTTAAGATAAAAATATAAAATACTTGATTTTCTTCATTTTTATTAATATTTGATACAAAAATACTTTTTTTAACAAAATACTTCATTTTATTTTATTTTTGTACATAATAAATAAATAGTAGAATTAAATTAGATAATAATACTTTTTATATAAAAATTAGGGTTTTTCACCTTAAGTCCAAAATACTAAAAAATAAATACATTTTTATTTTCTTTTTTCCTTTTACATAAATATTTTCTCATACACATAAAAAAACTTTCTTTTTTTTACATTTCACATATTTATTTTATTTACATTTAAATTATGCAATTTATTTACCATGCAAATATCCAATTGTTGTAATAATTTAGATTTAAATTCTTGTCAATATCCCCATTTGAACATTTGTACCCCCCTTCCCATATTTGGTTTTGTAATAGCTTAGTAATTTTAATTTCGCACTTTATTGCTTTCTAAATAATAACATGCTAGAATTAGGGTTTGTATGCGAAAAAACGATAAAAAAATAGTTTGACCTAATACAAGATAAACAAGCATGAAAATGAACACACAAATCACACTTGCACCCCCTAGGGTATTCCACTTGTTGCCTTCAAATAAATGGGCCATATTGTATGTTGAACATCTTTGGGCAAAGCAAACAGTTTGAATGATCATAGTCCCTCGATAAAAACTTTTCAAAACAAACAAAAACAAATGATCAAGTCCCTTAGAGAAATTGCCCAAAGACATTTAACGTCGTTACAATTATGGTCTAAACGATGACCCGCGCCTGTCCCTTTCACATCCTAACACAAGGTTGCCCACCAAATACAATGGTGGTGCAAACTTGTTAAAAGGGTTAAAGTATAGCAATAATCTTTTGAGAAATTTAGGAGTAGATAACCTCTTAGTTACTTGAACCAATCTTGCAAACAAAACACTTGCCTAATTTCAAAACCACACCTCACAACACTTTCAAAACAAACTTTCAAAAAACAAATGAAAACCTTTTTCAAAAGACATACACCTTTGTATACATCCCCACATGGATCATTACAAAGGTTGCCACCACATTGGCCTCTTTTCAAAACATTTTCAAAACCCACACACTCAAGCACCATTTAAAACAATTGAAAACAAAAGGCAAGTGATCTAAGCAAGTAACTAAGAGCCCATGGATAACCATGGATAGAAAGGGTGCTAACACCTTCCCTTTCTATAATCTACTCCCCGAACCCAAGAAAACAATCTCAAAAGGTTTTTGCTGTGCTTTTTAACCTTTCCTTAGGATAAAATAAAAAGTCGGTGGCGACTCTTGCTAACCGCAACATTTGCGAATACAAACGCAAACCTCAAGTCAGTTCTCCCACCGTATCACACTATGTTAGTGCGGCATGTTTATGGGTACCGGTAGCCCTTGAGTAGTCAAGGAGAATACTGGGCCGCTGAGTGATGTCACAAAGCACTAATAAACTCTTAGTACCTTTACTTGACCAACTTGGTCATTAGGACGTAGTGAGATGACTGACTTTGGTGCAGTCCGAAGTTGGTAGATACTCGATACTACACTCATTAAGATTTGGTTTTTTGGGATATTTCGGTAGCCATTAAAGAGGCATGCGCTGAAATAATGCCCAAAGAAACAAACTAGTGATATTGAGCTCCTTAGAACCCGGATACTATTACTAGGACAGGTTTGAGCCAACTAAACTTCAAGAGGGTACTTACCTATGAGACTCCATGCAAGACTAAACCTAAGGACTTGTTTTCTTTGTTTGTATATATTTACTTACACATAACATCATAAACATCATAACATCATACTCACATTCATTAACCATTTCAAGGATCTTGGGATTTATCTTTGTTCTATTTTGTAGGACATGGATTCTATTCGCAAGAAAACTATTCAAGTCAATCTTGTAAGTATCCCTCCTCAACTTAAAGATCTAACATCAAGGATTCCTGAAAATTCTCCATTTACCGAAATACATGGTCGCCTACTAAACTTGGTTACCTCCAACACTGATGAAGACATGATGAAGGTGCGCTTCCAGTTCTTTGATCCTCTACACCATTGCTTCACTTTTCCCGAATATCAACTTGTGCCAACTTTGGAGGAATTCTCCCAAATCTTGAGAATTTCCATTCTCAATCAACTACCCTTAAACGGTACGGAAAGAGATCCAAAACCAGAAGAGATTGCTCAAGCCCTACACTTGTAACAATCTAATGTCACAACTAATTGGGAAACAAGGAGTGGTGTCAAAGGTTTCTTAGCCAAGTTCTTATTTAAGAAAGCTCAAGATTGTTGGAACTCCTTGGACTTACAAGCTTTTGAGGAAATTGTGGCCTTTCTCATCTATGGGATGGTTTTGTTTCCAAATCTTGACCAACTCATAGATGTAAACACCGTCAAAATCTTCATGTCTCGTAACCCGGTGCCTACTTTGTTAGGAGACATCCTACGTTCTTTTCACTCTCGCACTTTAAGGAAGAGAGGTATCCTCATGTGTTTCACTCATCTCTTGGCAAGATGGTTTATTTTGCATATTCCCAAATCTGTGTTGAAAACTGAGCAAGGTTCAAGATGGTACCATAGGTTGATGACGCTCAGACATTCAGATATTTATTGGTGTTCCCACTCTTTAGAGAATGTAACTATCGTCGATCGTTATGGAGAATTCCCTAATGTCCCTTTGCTTGGCATTAGAGGAGGTATCACTTACAACCTCTGCTTATCCCTACGACAGTTTGGTTACGCCCAGAGGGATGGTCCCCATGAGATGCTTATCCAAGGAGTGGTATTTGACTACGAGAATGACGATTAAGGTTACTGCCAGAGGTTTATCCGAGCCTGGAGGATGTTGAACAAGGTAGATAGCAAGACGTTAGGACACAAGAACTCAATCCCCTTGAGCCTTACCTTAAATGGGTACGAGCTCTTGCTCAGAAACTTGTGATGCCTTATCCTTACATCTTACCAATCATCATGGAGCATGTGGTCGAAGGAGATGTTCCCTACACTATCCTCCATCCCGACATGCCTACCTCTCTCGAAGACTTGCAAAAGGGTTGGATTCAGCTTAAGGAAAAATGAGATACTTTCAAAGCTCAATTCTATGCTAGTGAGAAGAAGGTCTTGTAGCTTACGAAGCAGCTACAAGAAGAGCAAAGTGTGAACACTTATCTCGCGCCAAAGAGGATGCGTTCTGTCTTTTTATCTTAGAAAGTTATTTTGTAAGCCCAAGAGGCATGATGTAATCTCTCTTGTTTTGTCTAATGAAAATTAATGTTTGTTCTTTTGTCTATACAAATTTAAATCTCATTAATCCTTGAAATCATTTGCATATACATATTCATGCATCATAACATGACAGGTTTTCGCATAACAGGTTTCCTTATCTCTCTGTTGTTTATTTCAGCAAGATGGATCTAGAGAAAACTGTGAAGGATCTCCAAGCCCAGAATTCTCAGTTTCAGGAGACTCTACTAGCCCTAGCCAAGGGGCAGCAAGATATGATGGCTTTGCTGGCTGTTAAGAAGAAGCCAAAGAAGAAATCTCTACTCAACATGGGTAGAAGGTTCAAGGAGACAGTCCTAAAAATCCCAGTAGGAGGAGACTCATCTGAAGAGGACGAGAACCAGGTCGGTGAGGTCAAGAGTACTCAGGCTGACTGTGCTAATGATCAAGTATCTAATGATGATTATTTCGATGAGCAATATCCATCTGCCGATATCAAATACAAGCAGTTAGAAGACAGATTGAAAACTGTTGAAATCCAAGTCGTCCCCGGTTTAGATTTTTGTGATTTGGGTTTGATCTCTGGGGTATTCATCCCCCACAAATTCAAAATACCAATCTTTGCAAAATACGATGGAGTTTCTTGTCCAAAACTCCACCTAAAGTCTTATGTGCGTAAAATACAGCCGCACGCCTCTGATAAGAAGCTCTGGGTTCACTTTTTCCAAGAAAGCTTAGCTGGAATGCAACTTGAATGGTTTTATCAGTTAGATGGTTCTCGTATCAATACTTGGGAGGATTTAGCTACTGCCTTCTACCATCAGTATCAGTATAACGCTGACTTGGCCCCAACGAGGGTTCAGTTGCAAGATGTGACCATGGGAAAGAATGAAGGATTTAAGGAATATGCGCAAAAATGGAGAGACCTCGCCAGTAGGGTTCAACCACCCTTGACTGATCGGGAACATATTGACATGTTCATGGGCACTTTTTCTGGTCCCTTCTTTAATCTATTGGTTGGTTGCTCTTCTTCTGGTTTCACCAAATTAATCTTAACCGGTGAAAGAGTTGAAAGTGGCATCAAAAGTGGGAAGATCTTTGTGGCATCTACCTCAACTCCCAATCCTATCAAGAAACCTTTTGCTGCAAAGAAGGAAGTAAATTATGTGTACGGGGAAAGGGCCCGTACCAAGAAGAATGATCGTTCGTCTGTCAATGTTGTCCAGATCTCCAATCCGACTCCTACTCCAAGACCATCTATAAATCATCAAAGTTTTGAAACTCTAAGAAGACAATTTACGAGGTTAGGCATGTCATTGTCTCAAGCCCTTCAACATTTGCTCAAGTTTAATTTAGTGGCATTGCGCGATCCTCCCGCAAACCCAGATACCTCGTCACCAAAGTATAATCTGAACGCTAAGTGTGCTTACCACTCCAGCAGCCCCAGGCACGAGACTGACAAGTGTTGGGCCTTAAAGAACAAAATCCAGGATTTGATTGATAACAAAACTATTGAGTTTGATCCTCTTCCAACTCCGAATGTAATCACCGCTCCAATGCCGAAGCATGACAAGAGTGTTAATGTTGTTGAGTATACAATTTTTGTTGCCTCTGTTGAAGAATTGACTACTCCACTGAATATCATCAAAAACAACCTGTTGAAATCTGGGATTTTCCCTGGCTGTGTAAAAGACTGTGTGTTGTATAAGACAACTCAATGGATGTGAAGGGCTGAAGAAAGGCATTCAATGCCTGATGGATAGCCATGAAATTCTATTTGAGAAAACCCCACTTGCCAAAAGCTTGATTAACAAATGTGAATACCTCTCCATTATTACCATCTCAAACAAGCCTTTTAGGATTACCTCCAAAGGTCTTATTAGGATTTCAAACGAACCCACTGTTGCTCCCTTAATAATTACCAATCCCGGGCCGATTCCCTATTCTTTAAATAAGGCAGTACCATGGAATTATGGTGCTGAGGTGTTCTATCATGGGATTAAACAAGACACTTGGATCGAAGAAGAAAAAGATGACAATATTGATAACATAGCCGGCTCAAGCAAAGTAACCAGAATTGGGAGAATATTTTCACCCAATATCTCACCACCAGTGGTTACAAAGACGCTCATCCGCATTACTACTGCCAAGCCAAATACCGATACAAGGGGGAAGGAAAGGGTTGTTGAGCCGATTGTAACTGAAATACCCTCCAAGAATGTTGCTGATGGAGAACCCTCCGCTCGTGAGATGGACGAGATTTTGAAGATAATAAAAAGAAGCGACTTCAAGATTATGGAACAGCTGGGGCAAACCCCTTCTAAGATTTCAATGTTGTCATTACTGCTTTGTTTCGGTGCCCATGCTCGGACATTAATCAAATTCCTGAAAAAAGCTCATGTCCCCCATGAGACAACAACGAACCAATTTGAGAATTGTGTGGCTAGCCTGACAGCTGAGAATGGCTTGGGATTTTCAGATGCTGAATTAACACCTCTTGGGAAGAATCACAATAAAGCTCTACATGTTTCTGTCGAGTGCAAGGGAACTACCTTAGTACATGTGCTAGTCGATATTGGTTCTTCTCTGAATGTATTACCCAAGGGGGCGTTAGACTGTCTTGACTATGAAGATTTAGTTTTGAAGCCAAGTGATATCATTGTAAGGGTGTTTGATGGATCAAAGAGGATTGTTCATGGGGAAGTAGATCTTTCGATCAAAATGGGTTCCCAAATCTTCAACTCCACCTTCTATATTATGGATATTCGACCTGCCTATTCTTGTCTGTTAGGTCGCCCGTGGATCCATAAAGCTGGTGCAGTAACCTCAACTCTCCATCAAAAACTCAAATATCCAGTCAAGGGAAGAATAATCTTCGTCTGTGGAGAAGAAGAGTTTATGGTAAGCCACCTTAACTTGTTCAAATACGTAGAGGTGGATGGAGAATTCATTGAAAGCCCATGTCAAGACTTTGAAGTCATGCCACCGATGATTGCTGCTACCAAATGTTCTTCTGATGAGTCTAAATCTGTTAAGGCCACGCCAAATATGGTTTCAGTCAAGGATGCCCGTGCGGAAATTGAAGAAGGAAACTGTGATACTTGGGGGAAACTCCTCGATATCCCATTTAAAACGGACAAGTTTGGTTTCGGCTTCACTGGAAAAGCTCATAAGGAAGTGAGGCGTGCTCGTGATTCTGATGAAGAAGCTGCATTTGAAGATTGGGTGTATCCAACTACAACAGAGCTGAAGAATTGGCATGCAAAGGACTTTGTTCCCATATCCTTCATTGAGGAGTAATCTACTTATTATTGTTTTTCTTCCAATTCAAGAACATGTTGTCTGTAATATTTTAACAATGACTTTTCAGCCATATGCCTGGCACGGGGCACTTTGGTCCATTTGTCAAGGGTTTCACTAATGTTCATCTAATCATATGATCATTCAGTATATTGGACTTTTTTCCATTTAAATATTTGTGTTCATTGTCTTTCCTTTCTTTCAAATACATTTTTCAAAAAAATAGCCATGTATCTTACACGCACACACACACACACTCTTGCAGGTCCACATCCACTTTGGATCTTATTGCCAATGACTCTATTATTGCCGACTATGACTTTGAATTTCCTATCAACCAAGTCGAAGACCGATGCGAGGAAGATTGTGACATACCGGGAGAACTAGCCAGACTTCTATTATAAGAGAAAAAAGCTATTCAACCGCATGAAGAGTCAGTTGAAGTTATCAACCTGGGTACTGAGTCGGATAAGAAGGAAATCAGGATCGATGCTAATTTGGAAAGCAGTGTCAAGAGCAGGTTGGTTCAGATGTTGCATGATTATATTAAAGTGTTTTCTTGGTCTTATAAAGATATGCTTGGGTTGGATACCGACATCGTGGTTCATCATCTGCCGACAAGAGAAGACTGTCCTCCTGTTAAACAAAAGGTTCGTCGCATGAGGCCTAATATGTCTGAAAAGATCAAAGCTGAAGTGATGAAACAATTTGATGCAGGGTTCCTAGCTGTGACATCCTATCCTCAATGGGTTGCCAATGTGGTTCCAGTGCCAAAGAAAGACAGGAAAGTATGCATGTGCGTAGACTGTAGGGATCTGAATAGGGAGAACCCCAAGGTTGACTTCCCTCTACCATACATTGACGTCTTAGTTGATAATACTGCTCAGCATAAAGTCTTCTCTTTCATGGATGGCTTCTCAGGCTATAATCAAATAAGGATGGCTCCCGAAGACATGGAGAAGACTACATTCATTACACAATAGAGCATCTTTTGCTACAAGGTCATGCCATTCGGATTGAAGAATGCAGGGGAAACGTATCAAAGGGCTATGGTAGCTTTGTTTCATGACATCATACATCATGAAATAGAGGTTTACGTGGATGATATGATCGCCAGATCATAAACTCAAGAGGAACATCTCGATCACCTGTACAAACTATTCGAAAGGCTGAAAAAGTATAAGTTGAGGTTAAACCTTAACAAGTGTATGTTCGGAGTACGATCTAGAAAGCTTCTAGGTTTTGTCGTCAGTAATAAAGGCATTGAAGTTGATCCTACCAAGGTAAAGGCCATCCAAGAAATGCCAGTCCCACATTATGAAAAGGAAGTTAGAGGATTCTTGGGTCGTCCCAATTACATTTCATGTTTCATATCTCACTTGACTGCTACTTGTGAGCCAATCTTCAAGCTCTTGAAGAAAGATCAGGTAGTCAGATGGAACGATCAATGCCAAGATGCCTTCGATAAAATCAAAGAATATCTACAAGAGCCTCCTATTCTCATGCCTCCGGTTGAAGGAAGGCCCTTGATCATGTACTTGACATTACTAGAGAATTCTGTGGGGTGTGTTTTGGGATAACATGACGAGTCTGGCCAAAAAGAGCATGCTATTTATTACCTGAGCAAAAAGTTTACCGACTGTGAAACCAGATATTCACTACTCGAGAAAACTTGCTGTGCTCTGGCATGGGCTACTCGCCGACTAAGACAATATATGTTGACTCATACCACTCTGTTTATTTCTAAAATGGACCCAATCAAGTACATTTTCGAGAAACCTTCCCTTTCCAGTCAGATAGCCAGATGGAAAATGATCTTGATTGAGTACGACATCTAATACACTACATAAAAGGCCATCAAAGGAAGCGTACTAGCTGAACATTTAGCCCATTAAGCTGGAGATGATTATCAGTCAATAAACTTCGACTTCCCTGATGAGAACATCATGCTGGTAATCGATTGCGTGAAACCCGGATCGTATGACGGATCTGAACAAAGATCCTTATGGACTATGGTATTCGATGGGGATTCCAACGCCTTAGGTAATGGAATTGGTGTTGTAATCATCTCTCCTGAAGGTTTCCACACTCCATTCACTTCCATATTATGCTTCGATTGCACAAATAATATGGCCGAGTACGAAGCGTGTATTTTGGGTCTGAAATCTGCCATTGATTTGAGGATCAAATATTTGAATTTGTTTGGGGATTCCAATCTAGTGATCAGCCAAGTAAAATGAGGTTGGGACACTAAACACCCTAATCTAATCCCTTACAAGGAACTTTTGCTATCCCTAATTCCTTTCGAAGAGATCACTTTTGAGCACTTCCCTAGGGAAGAAAATCAGTTGGTTGACGCTTTGGCAACCATGTCTTCAATGTTCAAGGTCAGATGGGACAATGAAGCCCCAATGATTACAGTTGAAAGATTCGACGAACCTGCACATTTCTATGAGGTGATAAGATACCTTGAAGCACAAGAGTATCCAGAGGGAGCATCTATCAATGACAGAAATTTCTTATGAAGATTTACAGCCAAATTCTTCCTAAGCAACAGAATATTGTACAAGCGCAACCATGATTCAACTCTACTCCGATGTGTGGACAAGAAGGAGGAAGAGGAAATCATGGAAGACATGCATGATGGTCTTTTCGGTACTCACTCAAGTGGACATACGATGGCTAAGAAACTCTTGAGAGTTGGGTACTATTGGTCAACAATAGAGACTGATTGCCATCAACATTCAAGGACTTGTCACAAATGCCAAATCTATGTTGACAAGGTCCGTGTGCCTCTTATCCCTCTGAATGTCATGACCACTCCATGGCCATTTGCAACGTGGGGCATTGATATGATTGGAGAAATCAAGCCAACCACTTCCAATGGACATCACTTCATTTTGGTCGCTATTGATTATTTCACCAAGTGGGTCAAAGCCGCTTCTTTTGCCTTAGTCACAGAGAATATGGTAGCCGGATTTATCAGACACAACCTCATCTTCCGTTATGGTATCCCCGAAAGGGTTATCACTGACAATGGGACTAACCTCAACAATGTTATGATTACTGAGCTTTGCTTTCAATTTAAGATCAGGCATCACAATTCTTCTCCATATAGACCGAAAATGAATGGCACAGTCGAAGTGGCCAACAAAAATATCAAGAAGATTGTGTAAAAAATGGTGGTAACCTATAAGGATTGGCATGAGATGTTGCCGTTTTCTCTACATGGCTACCGCACTTCAGCTAGAACATTAACTGGGGCAACTCCATTTTCCTTAGTCTATGGCACAGAAGTTGTTCTGCCGGTGGAAGTTCAGATTCCCTCGCTGAGGATTATGAATGAGGCAGGCTTAGGCGAAGATGAGTGGATTCAAACGAGATTGGATCAGCTGAACTTGATCGACAAAAAATGATTAGCTGCTGTTTGCCATGGTCAGACGTACCAAAAATGGATGATCAAGGCTTTCAACAAAAAGATCAAGCCTCGAGTATACCAAGCTGGTGACTTGGTGATAAAACGCATCATTCTACCACAAGGCGACCCCAGAGGCAAATGGACTCCCACCTATGAAGGGCTGTTTGTTATCAAGAGAGTTTTCTCTGGCGGTGCCATGATGCTGACTACCATGGATGGTGAAGATTTCCCATATCCTATAAACACGGACATAGTTAAAAAATACTACGCATAAGAGACCCGCTAGGTTGACACACCTAGGCAAAATAAGGGCATCCCGACAAACCAAAAGGTTGGGCAAAAATTATGGATATATGCCAAAGATTGTACACCCGGCAAGTTGAAAACCCGAAAGGGCGACTTGGGCAAAAAAGGGTATCCTGGTGGGCTGAAAACCCGAAAGGACGGTCCAAGCAAAAATTAAGGATTGAAAGCGTATGACTATGTCCCGTGGAATCACCACAATCAATCTTATCACCAAGGTCCAAGTTCAAATGGTCCAAGATCAATCCAATCAACTTCTATCAACGGCAAGGGACATTCGAAGACATTGGGGAAATATTAGAGTTGGAAGGCAATGAGATCATTTCACATGGCTATTTGTTTTTATTTTCAATTTTGTTTTCCTTCTGACAATTTCCTCTTACTAGAATCTTCGTCTCTCTGTACAAAAACGCTTATTCATGGGCAAAATATCAATACAAATATACTTTGAAGTGCAAAATATTTGTCTTTGTTTTGAGTGCAAATTTGTCCAATGACTAAAATTGAATGAACATATGTATATGAACATAATTAAAACTGTTTGGAACATATGACCTAAGCACTAACAGGCACTTCTTTAATAAATAGGGAATACCCTCACAGAGTTATTCCATTAACATCCTCCTCAACAAAGTTACTCACAAAGTCTCTTTGCATAGGATAATCCCCAACCAGAGTCTCAATCTCTTGGAAGCTCTCTCTCCAGCTAAGTCGAATTTTACAAGTTGAAACCTCATGGATCTCTTCATAAAAGAAACTCACCTCTTCAACAGGGTTTATTTCCCCAATAAGGTTTATTTCCCCAACAGGGTTTATTTCCCCCAACAGGGTTTATTTCCCCAACAACAATCGAGGAACCAAAATTCCCCAGCCGAGTACATCCTCCCCAACTGAGTCTGTATTCCCCCGGCATAGTCTATCTTCCCCAGCTGAACCTGTTACCCCAATCTGAGTCTGCCCTCCCCGACTGAGTCTACACTCTCTAGTTTGAATTTTCCTTTCAGATTATTTCAAATCATAGGGCCACAACCCCTGATCCCCAGTAAAGCCGTCAGCAAAGCCTTTACTATTTCCAAAAAGATACAATGAAGCCTGGACCCGACCAGATATTAGCATAATTTTCAAGTTATTACTGAAGCCTGGACCTGACCAGATAATAGTTTGACTTCTTCAATTGCCAAAGCCTGGGCCCGACCAGATAGTAGTTTAATTCCTACAAAATCATAGGCAAAACTCCTCTTCTTCAGTAGAGTTTGCCACTATCCCTAGTAAATTACTGAAACCTGGACCTGACCAGATAACAGTTTGAGTGTCTGAAACCTGGACCCGACCAGATAGCGGTTGATCTCAATTTCAAGTTACTAAAAGCTTGGACCCGGCCAGATAATGGTTTAACTCTTCAAAATATAGAAGAACTTGGACTCAACCGGACCAAGGTCTAACTTCTTCTCCCCAGTAGAGTTCGTCTATACCCCAACAAGTTGTTGTGAAGCCTGGATCTGACCAGATAGCAAATACCCTCAGAGATTCATTATGAAACCTGGAAACCGACCAGATAACAACTAAATCCCCAAACAGTTTATTGTGAAACCTGGACCTGACCAGATAGCAATTGACCTCATCAATCTCAGAAATCTACAAAGCATGGACCCGACCAGATGACAGTTTTTCAAATAGTTAATATAAAGCCTGGATCCGACTAGATAACAGTTAACATTCAAGAGATATTCCCCAGCGAAAGCATCCTTTCAACAAAGTTTGAAGATATGCATATTCTTCATCCCCAACGACAATCAGGGATTCAACCCCCCCAGAATTTCCTCAGCGGCAGTCAGGGATTTATTTTCCCGGACAAAAACATACATCTCACATTCATATATCATAACATGTACATACAAAATGCATTTAGCATAAAACCACATATAGAAAACATCATGCATACTGTTGTACCCCAAATTTTGACCTAAGATACCATCTCCCATCTGCATCATTACATTGCAAGCGTTTTGATGTATTGATTTTAAAATTCATAACTTTTTCAAGTTGAGAGCTGTTTATTTTTGAACGCTAAGTTTATTAATTGATCAGACAATGTTTATTAATTATTTATTATCTTAAATTTAAATAATTGGAATTTATTTTCAGTTATTATATAATTTAAAGATTTATAAATAATAAAATAAATATTTGAAAAGAAGGTTATTAATTGATCAAACGATGTTATTTAATTATTTATTGTTCTAGGTTTAAATAATTGAAATTTTATTTTCAGTTATTATAATTTAGAAGAATTATAAATAATAAAATAATTAATTGAAGAGAAGTTAATTGGTCAATGATGTTTGTTTAATTATTTATCATTCTAAATTTAAATGATTGGAATTGATTTTTCAGTTATTATATAATTTAAAGAATTATAAATGATAAAACAAATAATTGCAAAGAAGAAAATAATTAACTGGAAAATAATAGAATTTTATTCATTTTATTCTAATTGTTACAATTGTTGTTTAAATATCGTATTTATTTACAACGTATTTACAACGATAATTTTTACAATGTTTAAAATGAAATAAAAGCTATCCTAATTTTTTCCTAAGTTCTAAATCTTCATTTTTCTATCCAATACTTCTTTGATGATCATTTGATTTTTACCTGCAAAAGAATCAAAGAAAAAAGTCAGAAATAAATAGATAATTAAAAGCAAAAAAATTAATTTTAGTGTTCATCATTAAAAGCAAACGGCTGAAATCAGTTTTACCCTTTTTGCAAATCACGAGATTTCTCCCGGTTCACAAAAAAGGATGAATTTTTATTAAAAAATATGAATGCACAAATTTAAATATGCACAAATTCATTTTCTTGTCAAAACTGCATTTTTTAAAATAAACTGCATAATTAAAAAGTCAATTGCACATTTCAAAACAAATTGCACAAATTCACTTTCAAAAGTCAACAGCATATGCATTTTCAACACAAGCCTGTAACGTAAACATGCCAAAGTATGGAAGAGGCCAAAAACATAAGGCTCTTCTACTGTACCATGCATTTGACAAAGAGAAGCATGCAGTTTAAAATCAAATGTGCAAGCAATACATTTTCTTTTCTCATCATTTTCCAGCATTGTGCTTTTTCAGAACAAGTAAAGTACATCACATTTTAGTGCTTCAATTGTACTAGAGAGAGAGAAGAGAGGAAGAGTGTGGTTTACAGGTTTTTGGCTTAGGCAGAAAAGGAATAGAAACAAAACTGCAGCAGCATACAGTAAAGAGAAGGGAGCATGAAAAAGAATACAAACAAACTGGATGTAGCAGTATAGTGTGCAGAGAGGCAAAAGAAATATAGTAAAATATACCAAACCTGTAGCATAAACATCAATGCCAAGAAAACTGATATAACACAAGAATCCTTTCAAAAATTCAGAGATATCAAACCCTGCCTTCAAGCTTTCAAACACTCAAAGATCTGTCAAGTTCAATACAAATCCATTTTTCTCAAGGCCTAAACGAAAACCAGTATACCCAAAACCTGCATAACCGTAAAAACCTCAACCATTGCCTAAACCACAAATTTGTTACCTATCCAAAAACCATGGCCTAAACAAACAATATACCATGTCAAACCATAACCTGCAAAACCAGTAAAACCTTGGCCTAAAACCATAAAAACCAGTTCAAATGCCAAACCTGTAAAACCAGTAAAACCTTGGCCTAAAACCATAAAAACCAGTTCAAATGCATAACCTGCAAAACCAGAAAAGCCTAAACAAATATGGCCTAAACCATACAACCTGCATTCAAAACACCATCAAACCTTTAACCACTGTCAATCCATTTCAAAGCCAAAGCCATCACCAAACTTTAAACCAATATGGCCTAAAACCAGTAAAACTCATGGCCTAAAACCTTAGACCATTGTCAATCCTTACAAAGACCATTAACCATCAATAACAATCAATAATCCGTTTCTAGCCTCAACCAAACAAAAAGGAACAGTCAAGCATCAGGCCTCAGAAATCTTCATCATAGGCAATAAAAAAAGGACAATAGTAGTGAGACAAGAAGAAGAAAAGAAGTGTCTTAACGAAGGCAACATTCAAGCATTCAGAGGCAACATTCAAGCATTCAGAGGCAACATTCAAGCATTCAGAGGCAACATAAGCAAGCAACGGGGCAAACAAAAGTATACGAAGCGAAGCAAAGGAAGAAGAAGAAAAGATATCACAAAGGGTTTTCAAAATGTCATCATCAAACCACTAGAAAAGAAATAAGAAACACAAACCAGGAAGCAGAAACTTCATCACCGTCGTCACCTCGCCGTCAAAGCCCTCCAGACGCCGCCACTTCTGTCTCTCCCTCCAATAAAGGTAGTTTTCTTTCCCTTTTCATAACCACCACAAAACTAAAATCAGAAGCAATAAGTAGAAACGAAACACGTAAAACATCAAAACGGAAACCCTCACTCGAATAACTCAGAAGAATGTTACCTTCAAGTTACGTCGTTGCATGACCCATGGAGAAGAGACAGACGGCAACGTTGTTTGGCTTAGACGAGGAAAGACTTGGTTCTGTTGGTTTGACCTTGAGGAAGACGAAGAGAGATCGGAGAAGACGAAGAGAGAACGAGTGCCGCTGTATCCCTTTTGCCAAGCCCTAACACAAAAATGAAGTAGAACCTTGAACCCTAATTTTGTTCCTTTATGGGCTTAACCCGTTTCCTGCCATAAAAAGCCCAATGACTCCCATTATACACCCCCCACTTCTGCTTTTCTTGATTGGACCACCTTGAAAACCTTTTGGCCCATACATTATCAATCCACCCCTTTATTTCTTAATACTTTTTCTATTTTGTTTTCTTTAGTCCTTTTTAGAGTTTTTATTAATTTAGTTAATTAGACTTAATCAAATAGGTGTAATTTAATTAACATTTTTAAATAAATTGATCATTTTTATTAACTTAACCTTAGGTTTAATTTAATAATTTTAGTATTCCCTTTTAATTAGAGTTAAGTTAATAACCTTTTAAGTTTTAATTTAGTTTAATTATTTAGTAATTCTTAAAGCAATATCTTATATTAATATTAAAAAACATAAAAAACGTAAAAAAATAGAAAATTAAAAACATTTTTATTTTCTTTAATTAATTCCCTCGCTTTAATTAATATTAGATAAAAATATAAAAATACATGTTCACATATCACTTAGCTATTTAATCATTATCTGCATAATATTCTGTTTAATTATTTCGTCTTTACTTGGTTATTCTGTTTACGTCTATATCCAAGGGAAAAAACGATTAAATTTGTTGACTTCATGTCTTCAAGTCCAATCACGCGAACATTTGCATCTCATTAAAACTTAAGACAATTTTTCCCCAAATATTCAATCTTTTCAAAATTTATACCTTTTAAGCCAAAACTTCGACATTAGGTCGTCGTACCTTCAAAAACCCGTCCGTACCCCTTTTCGGCCAAAACAATTTATTTTTAAATCAAACGAATTTTAATAAACAGATATTTCAAAAGGTTCCTATAGAGTACTATAGATACATTCGGTGCTAATACCTTCCCACTGTATAACCAACCCCCGAACCATAGATCTCTTTTCAAAAACGCCTTGTATTTTTATTACTTTTAGAAAGTATTATTTTACATTGCATATTTAGGGTTTTATTTCGCTCTTTCCCCTTTTCCCTTGGAAATAATAAAGCGCGGTGGCGACTCTTGCTTTTGTGAGACGAATTAATCAATAACTCGATCTCCGATTTACCCCGCTACATTTTTTATCGCTACAGAATTGGCGACTCTGCTGGGGACAGATTGACCTCTTGCTGGTCCATCCCTAAGTGGGTTAAGCCTAATTTGTATTATCTGTTTTATTATTATTTGATTTGTTTGATTATGTGTTTAAATTGGGGTGTTTGGGTTTTTTTGCAAAGGATGAATCCTATACCCGGATTAAGTTACACTTAAGAATAGGACGGGCGGTACAGTCATGTTAACTTTGAGGGAGTAATCCCGAAGAAGGAGGCATGAGATCCCCCACTCAATGGAAGGCCCTCTTGAACTTAATATTTGTTTACCGAGTAATCGGGAAGACATTATTATTTTTCGACCTAGGAGCCAGAGAAATTGAGGACCGTAGAACCCTAACCCATCTTGGCCTTTTAGGTGTAGCGCGGAGACTATAACGGAGTAATTCGGAAGTAGTTGTTACGCGAGGCTACGCTCGGACGAGTTTCTCTTGAGAATATTGCTAATTATTGAGTAATCAAGACGTTGGTAATATCCGAAGGAGGAATGTAGACTCTGGGAACTCTTAGAACCTTATCTTACAGGTGTGATTGAACCGTTAGTACATACCTTTGGGTGGGCTTTACCCTCGACTCCATGCTGAAACGTTGAACCTTTGAACCCCATGTTTGTGAACTTGTGTGTAACTGTTGCATTATCATTCATTCATGCATTCATCAACATTTTTTGTAAAAAACTTGTTTTTCAAGGAACTT
The DNA here is from genome assembly GCA_948472305.1 of Vicia faba. Taxonomy (NCBI): domain Eukaryota; kingdom Viridiplantae; phylum Streptophyta; class Magnoliopsida; order Fabales; family Fabaceae; genus Vicia; species Vicia faba. The sequence goes on along the minus strand of OX451738.1, from coordinate 1,578,194,878 downwards.
AGGAATGATTTTTGCAGACATCTCAGGCACTATTATGGAATTTGGAAGGAGAAACACTCGAAGTTTTAGTTTTAAAGAGCCTGAGATTGAAGAACTGAAGAGTTTGATTCCTAAGATCGAGAACCCGACGGATTTTCAGAGAAAGTATGGGTCCATTATACCTCTCATGAAGTGCAAGATGAAGGAATGCATCCTTAATACGTTGGTCCAATTCTACGATCCTTTGTACCGATGTTTCACTTTTCCGGATTACCAGTTGATGCCCACCTTAGAAGAGTACTCCTACATATTTGGTTTGCCGATCACTGACTGTGTCCCTTTTTCTGGCTTAGAAGAGGAGCCCAAATCTCACGAGATAGCGACCATCACCCACTTGAAGAAGTCAGAGATAGAGGAGAACATGACTACAAAAGGAGGAATCCGAGGTTTGTCTGTGCAGTTTTTGTTGAAGAAAGCTCGTCATTTCGCTGAGATAAAAGATACTATTGCCTTCGAAGACGTCTTTGCTTTACTCGCTTATGGTCTATTCTTGTTCCCTAGCGTTGATAATTTTGTGGATATCAACGCCATCAGAATTTTCTTGATTGGAAATCTGGTCCCTACGCTGCTAGGAGATACCTACTACTCCATCCATCTTCGAAACTCTTATCAAGGAGGAATGATTATTTGTTGTGCACCGTTGTTGTATCAATGGTATGTTTCTCATCTACCTGGGTCTGATGTTTTCTGGGATCTCGAGAAGGAGCCGCGATGGGCGCCAAAAATTATGGCTCTCACTCATTTCGACATTGATTGGTATAATCGAGTTTACTATGACGTAAAGATCATTGATAGCTGTGGTGCTTTTCCTAACGTGCCTCTTCTTGGTACGAAAGGTGGAATTAACTATAACCCTGTTCTCGCGCGCCGTCAGTTTGGATACCCGATGAGGGACAAGCCGAACAACATCCATGTGAGTGGTTTCTTTCTGCAAGAAGGACAAGATCACCAGGCAGCTAAGAGGGAGATCGAAGGAGCTTGGCGCCACATCCATAGGAAAGAGAGAGACATGTTAGGACATAGGGGTGCCGTTTCTTTGGAGCCTTACCTACAATGGGTCCGTGCTAGGGCTTGTGCTCTCAAGATGCCCTATAAACCTGAGAAACCTTTATTCCCTATCGTTGCATCATCATCTGTTGATATCCCTATCGAGAATATGGGAGAATACCAAGGAAATCTGGCTAGGATGAAGTCCGAGAGAGATGCTTGGAAAGAAAAGTATAATATGTCTGAATATGAGAATCGGGTTCTGACTCGACAGCTAAAGGAAAAGGAGGATTTGCTCTTTATTCAAGACGGCTGGTTCATTGATCATGATGAGAAACTTCGTCAAAAGGATGCTTTACTGAGGAAGTATGCTAGTGAAAGGAAGAGAAAGAAGGAAGGTTCAGTGAGCGTTGCTCTCGTTCCTAAGCCACAAAAGGAAATCATTGATCGACTGGTAGCTGAGAAGAAAGAGATGGAAGACTTTTATGAAGAGAAGATCAGGAAGCTCCGGTTACAGTTGGCATTTGGTCCTTCATCTGATGATTCTGGGTGATCTTTAGTTCTCAGTTTTATTTTACTGATGTCATTTTGTAAAACTATGTAAAAGGGCTTCATGTTCCGAAGTTGTAATTTACTGCTTTTTATTATGGGCTTCATGTTCCAAAGTTGTAATTTACTGCTTTATTATGGGCTTCATGTTCCAAAGTTGTAGTTTACTGCTTTTATTATTGGGTTGTTATCCCAAAATTGTAATTTATTGTTTTGTTGTTCCAAAGTTGTAAGTTATAATTTACCGCTTTTGATTAATGGATGAGTTTTTGTTGTTCCAAATTCCTTTACCATTGATGTGTGCAAAATTATTGAAGTTCCTTGAAAAGCTATTAAAATGAATTATCATTTGCATCACACATCATGCATCATTCAACATTCCACTTCACACGTTTTCTATAGTCTCGTCCTTGTTTCCTTTTCCACTCTAAAGGGTTGTCAAGCTGTGTCATCGATACGATACTCGAGCCAATCGTCAGAGAAAGATGGAAGATCTGGAACAGGAAAACCATGAACTTTGTGAGGAGGTTGCTACCCTTCGTGTCGGTATGGAAAAGTTAACTGCGCTAGTGGAAAGTTTGGTGGCTGTTCAGAATCAGCCATCGACTACGGCTGCTGAGATTCAGACTTCAACTACTGTGGTTTCCGAGATTGTCACCGTTCCAACATCTGTGACTCAAATCAACTCTTCGATTCAACATCAGATGCCGAAAGGTTTTCTGTGGGGAATGCCTTACAACTTTGTTCCAGAGGGGTATCAGCCTGTCGTACAACCTTTGTTTCAACCTGCTTTGTCTCTTCCTCAACCAGAGACAACTGCCATGCCGCCGGTAATCCCATCTGTAACACCTTTTCCGCAACCGGTAATGACAACTGTCGCTCCTGTGGTTCACTCCGTGCCATACTTGAATGAACCTACTTATCCTGCCGAGCCTGCTGAAAGTTTGGGTCTTTTTGATAGAATGGAAGAGTTTCAAGACCAATTCCAAGAAATGCAGAGGGAGCCCAGAGCGTTAAAGAGGAAGGATTTGTTTGGAAAGAACACTCATGACCTTTGTTTAGTTCCGAATGTCAAGATTCCAGCAAAATTCAAAGTGCCAGACTTTGAAAGATATAAGGGTGATTCGTGTCCTCGAAGTCATTTGACTATGTACGTGAGAAAGATGTCTACGTATTCCGATGATCATGACTTGTTGATTCACTATTTTCAAGACAGTTTGACGGGTGCTGCTCTAAAGTGGTATATGGGTTTAGACAGTATTCGGATCCGCAACTTCAACGATCTTAGCGAAGCTTTTGTCCATCAGTATAAGTACAACATTGACATGGCACCGGACAGGGATCAACTATGGGCAATGTCGCAAAGAGACAGAGAATCTTTTAAGGAATACGCCCAGAGGTGGTGTGAAATTGCTGCTCAAATCTATCCTCATCTTGAGGAAAAAGAGATGACGAAGATATTCTTGAAGACTTTAGGTTCCTTTTACTATGAAAGAATGATCGCCAGCGCACCCAGTGACTTCACCGAAATGGTAAGCATGGGCATGCGGTTAGAGGAAGGGATTCGTGAAGGGCGTTTGGTTAAAGAAGGAAGTCCGTCTAGCAGTATTAAGAAGTTTGGAAGTGTTTTCCCGAAAATAAAAGAGCAGGATGTCAGCGCATTGTTCCCAGGGAGACCGAGGAGAGGTTACTCACACGTTGCGGCAGTCACTCCGGCTGTCCGCCCAGCTTTGATGACCCCAGCTCATCAAACCCCACCAACTCAACAACGGCCATTTCAGCAGCAGCCTCGACAACAGGCTTATCCATTCAACAACCAGAACCATTCACCAAGGAAGCCGAAATTCGATGCCATTCCTATGACTTATACTGAATTGTTCCCTGCTCTTATCAGAAAGAACCTCATAACAATAAAGCCTCCTCCTGTCGCACCAAATAGTACTTCTCCGTGGTACAAGGCGGATCAGTTTTGTGAATACCATCAAGGGTCGCCGGGGCACAACCTTGAGAATTGTTTTGCTCTAAAAGCGGACGTGCAGAGGTTGATTAAGAATGGTATCTTGTCTTTCAAGGATGTTAATCCGAATGTTAGAGATAATCCTTTGCCTCGACATGGGGCAGCTTCAGTGAATATGGTGGAAGGTTGTCCGGGAAAGTTTCGAGTTTTTCAAGTTGAACACATAAGAGAGTCGTTGATCAGGTTACATCAGAGTTTAAGAAGACTTGCCTTTGTTAGGCATCAGCATGATTATGATGTTTGTGAATTTTGTTCAAGAGAGGTTGATTGCCCTATTGTGAAGGAGGATATTCAAAAGTTGTTAGACCAGAGAGTTATCACTATTACCTATGACAGAAATCCGGAGGATGAAGTGAATGTTATAATACCGCAATTCAATTTGCCTGAGTCAGTAGAGATTGTTTACGACAGTCAGATTGCACCTGTTGATCCTTTGATCATTTACCCACCTGGTCTTGTGCCTTACAACTCAGACCAAGCTGTACCGTATAAGTATAATACCACAATGATTGAGAATGGGGTAGAAGTCCCTATACCGACAAGGCCGTCTTTTGTTAACATCGCAGATGTGAGTAGAGTTACGAGAAGTGGACGTGTCTTTGCAGCAGTACCTTTGAAGAGACCAGAAGTTCAAGTTAGGAGGCCCATACCGGCAGAAATTCCAGTGAGAAATGTTGAACCAATGGTTGAGATAGGCCGACCCAATGAACCTATCCCTCATCCTGAGGATGATGAGATTCTGAAGCTTATCAAGAGAAGTGAATATAAGATTGTGGACCAACTATTGCAAACTCCCTCCAAGATTTCTTTGCTTGCTTTACTGAGAGATTCTAGTGCCCATAGAGAAGCTTTGATGAAGGTCTTGGACCAGGCATTCGTGGATCATGATGTGACGGTTGACCAATTTGATGGAATCGTGGGAAATATTACTTCGTGTAACAATCTTGGTTTCAGTGATGCAGAGCTTCCGGAGGAGGGAAGGAACCATAATATGGCTTTGCATATCTCCATAAGTTTCGGAAATGATACTTTATCAAGTGTGTTGGTAGATACAGGTTCGTCGTTAAATGTAATGCCTAAAACTACATTATCTCGACTCTCATATCAGGGTGCTCCCATGAGACCCAGTGGAGTAATTGTTAAAGCGTTTGATGGTTCTAGGAAGACTGTCATTGGTGAAGTGGATCTTCCTATAGTAATTGGCCCTCATACTTTTCAGATCACTTTTCAAGTAATGGATATTCGTGTTGCCTACAGTTGCCTATTGGGTCGTCCATGGATCCATGATGCAGGGGCAGTCACTTCCACGCTCCATCAAAGATTGAAGTTTGTGAGGCATGGAAAGCTGGTAATGATTGGTGGAGAGCAGGCTATGGTGGTAAGCCATTTCTCATCTTTCTCTTTTATTGATGCTGATGAGGATGTTGGAACCCAATTCCAAGCTCTATCTGTTGCTAATAATGAAGTGAAGAAGCAAGGGGCATCTATTTCTTCTTTTGAGGATGCGCGACGAGTGGTTGAAAGTGGTTCGGCTGAAGGTTGGGGCCAGGTGTTGACTTTGCCCGAGAACAAGTCTGGAGAAGGTCTTGGTTTTCGTCCCGTGTCTGCAAGAGTCAAGCAAGAAGTAGTTACTCGTCCGATTCAAGAGGTTTTCCGAAGCGCAGGTTTTATCCATCTGACTCCTCCTGAAGTTGATGCTATAATAGGAGACAATTCTGAAGAGGATTTACCCGATTTTGTAACGCATGGAGTGGCTTGCCAGAACTTGATTGTTGTTGATGTTCCTGTTGTGATGCACATTTCTGAGTAATGTTTTGTTTTATTTTTTGAAAACTTTCGCTCTGCCCAAGGCGAAAAGTATTTGTGTCGGGCTATGATGAAAATAATTCCTTTTGCTCTGCCCAAGGCAAAAGAGAAATGTCTGGGCTCTTTGTTTCAAGTATTTCCCTTCAATAAATAAAAATGTTATTTTGTCCACTACTGTTTTATTTTTCACATTTTCTGGGAAATAGTAATGAAAATTAATTGGTAGTAATAGGAAAATATAATAACTTTTTGTTTTATTTGTACAAATCGATTTCTAAAATAAAGCATAATCATATGTGCAGATTAATCCATGACTTAACCATTGAAAACAATGATCCTATGCCCTCTCCCAACTTTGAATTCCCTGTGTTCAGAGCCGAAGAAGAGGATAGTGAAGAGATTCCTGATGAAATTTCCCGTTTGCTTGAGCATGATGAAAAGACTATTCAACCGTTTGAAGAACCTGTAGAGTTGATCAATTTGGGTGATGAAGAAGATAGAAAGGAAGTTAAGGTCGGAGCATTGCTTATCCCAGAGGTTAAAGAGAAAATGTTGGAGCTTCTCAAAGAGTATGTTGATGTGTTTGCTTGGTCCTACCAAGATATGCCAGGTTTGGACAACGATATCGTGGAGCATCGTTTACCGTTGAGACCTGAATGTCCGCCGATTAAGCAGAAGTTGAGAAGGACTCGTCCCGATATGGCTGACAAGATCAAAGAAGAAGTTCAGAAACAGATTAATGCAGGTTTCCTTGTTACATCGGTCTATCCTCAATGGTTAGCCAACATAGTGCCTGTTGCTAAGAAAGATGGCAAAGTCCGAATGTGTGTAGACTATAGAGATATGAATAGAGCTAGCCCAAAGGATGACTTCCCATTACCGCACATTGACATATTGGTCGACAGTACCGCGAAGTTCAAAGTCTTTTCTTTCATGGATGGTTTCTCTGGTTACAATCAAATCAAGATGGCACCAGAAGATATGGAGAAGACAGCTTTCATTACACCTTGGGGAACATTTTGTTATCAGGTTATGCCGTTTGGTTTGAGGAATGCTGGTGCAACATACCAAAGGGCCATGACTGCTTTATTCCATGATATGATGCATAAAGAGATAGAAGTGTATGTAGATGACTTGATTGCCAAATCACAAACTGAAGAAGATCACTTGGAACATTTATTGAAGTTATTCCAGCGTCTGAGAAAGTACAAACTCCGTCTGAATCCCAATAAGTGTACTTTTGGTGTTCGTTCTGGAAGACTTCTGGGTTTCATTGTCAGTCAGAAAGGTATTGAGGTAGATCCTGATAAAGTCAAAGCTATTCGGGAAATGCCCGCACCCAAGACGGAAAAACAAGTAAGAGGATTCCTTGGGAGACTGAACTATATTTCTAGATTTATATCTCATATGACTGCTACCTGTGGGCCGATTTTCAAGCTTCTCAGAAAGAACCAAGGATGTGTGTAGACAGAAGATTGTCAGAAAGCTTTTGATAGCATCAAAGAATATTTGCTTGAACCTCCCATTTTGATTCCTCCGGTGGAAGGAAGACCTTTGATTATGTACCTGACTATATTGGAAGATTCCATGGGATGTGTGCTTGGTCAACAAGATGAGACTGGAAGAAAGGAACATGCCGTATATTATCTGAGTAAGAAATTCACAGACTGTGAGTCTCGATACTCATTGCTTGAGAAAACCTGTTGTGCTTTAGCTTGGGATGCTCGCCGTCTGCGCCAGTATATGATTAACCACACCACTTGGTTGATCTCCAAAATGGATCCGATCAAGTATATCTTTGAGAAACCCGCCTTATTTGGAAGAATAGCCCGTTGGCAGATGTTGTTATCTGAATATGACATTGAGTATCACACTCAGAAAGCAATCAAAGGGAGTATTTTAGCCGATCATTTGGCTCACCAACCAATTGACGATTATCAATCCATCAAGTTTGATTTCCCAGATGAAGATGTTATGTACTTGAAAGCTAAAGATTGTGAAGAGCCGTTACCTGAAGAGGGACCTGATCACGAATCCCATTGGGGTTTAATATTTGACGGAGCTATGAACTCTTATGGAAATGGAATTGGGGCAACCATCGTCACTCCCCGAGGTACTCATATCCCGTTCACGGCAAGATTGAAGTTTGACTGCACGAACAACATGGCGGAATATGAGGCATGTATTATGGGTCTCGAAGAGGCAGTGGATCTAAGGATTAAGATTCTTGATATTTATGGAGACTCGGCATTGGTAATTAATCAAATCAAAGGAGAATGGGAGACTCGTCATCCTGGTTTGATCCCTTACAAATATTATGCTAGAAGATTGTTAACCTTCTTTAACAAAGTGGAGTTACATCATATCCCTAGAGATGAGAACCAAATGGCTGATGCTTTAGCTACTTTGTCCTCGATGTTTCAAGTGAATGGTTGGAACGATGTGCCTACAATTCGAGTTATGCGCCTCGATAGACCTGCTCATGTGTTCTCAGTAGAAGAGGTCACCGACGACAAACCATGGTTCTATGACATTAAACGTGTTCTTCAAACTCAAGAGTACCCGCCTGGGGCATCCAATAAAGATAGGAAGACGTTGAGAAGATTAGCAAGCAGTTTCTTCCTCAATGAAGAAGTTTTGTATAAGAGGAATTACGACATGGTCCTACTCATATGTGTAGATAGACGTGAAGCAGACATGCTGATGCAAGAAGTACATGAAGGATCCTTTGGTACTCATGCCAACGGACATGCAATGGCTAGAAAGATGTTGAGAGCTGGTTACTATTGGATGACAATGGAATCTGATTGCTGCAAGTATGTGAAGAAATGTCATAAATGCCAGATTTATGCGGACAAGATGCATGTGCCACCGACCCTCCTCAATGTTATCTCTTCACCTTGGCCTTTCTCTATGTGGGGCATTGATATGATTGGAATGATTGAAACCAAAGCTTCAAATGGTCATCGTTTCATCCTGGTAGCGATTGATTATTTTACTAAATGGGTGGAAGCAGCATCTTATGCTAATGTAACCAGACAGGTGGTAGTCAGATTTATCAAGAATCAGAACATTTATTGATACGGTATCCCGAGCAAGATCATCACTGATAATGGTTCGAATTTGAATAACAAGATGATGAAAGAGCTTTGTGAGGAGTTCAAGATCGAACATCATAATTCTTCTCCTTACAGACCAAAGATGAATGGGGCTGTTGAAGCTGCTAATAAGAACATCAAGAAGATTGTCCAGAAGATGGTGGTAACTTATAAAGATTGGCATGAAATGCTTCCGTTTGCTTTACATGGATACCGTACTTTAGTTCGAACTTCAACAGGTGCAACCCCTTTTTCCCTAGTTTACGGTATGGAAGCCGTACTTCCCGTGGAGGTTGAGATTCCATCTATGAGAGTGTTGATGGAAGCTAAACTTTTTGAGGCTGAATGGTGTCAAAGTAGATATGATCAGTTGAATTTAATCGAAGAAAAGAGATTGACAGCTTTGTGTCATGGTCAATTGTATCAGCAGAGAATGAAGAAGGCTTTTGATAAGAAGGTTCGACCACGCGAGTTCAGAGAAGGTGACCTTGTGCTCAAAAAGATGTTATCTTTCCAACCTGATTCTAGGGGCAAGTGGGCTCCGAATTATGAAGAACCGTATGTCGTTAAGAAAGTTTTCTCTGGAGGTGCTTTGATTCTCACAAATATGGACGGTGAAGAGCTCCCGCGTCCCATGAACGCCGATGCAGTCAAGAAGTATTTCGCTTAGGTTTGAGTTGACAGTTTGCTAAGTTGAAAACCCGAAAGGGCGGCTTAGGCAAGCTTTTGGTCAGACCAGTCTTGGCATTTGAACACATTTCGGAATTCGAAGTTGTTAGGGAGAATAGTGATCATTGTTTTTGTGTAACCCTTTCTTTCATGTACTATTTCCCAAACTTTTGTAAACCGTTGGAGTCGCGTTGTTAGCGAACTACCATCTTATTAATGAAATTTGAGCATTTACCTTTTGTGGGCAAAATTTTAATTTTTACAGAAAAATTTGAAACAAAATTATTTAAAATATTCTTATTTTAAAAAAAAAATGTGTAATGAAAGGAATATTAACAGTTGTTCCAAGGATGGTCAAGCCATGAAATGCAAAACAGTACAGTAATTTATCCTTGCATGATGAACATGTTTCGTTTCAAAATCGTCATGAGGTGTTGGTTGTGTAAACTTGCGTTTCTCGTGGTACTAAGTTTGGTGACTCCCCAGCTGTTCCAGTTAAGCATTGTTTTGGTTACCTTTATTTGGGCAATTTCTGAAGTGTGGTACACTTTGTCTCATGCCAGTGGTCTATTGGTATTAGAAGTTTGGTTTTGAATACTTTTCTACTCAGAAGACTTGAGCCGTGTAGCGTGGTACGCTCCGACGTTGCTGTGGGGTTCCAGTTCCAGTTATTTTCTGTCTTTTTTAAGATTGGCCGAGTATCTATCTTGTCGTGACATCTTATCGTCTCCAAGATTATTCCATCTGTTTGTTTTGTCAGCATAACATTCATTTACTTATTTACACTTATATCAGCATGCATATTCACATTTGTCGTTGATTTTGGGTTGTATACTTTGTTTATTAAGACAATGTACATGTTTCTTTCCAAGTAGAATGTTAACTTAGGCAGAAAATGTGCTTCCTTTCTAAATTTCCCAACTGAGCTAATCCTCGTGGATGATTTTTGATTTAGCCTACCCTGTCCATTTCTGGATAGGATGAATCCCCAATCGAGTTACTTTCTCATTGGGTGGAGTCTTGTTTGACTGTTTTCTCTTTAGTCTTTTCCTGGACGAAGTTGTTGTCTCTTGCATAGGCTATCTTACGATTTTCCCCAGTGAAATCGCGACCTAGACGAATGGTGCATTTATTTTGCACATTTAAGTATGTGATCTCTTCGGGAAGGATTGATTCATGATTCTCTTTGACGAAGATTTTATTCTCTGCCAGTGTCATCGCAATTTCCTTCTGAGTTATTTTGGAAAACGGCAAGCAGCAGCTCTTCACGAGCAACTTGTGCGTTATTATTATTTTCGGAAAACGACAAGCGGCAGCTCTTCAAGAGCAACTTGTGCGTTATTATCTTTTCGGAAAACTACAAGCGGCAGCTCTTCACGAGCAACTTGTGCGTTATTATCTTTTGGAAAACGACAAGCGGCAGCTCTTCACGAGCAACTTGTGCATTATTACCTTGTGGAAAACGACAAGCGGCAGCTCTTCATGAGCAACTTGTACGTTATAGACATCGTTGGAAAACGACAAGCGGCAGCTCTTCACGAGCAACTTGTACGTTATTATTATTTTGGAAAACGGAAAGCGGCAGTCTCTTTATTTGAGCAACTTGCACGTTATTATTATTTTGGAAAACGGCAAGTGGCAGTCTCTTTATTTGAGCAACTTGTACGTTATTATTTTTCTGGAATACAGCAAGTGGCAGCTTCTTTATTTGAGCAGCTTGTATGTTATTGGCATAGTATTTTTGGAAGACAGCAAGTGGCAGTTTCTTTATTTGAACAGCTTGTATGTTATTGACATCCCTGGACGACAGCAAGTGGCAGTCTCTTTACTTGAGCAGCTTGTATGTCATAATATTTGTTGGAAGACAGCAAGTTCCAGCTTCTTTATTTGAGCAACTTGTGTATCTACAATCTTATTATTATCTCAGCATTAATGAGTATATCTCCGGAAATCTCGCAGAGAGGCTTGTCATGAATCATTACCTTCCGAAGTCGGTAATTCATTATCAGCCAAATTGATACTTTTTTGTCTATCATTGACCTTGAGTCGTGAACTCACTGTTATTTTGGGTCAATAATCTGTTTTATGGCCTATGCAAGATGCCTTCTTTGTTAGGGTCAGAGGTCGTATTCCCTCAATTTTATTCGCCGTCAAGAGTCTGTCATTTGAAGTCGATGGCTCGTTTCCCCAGTAGTGTATAATCCATGTCTCTGCGTTTTGTTGGTGTTTGATTTCTCCAGCATTGTCTTGTTTCATACAATATCTTTCCCTGTGAATTCAATCACTACATTCATATCAAACGTAATGGCGGTATCTTAGGGCAAAAATTTGCGTATTATGTATTTAAGTACCTTCAATCTCGTCGAAACGAAGATTTTAATCTTCATATCTCCGGATAGAAGAAACTTAAATAGGGGCAGCTGTTGTACCCCAAATTTTGACCTAAGATACCATCTCCCATCTGCATCATTACATTGCAAGCGTTTTGATCTATTGATTTTAAAATTCATAACTTTTTCAAGTTGAGAGCTGTTTATTTTTGAACGCTAAGTTTATTAATTGATCAGACAATGTTTATTAATTATTTATTATCTTAAATTTAAATAATTGGAATTTATTTTCAGTTATTATATAATTTAAAGATTTATAAATAATAAAATAAATATTTGAAAAGAAGGTTATTAATTGATCAAACGATGTTATTTAATTATTTATTGTTCTAGGTTTAAATAATTGAAATTTTATTTTCAGTTATTATAATTTAGAAGAATTATAAATAATGAAATAATTAATTAAAGAGAAGTTAATTGGTCAATGATGTTTGTTTAATTATTTATCATTCTAAATTTAAATGATTGGAATTGATTTTTCAGTTATTATATAATTTAAAGAATTATAAATGATAAAACAAATAATTGCAAAGAAGAAAATAATTAACTGGAAAATAATAGAATTTTATTCATTTTATTCTAATTGTTACAATTGTTGTTTAAATATCGTATTTATTTACAACGTATTTACAACGATAATTTTTACAATGTTTAAAATGAAATAAAAGCTATCCTAATTTTTTCCTAAGTTCTAAATCTTCATTTTTCTATCCAATACTTCTTTGATGATCATTTGATTTTTACCTGCAAAAGAATCAAAGAAAAAAGTCAGAAATAAATAGATAATTAAAAGCAAAAAAATTAATTTTAGTGTTCATCATTAAAAGCAAACGGCTGGAATCAGTTTTACCCTTTTTGCAAATCACGGGATTTCTCCCGGTTCACAAAAAGGGATGAATTTTTATTGACAAATATGAATGCACAAATTTAAATATGCACAAAAAAACATCAATGCCAAACCTGTAGCATAAACATCAATGCCAATAAAACTGATATAACACAAGAATCCTTTCAAAAATTCAGAGATATCAAACCCTGCCTTCAAGCTTTCAAACACTCAAAGATCTGTCAAGTTCAATACAAAGCCATTTTTCTCAAGGCCTAAACGAAAACCAGTATACCCAAAACCTGCATAACCGTAAAAACCTCAACCATTGCCTAAACCACAAATTTGTTACCTATCCAAAAACCATGGCCTAAACAAACAATATACCATGTCAAACCATAACCTGCAAAACCAGTAAAACCTTGGCCTAAAACCATAAAAACCAGTTCAAATGCCAAACCTGTAAAACCAGTAAAACCTTGGCCTAAAACCATAAAAACCAGTTCAAATGCATAACCTGCAAAACCAGAAAAGCCTAAACAAATATGGCCTAAACCATACAACCTGCATTCAAAACACCATCAAACCTTTAACCACTGTCAATCCATTTCAAAGCCAAAGCCATCACCAAACTTTAAACCAATATGGCCTAAAACCAGTAAAACTCATGGCCTAAAACCTTAGACCATTGTCAATCCTTACAAAGACCATTAACCATCAATAACCATCAATAATCCGTTTCTAGCCTCAACCAAACAAAAAGGAACAGTCAAGCATCAGGCCTCAGAAATCTTCATCATAGGCAATAAAAAAAGGACAATAGAAGTGAGACAAGAAGAAGAAAAGAAGTGTCTTAACGAAGGCAACATTCAAGCATTCAGAGGCAACATTCAAGCATTCAGAGGCAACATTCAAGCATTCAGAGGCAACATAAGCAAGCAACGGGGCAAACAGAAGTATACGAAGCGAAGCAAAGGAAGAAGAAGAAAAGATATCACAAAGGGTTTTCAAACTGTCATCATCAAACCACTAGAAAAGAAATAAGAAACGCAAACCAGGAAGCAGAAACTTCATCACCGTCGTCACCTCGCCGTCAAAGCCCTCCAGACGCCGCCACTTCCGTCTCTCCCTCCAATAAAGGTAGTTTTCTTTCCCTTTTCATAACCACCACAAAACTAAAATCAGAAGCAATAAGTAGAAACGAAACACGTAAAACATCAAAACGGAAACCCTCACTCGAATAACTCAGAAGAATGTTACCTTCAAGTTACGTCGTTGCATGACCCATGGAGAAGAGACAGACGGAAACGTTGTTTGGCTTAGACGAGGAAAGACTTGGTTCTGTTGGTTTGACCTTGAGGAAGACGAAGAGAGATCGGAGAAGACGAAGAGAGAACGAGCGCCGTTGTATCCCTTTTGCCAAGCCCTAACACAAAAATGAAGTAGAACCTTGAACCCTAATTTTGTTCCCTTATGGGCTTAACCCGTTTCCTGCCATAAAAAGCCCAATGACTCCCATTATACACCCCCCACTTCTGCTTTTCTTGATTGGACCACCTTGAAAACCTTTTGGCCCATACATTATCAATCCACCCCTTTATTTCTTAATACTTTTTCTATTTTGTTTTCTTTAGTCCTTTTTAGAGTTTTTATTAATTTAGTTAATTAGACTTAATCAAATAGGTGTAATTTAATTAACATTTTTAAATAAATTGATCATTTTTATTAACTTAACCTTAGGTTTAATTTAATAATTTTAGTATTCCCTTTTAATTAGAGTTAAGTTAATAACCTTTTAAGTTTTAATTTAGTTTAATCATTTAGTAATTCTTAAAGCAATATCTTATATTAATATTTAAAAACATAAAAAACGTAAAAAAATAGAAAATTAAAAACATTTTTATTTTCTTTAATTAATTCCCTCGCTTTAATTAATATTAGATAAAAATATAAAAATACATGTTCACATATCACTTAGCTATTTAATCATTATCTGCATAATATTCTGTTTAATTATTTCGTCTTTACTTGGTTATTCTGTTTACGTCTATATCCAAGGGAAAAAACGATTAAATTTGTTGACTTCATGTCTTCAAGTCCAATCACGCGAACATTTGCATCTCATTAAAACTTAAGACAATTTTTCCCCAAATATTCAATCTTTTCAAAATTTATACCTTTTAAGCCAAAACTTCGACATTAGGTCGTCGTACCTTCAAAAACCCGTCCGTACCCCTTTTCGGCCAAAACAATTTATTTTTAAATCAAACGAATTTTAATAAACAGATATTTCAAAAGGTTCCTATAGAGTACTATAGATACATTCGGTGCTAATACCTTCCCACTGTATAACCAACCCCCGAACCATAGATCTCTTTTCAAAAACGCCTTGTATTTTTATTACTTTTAGAAAGTATTATTTTACATTGCATATTTAGGGTTTTATTTCTCTCTTTCCCCTTTTCCCTTGGAAATAATAAAGCGCGGTGGCGACTCTTGCTTTTGTGAGACGAATTAATCAATAATTCGATCTCCAATTTACCCCGCTACATTTTTTCTCGCTACACATACATCTGTATTTTACTAACTCTTTTTCTCACAGGTAAAGCTTCAAGTTTTAGTATAAAATCAACAAGAGATTGGTATGGATACTTCTTCCAGTATTTATCAACTTTCCTCCAAATGGCATCAATAAGCCTATTCACAATTCATCTTCAAGTGCAAATTTCTGGCCACTCTAGTGTTCACTCATCTTTCACCTTCAAGTCACGAATGGCGGACTCGCCAATCTAACTCTTCAGGTTTAAGAAGATTGAACAGGGGCAGCTGTTGTACCCCAAAATTTTCCCTCTCATTTCTCAAGGATTCTCTCACAAATTCTTTTATGACGTCAAGTTTGCAGCACTGATACATCAATTTAGGCTTAGAATTGGCACAAGGGCAAAATGGTTATTTGCACACTGAAAAGTCAAACTTTGACTTTTGATCAAAATCAAGTTTCAAGAATCATATTTAATCAAGACATGTTGAAATATGAATTTTGTTTCATCAAGAAATTCAAAAGTCAAAATTCTAAAATACTTAGAATTTTTCTAAGTGTTTAAGAAATATGACAAGCTCAGAACTTCTGATCAGATTATCACCATGATGCAAGCTAATTCTGGAAGAACTTCTAACACAAGAGTTTTAGATCCCAATAAGACCTAAAATATTGCAGAACAAAACTTCTTCTAGAAGTGCTGGGATTTCAAGTTATACATCTTCAAAGTCACGTCCATGAAATAGAAGCTTTCAGCAAATTCTGGACCTTTCCAAAACAGGACTTGGTTACAACTTCTGAGCCAGTTTTCACAAAGGTTCAGTCAGGGTTCTGCAAGGGTAATTCAAAGAAGGTTTACAAATTATGTTGCAAGCTTTCTGGAAAGTCTGAGAGCTCGCTAAGAACATGCTAGAGCGAAAAGATTAAAGGATCAAAAGTTGGATATTGGTTCTAAGTTGCGTTGATGCTGAACTTATGACCCAGACTTAGGCTATGATGCACAATCTCATATCGCAGGATTTCTGGTTTGATAAATCTCATCATCATTTAATGCTCACAACCACTTTTGAGTTTTTATCCAAAGGATTTCCCCACGTGTGAGATAGAAGTACCATTGATGTCCTTGAAAAGCAAACTTTTGTACAAGTTTATGCTGGGCCCATGCTTTGATTTTGCCTCTGAGGGTACTTTTCCTTAATTCAGGCTTACAAGTCCAACTTAGGCACAGATAAAAGCTGCTAACCACCATACTTGTTTAACTTGCTTCAAGAATAAGCCAGCACGCTAGCATGACGTTGTTACTTTTGACTTCTCCAAGCTACAAAATTCTTGCCTATAAATTGAACTTCATCTGCAACTATGAATGGGCCGGTCAGAAAAATCAAAAGGAAAAGCTTTGAAACGTTGCTAAAATATCTAGAAATTCGAAACTGCAAACACAAATACAAAACCTACTAGTTTTTTATTCTTGCATTCAAACTCTAATTTCCCTCAAGTGTTTCTTGACCAAATCATCCATTCACCATTCATAACCCAAGTTAAAGGTTGTACCAGCCTGCTAAACACGTGAGAAAGCTAATCAGAACATTACAAACAGTCAGAACTAGGCTCCAGCTCACAGGACATTTTTCAGCTGCAAGGTAAGCTTCTGCTAACCCTCATCATATCACCTAAGCATTGTTAGACTTGCATGTTCAAAATACAATGTAGACATCCTGATTTTGATGCTGCACATATTCTGAGGTTTCATGTATTTGTCTGCCTAAATAGGAAGAACATCAGTTTAGAACTTCTTAAGGAAACTAGGACTAGCAGATACATGCTTGTTTCTGATTTATAATCTTGACATTTTTATGCCTCTGAAACCATGATGGAAAATTGCCATAATTCCTATGTCTGTGTTTTCTGTTCTGTTGAGATTTAACTAAGTTGCAGATGTTCTGATTAGCATGAAGAAAGAATTGGAGTTCATCATCAGAGTTTTCTTTGTGATACATGTTTATGCTTTTGCTTTTAATACCGGATGTACAGCCACCCCAGTGGCAGACAAACGTGTGCATAAGACATTAGTGCTAAGGGTCCTGGGTTCTAGCCCCAGAAGCATCTTTTTAGGTTTATTTATTAACATTTTTACTCATTTGTTTGTTAGATGATACTCCTAAATAAGAACTTCTAGATATCCTCACCTAACAGCATAATCACTTTATTCTCTCAAATAATCAGAACTTCTAACTTACCAGAGATGTATGAACTTTTAGGTTCCCAACTATGCTATAGCTTCTGAACCCCTCAACTTCAGAACTTGGTGTACCCAAGCCCAGAACTTCTGACGCTCCATTTTTCTACTAACATTTTCTCTCTTGCAGCGTATCAGAGTCAGAACTTATGTTCCTCTTCATTTCAGCATTGTGCTGATTCTGACTCCTTTTTCTCTTATTTATCTTATTTTAGATTTTAATAACTAAAAACACCAAAAAAAAAACATTTTATATTTACATACTTTATTTTATCTTTTTTTAAACCAAAAGATCAAAAATATTTTTCTTAAGCAAATTTATTTCTTTTCTTAACAAAAACAAAACAAGTCCATTTCGATTCTTATACATTATTTCAATATGGTTGTAATAGATAATTAGGAATTTAATTTCATTCAATCCCCATTTGTAAATTTGTACACCCATCCCCTTAATGATGTAATAGTGTAGGATTTTACTTTTCCGCACTTTTATTGCTTTCATATATTGTTCGTAATTAGGTGTGTATGGCAAGATAAAAACAACAAATAGACAACCCAGGAAATCGAAGACTAAATGCATGCAATCAAACACACTATTCACACATGCACCCTTAGGGTAAACCCACTTTGTTACCTTACAAAAATGGCCATATTATTCATGTGAGGTATCTTAGCAAAAACAAAAAAAAAATATAAGATCATAGTCCCTCGATGACGCTATCAAAGTTGCCTTTCAAAAATGATCTTAGTCCCTAAATAAAAATGCTAAGATACTTTGCAAAATTGCTAATCATGGTTATACAATGACCCACGCCCATCCCTTTTACATCGAAAGATAGGGTTACTTACCAAATCAATGGTAAGATAACAATGTCAAAGGAAAAAGGAAATGAAGATGAAAGTCTTCTGAGAAGGTAGAATATTCCTAGTTACTTGCTCCATTTCAAAACAAAAACATCCTTGCTATTTTTAAAACAAACACCAACACTTTCAAAAAACCTTTAAAACTTGAGAACATTTTCAAAAGATCAACAATTTGTATACATTCTTACGAACGAGAATCATTACAAAGTTTGCCTAAACGATGGCGTCTTTTCAAAATACGTTCAAAACCACACAAAGCACATTTTTCAACAAAAGCAAGTGATCTAGCAAGTAACTAAGAGCCCATGGAAAACCATGGATGAAAAGGGTGCTAATACCTTCCCTTTTCATAATCTACCCTCCGAACTCAAGAAACAATCTCAAAGGTCTTTCCTGTGCCTTTTCACATTTCCTTTTGGATAAAAGAAAAGTCGGTGGCGACTCTTGCTAACTGCAACATTTGCGATAAAATGCAGAACACCCAAGTCAGTTCTCCCACCATATCACACCATGCATCAGTTCAAGGATAAAACTATTGAAAGAGCAAAGCAGATAAATTTGACTTTTCCGACAAAATCGAAGAAAAATAAGCTTGCTTCGATTCATGCTTAGCTTCGACTGAAATTTCTCCTCCATGTTAGCTTTGACTGGGTTTGGTTTCCCCTTGAAACAGTTTCCTTCGATTCACCAAGTAGGGACTTCCTGCATGCAAGCTTTGTTTGGGAATTTAGGTTCCCTGCCTCTTTCGATTCCCTCTTGAAAACCCTCAACACGCATAGCCTTTACACTATGACATATCTGGGTGTCCCAATCGAAGGTTATACCTTGATGGCTCATCTGAAGAATTTCAAGTGATGCACACAAGTGATGTGTGTGGTCCCTTCAAAAGGACACATACATGTTTCAAATCGAAGAACACCCATTTGGCCCCCTTCGAAGGATGCACAAAAAGGGACATTCAAAAGACACATGCTGTTTGGAAGCAAATATCGTTATCTAAAGAAAAGACCTAGTCGAAGGTTGGAATTATGAAGTCAAACGAAAGGTTGAAATATCCAAAGATGCTTGTTGTCCAGATTCATATGTGCTGCCAAGTACAAGCCTACTGCACTGGCCACAAGACTCTAAAATTGCTACAAAGCAGTCCTGCCACGCTGCTCCCATGCTTGCACTAAATCGGCATATAAAAACTGCACCTCGAAGACTGCAAGAACAGCATACCCAATTTGTTCAAACTTCTTTTGTTTTCCCTCTCAAACATCAGCCAAACTCATCTATAAATAAGAGCTTCCATCACACATGTTAGGACCTCGGGGTGGTTGAGAAAAACTCTTGTTGTGAGAAAATTATCAATTTCTCAAAACTCTCAAACACTATCAAACATTCTCAAACATTCCTAAACACTCCAACTCTAAAAAACTCATATCCCTTCATACATTAGTGAACCCTTTGATTCACTCCTCGACTGCCAGATAACTAACCTTCGACTCATTCCCCAACTACAATATAATAGTCTTTTGATCCACTTCATGAACTGTTATATAATAACCTTTGATTCACTCACCACTATCACATACCCTCCTTTGATTCAGTGACTTCCCAAACAAAGCAGCAACTAAATTAACTTCAGGAAGATTCCGATGAAGCCCCATCCACCACCAAGGAAGACACCTGCAGCTCCTTCGATTAGTGCTTCAAGAGGTAAGTTTCCTCTAAACTTGGAACTTTTTTCATATAAATATCATTTGTACATATAAATAAAAGGAAAATGTAGATATCCCATCTAGGAAGTTGACCATGCCCTAACTTTCTATCCTCAATGTCTGTATGTTGCAAATCTCAACCCTGACTAGTTACACTTTGGATTTTGGTGCCCTAATAATCTTATGCTAACCCCTGGCTTATAGCTTTCGAAACTTACACTTGGTAGTTTTATTTTCAAGTTTAGACAGGTTTCTGTATCCTTCTATTGGCTAAATATTGAAGCCTTTCGAATCTCAACTTGGGAGTTTTTGCATTCCTGCAATCGCAGGAGGCAACAAGGAGGTTGAAACGAAAGGTTTACACTCATGCTGACTTCCAAGCCAATCGAAAGAAGCAAAAAGGCATAATCAAAGAGCACATCTGATCCTAACTCCCAGACCCAAATTGAAAGAGGTAGGGAAGGGCGGAATCGAAGGGACGTTGCTTCCTGGATCGAAAAGCTTATTTTCCTTTCTTTTATTTTGTTTTGTCTTTACATTTTCTTGCTATTCAATATGGTTGTAATAGTATAGGATATTTATTTTCTAGATTTTTATTTCTTTATACAAATGTTAGTAATAGGATGTATGGAAAGATAAAACCAACAAGTAGACCACCCTAATCAAAGACTAAATACATGCAAATCAACACATTATTCACACACATGCACCTCTAGGATAAACCCACTTGTTGCCTCGGAAAATAGTCATGTCCCTCGAGTATGGGCGTTTTAGCAAAGACCATCGATGGCCCTCAATGTTGCCTTCGGTAAACGGTCTAATCCCTAATGAAATTACTAAAAACGTCTCATAGGTTGTCTTCTATGACTATACAAATGACTCATGCCCGTCCCTTCATATCCAATGATGGGGCTTCTTACTAAATCAACGGTAAGATAGCAACATCTAAAGGAGGAGGAAAAGAACATAGACCTTTTGAGTAGGTAGGATGCTCATATTTGTTCGCTTGCTCACAACAAAAATCATTTTTACACTAACACTTTCAGTTGAAACATTTTCAAAAGACAAAACTCTTTGTACGCATTCTTATAGAGATGGGAATCATTACAAAGGCAGTTTTCAAAATCACTTTCAAAAACACCCACAACAAACACCTTTTTGAACTATTTTCAAAACCAACACTTTGTGCGCGTTCTTATAGAGACGAGAATCATTACAAAGACATTTTCAAAATATTTTCAAACCCACACCACAAACACATTTTCAAACAAAAGCAAGTGATCTAGCAAGCAACTAAGAGCCCGTAGATAACTACGGATGAAAAGGGTGCTAACACCTTTCCTTTTCATAACCTACCCCCCGAACTCAAGAAAATAATCTCAAAGGTCTTTCCTGTTCTTTTCACCCTTTACTTATTGGATAAAAGAAAAGTCGGTGGTGACTCTTGTTATCTGCAACAATTGCGATCAAACGCAAAAGAACCAAGTCAGTTCTCCAACCGTATTACAAAACTGGCGACTCTGCTGGGGATTTTGAGACTTAAAAGTGGGGTTACCTTAGGGCTAGATCACCTTTACTTGCTTTCCCTGTTTGAATTTATTGCTTTTCATTTTTTGGGTCTTTGCTTGGGCTTTTGTTAAAGATCCTATACCCGGATCTGGGGCATCTTTCTAGGTAAGTAGCAATAAATCATGGAGGATGTACGGTGTAGACTGATATGGACAAAGTGATAGCTATGTTAGCATGATACTCTGGCTTGTACTAATGTTCCTTGAGTCAGTCAAGGATAACATTAGGATTCTTTATAGTGTCATTAAGTGCTAACTGACCTTTAGAATCTTTAATTGACTCATCCTAAGCCATTAGAAAGTAGTGAGATGGTCGACTTTGGTTCTGACTTAAGATTGGTTTATACTCGATGCTACACTCATTGAGATTGGACTTTTGGGATATTCTGGTTGTAATACTTCAATGCTTGAGCTAGAACAATTCCTAAAAGAAAGGTCAGTGATATGAGACTCCTTAGAACTCGCTTACTATTAATAGGACTGGTTGAGCCAACTAAACTTTAAGAGGGTACTTACCTTTAAAAACTTGCGTAAGCCGTTAAACCTAGGGTCTTTGCATGACTTGCTTGATATATCTGTGATTTTAGAGCATAAACATAACATCATAAACATCATGACATGCAAGCTAACCATTTCAAGGGCCTGGAGATTTATCTTTTCTTTTGTTTTGTATGGCATGGATTCAATTTGCAGAAAGACCATCCGAAACAATTTTGTAGAGGTTCCTCCTAAGCTCAAAGAATTGGTCCTAAGAGTTCCTGAGAGATCATTATTTAACAAGAGATATGGTCACTTACTCAGTTTGGTTACTATCGGGTTTGACGAAGGTCTGATGAGTGTCATGTTCCAGTTCTTCAACCCTAAACACCATTGCTTCACATTTCCAGATTATCAGTTGGTGCCCATGTTGGAATAATTCTCCAAAATACTTGGTTCACCTATATTGGAGCAAGTACCTTTCACTAGTTTAGAACAAGATCCAGTTTCTGAAAGTGTTGCCATAGCTTTACATTTGAAACCATCTGACATTAAATCCAATTATGAAAGAAGAAGTGGAGTTAAGGACCTCCTTGCAAATTTCCTAATGAAGAAAGCTCAGATATTCTTAGATGCTATGAGTTACCATGTCTTTGAAGATGTCTTAGCCCTCTTGATCTATGGATTAGTTCTACTCCCCAATTCAGACCAGTTTATAGACGTAAGTGCCATCAACATCTTCCTTGCTTGCAATCCAGTGCCTACATTGCTCAGAGATATGCTGCATCCACTCCAAACTCGTACCATGAAGAAACAGGGGACTCTTATGTGTTGTACGCATTTGCTCTATCGGTGATTTATTTCGCACCTCCCTCGGTCAGTAATAAAGAATAAGTTAGGCTTAAGGTGGAATCAAAGGATAATGTCTCTTTCTCATTCTGATATCTATTGGTGCCTGATGTGGTGTATTTGTAAGTGTACGAATCGCGTCAGAGTAATATAAAAGATTATCGATCCACAGAGACCAATCGTCAATCTATCGTTTCCTATTGTTACGGTGTTTAGCTAAGTCAATATTAAACAGGGAATTGAGCATGCAAGAAAGTAAAGTGCGGCTAAATAAACTTCAGATATAAAAGCAGGGTCGAATGTAATTCACATAGTCATATGATATTCACAATGCTTTTGAATAGAAATACTTATAGGGAAATATTTTCTACTAAAGAAAAGAACTAATTTAACAGGAGTTGTCGCTTTCGCGTAATTAGAACCGAGTTTACTCTCTAATCAGACCTTCTTATCGTCACTTATAAAAAGGCGCGCATTGCGTTAAAGTAATAAACCTATTTTTAAGAAATAAAGTACTTGACCAAGTTGAAAAGTATTTTAATCTGGAATTTCTAATAAAAAGGGGACCTAACATTAACCCTATAAATGCGTCTGAAAATAGTTTCAAAATTGATTTCTTTGATAATAAAAATCCCTAACTAACCGGACAAAACACTTTCGCTTCCTTTGACCAGTTAGAACTAACCGAGTTTAACAAAGGGTTGGACGACTTTCGATCTTACCCAACAAAGATAAAGTTCAGAAAACTCATATTAAACACCAAAATAGCCCATAAGCATTTCTATTGACACATTATTTGGAATACCGATCTAACTAGATTCCTTACATTCTAGCCCAGTAAGGTTCAGCCTGGCATGGGAATGTAAACAGACATGTTAAAATAAATCATGCGAGAAAGTAAATAATTTAAAGTGTGGTGCGGGAAATAAACAAAGTAAAAGCAATGTAGAAAATAAACAAAGTAAAAGCAGGTGCGAGAAATAAACAAAGTAAAAGCAGTGTAGAAAATTGACAAAGTAAAAGCAGGTGCAGGAAATAAACAAAGTAAAAGCAAGTACGGGAAATAAATGAAGTAAAAGCATGTGCGGAAAATAAACAAAGTAAAAGCAGGTACGGGAAATATAAATAGAAACCTGCTCCAAACGGGGAGGTTTTAAATCTGGTGCAAACTGGAAGTAAAATGCGACTAGAAATAAACAGCAGTTGAAAATAAATGTGGCAGGATAAACTTCTGCCGAAGTGCTCCAAACTCAATTACAGACTCAATCTATGAACTCGATCACAGACTCAATCAACAGTGCAATAATTCCCCGATGTGAAGAATTATCGCTTTACAATGGTGAAATTATATGGCTTAAGTTCGCAACTATGGTTGGATCGAGTTTGCAACTAAGCTTGGGTGAATTGAAATGAAATCAGGAACTTCTATTTATAGATGAAGAATGCAGGAAATCATAGGAATGCCCCCCAACTCCTTTGGGGGGGGGGGGACATCGTCCAAAGGTGGCGCCCGCCATGAGTGTAAATGAAAGCAAGTAGGGAACTTGGCAGTTGAGGTCAGCAGGAGGTGGTCCACGTCACGGCCTACCCTATGGTTGGCGCCATGGTGGACGCCATGAGTGCAAATTTGACCTAAACTCCTATTTTTCAGCCTATTTTCCTTCATTTCTTTAGGGGAGCTCTAGATAATTGAAATACCTGAAAAGGAAACAAAAGATAGGCATAATATGAGAAAACAATAATAAAAAACCTAAATAACATGTGAAATCAGAGTCAAAAACAAG
Organism: Vicia faba; assembly: GCA_948472305.1. Lineage (NCBI taxonomy): Eukaryota > Viridiplantae > Streptophyta > Magnoliopsida > Fabales > Fabaceae > Vicia > Vicia faba. The sequence goes on along the minus strand of OX451738.1, from coordinate 1,578,170,477 downwards.
TGTAAAGTAAGTGTTATCAAATTCTCCCACACTTAAACCTTTGCTTGTCCTCAAGCAAAAACTCTAAATAGATTAAGAAGAAAAATGGTGTTAGTGAACAAGTTGGGCTGCAAGGGGCCTCTGGAATTAAAACAGGGATGTATTTATAGGTACTGACTGATTCAAACCAAGGATATCATAGTGACACTCTTTCGTAAAACGGACATAAGCTTCGTTCTTTTATGAACCAATCCATATCATGCCACTATGCTTAGGCCTATATTTTTCCTTTTTCAAATCCTTTTTCATTCAGGCGTAATCACATTAAGCCCGTTATTCGTACATGCTCATAGTAAAGTGACCGGGTAGTGATTCTGATCATAAAACACAGGGCTCTGGTACAAAAAGTTGGTGTAACCCCTTTTATTGACCCATTTATAGTTGTGGGGGATCGGATCGTAATCCTCCCTACCAAGTTCAACACCAGATACCTCTGAACCAATTAAAGATGGGTAAAAAATTCTTTTTCTTTTTCTACTTCTTTTGCTTTTGCTTTTGCTTTATTTTTCAACATACAACTTTTGTTGAGTTAAATGACTTTGTGAGGGGAACCTATCCCTGGGTTATAGTTTATAATAAGAACATAGCATATAGATCATTCACTTCTCTTTGTTCCCCTACGTAGAGCATGCTTAGACCGGAGCTGACTGCTAGGATAAACTATTCAAGGATTTAAGAATGAAAATTTTAAGGCCACGGCGTAGAGGGTATCAGGATCGAATTCCTAAATTTACGAAGCTTAAGGTGTAAAAATGATACCGATGCTTCAAAAAGGCTTTCGCAAGTCATACTACATCTTATCTCAACCAGGTCTTATAGCCCAACTAAGTTCAAAACACAGTGTTTTTCTTAGAAAAAATTTTCGGTTAGGCTCAAGAAATGGGGAAGTGGATATACACTAGACCATACAGATATAGATGACTCGTCAAACACATGTATTATTTTGAAAAGAAAGAAAACAAGCAAACTAAAGCAAATAAAGAAGTAAAATAACGAGAAGGAAATTGCAGGAAAGGAAAAATAAAGCGAGAAAAAATAAAGCGAGAAAAATAAAGCGATTAAATCTCCTCCCACATTTAAATTAAACATTGTCCCCAATGTTACGAAATAAGATAAGGAAAGAGTCACCTGGTAAAGTACTAAGGCTGGATGGGTCCCTCGCCATCCTGCGGTGAATGTCTAGGATGACGGGATCGGCTGCAACGACGAGTGCGCTGAGAAGCCTCGAACTGGTCGAATCTGGCGGACAAGGCAATATGTGAACTCTGAATCTCGCGAAGATTGCCTAAAAGGGAACCTTGAGTGGCCTCCATGAGGGAGGAGTGCCTCTAAAACTGGGCTTGTTGCCTATGTTGCTCGCGGGATATCTCCAATTAAGATTCCATAAGACTTTGAAAAGAGCGGTTTGTCTATTGTCGTGACGCCTCCATAAAACTCATATTATCTACCAGTTGTTGTTGGATGGTAGAAAGTAAACCTTCTATTATCTCCTCCCACACTAGCTGGTCACGCCACATCTCTTCATTGATGTAGAAGCCAGGAGCCGTACCTGAAAAAGTGTTAGAAGTAGAAGGTGCAGTGTGTGCGGGTGAAGCATGATGGGGAGACACAGGTGAGGCATGAGGTTCATCCCTCTGCTCGTATTCTTCATCAGTCTCGTGTTCGTCCCCAAGTGGAACATTAGGAGGTAATGGACCCGTAAAAGGTGGAGCATCTAGATCGTAGGTCCAATTCATACATCAGTACGTCTAGTGCAAGGCAGAACGATTGATGGGATAGCGACACCATGAACCATAAGTTCAAAGCCACCCTCTCTCCTCACCTTGCACAATTTCATATCTTTTAGAAATTTCAAATTAATTGTGCAGGGAGGCAGGGGTGCTAGGGTAGCTATCTCAGCGTCAAGGTGCAGAGCTCTAGCAATAGATGTAACTAGTCCTCCAAAAGCTATGGTCCCTGTGTATCTCAGGACAACAATTATGTGAGCAATCATAAACGGGACTGAATTAATTCTTCTATTAGTGAGACTACCTTGCAAAAATAGAAGTTATCTAGCATTTACCTTGTTTGGATTCTCCGGGCCAAAAATAGTACAGGCGAGCATATATCGAAAAATTCGAATAGCCGGGTTATGGATCAATGATGCTAAAATTCCTTCAAAAGAATTTATAGTATATTTTAACAATTGACGCCAGAAGGAAAATGCATCACTGGACCATTCAGAATCCAAAGGGGGTCTCACAAATAGCGCCATCACCATGAGGAATACCCAACAGAGCTGCTAGTTCGTCAGTGCTATATTCATATTGAACATTAAATAGACGAAATTTAAATGTACCTACGGTACTAGTAGTGTCGGGGTGAACCAAATAAATTAGGGAACTTAAGAATTCCCGAGTTAGCCTCTCAAAGGTGGGCTCTTTTCTAGTAAAAATATCGTGCAATCCTAGGATGTCAGATAAATGAAAAAAACTATGATAAAGTCCTAAAGTATACAGACAGTCTTCATCGACATACCTGGTTGAGATAATTTCTCGTCCTTGCAATTTTTCAAGGATTTTCCGTTGTCGGTCTCCGAGTTTGCCTTCACGAAGAACGTATTCATTGAACTCCATTGTTGCTCCTTTGGAAGAAAATTGAAAAAAATGGGTTTCAAAATGGGTGTTGGAGATTGGGAGGAGGAAGTTTGAATTTTTATGAAGGTTAGAAAAATGGATGTTGGAGTGGTTAATGGGGTAGTAGGTGGTTGATAAAATGAGAGTTTTTGGGTGGTTTTGGGGTTGAAAATGGAGAAAGTGGGAGGTTTTTGAAAATCTGCTTGTTATAGTCCCAGACCCCATGGCGGGCACCATGGTCTTGGTGGTGGGCGCCATGCTTGGAATTTCGGTTGGGCTCAAATTTCTTTGTTTTGTTGGTTTGGGCTTCTTATTTTATTTTCTTCTCGTAGGTGCAGACAGCAATTCTTCATTTGGTGCTTCCAAGGATTGGTGTATTGAATTTTTTTCTTTTATGTTTATAACTTGAAAATAATAAACTCATAAAAATAAAATAAACAATTAATTAAAGAGAAAAAAATAGAAATATACTTAATTATGGTAAGTCACGAAAAATAAAAATAAAAAGAAAGTAGAATGCAAGAGTTAGGCATAAAAATAGATAAGTCTGAAAAAGGAAACAACATGATAAAAGAAACAAAAAAAACAACAAAACAGTGCAGATATGAATCAAGATCATCAAGGAGTAGTAGGATCCTTGGTCGACTCAGAACCATGAGCTGCAGCTAACTTACTACGAAGATTGTCAATTTCTTACTATAGGAGGTCTTCCTCAGTAGAGTGAGTAGCATCGGAAACCATAACCTGAAGAGAGAGGTCTTCAACTGTCTGATGAAGTTGGGATACCTCTCTATGCAGCTTAGTAACCTGTGCATAGATGTCGGGTTGTTGCAAAGAGAAATTATTAGAGAATACAGTGGTCCTATCTGGCGATGGACATGGATGATACTCAGGTACCGGAAGTGATTTTCGCTCATCCATGGTCTCTCCAAGACCTTCTAAGGCATATGTCCAATTGGCAGGGTTATGGACATTGGTCATCATGGGATCAGGCAAGGTAAAATAGTGAACGGTTTCATTATCAATCAGGAGTCTATACTGGTTGGGATTAAAGTATACTCTTCTCATCAGCCCACGATCCAAACAGAAATCAATGTCCATTGTAGTATATCCACAGTAGGAGGTAAGGTGAGATAACATAATTGTATGACCCAAAGCAAAAGCAATCTGAGTCATTGTTCCTCCCACATGGAGGATACCTTCATCAAACTTAGAAGTCATCATGAGATTCCACAGCAGAAAATTTCCACAGGCTACAGGGCGAGATTGGGTCGCACAGTAGAGGAAAAAGATCTCCTCCTTGCTAACATGGGTATCAGTGTCGGCCTTCCCTAGGAAAGTGTGAGCAATAGCCATCTGAAAATACCTGAAAGCAGGGTTGTGAATAATAAGGGATAGCTGAGTGGAAGGATCAAGGCTCCCTTCAGCAGTAATATCTCTCCAGAATTTCTCTATGTCCCTAGTCATGAAATATCCAACCGGTAGCTCAGGTATAGCATCGGGTGTGGTCTGGAAGCCTAGCAAGTCACCAAACTCCCTCTGGGTAAAACAGTATTCTATCCTGAATAGTCTGAAAGTGACATATCCATCCTGGCCATTATAGGGCTCAAACTCGAATGAACTGAGGAATTCTAAGGTGAGGTTCATGTAGGTCACATTTAGGTCATATGCATACTCATCCCACTTTAGCTGGTTGCATAGATACTTGATACTTGCTTCAAAGCCAAGAGCTTCCATGCAAATTTGGTCTAGATATCTGGTCGGTGCCATGGGTTGCTGTGAAAGGACCGCATAGCGTTGTCTCTGAGTGTCATCTCAGAAGGAAACATGCATGTCATCAAAATGCTCCATCCTGAAAAATGTAGTTAGCAAAGACGACTAGCAAGTCATGCCTGAAATCATAAATTTTGTAATTGTTAGTATAAAGATAAAATAAAATTTGATAAAGTAAAAAGTAAATAAATGCAAAAAATAAAAATAAACCCATGGGTTACCTACCATGCAGCGCTTGTTTAACATCGTTAGCTTAACGAGTAAACTTCATGTATCGGAAACTGGTACTGGTGGATTAATCAGAGTGTGGCTGGAGTAGTTGCTGGGAATGTCACCTATTTCGTAGTGCTTCAACCTCTGCCCATTGACGATGAATGGGCTACAAGAATTGTTCTTGATCTCGACTGCTCCAGATCTTAGGATTCTAGAGACCTCAAAAGGACCAGTCCATCTTAAACGTAGCTTGCCTGCAAAAAGTCACAACCTGGAATTGAAAAGGAGAACAAGGTCGCCTATATTGAAATCTTTCTTTACAATTCTTCTGGCATGCCAAGTTTTGGTTCTTTCTTTATATATTATAGCATTCTCATAGGCAGACTGGCGGAACTCCTCTAATTTATGAATATCAAGGATGCGCTTTTCACCAGCAGTCAAATGTTCCAAATTCAGGGTCTTAATGGCCCAATAGGCTTTATGCTCTAACTCGAAGGGTAAATGACAAGATTTTACATAGTCTAATTGGTAAGGGGTTGTTCCAATAGGGGTTTTAAAAGTTGTTTTGTAGGCCCATAGTGCTTCATGTAGCTTCTGAGACCAATCTTTTCTGGAAATTGAAACGGTTTTTTCTAATATTTGTTTAATCTCCATGTTAGACACTTCTACTTGGCCGTTAGTCTGTGGATGATAAGGTGTTGCTACTCTGTGCTTTACTCCATACTTAGTTAAGAGCTTATCAAAGATTCTGGATATGAAATGTGATCCTCCATCACTTATAACGAGACGGGGTGTTCCAAACATCAGAAAAATGATATTCTTAAATAACTTGACTACCACTCTTGTGTCGTTTGTGGGTGATGCAATAGCCTCAATCCATTTAGATACGTAGTCCACAACTACCAAAATGTACCTATTTCCCATTGAAGGTGAAAATGGTCCCATAAAGTCTATAGTCCAAACATCAAAGAGTTCAACTTCCTGGATATTCCTCATTGGCATCTCGTTACATCTTGATATGTTCCCGGTGCGTAGGCATCGGTCGCACTTGACAATGTAGGCATGAACATCGCGCCATAAAGTTGGCCAATAGAGGCCTGCTTGAAGAATCTTGGCGTGCATTTTAGATATACATGCATGTCCACCATAAGGTGCATAATGACAGTGTCTGATGATGTCTTCTATTTCCTCTTCTGGGATGCAGCGCCTAAAAATATTATCTAATCCTCTCTTGAATAGGAGTGGTTCATCCCAGTATAAATGTTTAACATCTTTGAAGAACTTCTTTTTCTGTTGGTAATTTAGATAAGAGGGTATGATATATGCAGCTAGGTAGCTTACAAAATTAGCGTACCAAGGTACACTCTTCATTACTGAAATTTTTTAAAAATCTTTATCTCTGTAAGGCTCGAAATCACCAGTCTTAGCTATAAGTCTGTCATAGGTGAAATCATCACTTATAGGCAATAAGTCAGGTTTTAAGTGTTCTAATCTAGAGAGGTGGTCAGCGACAATATTCTCTGTGCCTTTCTTATCCTTAATGTCTAGATCAAACTCTTGGAGTAACAGGATCCATCTAAGTAATCTAGGTTTAGCGTCCTTTTTATTTAATAGATAACGTATGGCAGCATGATCAGTGCAAACAATGATCTTTGCTCCAACTAGGTAGGACCTAAACTTATCTATCTCAAAAATTACTGCCAGTAATTCTTTCTCTGTTGTTGCATAGTTGAGCTGGGTAGTATCTAGGGTTCTACTAGCATAATATATAACATGTAATTTCTTGTCTTTTTGTTGTCCTAGAACAGCACTAACTGCATAATCGCTAGCATCGCACATGATTTCAAAAGGTTGTGTCCAATCTGGGGGTTGCATGATCAGAGCTGAAATCAGTGCTTGTTTAAAAATTTTAAAAGCTTCGAGACATTTCTCATCAAAAAGAAATTCAACGTCCTTCATTAGAAGATTAATCAAAGGTTTTGTTATTTTAGAGAAGTCTTTTATAAAGCGCTGATAAAAACCAGCATGTCCAAGAAAACTTCTAATCTCCCTAATGGTTTTAGGTGGGCTGAGGTTTTCTAGAACTTCAATTTTGGCTCTATCGACCTCAATGCCTCTTTCGAAGATAATGTGTCCTAATACTAAACCTTCATTAACCATAAAATGGCATTTTTCCCAGTTTAGCACTAGGTTCACCTCTACGCATCTTTCAAGGATTTTTTCGAGGTTGGAGAGACAATCTTTAAAATTGAATCCACACACCGAGAAATCGTCCATGAAAACTTCCATTATTCCATCTAGGTAATCTGCAAATATAGACATCATATAACATTGAAAATGGCAGGGGCATTACAGAGTCCGAAGGGCATTCGTCTATAGGCAAATGTTCCATAAGGACAGGTGAAGGTTGTTTTCTCTTGATCCTCAGGGTGAATAGGTATATGGAAAAATCCTGAGTATCCATCTAGATAACAAAAGTGCGAGTGTCTGGCTAGACGTTCGAGCATTTGATCTATAAATGGAAGAGGGAAATGATCCTTCCTGGTTGCTTTGTTTAATTTTCTATAATCTATACACATACGCCAACCTCCTTCTGTTCGTTTAGCAATATGCTCACCTTTCTCATTTTCCATGACTCTGATGCCTCCTTTCTTTGGCACCACATGCACAGGGCTCACCCAATTACTATCTGATATTTGGTAAATTATACCAGCCTCTAGTAACTTAAGAACTTCTCTTTTAACAACATCGCTCATTATAGGGTTTATTCTTCTTTGATGTTATCTTGAGGGTTTTGAGTTTTCCTCTAACAAGACCTGGTGCATGTGTAACACCCCAATTCTACCCCAAGCAATTACATAAATAAATCAGAGTTATAAAAATTCAATCAAGCAAATGAATCGGGACGTCACAAATTCTTCTATCAAAATTCATTGCATTCATCATGGATATATAACACTTTTTAAAACATCAGATGAACCGTCATCATAACATCTTTAATCAAATAATTTAACATTTACGCAGCGGAATTCTTAGTAACATCTCTAACAACAAAACAACAACTTCGAAACATCACATATTTAATAATAATAAATTTCAAGTTTAACAACTGAAAATCATCAATCAAAACAGCAAGCGTTCATCCCCCCGAGTGTTACATATCAGAGCAATGACACCGACTCGAACTACTGAAGGTATACAGCCTTCACTCTCGATTACCTGCACGTTACCAACATAAGGGCAACATTCAAACATAAGGGGTGAGATATCTAACAATATAATAAAGTGCATGATAATTAATATATTAAATTAGATCAATACCATCACCACTTCTCATCTCATAATCAACAATAATTACCACGTTCATACACATTCATCAACATCAAAATACACTTCTTTATGAAATCATACAATGCAACTCAATACTATGCAAATGCATGTGGTACCATTAGAGTAGAACTCCCATCTCAAAAATTTGCCAATTAATAGAGGCATCAACAAGGCATAGTCTTAATCTCAAAATTTGCCAATACAGGCCATCTCAACGAGCATAAGCTCCATCTCAAAAATGCAATGTATGCGACACAACCATGAATGTAAAAACAACACCCAACTTAACAACATCTCATATCATCTCAAAAACATCTCAAATTAACATCTCAAATTAACATCTCAAAAACTCAACATCTCAAAAACATCTCAAATAATCAACATCTCAGATCATTATAATAATTCATCAAACATGATTTATTTATTATAAATCATCAACACAACATCATTAATAACTTCTCAATAACAACTCAGCTGTACATTAAATCCATAGAAATTCATACAGCTATTTTGTGACTCTAACGTCATGACCGTCACTATTCCTATTGTTATAGTTAAAATAGTAGCTTCTAAGCATCTAACGTTCATGTTCTGTACGAAAACAATGTAGCGTCTAACACCAATTATGACCAGAACAACTTCTGACCAACTCAACTTCTAACCAACACAACTTCTAATAACGCAACTTCTGGTAACTCAACTTCTGACAACACAACTTCTGGCAACACAACTTCTGACCAATACAACTTCTGACAACACAACTTCTGACTAACCCAAGTTCTGACCAATACAACTTCTGACAACACAACCTCTTATGACACAATCTTCTGACAACATAACTTCTAACCAACACAGCTTCTACCATCAGAACTTCTACTTTCTAATAATTCAACGCAACTTCTAACTAACACTACTTCTACCATCAGAACTTCTACTTCTTACTAATCTAACGCAACTTCTAACAACATACTTCTAACATCAGAACTTCTGCTTCTTACTAATCTAACGCGACTTCTAACAATATACTTCTAACATCAGAACTTCTACTTCTTATTAATCCTACTATTTTAATTCTTAGCCTGATATCAACCTAACTAAGAACAGTATGACAAATTCTATCTCCAAATTAATTCATTAATTCTAATACAGCAACTTCTGATATCCTCCACGTACAGTTCTACGTTTTTCATCACTGTAATATTCTGCGTTTTCATCACTGCGGTATTCTATGTTTTCTTCCATGCATCTCACTATGGGATTCATGCTTAAAGCCCTAAAACTTAACATAATCATGATAATCATCACTCATAATTTACCTTATAATTCTACCTCAATTAAACAACATCATTACATCAATATTCATCTAAAATTCATCAATTCTCATCATACAACATTCATGTATTTTCAATTCAAGAACAAGACAATAATCACCTCTAACCCCACATACCAATCATCATAAACCCAATTATAGAGTCAGAATCCCACCCTTACCTTGGATTGAAGGTCGCTCTACAATTTCCGGTTGAATTCTCGTTCTTGTCGTTTTCCACTTTCTCTAGCAGCTTGCACGTTCTTTCTCAATCCTTATTTCTCTACTGCTTCTTTCTTTTCTATTCTATTCCAACAACAATAAAATAACCCTATTATTCTATTTACTCCTTATTGGGCTTAAAACCAATATACCCCCTTATTACTTTTATTCCTTCAAAATAAGCCCACATCAAATAATATTATGCTTCTAATATTATTTCACCATATAATATTATAATTAAATCCAATTAATTATAATACAACTTCACAAATATTCCAAAAATAATTTAATCAAATAATTAATTAAATTACGGGTGTTACAACTCTCCCCCACTTAGAATATTTTCGTCCTCAAAAATTTACCTTAATCAAACAACTCAGGATAGGAGTCTCGCATCTTGCTCTCCAACTCCCAAGTCATGCTTTCACCGGAAGCTCCTAGCCAAACCACTTTAATAAGGCAATCTCTTTGCCCCTCAGAGTCTTTATTTCACAATCTGCAATTTGTACAGGCATCGTCTCCACCATAAGATTATCCCATACTTGCACATCGTCCATATGAATCACATGAGATGGATCTGAAATATACTTCTGAAGTTGTGACACATGAAACACATCATGCAAATTCGAAAGATTAGGCGGTAAAGCCACTTTATAAGCAACATTCCCCACTTTCTCCGAAATCTGGTACGGTCCAATAAAACGAGAAGTGAGCTTCTTAGACTTCAATGTTCGCCCAACACCAGTCACAAGTGTAACTCTCAAAAACACATGATCACCAGCTTGAAATTCTAAATCCTTTCTTCGCTTGTAATGATAACTCTTTTGTCTACTTTGGGAAGCTTTCATCTTCTCTCGAATCAACTTCACCTTCTCAGTAGTCTCATGAACGAGTTTAGGTCCAAGTACTACTCTTTCACTAGATTCATGCCAACATAACGGAGTTCTACATCTTCGACCATACAACGCTTCAAAAGGTGTCATCCCAATACTAGAATGATAAATGTTATTATAAGTGAACTCTATCAACGGAATATAAGTATCCCACGAACCTCCCTGCTCAAGAACACATTCCCTTAGTAAATATTCCAATGATTGAATAGTACGTCTAGTCTGACCATCTGTCTGAGGATGATACGCTGAACTCAACCTTAACTTAGAACCCAACGCTTCTTGCAAACTCTTCCAAAAATCATAAGTAAATCTTGGATCTCTATCTGACACAATGCACAAAGGAACATCATGTAGCTTCACAATCACACTAATATAAAACTCAGCCAACTTCGGCACTGGAAAACTGATGTTAATAGGAATAAAATGAGCTGACTTCATAAGCCTATCAACAATCACCCAAATCGAATCATGCCCTTTTAAAGTATTAGGCAACCCCGTCACAAAGTCCATTGAAATGATATCCCATTTCCACTCTGGAACTTCCAACGGTTGCATCAATCTTGCAGGCTTCTGATGTTCAACTTTTGACTTCTGACAAGTCAAACATGCATACACAAATCGAGCCACGTCACTCTTCATCCCAGACCACCAAAACAAACCTTTCAAATCTTGATACATATTTGTAGCTCTTGGATGAATACTCAACTTACTCCTATGACTCTCTTCAAGTATCACTTTCTTCATCTCAACATCATCAGGAATACAAATCCGGTTACAAAATCTCAACACACCTTGCTCATCTAGCTTAAAATCATTATTCTCAGATTGATCAATCCCAACCATCAGATCTACCAGTTTCACATCCAACTTCTGAGCTTCTCTGATACTGTCTAAAAATTCATTATTAATCTTCAACATACCCAACATCACACTTTATGGAGTAACCTCGCAAACTAAGCTCATATCTCTGAATTGCTCAATCAATTCCAACTCTTTAATCATCATTGCTGACATATGTAAAGTCTTTCGACTTAACGCATCAGCTACCACATTCGCTTTTCCTAATTAATAATTCAAACTGAAATCATAATCCTTTAACAATTCCAACCATCTCCGTTGCCTCATATTCAGCTCTTTCTGATCAAATAAATACTTTAAGCTCTTATGGTCACTAAACACTCCAAATCTAGAACCATAAAGATAATGCCTCCAAGTCTACAACACAACAACAACTGCAGCAAGCTCTAAATCATGCGTAGGGTAGTTCTTCTCATGAGTCCTCAACTGCCTTGACGCATAAGCAACTACCTTACCATTCTGCATAAGCACACCTCCTAAACCAATCGTAGAAGCATCACAATACACCACAAAAGGCTCTCCTGGATTAGGCAACGTCAAAATCGGAGCCGACGTCAACTTCTTCTTCAATTCTGTAAAACTTTCTTCGCACTGAACATCCCACACAAAAGCATTACATTTACAAGTCAACTTAGTAAACGGAAGTGACAACTTAGAAAACCCTTCGATAAACCTTCTATAATAACCAGCTAATCCCAAGAAGCTTCTAATCTCAATAGCTGACTTTGGAATTTCCCATTGCAACACAGCATCAACCTTCGATGGATCTACAGCAACGCCACTACCTGAAATCACATGACCAAGAAAACTAACCTCTTTTAACCAGAATTCACACTTGGACAACTTTGCATACAACTTCTTCTCTTTCAAAACTTGCAACACTACTCTTAAGTGTTCAGCATGCTCTTCTTCTGACTTAGAGTAAATCAAAATATCATCAATGAACACCATTACGAACCGATCCAAATAAGTATGAAAGATACGATTCATATATTCCATGAATACTCCTGGCGCATTAGTAACACCGAAAGGCATCACCGAATACTCGTAATGTCCATAACGCATTCTGAAAGCCGTCTTCTGAATATCTTCATCCTTCACTTTAATCTGATGGTAACCCGACCTCAAATCAATCTTACTAACACACGAGCATCCACCAATTGGTCCATCAAGTCATCTATTCTTGGAAGCGGATACTTGTTCTTAATCGTCACTTTATTCAGCTGTCTATAATCAACACAAAGCCTTATACTCCCATCTTTCTTCCTTACTAACAACACTGGAGCACCCCACGGCGATACACTTGGTCTCACAAACTTCTTCTCAAGTAACTCTTCCAATTGCTTCTTCAACTCTGACAATTCAGACGCAGACATCCTGTATGGTGCCATAGACACAGGTCTGGTACCAGGTACAAGATCAATAGCAAATTCAACTTCCCTCTTTGGCGGTACATCAAGAATCTCATCATGGAAAACTTTAGGAAATTCACACACCACCTGCAATTCTTCAATTATAGCTTGAGTCTCTATATATAGCGACGCCATCAACGAGAACATATGTGCTTCTTCTTGCATCAACTTCCTCAACTGTCCAGTAGACAACAGACCATCCTCCTCTTCTTTAGGAGTAGAAAACTTCACTAACTTGTCATAACAGTTAATATGAACACAATTATTCTCTAACCAGTTCATACCCAAAATCACATCCAAACCTCTTAACGGCAAACAAACCAAATCAACAACAAAGTCTTTGTCGAAGATCGACAAGGGACACTTAGCACACACAAAAGAAGTAGTCATCGACCCCTTGGCTGGAGTATCGACGATCATTTCTCCATTCAAAGAAGACAACATAAGACCCAATATTTCAACACAATCAACCACAATAAAACAATGCGTAGCACCGATATCAATAATAGTAATTAAAGGAATACTATTAATGAAACATGTACCTCTAATAAGTCTGTCCTTAGCAGCTGTCTGATCCTCAACCAAAGAAAACACTTTACCACTTGACTAAGCCCTCTTCGGTTTCAGACACTGACTACCAATATGCCATTCTTCTCTACAGTTGAAACAAATCACATTCTTGTGTTCACACTCAGATACAACATGTTCGTTCTTACCACGACGGTAACATCTCTTCACTTCAGTAGTGCACATATTACTCTTGTACCCAGGTTTCCCACACTTAAAGCAAATCACACCAGCAGGAGCATCTCCCCCACTAGTCCTCTGACCATGAGCAACCTTCTGTTTACCTTTACCAGCTGGGGCATCATAAGGCTTACCACGATTTTGTTGGTGTTTACCCCTCTTCTCACTGATAATCTTGTAATGAGCATTATTATCCTCTTCATAAATCCTGCAGCTATCAACCAAATCAGTAAAGACACGGATTTTCTAGTATCCAATTGCCTTCTTAATCTCTGGGCGTAACCCGTTCTCAAATTTAATACACTTCGAAAATTCAGCATTTTCCTCAGTGTAATGTGGATAAAACTTAGCCAACTCAGCAAACTTGGCAGCATACCCAACAACAGACATACTTCCTTGCTTCAGCTCAAGGAACTCAATTTCCTTCTTACCACAAACATCTTTAGGAAAATACTTTCTCAAAAATTCCCTACGGAACACAGCCCAAGAGACATTCTCACCTGCAGCTTCCAACTTCTGACAAGTCTCTAGCCACCAGTCACCAGCCTCGACTGCTAGCATATGAGTACCATAACGAACCTTATGTGCTGGAGTGCAATCCATCACGCGAAAGATTCTCTCAATCTCTTTCAACCATTCCAATGTTCCGTCAGGATCATACTTTCCCTTGAACGTAGGTGGATTCTCTCTCTGGAAAGTCGCCAAGCTACGAGATCCAGCATTCCCGTCAGCATTCGGCTGATTTTCCATCGCATGAGCTATTGCTTCTAAAGCAGCAGCAAGTGCAGCATCATTCCTTCCATCCATCTCAACTTACCACTATAACATAAACAACGGTTAGAACTCAAAATAACAATACTTGATTGTTAGGCAACTACGACTCGACGACAAGGTCGGACCAACCTTTTGCTCTGATACCAACTTCGTAACACCTCAATTCTACCCCAAGCAATTACATAAATAAATCAGAGTTATAAAAATTCAATCAAGCAAATGAATCGGGACGTCACAAATTCTTCTATCAAAATTCATTGCATTCATCATGGATATATAACACTTTTTAAAACATCAGATGAACCGTCATCATAACATCTTTAATCAAATAATTTAACATTTACGCAGCGGAATTCTTAGTAACATCTCTAACAACAAAACAACAACTTCGAAACATCACATATTTAATAATAATAAATTTCAAGTTTAACAACTGAAAATCATCAATCAAAACAGCAAGCGTTCATCCCCTCGAGTGTTACATATCAGAGCAATGACACTGACTCGAACTACTGAAGGTATACAACCTTCACTCTCGATTACCTGCACGTTACCAACATAAGGGCAACATTCAAACAGAAGGGGTGAGATATCTAACAATATTAGAAAGTGCATGATAATTAATATATTAAATTAAATCAATACCATCACCACTTCTCATCTCATAATCAACAATAGTTACCACGTTCATACACATTCATCAACATCAAAATACACTTCTTTATGAAATCATATAATGCGACTCAATACTATGCAAATGCATGTGGTACCATTGGAGCAGAACTCTCATCTCAAAAATTTGCCAATTAATAGAGGCATTAACAAGGCATAGCCTTCATCTCAAAATTTGCCAATACAGGTCATCTCAACGAGCATATGCTCCATCTCAAAAATGCAATGTATGCGACACAACCATGAATGTAATAACAACACCCAAGTTAACAACATCTCAGATTATCTCAAAAACGTCTCAAATTAACATCTCAAAAACTCAACATCTCAAAAACATCTCAAATAATCAACATCTCAGATCATCATAATAATTCATCAAACATGATTTATTTATTATAAATCATCAACACAACATCATTAATAACTTCTCAACAACAACTCAGTTGTAGATTAAATCCACAGTAATTCATACAACTATTTTGTTACTCTAACGTCATTACCGTCACTATTCCTATTGTTATAGTTCAAACAGTAGCTTCTAAGCATCTAACGTTCACGTTCTGTATGAAAACAATGTAGCGTCTAACACCAATTCTGACCAGAACAACTTCTGACCAACTCAACTTCTAACCAACACAACTTCTAATAACATAACTTCTGGTAACTCAACTTCTGACAACACAACTTCTGGTAACTCAACTTCTGACAACACAACTTCTGGCAACATAACTTCTGACCAGAACAACTTCTGACCAATACAACTTCTGACAACACAACTTCTGACTAACCCAAGTTCTGACCAATACAACTTATGACAACACAACCTCTGATGACACAATCTTCTGACAACATAACTTCTAACTAACACAGCTTCTACCATCAAAACTTCTACTTTCTAATAATTCAACGCAACTTCTAACTAACACTACTTCTACCATCAGAACTTCTACTTCTTACTAATCTAACGCAACTTCTAACAACATACTTCTAACATCAGAACTTCTACTTCTTATTAATCCTACTATTTAAATTCTTAGCCTGATATTAACCTAACTAAGAATAGTATGACAAATTCTATCTCCAAATTAATTCATTAATTCTAATACAGCAACTTCTGATATCCTCCATGTACAGCTCTACGTTTTTCATCACTGTAATATTCTGTGTTTTCATCAATGTAGTATTCTATGTTTTCTTCCCTGTATCTCACTATGGGATTCACGCTTAAAGCCCTAAAACTTAACATAATCATGATAATTATCACTCATAATTTATCTTATAATTCTACCTCAATTAAATAACATCATGACATCAATATTCATCTAAAATTCATCAATTCTCATCATACAATATTCATGTATTTTCAATTCAAGAACAAGACAACAATCACCTCTAACCCCACATACCAATCATCATAAACCCAATTATAGAGTCAAAACCCCACCCTTACCTTGGATTGAAGGTCGCTCTACAATTTCCGGTTGAATTCTCGTTCTTGCCGTTTTCCACTTTCTTTAGCATCTTGCACGTTCTTTCTCAATCCTTATTCCTCTACTGCTTCTTTCTTTTCTATTCTATTCCAACAACAATAAAATGACCCTATTATTATATTTACTCCTTATTGGGCTTAAAACCAATACACCCCCTTATTACTTCTATTCCTTCAAAATAAGCCCACATCAAATAATATTATACTTCTAATATTATTTCACCACATAATATTATAATTAAATCCAATTAATTATAATACAACTTCACAAATATTCCAAAAATAATTTAATTAAATAATTAATTAAATTACGGGCGTTACAGCATGCACACTGATGAATTTATTCCTTTTAAATCGGAGATGTTATAACCTAAAGCTGAGGGGTATTTTCGTAAGATCTCTAAGAGTTGAGTTGTCTCGTCTTGACTTAAAATAACATTAACTATAACAGGATGATTCATCTCTTTATCTAAGAATTCGTATCTGAGGTTCTTGGGAAGTTCCTTCAGTTCTAAAGATGGTTTCAAAGGGCAAGGCATGGGATCGGGAGTAAGCAATAAACATTCATAGAGGTTGTCATCGATGTAAGGTTCTAAACTTTTAGATCCATCATCCTCCATAATGGGGTCGAAGGTAACTTGATATTTTTGTTAGATTCCTCTCGCTTAAGTTCCAATATACACTCGTCAATGACGTCGATGGCATAATAGGTATCTCCTATGACTGGTGCTATTAAGAACTTTGAAAGAATAAATTCTATCTTTTCATCACCCACCTCAAATGTTAATTTTCCTTTCTTAACGTCAATTATGGCTCCGACTGTTGATAGGAATGGTTTACCTAAGAGGATTGGGATTTCTTTGTCTTCTTTAATATCCATAACCATGAAATCAGTTGGGATATATAGCTGACCGATCTTAACTGGTATGTATTCAAGTATGCCTATAGGATACTTAACTGATCTATCAGCTGTAGCGGTAGAAATGTTCAAGACTAAGCCATTGGATTGAGTAGACTTTATACAAATCAAAATAAAAATCGCCACCATGCTTTATTGTTTCTAAAGGAATGGGAAAAGAGCGAATAACCCAAAAAAGGGGGAAAGATTCAAGGTAAGGGGGTTGGTTATGCAAAGGGAAGGTATTAGCACCCTAAACATCTATGGTACTCCGTAGGAACCTCTTTGTAAAATATGTATATTTTGGCTATAAAAAATGTGTTGTATATAAAATGGATAGTGGAGATGAGAAAAGAAATATATTTTAAGATTTTTGCACCCGCCGCGGTTGCGAACCTTTAGTGCCTACGTACCACATTTCGTGCAATAGGGGATCAGGGTACACGTAGTTCCTCTTTTTAAAAGTTTGAAACAAAAATGTGTTGGTTGATTTTAAGAGATAAGACATCATCGTCATTGTCCGTGTGGAAAACATACTTACTACCCATAATCATGAGAAAGGAGAATTTGCATCATCTCAAAGTGGAGGATATGGCTTGGATTTTAAAATCAATAATGCCTCACTCAACACCCAAGTGGAAAATATCTCACTTCACTACATATTGTAGAAGTATAGTTGTTTGCATCACTACAAGGATTGACAAGAGTCTAACATTTTAAGAAAAGTTTAAAGATAAAATCCAAAGTAGCAAAATGATTTGAAATGAGATTGATTGACTTTTAGTCTTCTCACAAAAGAATGTCAAGGTATTACTAAATTGATTGAAGTTTATTTATGAAAATGTTTTTGAAAATGCATGGACATAAGTCCAAGTTTATTATGAAAGTGTTTAAGTTTCAAAACAAGAAGAGTTTTCAAAAGGAGGTAGAATATTTTTGAAATTAAAGAAGATGGGAAGAGAAGAAGAGGCTATCTTAAAGCATAAGGTAAAAGCTAAGGATAAGGATCATCTAACCAACAAGAAGCCAAAACTTGACATTATGAGCCAAGATAGAATTCTCATTCTTTGGATTGAAACCAAGCAAGCAAAGATACTAGACCTCTTCAAGTGTATTAAGTCTTCACAAAAATTGGGCAGAGTAACGGCTGTATACGGATGAATTCCAGATTACAAACAAAGAGTGTAATCACAAAAAAACCTGCACACAAAAACAAACAAGCAACCCAATGTCTTGAGGTAAACCCCAAGAGCTCCAGACAAAATAATCAGATAAGATCACAAGGTCTCCAAGATAAGCCAGGGTTTCTAATCCTAAGTCCAAGAAAAAGTCTGCTGCTCCATGATGCCAAGGATAGTAACCAAATAGTCCAAGTACCATTAAGAGTTTTTTAGGGTTTATGTTGATTATTAAGTATTTTCAAAAGAAAAAGAAAAGCTCAAGTGAGCAAAATAAAAATGGCAAGAAAATAAATGCTCAAATGAGCAAAGATGAAAATGGCATGAAATGTAAATGAAAAAAGTAAATGGTACATAAAGCATAAAAAATAATAAAAGCATAAGATAAAACAAGTCAATAATTAGTGGTTAGTTGGATGACCATCTTGAAACTTGCATTTGGAACTCATTAGAGGATTGGTAGAACCAAAGCCTCCACACAACAAGTTGCATTTGCTTTTTGTCAAGTATATCATCCATTTGGAATTCTCATAAGTACCATTTAATGATCAACGATGTTTAAGTGATCCACGTTGACCAAAGTGTTGTAGATCCATTAGAGGATTGGTAGAACCAAAGCCTCCACACAATGAATCTCAAGGTTATTAGATCAAAGAGATCAAATTAACATACTTGGGCTTGCAATCATAAGTTTGGGTCACGAATGATCATTTATTCGAATCGGGACAAAATTTAGCGCTATGTTAAGTAATCGTAAGTGGACTTATATAGAAGTCGCACCTATTTTGAGGCCGGTCAATAGCAATCTATGCACCATTTGTTTTGAGACATGATATAGAGATCATGCTCCAACAACATTTAGTGCAATGAGAAGGGGATGAGATGAAGGGGAATTAGGGTAAAAAGAGAAACCACATTTGAATTAATATTTAATCAAACTATTATTAAAATCATTCATCCATTTTTTGTGGAGTTAAACTCAACACCATAGATCCAATGATGTTAAAAAAGTCATGATCAAAAAAATCAACCCAAGACAGCCAGAAAATATTCACAAAATAATAATATAATTAATGTATACATTAAAGGGTTTAAAAATGTTTTTAAAAAATGGAAAATAATGAGGAAAATGTAAATTATATTCAAATTACTCAAGAAATGAAAAATAAGACCATAGAAAAATCAGAAAAGAGGCCAAATAATTTTATAAGATTTTTGGGAATTTTTAAAAGTCAGAAACTATTTTTAAAAATTAAAATAAATGGGTAAAATAAACAAAAATAGTAAAAAATAGTAAAGTCAGAAACAAAAATAAAATAAGGTCACCAATATTTGTCACAATACCATTGGATCATTCCATAATTTTTTCAGAATTTAAAAATGTGTAAAAGTATTTTTAAACATTTTAAACAAATCAAATAAGTGAAAAATTCATAAAAAATACCAAAACACAAAATTAAATTGTGAAAAAATAAAAATCAGAAAGAGAATAATCAAAAATATTTTTTATAATTTTTTCAGATTTTTTGGACTAAAAATGAATTTTCTATGATTTTTTGAAATTTAAAACAATTAAAATATAAAAATCAGAAAAAGAAAATAAAAGTAAAAGATGTGGACCATTGGATGAGTGTCTGTGATACGGTGGGAGAACTGACTTGGGATTTTGCGTTAGTTTTCGCACTTGTTCGGTTTAGCAAGAGTCGTCACCGACTTTTTATTTTATCCAAAGGAAAGGTCAAAAAGCACAGGAAAGACCTTTGAGATGTTTTCTTGGGTTCGGGGGGTAGATTATGAAAAGGGAAGGTGCTAGCACCTTTTTCATCCATGGTTATCCATGGGCTCTTAGTTACTTGTTTTAGATCACTTGCCTTTGCTTTTCAATTGTTTGAAATGGTGCTTTGTGTGTGTGGTTTTGAAAATATTTTGAAAAAGATGCCTTGTCTATGCAACCTTTGTAATGATTCTTGTTTGAATATATACAAAGGTGTGTGTCTTTTTGAAAAGATATTTCAATGTTTTGAAAGTTATTTTGAAATTGTTTCGAAGTTGTGTTGTGAAGTGTGTTTGAAAATGGCAAGGATGTTTTGTAAGATTTTTGATCAAGTAACTAAGAGTTGTCTACCCAATTTT
This sequence comes from Vicia faba, assembly GCA_948472305.1. NCBI lineage: Eukaryota > Viridiplantae > Streptophyta > Magnoliopsida > Fabales > Fabaceae > Vicia > Vicia faba. The sequence continues at coordinate 1,578,149,922 of OX451738.1, read as the reverse complement.
ACTCAAAGATATTTCTTATGTTTTTAACCCTTTTTAACAGTGTTGTTTCACCATTATGTTTGATGAACAACCTTGTGTTAGGATGTTAAACGGGACAGGTGCGGGTCATCGTATATAATCATTGAAAGAAACTTGTGAGACGCTCTAGCAACTTTGTAAGGGACGAGATCGTTTTATTGAAGGCAACATCGAGGGTCATCGAGGGACTACGATCGTTGTTTATTGAAGGGACATTTGCTAGAGTGTCTCATACTCGAGGGACATGATTGCATTTTCCGAGACAACAAGCGAGGTTACCCTAGAGGTGCAAGTGTGAATTGTGTATTGATTTTCATGCATTTATCTTGTATTAGGTCATCTAGAGATTGATTTTGAATCTTCGCATACAACCCCTAATTACTATACAGTATATTGAAAGCGATAAATTGCGGGAACTTAAAGTCTAAGTTATTACAAATAAGTATCCAGGGATGGGGGTACAAATTATTTACAAATGGGGATGAGTCTTATCAGAATAATAATGTCTAAGTATTACGTGTTACAACCAAATTGAACTGTCGCATTTTCAATGTAAAAATTATAACAAATTATAAGATAAAGAAAATCAAAGAAATATGAGGTGTATGTGTTTATTTACAAATGATCAAATAAAATTTAACCTAGTGAAGATTAAGTGTTATTATTATTTTTGTGTTTTTTATTTATTATGGAAAGAAAAGTTTTAAAAGAAAAGAAAATTTGTTTAAGATTAATGTTCTATTATTTATGTATTTATTAAAGAAAACTTTTATAAAAACTCTATTATTATTGTATGACAAATATCAATTAGTAAAGAAAATTAAAATTATGTTAAGAAAATTTAAAGTAATTATTTATCAAAATAAAAAGATCAAAAAGAAAAGTAATAGTTCCTAAAAAATTTAAGAAGAGATGAAAGTGATGGGCCTAGGATTTGTGGCCCAAACAAGAAAAAATGGAGAAGAAAAAATAGCAAGTCAGAACGAGCAAAGGGGGGTGGGGTGCTGGAAAATGGAATGGGCCTAAGGGTTTTGTTTGGGCGAAGGCCCATGTGGTGAATTTTGAACAAAGTTTGTTAGGGTTCATGTTTAGTGTACTCAGAATTTAGGGTTTTCAGTTTAGCACATAGCGGCGCCTCCTTTCACTCATCTTCTTCGTTTCTCTTCGTCTTTCCCAAGCCTATGAGCTTCTGATACTCTCCATGCCCTAGCCACCGGAGCGCCACCTTCGTCCACTTCTTATCCCTTTATCGTGATCCAGAGTTTTTAGAGAAACGGTACGATTCGTTATCTTTTTAGGTCTTTTATAGTTTTAACGTTTGATTCTTGCATGTTTATCGTTTTGTAATGTTTTAATCTTCGATGTTTTGGTGTGAGATGCAGCAAAAGTTTGAGAGAAAGAGACTATACCTTTGGCGTTTTTCTGGGTTGAAAATGAAAGGAGGGAGATGTGATGAAACGAAGGCGCTCCTTGGAGGCTTAAGGCGGAGGAAGATGATGATTGCTTGCTTGCTTTCTGGTATCTCAGTATTTGACTTCTTTTTTTTTGAACGTTTGATGATGATCGTGTTTCTGAAAACTATATTGTTTGAACCTTGCTTGCTTTTGTCTCTTATTGATGATGAAGGATATACTTCATAAATTCTTCCTTTTTGATATGTTTTTGTTGGCTTGATGATTCGTTGATGATGAAGCTATATTCTAAAACTTCTTTGTTGTTTTGCCTCTACACTCTTCCTCTCTCTTTATGAGTTATTTGATGTCAATGATGATGATGTTCTGAGATTAGCTATTGTTGTTGCTTCTAAACTCTTCCTCTTTCTGGTTTTATCAATGATGATGATGTTCTGAGATTAGCTATTGTTGTTGTTGTTTTTTGGACAAGTTGCAGTTTATGCAGTTTGATTTGTTGGTAAACAAGTTTGTGGTTTTGGTTTTTGACTTACAGTTTGGAGGTTATTTTGCTTATAAGTTTGGACAGGTTTTTTAGTTTTGGAGGCAGGCTTGCTGTTTGAGTCTTTCCAAGCAGATTTGAACTGTTTGTTTTTGGGATTTGGAAGCAGGCTTGCTTCTGGTGTTTGGCCTGGATTGTGTTGTTAGTTTTTGTAAACTTGTAATGCAGGTTTTGTGTTTTGGCTTTTGGAAGCCAGGCTTGAACTTGTTTGGATTTGCAAGCAGATTTTGGAAACAGGCTTGTGCTTGTTATTGAGAGTTTTAGTTTTTGAAGCAGGCTTCAGGTTTTTTGTTTTTGCTGGAAAGTTTTTGACTTGCAGGTTGTTAAGTTTTTGGTAAGCAGGTTTGCTTTGGGTTAGCAGGGTGTTTGTTTGAGTTATGCAGGGTGTTTGTTTGAGTTATGCAGGGTGTTTTGCAGATTTATGAGTTTTCTGCAGTAGTTTTGGAAGCAGGCTGTGACTAAATTGCAGTTTGTGGCTTCCACTGTATGTTTGTTGAGCTTGTTGTTTTGTAGTTTTGAAAATTGCAGGTTTGAATTGTTTTTGTGGGCTCTATGTCCTCTTTCGGACTGCTATGCAGTCTTGCTCTTTTATATCTTTTGTGTTCTCTTATTGTCTTGAACAATAGCCTGCTTTTGCCAAAACTGCAAACTTTTACTGGTTCTCCTCTTTCTCTCTCTCCATAAGCATTTTTAATTACTTATTATAATATATTTCTGAAAAGCTTGTTGGGCCAGAAAATGATGATGAAATTGATAAGCCTTCTTGCTTGTAACTTGGTTTATCTTGCTGCATTGTTGTACTTTCTTTCCATATTTTTTGCATTGTATACTTTCTTTGACAGCTTTGCAACTCAGTTTGACATTTGGTTAATGCATTTTGAAACTCAGTTTGCAGTTCAGTTTACTTGGTTAATGCAGCTTTGTACCTTTGTATTTGAACCATGTTTTTGCATCTAGTTTGACATGCTTGCATTTATTTTATTTTTTTACTTTTCTCTTTGTGAACCAAGAAGAGAAATCTTCTTGTGATTTGCAAGGAGAAAAAGTAAAAAACATGATGAATCCAAAAGCATTCTGATTTCGGCCAACAAGTTTAATGATGATTTTTCTTTCTTCCTTTTCTGCTTGAAAATTCTTATACTAATTTCTTTTTCTCTGTCTTTTGTAGGTAAGTACCAGTTGGATGATAGATGAAGCAGTAGAAGTAGAAGATCTCAAAAGATTAGGCTTAGATTTATTTTTCATTTATTGTAAACAAATATTATTTTAAATATTATAAGTTGTAATCTTACAATATTCAAATAAATTTGTAACCATATTTGAAATAAATAAAAGTCTTTATCAAAAGAAAATTTTCTACTGTCAAATATTCCAATCTTTTCTTGTATTGTCTATTTAATTATTGAAGACTCTTAAATCAAAATAACGGGAAATGTATCCCAATAACTTTAATCCAGATGAAATAAATAATCAACAAACTTTGTCGTCTCACATTAATCACAATACGCCTGGTATTCCAATTAACATATGCGTTGTACAGTTAAACAAACAAACATTCCATAAACCTTTCACTCCACTGATCAAACAAATGCCTTAATGTTCCAAACAAAAGTCTCAGTTCTTATCCCAGATAATTAGGTTTTGAGAAATAACCAGTAATCTTGAACAAGCGTAAAAATAATGTAACAGTCAACTGAACTTCTGAGGATTCAGTTTCTTCTGAGAAATGCGAGCACAAACCCTAATCCTGGATTACTGCCAAAGAAAGATCTGTCTGATCGATTCTTGAGTCAAATTTAACAAATCAGAGAAAACCCTAATTCTGGATTGACTGATAAAGAAAAGTCTGCTTGATCAATTCTTGAGTCAATCTGAAAAATCAGAGAAAACCCTGAGGTTGTGATTTCTTGTGAAAAAGGGAGGGCAAATTTTGGGGTACAACAGTTGCCCATGTTCAATCTTCTTGAACCTGAAGAGTTAGATTGGCAATTTTGTCGTTCGCGACTCGAAGGTAAAAGATGATTGGACACTAGAGTGCCCATAAATTTGCACTCGTCAAAGCATAGTTGAGGGAATGGGCTTAAAGATGCCATTTTGGAGATGTGACAGAAACTTGTCGGAGATGGGCTTAAAGATGCCATCCAAGAATATTTATTGAACTGTATGTTGTAGGTGAGTGGGTGAGTATCAGAAAGGTATCCATGTTTGGAACGTCTCTGAGCTGGGGGTCTGAATAAAAACAGATTAGCATCCGTGTCGGGAGGTATCCGTAAACTGCTTTCAGAAATCCTTGAAGTTTGAAACTTGCTAAACTTATCCTGCGAAGGGTAAAATATTAACTGAAACACAAAGTTATGATGTATGATGCAATGTATGTGTTATATCAATGCTTATTATATATGAATGTAATGAATGCACATGTAATATGATTAGCCGTCTTGCTGAGGAAGATAAATCCTGGATAGCTGGGGATAATAAAATCTTTGACCGCCGTCGGGGAAAGTAAATCCTTGACTGCTGCCGGGGATTGAAAATCCTTTGATCGTTGAAAATGAGAAGTCCTGGGACCACTGCTGGGGAAATCAGGAGTTTGGGTTGTATGCCAATCTACTGGGGATTCCTGTTTTGAGGAGATCTTTGTCGGAGAATATCTGAAAACTCTGTGAGGATTTGAGAATGAGAGTCTTCATTCTGCTTGGGGAATTAGTGTTGAGGAGCCAAGAACGAGAATCTTCGATCTGCAGGGGATTTGAAATTCTGACAAATTCAAGCCGAGAGTAAAGAAAGCTCCTGAGAATCAAGGATGAGAGTCTTGATTTTGTTGGGGAGTAAGAACTCTGTGGGGAATAGCCATACTATTGCGGAGTGGCTATCCTATCGGAGAGTAAAAACTCAGGATTCTGGGAAAAGCTTATTCCTGTCTGGAAGAAGTTCAAGTTTAGGTTGTACTCCACTTTGAGAATGAGAATCTTCATTCTGTCGGGAATATCAGAAATTCAGATGTTATACCACTTTGAGAATGAGAATCTTCATTCTGTCGGGAATATCAGGAGGTTGGGTGTATGCCAATCTACTGGGGAAGCGAGAAATGAGAATCTTCATTCAGGCGTTTGGGTCAGAAGGTTGGGAGTATACCAATCTACTGGGGTTTCAAGGATGAGAATCTTCATTCTGTTAACGGTATCAGGAGCTTGGGAGTATGCCAATCTCTTGAGGTTTCAAGGATGAGAATCTTCATTCTGTAAACGGTATCAGGAGCTTGGGAGTATGCCAATCTCTTGAGGTTTCAAGGATGAGAATCTTCATTATGTTAACAGTATCAGGAGCTTGGGAGTATACCAATCTTCTGAGGTTTCAAGGATGAGAATCTTCATTCTGTTAACGGTATCAGGAGCTTGGGAGTATACCAATCTTCTGAGGTTTCAAGGATGAGAATCTTCATTCTGTTAACGATATCAGGAGCTTGGGGGTATGCCAATCTCTTGAGGTTTCAAGGATGAGAATCTTCATTTTGTTAATGGTATCAGGAGCTTGGGAGTATACCAATCTTCTGAGGTTTCAAGGATGAGAATCTTCGTTCTGTTAACGGTATCAGGAGCTTGGGAGTATACCAATCTTCTCAGATTTCAAGGATGAGAATCTTCATTCTGTTAACGATATCAGGAGCTTAGGAGTATGCCAATCTCTTGAGGTTTCAAGGATGAGAATCTTCATTCTGTTAACGGTATCAGGAGCTTGGGAGTATGCCAATCTCTTGAGGTTTCAAGGATGAGAATCTTCATTCTGTTAATGGTATCAGGAGCTTGGGAGTATGCCAATCTCTTGAGGTTTCAAGGATGAGAATCTTCATTCTGTTAAGGGTATCAGGAGCTTGGGAGTATACCAATCTCTTAAGGTTTCAAGGATGAGAATCTTCATTCTTGAGAGGAACAGATTTTTAGGAGCTTCAGTTGTCCGTTATTCTGTTGGTGGCTGTAACTTCCAATAGGTGATGAAGGAATTTTTGACGACCGTAACTTCCAACAGGTGATGAAGTAATTTTTTGACGACCGTAACTTCCAACAGGTGATGAAGGAATTTTTGACGACTGTAACTTCCAACAGGTGATGAAGGAATTTTTTTTTACGACCGTAACTTCCAACAGGTGATGAAGGAATTTTTGACGATCGTAACTTCCAACAGGTGATGAAGGAATTCTTGACGACCGTAACTTCCAACAGGTGATGAAGGAATTTTTTGACGACCGTAACTTCCAATAGGTGATGAAGGAATTTTTTTTTGACGATCGTAACTTCCAACAGGTGATGAAGGAATTTTTGACGACCGTAACTTCTAACAGGTGATGAAGGAATTTTTTTGACGACCGTAACTTCCAACAGGTGATGAAGGAATTTTTTTTTGACAACCTTAACTTCCAACAGGTGATGAAGGAATTTTTGACGACCGTAAATTCCAACATGTGATGAAGGAATTCTTGACGACCGTAACTTCCAACAGGTGATGAAGGAATTTTTTGACGGCCGATCAATTTGAAATGTAATTTTGTTTTGGAGAATAAATCCTTGACAAATGTTGGGGAAATAAACCCATAATTGCTGGTCTGCTAGAGAGGTGATGAACTTCTCGAGGACACTTGAACTTCTTTTCAGAAAGATTTCGGAGAGATTCGTCACTGCCCCTAGTATCAGATGTTTGTGGTATTGCCAGGAAACTTGGACTGTACATAACCCTTTGATGAGATTGACGTTTTAATGCCCCAAGTGATGGTGATGGAGGCTTGCCCCAGGTTAATCTGCGATTGAGAGATTTCTTGAAATCTTGACTGGACTGCCCCAGGTTTGATGGGCTTTGAAAGATTTGTTGAAATCTTGACTGGACTGCCCCATATTTACTGGACAATACCAAATCAAGTCCCCTTTTTGTTGATGGGAGATTTTTGCAACGGGAGTATCATCCCACATGAAGTGATTTTATTCACTGAGAGAGCTTTCGTTCCTCCGAACATTCACTGTTGTGAATTTCTTCACTGTCAAACAAATAAGCATGTGAAAACAACGATATTCAAATAATGCAAAGTTTATGCTTGTCTCGAAGTTTTGAAAAATGTGTTTTTTAGCAGAAAACTTTTTATAAGACAAATTCAACACAAGATTTAGAGCAAAGCCTTACAGGAGTCAGGATACCTTTTGTAACAGTATGCTTTCGAACTAACCCATGCTTCAATTAGGACTTTTAAAGGGTTGTAACGTGGCTTGGTTCACGGTTTTAAGAAACAAAGGATAAAGGCTCAAAGTATATTTGTACCCACCCGCTCTTCGTGATGTTCTTCAATCCTAAACTCAGTTAATTGTGCGTCGAACTCTATTCGAGTTTGGAACGACGTTTTGGTGATGGTCCACACAAGTTGAATTTCATGGGAAGGCAGTCGCCATTTTTTTTGCAACATTTTTCATGTTATTGAGGATTTGTAATGACCTCTTTCTTTTGATTCATTATCCCTAACTTTTGCCTGACTGTTTCTATTTTCGAGATTACCGTCAGCGGGATGCCCCAGCTTTCTTAAGCCTCCTTTATAGGTTTTGGCTCAGTGGGCTTTTCTTTTTTGAGAGATAATGACTGCCTATGAGATAAGGAACCATCACTTGTCTTTTGATTCCCAAGGAATGTTTTTTGATGTCATTCGTTGCATTACGAACTGAGAGTTTGCGACTTTAATGCGCATCTTTTGAATTAACTGAGAGACTACCCTACCCCGGGTTTAAAGGTTTCAATTTGTGTTTAAAACAGAAAACTTCTACTTCTTTGGCTCGAAGGGGTTGACTAGGGATTATCTTCCTTATAACTCCAGTGTTTAGGGTTTGAAAGAAATGCCTGTACATCGTCAGCAAGGTCTGTCCAAAAGCATACTGTATGATATTATGGTATTGTTTCGTCATCCTCCCTCTAAAGACTTTGTAACTTTTATCAAGAGTTAAATATCATAAAGAAAGTAGGAAGCATAATTCAAGAATAGTGAAAACGAATGGATGAATTCAAGACAAACATATGCAATGCATTAATGAAACAGAGTTTGACATCAACGGATAATTGTTTGAATAACAAAAGAAATTACAACTTGAAAATTCAAATGAAACAAAAGTCTCTTAGTTTGAACTTGTCATTTCAGGTGGAAAACCCTCAGCGGAAGATTTTCATCTCGCCATCCGGCATGAATTTCAGCACTCCATTGTCAATCAAGTCTTGAATTTTGTTTTTCAAAGCCCAACAGTTGTCGGTGTCATGTCCAGGGCTATAGGAATGGTATACACAAAATGCATCGGGGTGATAGCTAGGAGAAGAGGTATTGGGCTTCCGAATAGGATCCTTTAAAGCAGTCAGATTGACCTCCAACAAGTGTTCCAGTATTAGAGACGATGGTATGTCGGTCTCAGTGAAGTGTCTTCCAGACGTATTTTGTTTTTGCCGATTACCCCGTTGACGTTGGCGCGGTTGTTGCTGGGCTTGTGACCCTGAAGCAAGTTGGGGAGCTTTTCCCCTCTCTTCTTGTCTTAAAGGAGGTTGAATGATGACTTGATCTTCAACCCTAGTTGTTTGTCCCACTTGGTTTTCTTGAAGCAATTTGTTGACGAGAACCCTGAGCTCTTCTTGTCTTTGAGCCAGATCTTGAATGAGAGCCATCTGGCCCACCAGTTGTCCCATCATCTGGATCTTCATTGTTGTCAGCTCAATCTGTAGTTCTTCCAACTGATCATTCCTGACGCCGCCTGGATTCCCTAGGACCATGCCCCTTGTGAGGAGAGCTTTCACCTCTTCTTGCCCCTGGGACAGGTTCAAGAACATTTCTTGAAGTTGAGCATTTTGAGCCCGGATATCTTCGATAGTCCTCTCTAGAGCCATCTCTACTGAAATAAACAGTAGGAGAATAAGGAAACCTGAAAGGGAAAACCTGTCATGATGTGGAAGCATGTTATGTGGATGCATATTTTCAAGAATCTCTCGGGGTAAACACAAGAAAATGTTAGAGATTGAACTTCGATCAACATCTTTGATTGGAGAACTTTGCATCGGTGGATGTCTGTCCACGAGAATCAAGCTCACCATGTCAAGTGGGTCATAGCCCTTGATTTAAGTTGTTGTAATTGATCTTTGACGGCGTTTGTTTAGAGGAAAATCCTCTTGCCATATGGTAGATGTCTGGTTCAATGTGACCCTGCATCAAAGACCATCGAGATCCTTGAAATGGTTATTGAAAATGCTATGGTATGATGTTATGATGTTATGTACAGGTATGCAAAAGTAAGCAAGTGCATATACAAATAATCACATTCACGCAAAGCAGACAAGTCCTTAGGTTTAGGCATGCATGGGGTTTGTAGGTAAGTACCCTCTTGAAGTTAGTTGGCTCAACCTGTCCTAGAAATAGAAACCGGGTTCTAAGGAGCTCAATATCACTGGATTATTTTCTGTGTTCATTGTTTCAGTTTAGACACTTTACTGGCGACCGAAATATTCCAAGAAAACAATCCTCAATGAGTGTAGTATCGAGTATCTACCAACTTCGGATTGCACCAAAGTCGGTCATCTCACTACCCCTAAAAAGGCCAAGATGGTCAAGTAAGATTCTAAGAGTTCGTTAGTTCTTCATGACATCACTTAGCGGCCTCGTATTCTCTTTGATTGACTCAAAGGCTACCGATACCCACAAATATGTCACACTAATGTAGCTACTGTTTCAACCATGTCGGTATACCCTGCACAGTTCCCTCACAGTTTATTGCTACTTACCTAAAAGGTGCCCCCAAATCCGGGTGTAGGATTTAAAACAAACCCAAACAAGGAACCCAAAAATTAAAGCAATCAAAGCAATCAAGGTAAGCATGTAAAGGTGATCTAAACCCTAAGGTAACCCCACTTTTAAAAAATTCCCCAGCAGAGTCGCCAGTTCTGTAATACGGTGGGAGAACTGACTTGTGATTTTGCATTTGTGTTCGCAAATGTTTCGGTTTAGCAAGAGTCGCCACCGACTTTTTATTTTATCCAAAGGAAAGGTCAAAAAGCACAGGAAAGACCTTTGAGATGTTTTCTTGGGTTCGGGGGGTAGATTATGAAAAGGGAAGGTGCTAGCACCCTTTTCATCCATGGTTATCCATGGGCTCTTAGTTACTTGTTTTAGATCACTTGCCTTTGCTTTTCAATTGTTTGAAATGGTGCTTTGTGTGTGTGGTTTTGAAAATGTTTTGAAAAAGATGCCTTGTCTAGGCAACCTTTGTAATGATTATTGTTTGAATATATACAAAGGTGTGTGTCTTTTTGAAAAGATATTTCAATGTTTTGAAAGTTGTTTTGAAATTGTTTCGAAGTTGTGTTGTGAAGTGTGTTTGAAAATGGCAAGGATGTTTTGAAAGATTTTTTATCAAGTAACTAAGAGTTGTCTACCCTATTTTACTCAAAGATCTTTCTTATATTTTTAACCCTTTTTAACAGTGTTATTTCACCATTGTGTTTGATGAACAACCTTGTGTTAGGATGTTAAACGGGACAGGCGCGGGTCATCGTATACAATCATTGAAAGCAACTTGTGAGACGCTCTAGCAACTTTGTAAGGGACGAGATCGTTTTATTGAAGGCAACATCGAGGGTCATTGAGGGACTACGATCGTTGTTTATTAAAGGGGCATTTGCTAGAGTGTCTCATACTCGAGGGACATGATTACATTTTCTGAGGCAACAAGCGAGGTTACCCTAGAGGTGCAAGTGTTAATTGTGTATTTATTTTCATGCATTTATCTTGTATTAGGTCATCTAGCGATTGATTTTGAATCTTCGCATACAAACCCTAATTACTATACAGTATATTGAAAGCGATAAATTGCGGGAATTTAAAGTCTAAGTTATTACAAATAAGTATCTGGGGGTACAAATTATTTACAAATGGGGATGAGTCTTATCAGAATAATAATGTCTAAGTATTACGTGTTACAACCAAATTGAACTGTCGCATTTTCAATATAAAAATTATAACAAATTATAAGATAAAGAAAATCAAAGAAATATGAGGTGTATGTGTTTATTTACAAATGATCAAGTAAAATTTAACCTAGTGAAGATTAAGTGTTATTATTATTTTTGTGTTTTTTATTAATTATGGAAAGAAAAGTTTTAAAAGAAAAGAAAATTTGTTTAAGATTAATGTTCTATTATTTATGTATTTATTAAAGAAAACTTTTATAAAAACTCTATTATTATTGTATGACAAATACCAATTAGTAAAGAAAATTAAAATTATGTTAAGAAAATTTAAAGTAATTATTTATCAAAATAAAAAGATCAAAAAGAAAAGTAATAGTTCCTAAAAAATTTAAGAAGAGATGAAAGTGATGGGCCTAGGATTTGTGGCCCAAACAAGAAAAAATGGAGAAGAAAAAATAGCAAGTCAGAACGAGCAAAGGGGGGTGGGGCGCTGGAAAATGGAATGGGCCTAAGGGTTTTGTTTGGGTGAAGGCCCATGTGGTGAATTTTGAACAAAGTTTGTTAGGGTTCATGTTTAGTGTACTCAGGGTTTTAAGTTTAGCACACAGCGGCGCCTCCTTTCACTCATCTTCTTCGTTTCTCTTCATCTTTCCCAAGCCTATGAGCTTTTGATACTCTCCATGCCCTAGCCACCGGAGCGCCGCCTTCGTCCACTTCTTATCCCTTTACCGTGATCCAGAGATTTTAGAGAAACAGTACGATTCGTTATCTTTTTAAGTCTTTTACAGTTTTAACGTTCGATTCTTGCATGTTTATCATTTTGCAATGTTTTAATCTTTGATGTTTTGGTGTGAGATGCAACAAAAGTTTGAGAGAAAGAGACTATACCTTTGGCGTTTTTCTGGGTTGAAAACGAAAGGAGAGAGATGTGATGAGACGGAGGCGCTCCTTGGAGGCTTAGGGCGGAGGAAGATGATGATTGCTTGCTTTCTTTCTGGTATCTCTGTATTTGACTTCTTCTTTTTTTGAACGTTTGATGATGATCGTGTTTCTGAAAACTATATTGTTTGAACCTTGCTTGCTTTTGTCTCTTGTTTATGATGAAGGATATACTTCTGAAATTCTTCCTTTTTTGATATGTTTTTGTTGGCTTGATGATTCGTTGATGATGAAGTTATATTCTGAAACTTCTTTGTTTTTTTTCCTCTACACTCTTCCTCTCTCTTTGTGAGTTATTTGATGTCAATGATGATGATGTTCTGAGATTAGCTATTGTTGTTGCTTCTAAACTCTTCCTCTTTCTGGTTTTGTCAATGATGATGATGTTCTGAGATTAGCTATTGTTGTTGTTTTTTTTTGGACAAGTTGCAGTTTATGCAGTTTGATTTGTTGTTAAACAAGTTTGTGGTTTTGGTTTTTGACTTGCAGTTTGGAGGTTATTTTGCTTATAAGTTTGGACAGGTTTTTTAGTTTTGGAGGCAGGCTTGCTGTTTGAGTCTTTGCAAGCAGATTTAAACTGTTTGTTTTTGGGATTTGGAAGCAGGCTTGCTTCTGGTGTTTGGCCTGGACTGTTTTGTTAGTTTTTGTAAACTTGTAATGCAGGTTTTATGTTTTGGCTTTTGGAAGCCAGGCTTGAACTTGTTTGGATTTGCAAGCAGGTTTTGGAAACAGGCTTGTGCTTGTTATTGAGAGTTTTAGTTTTGGAAGCAGGCTTCAGGTTTTTTGTTTTTGCTGGCAAGTTTTTGACTTGCAGGTTGTTAAGTTTTTGGTAAGCAGGTTTGCTTTGGGTTAGCAGGGTGTTTGTTTGAGTTATGCAGGGTGTTTGTTTGAGTTATGCAGGGTGTTTTGCATATTTGTGAGTTTTCTGCAGTAGTTTTGGAAGCAGGTTGTGACTAAATTGCAGTTCGTGGCTTCCACTGTATGTTTGTTGAGCTTGTTGTTTTGTAGTTTTGAAAACTACAGGTTTAAATTGTTTTTGTGGGCTCTATGTCCTCTTTCGGACTGCTATGCAGTCTTGCTCTTTTATATCTTTTGTGTTCTCTTATTGTCTTGAACAATAGCCTGCTTTTGCCAAAACTGCAAACTTTTACTGGTTCTCCTCTTTCTCTCTCTCCATAAGCATTTTTAATTGCTTATTATAATATATTTCTGAAAAGCTTGTTGGGCCAGAAAATGATGATGAAATTGATAAGCCTTCTTGCTTGTAACTTGGTTTATCTTGCTGCATTGTTGTACTTTCTTTCCATATTTTCTGCATTGTATACTTTCTTTGACAGCTTTGCAACTCAGTTTGACATTTGGTTAATGCATTTTGAAACTCAGTTTGCAGTTCAGTTTACTTGGTTAATGCAGGTTTGTACCTTTGTATTTGAACCATGTTTTTGCATCTAGTTTGACATGCTTGCATTTATTTTATTTTTTTGCTTTTCTCTTTGTGAACCAAGAAGAGAAATCTTCTTGTGATTTGCAAGGAGAAAAAGTAAAAAACATGATGAATCCAAAAGCATTCTGATTCCGGCCAACAAGCTTTAATGATGATTTTTCTTTCTTCCTTTTCTGCTTGAAAATTCTTATACTAATTTCTTTTTCTCTGTCTTTTGCAGGTAAGTACCAGTTGGATGATAGATGAAGCAGTAGAAGTAGAAGATCTCAAAAGATTAGGCTTAGATTTATTTTTCATTTATTGTAAACAAATATTACTTTAAATATTATAAGTTGTAATCTTACAATATTTGAATAAATTTGTAACCATATTTGAAATAAATAAAAGTCTTTATCAAAAGAAAATTTTCTACTGTCAAATATTCCAATCTTTCCTTGTATTGTCTATTTAATTATTTAAGACTCTTAAATCAAAATAACGGGAAATGTATCCCAATAACTTTAATCCAGATGAAATAAATAATCAACAAACTTTGTCGTCTCGCATTAATCACAATACGCTTGGTATTCCAATTAACATATGCATTGTACAGTTAAACAAACAAATATTCCATAAACATTTCACTCCACTGATCAAACAAATGTCATAGTGTTCCAAACAAAAGTCTCAGTTCTTATCCCAGATAATTAGGTTTTGAGAAATAACCAGTAATCTTAAACGAGCATAAAAATAATGTAACTGTCAACTGAACTTCTGAGGATTCAGTTTCTTCTGAGAAATGCGAGCGCAAACCCTAATCCTGGATTACTGCCTAAGAAAGATCTGTCTGATCGATTCTTGAGTCAACTTTAACAAATCAGAGAAAAGCCTAATTCTGGATTGACTGATAAAGAAAAGTCTGCTTGATCAATTCTTGAGTCAATCTGAAAAATCAGAGAAAACCCTGAGGTTGTGATTTCTTGTGAAAAAGGGTGGGCAAATTTTGGGGTACAACAGTGTCAAAACGCGTTAGTAATCAAATCCAAGGGATCTGGCGCGTTGTGCATATCATGGTCTTTAATGAATAATGTACAGAATCAATAATAAAATCAGAATTTGAAAATAACAAATGGCACACATTTATTGGTTAGTGTTGTACCCCAAAATTTTCCCTCCCATATTCTTCAAGACATGTCAAGAATCATCTTCAAGTTACTCAAGATGGCTCAAGAGTTAGACAATCAAATCACCTACTAAGGCAGTCAATTCAAAATTAGGGTTTTGTGTTGCATCAAGGTCCTCACATCCAAATGACCTCAAGTGCTCCCCAATTTCCTAATATGTTCTTAAGTTCATCCTTGTCAAATTTCAAGCCTTGCAGAGGAAGTTTGGTCAGTCAATTGCTCAAGAGGTCCAAAAATCGACTATGCTAGGGCAAAAGTCAATTGTGACCCAAATACTGTCAAACCTCAAGATTTTTTGTCAACATTATCATTTTGAAGGATAATTCATCATTTGATCAAGGGTTGATCATGATTCATCAAGGATTGCTCAAGATTCATCAAGATTCAAAAGTTGTTAAATTAGGGTTTTGCAGGAAAACTCAACTCAACTTTGACCAGGCATAACTTTCTCATACTTTATGAGAAATGACCCATCCAAAGCTCATTTTAAAAGGATGAAATTTCCTACAATCCATATTCACACCCCAAGATCAAGAAATGCACTCACAAGAAGTTACAAATTTGGACATTATAGGTCAGTTTTGAAAGTCAACAAAAACACCTTTTTTACCAAAGCTTATAACTTGAGCATGGAATATCAAAATGCGATGGGACCAAAAGGGTTGATTAGAGGACATCTCAAGGTTTCTAAAAAGTCCAATAACACTTCCAAAAGTTCAAAATTGAAGAAGTTATGCATTGTTGAAGTTGGGCATTTTTCCAAAATTGCCAAAAGTCAACTATCCTCAAAACTCCAATTTTTGGCAAAAGGGCCCACTTGATTTGGTCTTATCACGCCACACACGTGTCCAATCTTCAATTTCATGACCAATAATTTATTTTTCTATTTTATTTAATTTTTATTGATTTAATTCATTTTAAATCAATATTAATTCAAATAAAATCCAAAAATTAATGGAATGAGATTCTTTTGATCATTACAAGTCTTCATTGTCAAGATACACTCAATCAAATTTGAATCAAGCCTTATTATGCATAAAAAATCAGATTTGATACAAATATGGAAGCTTTATCAATGGTGGCAAAATCATATCTTGGAATCATCAATGCACAAGGATTGGAGGCCCAAAGTTTAACCTAATTGCTTCCAATATACATGTACAAGCCATACACATCAAAAACGGGACCAAAAACTGCAAGAAACGGCCAGACAAAATTGAGAAAAAGCTTGAAAACTTGGAATCTGAAATCCACCTTAGAGCACGATTCAGTCCAAAATCTCCATATAGCCTTATTGCCTGACATTCACTGAAGCCCAAGGGATCAAAATCAAGCCTTGAAGCAGCCCCAAACTCGCTGTAAGTGTCCATGAACATGGCTCTGAACATGGGATCATGAATCTATTTTCTTGCATCTTTTTGCCATTTTTTTGTACAATCGTGCTTAACATCAAATTTCCAACATGTCTGCATTATTCAATTTTGTTTTCATGGCCTATAACCTTAGATCCGAAGCTAGGGTTCTTGTTCTTGTTTTTTAGGCATTTTTGGTACAGGCAAAATCAAGACAAATAATTGGTACAGGGATACTCAGGAAGGAGAGGCGAAGTCAGCCATGGCTTTGGATTGCATTTCTATGGCCTATGGTGAATTCTAGGACACACCTAGGGATTTAGCTGCGGACAAAATCCGTAGGTAAAAAACCTGGTTATTTCAACGAAGAAGACGACTACGCATCCTTTTCCCATTGGCCGGTTTAAACAGCGCGCCAAATTTTTTTATTTTCCAAGCATAGTAAATGTTTTCCATATATTATTTGTTTGGTATTCTTATAACGAATAAGCAGTTTGGTTGGATTGGTAAGCGCGCTGGTCATTGAGCAATGGGACCTGGGTTCGAATCCCAGGTCCCCCAATATATTTGTCTTATTTTTCTTCAGGCAATCGCGTGTGGTTTCAGCAAGCGTGGACCATCATGTTCCTTCCAATCTCAAATGCCAGATGGCCTCCAGGCCAAATCCAAGGGTCCAGATTGCAAGCTCATCATACTCCTTGGTCAAAGGCACACACTGGATTGGGATAGTCAACAAAGGCCAACGTTAATGGGCCTGGAGATTTGTCAGATTCACCACCAATCAGGCCCAGCACCCCCATATTTGGTTATTTCTTTTCATATTTCACTTTTTTTTATTTAATTGTTTTTATTAATTATTATTATTATACTAACCAATTTATTTTACCTAATAAAAACCAGAAAAACAAAAAAATATAATTTTTTTATTTATTAAAACAAATTTCATTATTTTATTTTTTGTAAATAAATATTAACATAATTTATTTAGTTTTAAATAGGTGTAACACTTAACATTTTTGCAATAAATTAAAATCAATTTAGAATATTAGGTTTTTAATAATTTTAATCATTTTATCTTATTTCCTTAAATATAAAAAAATCCAAAATATTTTCATTAATTAATTAAGTTAATTATTAACCTAGATCTAATTTCCATTTAATTCAAAAATAACAAAAATCTTTTCTTTAAATAAAAAAAAGGGTCAAACCCCTAAAAAATACGCCGATTTAATTTTCTTGCACGCGATTCATTTGATTCCAATTTTGTAATTGTTTTCCGGTATGTAATAATTAAATAGGACTTTAATTTATCGCTTTTATTTACTTTCCGCAATTTAATTTTAAAGGGTTTGTTTTTGGCGATGTAAATACCCGACGCCTTGTAATAGCTTAGATTTAATTTCCCGTAATTTAATTTCCGCACAATATTAATTGTTAGATGTTTGATAAATAGGTAATGCATGACAAGATCAATCTTTAACTTAAAATCAACAATAGCTCACCATTGACATGTACAAATAAAATTAACCGAATTAACACACTTTCACATGCCACTCTTAGGGTACGCCTCACTTGGTTGCCTCGAATGTGGTCATTGAGTATAGGAAGTTTTAGAGGTCGCCCTCTTGTCCAAAGATTATAGTTGCCTTGAAACGGTTGCCTCGAAAAATGATCTAGGATATTAGGGTTACCGCTAAGGCGTCCTAACGTTGCTTTAGTGACCACACGTCCCTTAATCGAATTGACCCGAAAACTCCAACGATGGTGCTACCTACTCCTCAATAGTGGGATAGCACTGTCTAAAGGACACTTGTACAGATTAATTCCTTTTTGAGTAGGTAGATGGTTCTTAAGTACTTGCTCCTTTTAAAACAAAACAAAACTTTTCGCACTTACACCCCTTTCAAACAAAAAACTCTTTTCAAACGCACAAACACAAAGAAAAGAAAACTTTTGAAAACACAATGAGCAAGTACCTAAGAGCCTGTGGATAACCACAGATAGAAAGGATGATAACACCTTCCCTTTCTATAATCTACCTCCCGAACCCGAGAAATATCTCAAAAAGGAATTTTTCTGTGCTTTTGTCCTTTCCTTGTTGGATAAAATAAAAGATGGTGGCGACTCTTGCTTACCGCGACATTTTGCAAAAACAAACGCAAAACACGAACCAGAATTCCAAAAACAGTCAGTTCTCATTCCCACCGATCACAGTTAGAAGATGACACGTTGGTCATCTTCAACCTCCAGCCACCACGAATTGCAGGTCTCTCAAATTGTAAAATCAGAAGCTCAGACCTATGCCATTCGCTTCGTCTCTTCAAGACGAAGACAACCACATCCTCGCGCCAAATTTATATAAATTGTAGCTCAAGCAATTTGGAAGGAAAGTTTTGAAAAGGGATTTGAAAATTCATGGTCAAAATGTGTTTCCAGTGAATTGTAAGTGTTGCGACTAGAACCAGGGCAATGAGAGCAACACAATGATATCAAAGTTTTAAAGAATTAATGAAGGAATCTACCTATTGAAGTTGAGTTGCAAAGCTCTGAAACTGGACTTCTATAGAGCAATATAGGGCACAATTCTTGAATGTAATTATATGGTTAGCTTCAGAGAAGATCAAGGAAGGTGAATTGATGGAAAAATTGGATTGAAAAAGGCTTGAGAATAGAATTCGAAGTAGCTGAATTCTGGGTTGTGAAGCAAGTTTGGCAGGGTGATTCTGGCTATCTAAGCTTGGGAAATTGAATGGGGGATGACCCTCTATTTATAGGGAATCAAATGGAATGTTCAAGCGTGTGAAATGATGAAGTTTGGAGGGAAATCGTGTGAACCTGATGCACGAGCAAAGTGTGATCTGATTTGCATCAAAACTCATCCAATCCTTGCGTTTCAAGGCCCTAATCCACTTTGGAAACTTGGTTAAACATGTTTAGATCACAGACGCGTGTTAATTTGATGTTTAGAGGCCAAAACATGAATTTCAAACTCTGACTTATGGAGAAACTTCAGTTCCAAGTTACCAAGTTCAATCTAATGGCATTTCCACCTCAAGGGGTCTTAGGGCAAAATTCTTGATGCTTTGGAAAGATGAGGTTACAAGCTTTGCAATGGAAAAAGAATGGAATCAAATGGATGCTTGAGCTGAAAGTTACATGGAGTCAAAGTTGAAGAAAAAAAGTTGACTTTCCATACTTGGAAATATTTCAAATTCTTCTTTAAAAATGACCTATAATCTTTTGCATCCAAACATGACCTTCCACTTAGAATTTTCTCTTGACTAAAAAAGATGGAATAAATTAGATCTCTTGAATTACATTTTGCAATTTGAAACACTCAAAATATCCAAAAATTGAGCAAGTTATGACTTGTTGAAGTTGGCCAAAAATCATGAAATGACCTATAATCTTTTGCATTCTTAAGGCAACTTCTATCCATTTTTTCACTTTTCACATAAAAGAAGGCATGAAGTACACATCCTTAAGATCTTCATGAAAAAATAATGGGCTTAAGGTGATAAAAATTGACCAAGTTATGACCATTTGAAGTCACATATGGAGAATTGGGGATTCATTTGGGTGACTTGTAATCTTTCTTCTTCACCAAGTTCCTTCCACATGAAAATTCCTTGGAACTTTTGAAGTGATTTGTTGGTAACTCTTTGAAGAGAAGGATGTTTTTGGAGTCACTCAAAAATACCAAAAGATGAGCAATATATTCTCCTTTAAAGTCCAAAACCCTAGCCTCTAGATCAAGAGAATGCTTTGTGGAACTTTGCCAAGTTTGAATAAACTTTTTGTGCCAATATTCTTCCTTTGTGAATAGAAATTGTTGAGGATGATGATGAGAACTCATGGCCACCAAAACCACTTCCATACCAATTCTTCCAAAACCACTTCAATGGTGAGGCCTGAATTTCTCAAGCTATGTTGACTAGGGCATGGAAATAAACTCATGAACCCATGATGCAACTTGCTAAACCTCATTGTCTTTACCTACATTATTAATAAGTAAGACAAACCAATATTGAATTTTGTTAATTAGAGAGAAAACCAAAGCAAAATATCCATGATCACAAAAGAAAACAAGTCAAGGTGCCTGGTAACTCCTCAAAGAGCAAAGCTAAAGATAGGGAGAAGAACCAAAAGCCTTAATGCGATATTGTTGTGATTGAAACAATATGGTATGATGAAGGGATCTTAGGGGGGGAAATTGGGGTACAACAGCTGCCCTTATTTAATTTTCTTCTATCCGGAGATACGAAGGTTAAAAATCTTCGTGTCGATGTGATCAAAGACACTTAAATATAAAACAAACCCTATTTTTGGCCCTAAGATGCCATGCAAATGCTTATGCATATGAATGCATATGAACAGAACCAAAGAGACGTAAAGTAACATTGGGGATGCAACAAAAATGAAGAAACAAAGGAGCAACCCCACCAGGAAAATAAATCACTGGTGAACCACAAGAACAGAAACAGGGAGGAAGATAACAAGCATCGACATTCACTGCCGATGTACTACCAACATTCATTGAAGGTAGAAGGAGAAAATATATCATATCACCGCCGTTCACTGACGATGAACTATCAACGTTCACTGAAGATAGCAAAAATATAAGAAACATCGACGTTCACTACCGATGTACTACCAACGTTCACTAAAGGTAGAAAGAGAAAATATATCATACCACCGCCGTTCAGTGACGATGAACTATCAACGTTCACTGAAGATAGCAAAAAGATAAGAAACACCGACGTTCACTGCCGGTGTACTACCAACGTTCACTAAAGGTAGAAAGAGGAAATATATCATACCACCACCGTTCACTGACGATGAACTATCAACGTTCACTAAAGATAGCAAAAAGATAACAAACATCGACGTTCACTGCCGATGTACTACCAACATTCACTGAAGGTAGAAAGAGAAAATATATCATACCACCGTTGTTCACTGACGGTGAACTATCAACGTTCACTGAAGATAGCAAAAAGATAATAAAGACCGATGTTCACTTCCGATGTACTACCAATGTCCACTGAAGGTAGAAAGAGAAAATATATCATACCACTGCCGTTCACTAACGATGAACTATCAACGTTCACTGAAGATAGCAAAAATATAAGAAACACCGACGTTCACTGCCGATGTACTACCAACGTTCACTGAAGGTAGAAAGAGAAAATATATCAAGTTTTCCCCAAAACTCTGGTGTCTCACCTAGAACGGGTCTCAACTTCTTCTTTAACCAAGGAAATTTGCCTGGAAAGCATCAAACATAAGTTGTCTCAAATAAAGAGACTTGTTACTCATTGTCAAAGGGAATTGCAAAAAGAAATGACTTTCTGGGGATAGAAATATGACTTCCCGGGGAAATGCTACGATATTCCTGTTGAGGAGATAAAGTCTTCAAGTGCAAAATAAATGCACAAACCAAAACTCAAAGTTTTCAGAAATCCAAAGTAAATAATATTGTCATGCAACCACAAATCTAATTAAGAAATACACTGGAGTAAGACGGCCAATGAAGATACATCCTTTGAGAAATAAACTCAATAGGGAAACTCAAATTCAACTAAGCAAAGAGCGTTGCAGGATGATCAGAACACAATGTCAATGAACGATGGTTTTTAGCCATGCATGATGCATGTATGAATGTATGAGTGCTATCGTGCATATGCTGGTAAAAAGATACATGATTAGTGCAAACAAACAAAACCGCCTCAGGTACTAACAACATTGGGCTAAGCTTCAACCAGAAAGATCAATCCAAGAAAGGTAAAAGCAACTGTGGAAACCAAACATATTGCCTGTCCTAACTTCACTGAGGAGAAACATAATCCGGATGTAGCCAAATCAAACAAATACCGGGATAGAACACCATTCTCCCAGTTTCATCGGAGAAAACAGTTTTCCAAAAGTAACATGCCTACTGGAGATTGCAAGACCAGCCTCAAATAAAGTAGACTGACGCCGACACAACCAAACTTCACTGTGGAATTCAAGCCTACCTCTCCGGAGAAAAATCCGTGAATTGAAACTTTTCATCACGAATACTCATTCCAACAAGAGATGCCCTGGGATAACCTTCCCGGGAAATCAAGAAGTCAACACTAGTGCCAACACTGCAAAAAGAGCGACATTTCAGCACACCAAGGGAATAAAACCTTTCATCAAGACTTGACCGGGGATAATGGGATCACAAACCCAATATTGTACTTTGCACCCACTGATATCGTCTTTAACTATCTGAGAAACACACAAAGATTGTGCACATACCAGTAAAATGACCTGAGGAAACCATCATGAAGGGAGTAAATCTTCTTAAAACAACCGGAGTTTGTTCATTCTTGGGATCACCATTCTTGTTGTCATTGTTTCATCGCAAATCCCAAAGTAAATTGAATTGTAAAGATCTCTTTTTTTTTAAAAGTTAATTTTGCTTTTTTTAATCTTTTTACTTTAACAGTTATTATCAGTAATAAATGAAGTCTTTGCAAGCTAAATAAAAATAAGAACACAAAGAATTGGGTAAAAGCTCGAATTTCATTAATAGAATGGTAGTCTGCGAATGGCGAGACTCCATGGATGATTACAAAGTTTGGGAAATGGTAATACATAATGGAAAAGATACATTGAGATACAATGACCATTATCCCCCCTAACAACTTTTGAAATCCCGAGCAGCAGCTTCTGTTGAAGTATGGTGAGGATCCGAGAAGATTGTCGCTTCAACGATCAAGTCTTGTCTGACGTAGTTACTTGCCAAGAAAACCCCTAACTTTTTCCTAAGCTGCCCTTGCGGGTTTTCAACTTAGCGGGAAATTTATTATGTCTATGTCTAATTTTTGCCTAGACCGCCCTTTCGGGTTTTCGGCCTACCAAGACGCTCCTTTTTGCCTAAGTTTCCCTTTCGGGTTTTCAACTTAGCGAGTTGTTTTTTTATTTCTTTAGGCGAAGTATTTCTTGACTGTGTCAACATTCATGGGACGTGGGAACTCCTCGCCATCCATAGTTTCAAGAATTAATGCACCACCAAAGAAGGCTTTCTTGACAACATACGGGCCTTCAAAATTGGGAGTCTATTTGCCCCTAGAATCAGTGTTGAAAGACATGATCTTCCTGAGCACGAGGTCTCCTTCTCTGAATTCACGAGGTTTGACCCTTTTGTCAAATGCTGTCTTCATTATTTTCTGATATAACTGCCTATGACATAAAGTTGTCATCCTCTTCTCTTCAATCAAATTCAATTGGTCAAACTTGTTCTGGACCCATTCAGCCTCTGTCAACTTGGCTTCCATTATCACACGTAACGAGGGAATCTCTACTTCGACAGGGAGTACAACTTCCATTCCATACACTAGGGAGAACGGGGTTGCTCCTGTTGAAGTGCGAACAGATGTTCGATATCCATGCGGAGCAAAAGGGAGCATTTCATGCCAATTCTTATAAGTGACAACCATTTTCTGGATAATTCTCTTGATATTCTTATTAGCAGCTTCAGTAGCCCCATTCATCTTTGGCCTGTATGGAGATGAATTGTGATGGACAATCTTGAATTATTCACACAGTTCTGTCATCATCTTGTTGTTCAAATTTGAGCCATTGTCGGTGATGATTCTGCTCGGCACACCATACCGGCATATAAGATTGTTTTTGATGAAACACACAACCACCTGTTTGGTAACATTGGCATATGAAGCAGCCTCTACCCATTTGGTAAAGTAGTCAATTGCTACCAAGATGAAACAGTGTCTATTTGAAGCTTTGGGTTCTATCATCCTGATCATGTCAATACCCCACATAGAGAAAGGCCATGGGGATGAAATCACATTAAGAATTATCGGAGGCACATGGATCTTATCTGCATAAATCTGGCATTTATGGAACTTCTTTGCAAATTTGTAACAGTCAGATTCCATTGTCAACCAGTAATAACCTTCCCTTAGCATCTTTTTAGCCATCGAATGTCTGTTAGCATGAGTGCCAAATGAACCTTCATGGATCTCATGCATCAACATGTCTGCTTTGTGTCTATCCACGCATCTGAGCAAGACCATGTCATAATTTCTCTTGTATAACACATTTTCACTGAGGAAGAAACTGCCTGCCAATCTTCTCAGTGTCTTTCTATCTTTCTTCGACGCACCAAACGGGTATTCCCGAGTCTGAAGAAAATGCTTGATATCATAATACCAAGGTTTTTCATCTACTACATCCTCTGTCACAAACACATGAGCGGGCATATCCAGCCGTTGAACTGCAATTCGGGGTATATCATTCCAAGCATTTACTTGGTACATGGAAGCCAGAGTTGCCAGAGCATCCGCCATTTGATTTTAATCTATAGGAATGTGATGGAATTCGACTTTATTGAAGAAGGGTAATAATCTTCTATCATAATCTTTGTAAGGGATCAAGCCAGGGTGATGAGTGTCCCATTCTCCTTTAATCTGATTTATTACCAAGGCTGAATCACCATACATATCTAGAATCTTGATTCTGAGATCAATAGCTTCCTCAAGACCCATGATGCAAGCCTCATATTCTGCCATATTATTAGTGCAATCAAATGTTAACCTTGCGGTAAAAGGAATATGTGATCCATGAGGAGTGACAATCACAACACCAATTCCTTTACCATAAGCATTCACAACTCCATCAAATACCATACTCCAACGATATTCAGGGTCGGGGCCCTCCTCAGGCAATGGTTCCTCATAATCTTTTACTTTTAGGAACATCACATCCTCATCGGGGAATTCATATTCTGCAGACTGGTGATCTTCCACCGGCTGATGAGCAAGGTAATCTGCCAATACACTACTTTTAATAGCTTTTTGAGTGTGGTACTCTATATCATATTCAAATAACAATATCTGCCAGCGGGCAATTCTCCCGGTAAGAGCAGGCTTCTCAAAAATATACTTGATTGGATCCATTTTGGAGATCAACCAAGTGGTATGATTCAACACATACTGCCGCAAACGCTTTGCCACCCAGGCCAAAGCACAACATGTTTTTTCTAGCATAGAATACCGCGAATCACAGTCAGTGAACTTTTTGCTGAGATAATAAATGGCGAACTCTTTTTCTTGTTTCATCATGTTATCCCAGAATACAACCCATAGATTTATCTAACACTGTTAGATACATAATCAACGGTCTTCCTTCTATGAGAGGGAGCAAGATAGGAGGTTCAAGCAGATATTCTTTAATACTTTCAAATGCCCTTTGGCAGTCATCCGTCCACACACAACCTTGATCTTTCTTTAACAACTTAAAGATCGGTTCACACATTGCAGTCATGTGGGAAATAAATCTAGAGATATAATTCAAATGCCCGAGGAAAACCCTGACTTGCTTTTCAGTTCTTGGTGCTGGCATTTCTTGAATTGCTTTGACTTTGTCAGGGTCAACTTCAATTCCTTTCTGGCTAACAATAAAACCCAACAATTTCCCCGATCTAACTCCGAAGGTGCATTTATTTGGATTCAAGCGGAGATGATACTTCCTCAAACAGTGAAACAACTTCAACAAATCTTCTATATGCCCTTCTTCAGTTTGGGATTTGGAAATCATATCATCAACATATACTTCGATTTATTTGTGCATCAGATCATGGAATAGGGTTGTCATAGCCCTCTGGTACATTGCACCATCGTTCTTCAACCCAAAGGGCATCACTCTGTAACAAAATGTTCCCCAGGGTGTGATAAACATTGTTTTTTCCATGTCCTCTAGAGCCATTATTATTTGATTATACCCGGAAAATTCGTCCTTTGAATTTTGTTGTGCTGTCCACTAACATGTTGATGTGAGGCAATGGAAAATCATCTTTTGGACTAGCTTTATTTAGATCTCTGTAATCTACGCACATGCAGACT
The DNA here is from genome assembly GCA_948472305.1 of Vicia faba. NCBI lineage: Eukaryota > Viridiplantae > Streptophyta > Magnoliopsida > Fabales > Fabaceae > Vicia > Vicia faba. The sequence goes on along the minus strand of OX451738.1, from coordinate 1,578,124,190 downwards.
TTTCCACCTTTTTTCGGTACTGGGACAATATTGGCAATCCATTGAGGATACACTGACGTCACAAGAAAACCGGAATTAATCTGCTTTAGGACCTCCTCTTTGATCTTTACTGCCATATCCGGGAGGGTTCTTCTCAACTTTTGTTTAACTGGCGGACACTCTGGCTTCAACGGAAAACGATGCTCGACAATGTCTGTATCTAGACCAGGCATATCTTGATAAGACCAAGCAAAAATATCCACACGCTCTTTCAACAACTCAATCAACCCGCTCTTTACATCAGGATGCAACGATGCTCCAATCTTGACTTCCTTCAGATCTTATTATGAACCCAAATTAATCACTTCCAAAGGCTCCTTATATGGCTGAATGGTATTTTCCTCGTGCTCAAGCAACTGTGAGACCTCTTCTGGAATCTCGTCATAATCTTCTTGTTCAGCCTGAAACACAGGACAATCAAAGTTGGGAGAGGGTGCAGGGTCATTGTATTCAACGGGTTTTTTAATTAATCTGCACATGTGATTTATGATTGCTTTTAGAAACTGACACATATAACAAGTGATCATGCAGATTAATTTTCAGTTATTATTTATTTTGAAAGTTTTTTTATTTTTTTATCTACCATTTCCCAAGAAAAAAGCAGAAAATAAAAGACATAATTTTGGAAGTAAAGACAACTTTTATTAATGATCTTAAAATTTATGGCAAATAGATAAGCCCTACAACATTAATACTTCCACCTTGGGCAGAGTGAAAGCTTTTCAAAAGAAATAAACAGATAAACAAAACAAATTACTTTGAAACATGTATGCAAGAAGGAACATCAATGGTGACCCAGTTCTGAACTCAGACTCCATGCGTCACATAATTCGGTACTTCCTGCTCTGCTTCATCCTCTTCAACAGTATTAATTCCAGAACCAATTGGATGGAGGTAGCCTCCGCTGCGGAAAACATCATGATAACTGTTCATAGAAGACTTTGACTTCAAATTTTCGCCTTTTCCATTCCTCGAAGAGAAACCCAAACCAACTCTGTTTTTGTTCACGGGTGGATCCACAAGTCGTCCCCAAACTGCATTATGACCATTGCGCACAACCTGTTGCGCGTCCTTCAGGGAAACCACAGAATTCTTATTCCTCCTTATGTTGTCAATGGATAGAGCTTGGAACTGGGTTCCAACAACAGCCTCATCCGCTTCTATAATACTGAAAAAGGATAGATGGGATATCAACAACGCCTGCTCCCCATTTATGATCACTACATTCCCTTCACGCACAAATTTTAGCTTCTGATGCAGAGTTGAAGTGACAGCCCCTGCTTCATGAATCCATGGCCGTCCTAGCAAACAACTATATGCGGGAATAATGTCCATGACCTGGAAGGTTATCAAGAACAAATGTGGTCCTATATGGATGGGCAAGTCCACCTCACCGATGACAGATTTCCTCGACCCATCAAAAGCTTTCACAATGGTACCACTCGGGCGCATAGGTGTTCACTGATACTTCAACTTCATGAGGGTACTTCTCGGTATAACATTCAACGCGGATCCGTTATCAATTAGCACATTAGATAGCGAGTCATTCTTGCAGTTCATAGATATGTGGAGAGCCAGTTTGTGATTCCTCCCTTCATCTGGTAACTCATCATCGTAGAAACTCAAGTTGTTACATGATGTAATGTTTCCAATTAAGCTGCTGAATTGATCTAACGGCGTGTCATTCTCCACAAAAGCTTGGTCTAGTACTCTCATCAGTGATTCTCTATGAGCAGAGGAATTCATTAATAAAGCTAGGATGGATATCTTTGAAGGAGTCTGCAGTAGCTGATACACAATTTTGTAGTCGCTCATCTTAATTATCTTTAAGATACCATCCACTTCTTTCTCTAATGTAGCTCCACTAGTCTCTCCTGCAGCCTTCTTAGGCTCATCGTTCTCAGCAATTTTCTTTCCAGCAACAACATCTCTTCGAATAACCGGTGCAAACACACGACCGCTACGGGTCACCCTGCTATTATCAGCTATATTTCCAACATCTGGCATTGGCTGGATGGGAATTTCCACCACATCTTCTAAGATTGTAGCGTTGTATTTGTAAGGCACAGCCTTATCTGATTTATAGGGAACAGGACCTGGCAGACTAATTATCAATGGGGTAACAGCTGGTTTGCTATGGTACTCCACCTCAAGATGAGCGGGTGCACCAAAACAAGGTACAATGATGTTTACCCCTTCCTCAACATAATTAGCCCTCAAAAGGTCATTTTCGGCAAACAAATCTTCGTCTGAAGAGAAATACTCATCCGCGGAAGCATACTCTTCCTCTAACTCTTCTTCCATCAAACAAATTTCAACCATATCAATCTCGTGATAATCATCTCTCTGACCTATGATCTTGATAGTTCCATTGTCTAACAGCAATTGAACACCCTCTCTCACAATAGAACATCCTTGGGGGTCTCGACAGCAAACTATGCAAGATCCATATTGGTGTTCCACCTGACCAGCAGTACGGCAGAAGGTAGCATGCAACTGCACGAGATCCTCATTCAAATGCTCCACATCAAAAAATTTGAATTCACCCGGACATCGAGAAACCATATTCACTTCCTCTTCATATTCTATCCTTGGCCTGATTATATGGATTAAACCTTCATCCATCATCTCTTGTAAACCAGCCTTTATCTTTTCGCAACCCTGTATATGTGTACTGCAAATAGCACAATCGGCGTGGTCATGCATATAATAACTGAATTCACAAAGGTCTGCTTGCATCTTCACCAAATCCCCTCTAACCAGATTAATGTCAAAAATCCGGAAGTCACCTGGACAACCGGCCACCATATTTACAGCATTCACTCCTCCGTGCTTGGGTAGAGGATTGTCTTTCACATTAGGTCCCATGTATTTGAAAGATAAAATTCCAGACTTCACCAACCTTTGCACTTCAGTCCTTAAAGGATAACAGTTTTCAACGTTATGCCCTGGTGCTCCCTGATGAAAGGCACACGTCTAGTCTGCTTTGTAATACCAAGACAATGGTGAGGGTACGGCTGGAGGTGGTCGTGTCTGGACCAAATTCTTCTGAATCAATGCTGGTAGTAGCTCTGCATAACTCATGGGAATAGGGTCATAGTTCTCCCTTCTCTTATTATTCCCTTGGTTCCCCTGCTGGGACTGTCTTTGATAAGCAACGATAGTCAAAGCGGCATTCATAACAAGAGTAACTGAGGCAACTTGTTGGTGACGCTGATAATTCCTTCTAGGAGCGTTCACTCTCCTCTCTTGTATGACAACATTTGTATCCCCCTCTTTCTTCTTTGTAAACCCATAAGCTGGCTTTTTCAAACCTCTGGATCCTTCACCCTTTGTCAAACGGCCTTCTCTTACTGCCTCTTCTAGGAAGACACCCATCCCTACCATCTCTGTAAAATCACTTGGTGCGCTTGCTACCATTCTTTCGTAGTAGAAAGCGCCTAGCATTTTCAGAAAAAATTTAGTCATTTCCTTCTCCTCCATGGGAGGAATCACTTGGGCAGCTACTTCGCGCCATCTCTGCGCATACTCTTTGAACGATTCTTTGTCTTTCTGAACCATGGCCCTAAGTTGGTCACGATCGGGCGCCATGTCCATATTGTACTTGTATTGTTTGATGAATGCTTCTCCCAAATCATTAAAAGTATGGATGTTGGCTCTGTCTAAACTCATGTACCATTTCAATGCTGCACCGGTCAGACTATCCTGGAAAAAGTGAATCAGCAGACGCTGATCATCGGTGTGGGTATACATTCTCCTCACGTACATCACCAAGTGAGCACGAGGGCAAGTGTTGCCCTTGTACTTCTCAAACTCCGTGACCTTGAACTTAGCAGGCACTTTAACATTCGGGACCAAACACAGCTCGTTCACATTCTGCCCAAATAGCTCTTTTCCCCTAAGAGCCTTCATCTCTCTTTGCATTCTATCAAACTGCTCTTGAAAATCATCCATTTTGTCATAAAAACCCAAGTCTTCACTCGGTGGAGGAAAAGGACGACACACATCTTCATTAACAAACAGAACCAAATTCACCGAAGGAGGTGCAGCAGGAACAGTATGCACCACTGGAGGTGCTGGAGTAACAACATTTTGAACCACTGGAGCATCTTGGGGGCCTAAATTGAAACCTTCAGGTGCAAAATTCTCTGGCATTCCCCACAGATAACCCTGAGGCATACGGTTTTGAACAACAGTTGGAGCAACAGATACAGGAACAGTAGGAACTTCAGCATTTACCCTTATTGGTTGAGGTTGAACACTCTGTGGCTGATTCTGAGCAACCACCAGATCTTCCATCATAGTAGTCAAGTTGGCCAAGCCAGCCTTCAAAGCAGAAACTTCTTCGCGTAGCTCGCGATTCTCCTGTTCCAAATTGTCCATCTTCTTTTTGAAGTTATCCTGAGTGTTGTAGTGATGAGTCAGTTTGTTGAACGAAGCAAAAAGATGGGTAAGGCACCTGGATATGCATAATAAATGCAAGAAATATGTGCAATATGTTGCATGACATACAATGCATATGATTATTTTTACTTTGTTATTTAATATTTCAAGGGATTTAACGTTTATAGACATATTGCAAACATCTAAATAATAACACATTTGAAATACTAAAAAAAATTATTATAATAACTTCGAAATGGATTAAAAGTTTCAATGATCCCAAGTACAAGATGAAAATACAATATAAAAATCCTGAGAAAAAGAATTGATGGAGATCAATCTGTACGCTGGCGCTTCCCTGTGAGCCTGGCCATCTGAGCCCTCAACCTCTGGTTTTCTTCCACATGTTTGATGGCAACCTCCTTCCAATCATCTGAAGCAGGAAGTGAATAATCAGCACCTGTTTGAGGCTTAGGGGAAAATAAATCCCCTTGCCTCTCCATAGACTCTACTGCTTGACTCTCAAGGATCTCGATTAAATTGTCTTTCTCTTTTAGGTCTGCTCTGTAAGAACTCTCAAAAGTTTGGAACTTGTTCTTCCAAGCATCCCTTTCCTGTTGCATCCTAACCAAAGCAAGTTGCAGCTCCTCTAGATCATCTAATAAGGGAGGAGTGGTCTTCACAAATAGATCAGGCATGGGTGTCTCCCAAGTATACGACATCTTCAACTGAATGGCTCTCGATCGGACCCACTGAAGATATGGCTCCAAAGAAACAACACCTCTAGGTCCCAAATCCTTCCTACTCTTCTTATGATTGTGACGCCAGGCCTTCGCAATCTGCTCCCTAGCTTCCCTGTGGTCTTCTCCTTCCTTCAGAAAGAAACTACTCAAATGAATACTGTTTGGTTTATCCCTCATAGGATAACCAAGCTATCTCCGTGCAAAAACAGGGTTATAGTTAATTCCTCCCTTTATACCAAGAAGAGGCACATTGGGGAAACTACCACAACTGTCAATAATCTTTGTATCCTGATAAGCTCGATGATACCAATCAATATCCGAGTGAGTAAGTGCCATGATCTTAGGAGCCCAACGAGGTTCCTTCTTGACATCCCAAAAAGCATCAGACTGAGGCATATGAGAGATGAACCAGCGGTACAACAAAGGCGTGCAACAGATAATCATTCCCCCATGATAAGAATTCTGAAGATGAACAGAGTAATAAGCATCACCCAACAGTGTAGGAACTGGGTTTCCAATCATGAAAATCCTGATAGCGTTAATGTCAAAAAACTTTTCCATATTAGGAAATAAGAATAATCCATAAGCAAGTAGAGCAAACATGGCCTCGAAAGCAACCGTACTCTTCATCCTGGCAAAGTAACGAGCTTTCTCCAACAAGAACTGAGCTGGTAATCCTCTAATTCCTCCTTTGGTAGTTATATGGGCTTCCACCTCAGACTTCCCCAGATGAATCAAAGCAGCAATCTCATGTGGTTTTGGATCACCTTCCAAACCAGTAAAAGGAACATGATCGGTAACAGGTAAATCCAATAGATAGGAATACTCCTCCAATGTGGGCATCAACTGAACCAAGGTCGAGAGAATACCCTCCTTCATCTTCAGCTTCATGAGAGGAATAATGGATCCATACTTCTTCTGAAAGTCTGCAGAACACTCGATCTCGGGAATTAGACTGACCAACTCATCTATCTTGGGATCCTTGAAACTGTATTTCCCTGTATTTCTCTTTCCAGAATCCATGGTTAAAAGTACCTGAGATATTCACAAATAGTCAACCTTTAAATCCCTTGAAATATTGTTTTCTTCAAAAGATGCTTATGAGTGCATGGATGCATGATGCAGCAATCACACACAAGATCACACATATAGGGTTCATAGGTTCAACGTCACGAGCATGAGGTCGAAGGTACTACCCATAAGGTGTTGGTCTAAGAGTTATCACCTGTCGAACAAGGTTCTAGAGGTTCCCATAGTCTACATCCTTCCTTAGGATATTACGTACTTCTCGATTAACTTGGTAATTAGTAATATTCTCAAGAAAGACTCGTCCGAGCGTATTATCGCGTGATAACTATTTCCGGATTACTCCGTCATAGCTTCCGCACTACACCTAAAAGGCCAAGATGGGTTTGGTATTCTACGGTCCTCAGTTTCAGCAGGCTCCCAGGTCGAAAGCAGTACGTCTTCTCGATTACTCGGTAAACGACACTACAGTTAAAGGGGCCTCCAATGAGTGGGGTATCTCATGCCTCCTTTTTTGGGATTACTCCCTCAAAGTTAACATGACTATACCGCCCGTCCTATCTTAAAGTTTGCCCAAGTCCGGGTATAGAACTTATGAGTAATCACCAAGCACCCTGAAAACCAGGAAAATCCAGACAAAAATATATACAAAATATAACACATAAACAACAATAGCACATATACAAATAATAAACAAAGATAGGCTCAACCCACTTAGGGATGGACCAGCAAGAGGTCAATCTGTCCCCAGTGAAGTCGCCATTTTTTTTGTAGTGGTAGAAATGTTCAAGACTAAGCCATTGGATTGACTATACTTTATACAAATCAAAATCAAAATCGCCACCATGCTTTATTGTTTCCAAAGTAATGGGAAAAGAGCGAATAACCCAAAATAGGGGGAAAGATTCAAGGTAAGGGGTTGGTTATGCAAAGGGAAGGTATTAGCACCTTAAACATCTATGGTACTCCTTAGGAACCTCTTTGTAAAATCTGTATATTTTGGCTATAAAAATGTGTTGTATATAAAATGGACGGTGGAGATGAGAAAAGAAATATATTTTAAGATTTTTGCACCCGCCGCGGTTGCGAACCTTTAGTGCCTACGTACCATCTTTCATTCAATAGGAGATCAGGGTACACGTAGTTCCTCTTTTTAAAAGTTTGAAACAAAAATGTGTTGGTTGATTTTAAGAGATAAGACATCATCGTCATTGTCCGTGTGGAAAACATACTTACTACCCACAATCATGAGAAATGAGAATTTGCATCATCTCAAAGTGGAGGATATGGCTTGGATTTTAAAATCAACAATGCCTCACTCAACACCCAAGTGGAAAATATCTCACTTCACTACATATTGTAGAAGTATAGTTGTTTGCATCACTACAAGGATTGACAAGAGTCTAACCTTTTGAGAAAAGTTTAAAGATAAAAGTCAAAGTGGCAAAATGATTTGAAATGAGATTGATTGACTTTTAGTCTTCTCACAAAAAAATGTCAAGGTATTATTAAATTGATTGAAGTTTATTTATGAAAATGTTTTTGAAAATGCATGGACATAAGTCCAAGTTTATTATGAAAGTGTTTAAGTTTCAAAACAAGAAGAGTTTTCAAAAGGAGGGAGAAGATTTTTGAAATTAAAGAAGATGGGAAGAGAAGAAGAGGCTATCCTAAAGCATAAGGTAAAAGCTAAGGATAAGGATCATCTAACCAACAAGAAGCCAAAACTTGACATTATGAGCCAAGATAGAATTCCTATTCTTTGGATTGAAACCAAGCAAGCAAAGATACTAGACCTCTTCAAGTGTATTAAGTCTTCACAAAAATTGGGCAGAGTAACGGTTGTATACGGGTGAATTCTAGATTACAAACAAAGAGTGTAATCACAAAAAAACTTGCACACAAAAATAAACAAGCAACCCAATGTCTTGAGGTAAACCCCAAGAGCTCCAGACAAAATAATCTGATAAGATCACAAGGTCTCCAAGATAAGCCAAGTTTTTTAATCCTAAGTCCAAGAAAAATTCCGCTGCTCCATGATGCCAAGGATAGTAACCAAATAGTCCAAGTACCATTAAGAGTTTTTTAGGATTTATGTTGATTATTAAGTACTTTCAAAATAAAAAGAAAAGCTCAAGTGAGCAAAATAAAAATGGCAAGAAAATAAATGCTCAAATGAGCAAAGATGAAAATGGCATGAAATGTAAATGCAAAAAGTAAATGATACATAAAGCATAAAAAATAATAAAAGCATAAGATAAAACAAGTCAATAATTAGTGGTTAGTTAGATGACCATCTTGAAACTTTCATTTGGAACTCATTAGAGGATTGGTAGAACCAAAGCCTCCACACAACAAGTTGCATTTGCTTTTTGTCAAGTATATCATCCATTTGGAATTCTCATAAGTACCATTTAATGATCAACGATGTTTAAGTGATCCATGTTGACCAAAAGTGTTGTAGATCCTTTAGAGGATTGGTAGAACCAAAGCCTCCGCACAATAAATCTTAAGGTTATTGGACCAAAGAGATCAAATTAATATACTTGGGCTTGCAATCATAAGTTTGGGCCACGAATGATCATTTATTCGAATCGGGACAAAATTTAGCGGTATGTTAAGCAATCGTAAGTGGACTTATATAGAAGTCGCACCTATTTTGAGGCCGGTCAATAGCAATTTATGCACCATTTATTTTGAGACATGATATAGAGATCATGCTCCAACAAAATTTAGTGCAATGAGAAGGGGATGAGATGAAGGGGAATTAGAGTAAAAAGAGAAACCACATTTGAATTAATATTTAATCAAACTATTATTAAAATCATTCATCCATTTTTTGTGGAGTTAAACTCAACACCATTGATCCAATGATGTTAATAAAGCCATGATCAAAAAAATCAACCCAAGACAGCCAGAAAATATTCACAAAATAATAATATAATTAATATATACATTAAAGGGTTTAAAATTATTTTTTTTAAATGGAAAATAATGAGGAAAATGTCAATTATATTCAAATTAATCAAGAAATGAAAAATAAGACCATAGAAAAATCAGAAAAGAGGCCAAGTAATTGTATAAGATTTTTGGGAATTTTTAAAAGTCAGAAACTATTTTTTAAATTTAAAATAAATGGGTAAAATAAACAAAAATAGTAAAAAATAGTAAAATCAGAAACAAAAATAAAATGAGGTCACCAATATTTGTCACAATATCATTGGATCATTCCATAATTTTTTCAAAATTTAAAAATGTGTAAAAGTATTTTTAAACATTTTACACAAATCAAATAAGTGCAAAATTCATAAAAAATACCAAAACACAAAATTAAATTGTGAAAAAATAAAAATCAGAAAGAGAATAATCAAAAATATATTTCATAATTTTTTCAGATTTTTTGGACTAAAAATGAATTTTCTATGATTTTTTGAAATTTAAAACAATTAAAATATAAAAATCAGAAAAAGAAAATAAAAGTAAAAGATGTGGACCATTGGATGAGAGTCAAAACGCGTTAGTAGTCAAATCCAAGGGATCTGGCGCGCTGTGCATATCATGGTCTTTAATGAATAATGTACATAATCAATAATAAAATCAGAATTTGAAAATAACAAATGACACACCTTCATTGGTTAGAAGATGACACGTTGGTCATCTTCAACCTCCAGCCATCATGAATTACAGGTCTTTCAAACTGTAAAATCAGAAGCTCGGACCTATGCCATTCGCTTCGTCTCTTCAAGACAAAGACAACCACACCCTCGCGCCAAATTTATATAAATTGTAGCTCAAGCAATTTGGAAGGAAAGTTTTGAAAAGGGATTTGAAAATTCATGGTCAAAACGTGTTTCCAGTGAACTGTAAGTGTTGCGACTAGAACCATGGAAATGAGAGCAACACAATGATATCAAAGTTTTGAAGAATTGACGAAGGAATCTACCTATTGAAGTTGAGTTGCAGAGCTCTGAAACTGGACTTCTATGGAGCAATATAGGGCACAATTCTTGAATGTAATTATATGGTTAGCTTCAGAGAAGATCAAGGAAGATGAATTGATGGAAAAATTGGATTGAAAAAGGCTTGAGAATAGAATTCAAAGTAGCTGAATTTTGGGTTGTGAAACAAGTTTGGCAGGGTGATTCTGGCTATCTAAGCTTGGGAAATTGAATGGGGGTGACCCTCTATTTATAGGGAATCAAATGGAATGTTCAAGCGTGTGAAATGATGAAGTTTGGAGGGAAATCGTGTGAACCTGATGCACGAGCAAAGTGTGATCTGATTTGCATCAAAACTCATCCAATCCTTGCGTTTCAAGGCCCTAATCCACTTTGGCAACTTGGTTAAACATGTTTAGATCACAAACGCGTGTTAATTTGATGTTTAGAGGCCAAAACATGAATTTCAAACTCTGTCTTGTGGAGAAACTTCAGTTCCAAGTTACCAAGTTCAATCCAATAACATTTCCACCTCAAGGGGTCTTAGGGAAAAATTCTTGATGCTTTGGAAAGATGAGGTTACAAGCTTTGCAATGGAAAAAGAATGGAATCAAATGGATGCTTGAGTTGAAAGTTACATGGAGTCAAAGTCAAAGTTACATGAAGGAATAAAATTGCATTTGATAGGTTTGAGATCATCAAGTCTACGCTTGTTTGTCAGGATGTCTTTTAGGAATTTAGCATAAGATGTTATCTGAGTGATGGCTTTGGTGAAAGGAATCTCTACATGGAGTTTTTCTATAACTTTAATGAATATATGGTATTGATTGTCAAGTTTGGTTTGTTTAAGTCTTTGTGGAAATGGGACTGGGGGTTTGTACAGGGGTGGTGATTTATTAGTTTTATCTTTTAATTCTGGTTCTTTTTGCTTTTCGGGTTCCTCTGGTTCCTCCACTTGGTCTGTAGGCAAAACATTTGTCTTAGGTTGTGAGGGTGTACTCATGGCTGGATTCTTGGGTCCATCGTATGTAGTCCCACTTCGTAAGGAAATGGCATTAACTTTCCCTTTAGGATTTGGTTAAGGTTGTCCAAGGAATTGTCCTCCAGGTGTAGTTTGTGGGGCTTGTATTTGGGCTATCTACGAGATCTGGGTTTCAAGCATCTTGTTATGCGTAATTATCTGATCAACCTTAGTTCCTAATTACGTGATTGGTTCATTTATGTGAATATTCTGATTTAGGAACTCTTTGTTTTGCTGGGTTTGAGCTGAAATGAAATTTTCCATGATTTTCTCAAGGTTTGGTTTGGGTGCCACAACTTGCATAGGTTGATTTGGTCTTTAGGCTTGGAAACCTGTAGGTCTCGGAGGTGCAGAGTTTTGTATTGGGCTATTGTTTTTATAAGAAAAGTTTGGGTGATTCCTCCATCCGGGGTTGTAAGTGTTTGAAAATGGGTTTTCTTGGGTGTAGTTTACTTGGTCTAAGAAAGGCTCATTCAACAAGTTACATTCCGCAGGTTGATGTCCTTGGGTCCCACAGAGTTTGCATTCTGAAGCTACTGCGGCTACAATATTAGGGTTTTGAGACATGTTTTTAACTTTTAAGGCAAGAGCATCCATTTTAACTTGCATCATGTCTAGAGAACTTATCTCATGTTTTCCTCCTTGGGTCTCCTTTTTCTCTACCATAGCTCGTTCTGTTCCCTATTGGTAATGGTTTTGGGCCATGTCCTCAATGAGAGCGCAGGCTTCTAGGTAAGGTTTATTCATCAATGCGCCACCAGCGGTAGCATCGATAGATATCTTTGTGTTGTAATGGAGTCCATTATAGAAGGTGTGGATGATTAGCCATTGTTCTAGGCCATGGTGTGGACAAGCTCTTAACAGGTCCTTATATCTCTCCCATGCTTCGAAAAGTGATTCTCCCAGGTTTTAGTTAAATCTAGTGATTTGGTTTCTAAGGACATCAGTTTTGCTGGGCGGAAAATATCTTGCGAGAAATACTCTCCTAAGGTCTTCCCAGGTTGTTATTGAATTGGGTGGAAGGGAATCCGACCAATCTCGTGTTTTATCTCTGAGGGAAAAGGGGAATAATCTTAGTTGTATTGCCGCAGGCGAAGCACCATTGCATTTTAAAGTGTCTGTTAATTGTATAAAAGTTTTTAAGTGTTGATTCGTGTTCTCAGTAGCGAGACCACCGGATTGGTTTTGTTGCACCAATTGTAGCAATGAGGGTTTTAGTTCAAAATTATTTGTGGTTATAGTTGGGTTTACGATACTTGAACTAGGTTCCTCATCTGACGGTTGGGCAAATTCCTTAAGGGGTCTTTGGTTACGATTCTCGGCCATATTTTTTCTAATTCTACGGAGAAAATGGATGTAACATTCAGGTTATGCTAAAGAATTGAATAAGGTTCCGGTGCTGCGAGATCTTTGCATTAACCGAACTGTAAAACTTAGTCTAGACGATGTGACTATAGGGTGCGAAATTTGACGAAATTGATCCCCGGTAATGGCGCCAAAAACTTGATGCGGTGTATTCGCAAGTGTACGAATCACGTCAGAGTAATATAAAAGATTATCGATCCACAGAGACCAATCGGCAATCTATCGTTTCCTATTGTTACGGTGTTTAGATAAGTCAATATTAAACAGGGAATTGAGCATGCAAGAAAGTAAAGTGCGGCGAAATAAACTTCAGATATAAAAGTAGGGTCGAATGTAATTCACATAGTCAGATGATATTCGTAATGCTTCGGAATAAAACTACTTATAGGGCAATATTTTCTACTAAAGAAAAGAACTAATTTAACAAGAATTGTCGCTTTCGCGTAATCAGAACCGAGTTTACTCTCTAATCAGACCTTCTTATCGTCACTTATAAAAAGGAGTGCATTGCGTTAAAGTAATAAACCTATTTTTAAGAAATAAAGTACTTGACCAAGTTGAAAAGTATTTTGATCTGGAATTTCTAATAAAAAGGGGACCTAACTTTAACCCTATAAACGCATCCGAAAATAGTTTCAAAATTGATTTCTTTGATAATAAAAATCCCTAACTAACCGAACAAAGCGCTTTCGCTTCCTTTGACCAGTTAGAACTAACCGAGTTTAACAAAGGGTTGGACGGCTTTCGATCTTACCCAACAACAATAAAGTACAGAAAACTCGTATTAAAAACCAAAATAGCCCATAAGAATTTTTATTGACACATTATTTGGAATATCTATCTAACTAGATTCCTTACATTATAGCCCAGTAAGGTTCAGCCTAACATGGGAATGTAAACAAACATGTTAAAATAAATCATGCGAGAAAGTAAATAATTTAAAGTGCGGTGCGGGAAATAAACAAATTAAAAGCAGTGCAGAAAATAAACAAAGTAAAAGTAGGTGCGGGAAATAAACAAAGTAAAAGCAACGCGGAAAATAGACAAAGTAAAAGCAGGTGCGGGAAATAAACAAAGTAAAAGCAGGTGCGGGAAATAAACAAAGTAAAAGAAGGTGCGGAAAATAAACAAAGTAAAAGCAGGTGCGGGAAATATAAATAGAAACCTGCTCCAAACGGGGAGGTTTTAAATCTGGTACAAATTGGAAGTAAAATGCGACTGGAAATAAACAACAGTTGAAAATAAATGTGACAGGATAAACTCCTGCTGAAGTGCTCCAAACTTGATTACAGACTCAATCTACGAACTCGATCACAGACTCAATCAATAGTGCAATAATTCCCCGATGTGAAGAATTATCGCTTTACAATGGTGAAATTATATGGATTAAGTTCGCAACTATGGTTGGATCAAGTTTGCAACTAAGCTTGGGTGAATTGAAATGAAATCAGGAACTTCTATTTATAGAGGATGAAGAATGCAGGAAATCACAGGAATGCCCTCAACTCCTTTTGGGGGGGAAACATCGTCCAAAGGTGGCGCCCGCCATAGAGGCCATGGCGCCCGCCATGAGTGTAAATGAAAGGAAGTGGGGAACGTGGCAGTTGAGGTCAGTAGGAGGTGGTCCACGTCACGACCTACCCTATGGCTGGCACCATGGTGGACGCCATGAGTGCAAATTTGACCTAAACTCGTGTTTTTCAGCATGTTTTCCTTCATTTCTTCAGGGGAGCTCTGGATAATTGAAATACCTGAAAAGGAAACGAAATATAGGCATAATACGAGAAAACAATAATAAAAAACCTAATAACATGTGAAATCAGAGTAAAAAAACAAGTGTAAAGTAAGTGTTATCAGTGCCCTCGCTCTCAAGAAGATATCTCTTTTACTGATTGTTGCAGAGATTTCCCTAATGTGCCACTCCTTGGCATTAGAGGAGGCATCACCTACAACCCTTCTTTGGCCCTGCGTCAGTTTGGTTACGCCCGGAGGGATAATCTCCACAATATGCTCATCCAGGGTATTGTGTTCGACTATTCAAATGATCTGCAAGGTTATCACCAGAGGTTCATCCGTGCTTGGGGCATGGTGAAGAAGACTGATAGCAGCACCTTGGGACGCAAGAAATCCATCCCCTTGGAGCCTTACCCTAGATGGGTGCAAGCTCGTGCTCAAAGTCTTATGATGCCATATGCTGATATCCTTCCAGTGATCTCAAAGTCTGTTGTTCAAGAGGACGAGTCTCACATCATTTTCCATCCTGATATGCCAACAAGCTTCAAAGAATTGCAAAATTCTTAGATCCAGCTCAAGGAAGAACGAGACACCTTTGAGAACCAATTATATGCCAGTGAGAAGAAGGTTCTGGAGCTCACAAAGCAGCTTCATAAAGAGCGAAATTTGAACACCTATATTGTGCAAAGAGGATGTGTTTGACCTTTTTGTCTTAGGAGTTTATTTTTGTATTTATTTCCTCCATTGTAAGCCCTAAGAGGCATGATGTAATCAACTTTGATTTATTAATACAATGTGTGTTTCCTTTTGTAAAATCAAATTTGAATATCCTAGTTTTCTTGAAATCATTTGCATATGCATTTTCATTCATCATAACACAAACAGGTTTTTTTTTTCATAACAGGTTTCCTTATCTTTCTAGTGTTTATTTCAGTGAGATGGATATTAAACAAACAATAAAAAATCTTCAAGCACAGAATGCTCAATTCCAACAGATGTTCCTGGCTCTGACTAAAGGACAAGAGAACCTGAAGGCTCTCATGATCAAAGACGGGAAGAAGAAGACAAAGAAAATTGTGGGTGTCCTAAACATGGGAAGAAGGTTCAGAGGACTGGCCAAATGAGCTCTATATTTCGTAACCTCGTCGGGTGAAGGAGATAATCAAGAATAAAAGAACAAGGAAGGAAATGACAAACCAAAGTTTGAGGAAGATGAAGCTGACTACTCTGAAGAATAATGTCCTCTTGTTGATGATAAATACAAATAGCTGGAGGATTGCCTCAATGCTATGGAGATCCAGAGGGTACCCGGGCTGGATTTTGAAGAGCTAGGACTGGTCTTAGAGGTGGTCATCCTGTAGAAATTCAAGGTCCCCACATTTGCTAAGTACGACAGTGTCTCCTGTCCTAAGCTGCATTTAAGGTCATATGTCAGGAAGATTCAACCCTACACTACTGATAGGAATATGTGGGTACATTTCTTCCAAGAAAGTTTGTCGGGGACGCGGTTAGAATGGTTCTATCAGTTGGAAGGAATTAATATTCGCAATTCGGAAGATTTGGCTGCTGCTTTTTACAAGCAATACCAGTATAATGTTGACCTCGCACCAACTTGTACACAACTGCAAAGTATGGCTATGGGTTATGGTGAAGGTTTTAAAAATTAGGCCCATGAATGGAGGGATCTCGTGGGAAGAGTCCAGCCCCCTCTATCTGATAGAGAGCTGGTGGATATGTTCTTAGGCATGTTGTCTGGTCCATTCTTCAACCATTTAATTAGAAGCTCCTCAGCTGGTTTTACTGAGCTGATCTTAACTGGTGAGCGGGTAGAAGCTGGTATTAAGAGTGGCAAGATTCAGAGGGATGCATCCTCAAGTACGATGAAGAAACCCTTCACTAGAAAGAAGGAAGTCAGCACTGCTTATGGCTAGAGAAATCAAAACAAAACTTATCATCGTCCGACGGTAGGGGCTGCTATGATCTCCAATCCTATATCAAATTAACAACGAAACAATCAACGCAAGCCAGATGTACCCAGAACACAGTTCACCCGGATCAACATGACCTTATCCTAGGTATTGCCACACCTGTTGAAGTCCAATATGGTGACTCTAAAGGAAGCTTCCAAGAATCCCAATATTGCATCTCCCAGCTATAACCCAAACGCTCGATGTGCCTATCATTTCGAGAGCCCGGGGCATGATACAAACGATTGTTGGGCTCTGAAAAATAAGGTGCAAGACCTTATCGAGGCGAAAGAGATTGAGTTTGACCTTCTAGAGACACCTAATGTAATAACAGCGCCAATGCCCAAACATGGCCAAGGTGTCAATGTTGTTGATGAAGACCGTTATGTTTCCTCCATGATGAATTAACTACTCCTCTTTTGACTGTTAAAGAGAATCTATTGTGAGTCGGTTTATTTCTGTGCTACAGTGAAGGTTGCCACTTATGTATGTCTCTACCAGATGGCTGTTTGTTGTTAAAAATGGGCGTCCAACGCCTGATGGTTAACAAAGAAATTATGTTCGAAAAAATTCCCCTTACAAGAAGTTATTATGAAGATGTCTCGATAATCACCATTTCCGACAATACTCCCAGGGTTTGCACCAAAAGACCCGTCAGGATTACATTTGTTCCCAAGTTTGCTCCCTTGATCATCACCATGTCGGGGCCAATACCATATTCCTCGAATAAAGTTGTTCCCTTGAATTATGGGGTTGACATCTATTACCATGGAACCAAGCAAGACCTGTTGGCTATTGAAGACAAAGTTGCTGAAGATATTGATCCTGACGTTGACAATATCGTCAGGACCAGTAAAATTACGAGAAACAGAAGAGTCTTCTCTCCCGAGATCTCTCCAAAAACTGTTGCTATTCCTGTAATTATTCCTGCTGCTGCTCCTGTCAGTATTCCCATTGTTACTCCTATTGTTAGTCCTGCTATTATCCCTGCTACTGAGTCGGCTGAGACACGGGGCAAAGAGGTATTGGTTGAGCCTGTCCAGACGAAGGCGCATCCAGAAGCCATTTTTGAGACTTATAAAAAGGAGATGGAAGAGATATTAAAGATAATCAAGAAGAGTGATTATAATATCATGGAACAATTGGGGCAGACCTCGTCAAAAATCTCAATGATGGCCTTACTTTTATGCTTTTAAGCCCATGCTAAGGATTTAGTAAAATTCCTGAAGTCTGCCCATGTGCCTCAAGAGACCTCTGCTGATCGATTCGAGAATTGTGTAGCCAACTTGACTGCTAATAATGGACTGGGTTTTTCTGATGCTGATTTAACTCCCAAAGGAAGGAAACACAATGATACCCTGCATGTCTCCATCGAGTGCAGGGGCAATACCCTAGCTCACGTTCTAGTGGATATAGGTTCATCGCTGAATGTCTTGCCCAAGAATGCTCTAGACAGGTTGGGTTGCAAAGGACTCACACTAAAGCCTAGTAACATTATGGTGAGGGCCTTCGACGGTTTTAAAAGAATGGTGCACGGGGAGGTGGACATCCCTATCAAGGTTGGTACTCAGACTTTTAGTTCCACTTTCTATATGATGGACATCTGCCCATCTTATTCCTGTCTATTTGGTCGACCTTGGATCCACGGGGCTGGTGCGGTTACTTCTACCCTGCATCAGATGTTGAAATACCCAGTCAATGGGAAAATTATCACAGTCCATGAGGAGGAGGAATACATGGTAAAACACCTGAACTCTTTCAGATACATCGAAATGGACGGCGAGTTCATTAAGACCCCCTGTCAGAACTTTGAAAAGGTTCCATAAACCGTTGCTATAAGCAAGACTACTTCCCAGGCCCTGAAGATTACCAGACCTCCACTGAAGATGGCTTCTCTGAAGGATGCCAAGGCAGTAGTCGAAGAATATGGGTGTATAATTTGGGGCCAACTTTCGGATATTCCATACAAATCTGACAAATTTGGTTTGGGTTTTACTTCAAGAGCCCAGAGAGCTGTTCTTCATGCTCGTGTCAGGGGACCACCTTTACGGATTAGTAACCAGGGAGTCAATGCTCTGGAAGATAGTGATAGTGATTATGACCTAGACAAGTGGATCTTCCCAACCATCAGCGGTGGACTCAGTAATTAGGAGGCCAAAGATTTTGTGCCCATTACTTTTATTCAAGAGTAGTTTGTCTTTTTGTTTTTGAGGATATGTAATATTTGAACAATTGAAACTTTAAAGTCTTGTGTGAAGATGTGAAAAACACAAGAAGGGGAGTTGAATTGTAAAACTTAAATCAAATGCTTAGACAACACGGTATTTTTATCCTGGTTCGTTCGATCTCAAACTACTCCAGTCCACCCGTCAAGGTGATTTCGCCTCTCTCCAACGAGATCTTAATCCACTATATTCAAAGGATTACAACAGCTACTTTAACAACTGTTAAAGCCTTCTTGAGTATAACCACAAACCGGTTTATCTCAAGGAAATCTCTTACAAAATAATTGAACAAGAATGTGTTAACGTTTTCTAATAAAACACTATATCACAACTGTGATAATACACAATTTAAGCTTGGAATAAAACTGAATTTGCTTAACGCGTTTGAGTAAGCGAGGTTTTGATGGCTTGGCAAATTGTGAGTGCATGCGTTCGTCTTTTATCAAGCAGCATTGTTTATATAGCAAAGGTAGAGATACGTTGTCCATAAAACACTTTTACTGATAATAACGTACTTTCCTTTTGAAGAAAATCTTGTATGAATAAAGCCGTTAGTAATTAATTCTGTCTTGAATGCTTAATAACGCTTCAGAGTCTTCTTTGCTTATGGTAGCGCTTCAGAGTGTTCTTTGCTTTAACTTAAGATGACGCTTTAGAGTGCTGATGACTTGGTAGAGATCTTTGATCAGAGTCAGAGTGTATATGTTTATGCGCAGATTCTGGTCATCAAGCTTCAGCGTATGTTCTGGTAGCTTCAGCGTGTAGCACATGTTACTGATCATCTGATGCTGACATATTGTAGCACATGTGTGATACGGTGGGAGAACTGACTATGGTTTTGCGTTTGTTTTCGCAAATGTTTCGGTTGAGCAAGAGTCGCCACCGACTTTTTATTTTATCCTAAGGAAAGGTTTAAAAAGCACAGCAAAAACCTTTGAGATTTTTCTTGGGTTCGGGGAGTAGATTATAGAAAGGGAAGGTATTAGCACCCTTTCTATCCATGGTTATCCATGGGCTCTTAGGTACTTGCTTAGATCAACTTGCCTTGGTTTTCAATTGTTTGAAATGGTGCTTTGTGTGTGGCTTTTGAAAAATGTTTTGAAAAAGATGCCTTGTCTAGGCTACCCTTGTAACAATTCTTTACTCGAATATTTTACAAAAGGTGTTTGTCTTTTTGAAAAGATGTTTCAAGGTTTTTTGAAAGTTTGTTTTGAAAGTGTTTGTGAAGTGTGGTTTGAAAAATAGGCAAGTGTTTTGTTTTGCAAGTTGACAAGTACTTAAGAGCTATCTACCCTAAAGTTCTCAAAGATTTTTGCTATGTTTTAACCCTTTTAACAATTTTGTTCCACCATTGCATTTGGTGGACAATCTTGTGTTTAGGAGGTGAAAGGGACGGGCGCGGGTCATCGTTTAGACCATAATTGCAATAGTGCTAAGTATCTTTGGGCAATTTTTCCTTGAAAGGGACTTGATCATTTTAGGCAACTTTTTGAAAGCGTCATCGAGGGACTATGATCATTTGAATTGTGTTTGTTTTGCCCAAAGAGACCTAACATGCAATATGGCCCATTTATTGAAGGCAACAAGTGGAATACCCTAGGGGTGCAAGTGTGATATGTGTTGTCCATTTTCATGCTTTGATTATCTTTGAAATTAGATCAAACTATTTTGTTCTTTTTATTTGCATACAAACCCTAATTCTAACATGGTATATTTAGAAAGTGTTAAAGTGCGAAAAGTAAAATTCCTACACTATTACAACACAATATGGGAAGGGGGGTACAAATGTTCAAATGGGGGTTTTGACAAGAAATTTAAACCTAGCTATTACATCAATTTGGAATTTATTTACAAGATAATTAATTGCATAAATTAAATGGAAAATAAAATAAAGATGCAAAAATGCAAAAAGGGTTTTTATATGTATGTAAAAAGGTATTTTTTATGTCCAATAAACAAAAATAAAAAAAAGTATTATTTTTGGAGTTTTTGTATTTTAAGGGTAAAACCCTAATTTTTATTAAGTAAATATATATATTATTTAATTTATACAAGTATTTATTTATTATATACAAAAAATAAAATAAAATGAAGTATATTTATAAAAAGTATTTTTTTGAGGTCAAATATTAATAAAATAAAAAATGTATATATTTTTTGTATTATTTACCTAAATATACTAATATATATAAATATCTTTATTATTTACTAAATAAATATTATATATACAAAATAATAATATTTAATATTTATAAAAAAATATTTTTTGATACAAAATGTTTTCAAAAGAGAAAATGAAATAAAAATAAGAAATAAAATATATTTGCATTATTTTTTCTAGTTTTTTTCTAAATAATAGTATATATATTATTTATGTACAAATGGTTTATATGAACAAATAAATGCTTAAAAATATAAAAATGGTGTAAAAATAATTTTTTATGTTTTTAATATTATGAGGAAAAATAAATAAACCAAAATGAAAAAAGAAAAGTCAAAAAATCATTAAATCAAACAAAATGGGCTCAGGGGGTATGAAATCAAAAATATGGTGTGAAAAGAAATACAAAAGCAGGCCCAGCCCATGAAGACCTTTCTTCAACCTCCAGCCAGCTTCTTGTTCAACAAACACGCGCCTGTACTCAAATTCAAATATCTGGATTCTTTGATCTTTTGCACAAACTTTCAACATAAGAAATGTTAAGCATTGAATCACGATTCTAAATATGTAAAGAAATCATCCTAACTCTCAGAAATGAGAGAGAATTTTAACATTCCCAAATCTTGACCTAACTTTTCTTCCATATTCAGACCTTAAATTCTCATAGCTCGGGCAAAATAAATGAAAAGTAAAAGCATGTACAGATTCAGGGGCATGAGTAGAACACTTCTTATTCACAAACTTAGAGCTAATGATGCCTACACTAAGAGTTAGAAGTTCAAGAAGATACCTGTTCAGTTGAAGTTCTATCTGGCAATGGGGGAGCTTTCAGGGCAAGATGATGATCTGTACGGCTTGCCTGAAGTGTAGTGATGTTATTCCAATGCTTACTTTGCTTTGAAACACCTTGAATCGAGCTATGGACCTTCAACTGCAAAACAAGAAAGTGAAAATGGTGGAACTGGTTAGAGGAGTTACAGGTCGTGTTTTATGTTTTGGTTAGCTTCAAGTGATGCTAGGGAATGTGTTTGATGGGCTTTTAGCAAGAATGCATGAAAGGAATGAGAGATGGCACTCAAACTGCAGTAAGAGCTCTGTTTGGGAAGTTTGATGGTGATTTTGAGTTTGTGGAGGTATTGGAGGTG
Source organism: Vicia faba (assembly GCA_948472305.1). Classification (NCBI taxonomy): domain Eukaryota; kingdom Viridiplantae; phylum Streptophyta; class Magnoliopsida; order Fabales; family Fabaceae; genus Vicia; species Vicia faba. Next base: position 1,578,102,443 of record OX451738.1, on the reverse strand, counting down.
TTGGAGTCGTGTGCTAGCTCAGTTAGGATGTCTTGAATGTGTACAAGATATTTGCTTAAGGGTTCTAATGCTGAGATGAAAGTTGTGTTGTGATATCCTATGTTTCTTAACACTTAAGCAAGCAAAGGACAAGTTGTGTTCTAGTCAGGTAGAGGCCCCCTAAACATGCTGCAAAACCTTGTCTTGATCAGAGTGATTAGTCCCTAAACTTGTGCCAAGGGGATTTGATCTGTACTTCTTGGATTTCCATTTTGACATAAAGCTTACTTTTGCAAAAATGGTTAAAGTGCTTTATCTAAAAATGGATTAAACCACTATGCAATGCTTGAACACATAGAACATGGTCTTGGCACAATGAGTTTGCATTAAATATATGAGTGTTGAATGGTTTAGAGGCCTGTAATCAAGTGGCATGCTGATTTGGGAAATTTGCACAAGTTATGAACATGGAAATTGGCCAATTCAAAAGTGAGTTTTTGCCATATTGCAAAATTCGATTCTCTCAAGTCATGAGGTTGTTTGATGAGTTCTTGGACATTTTGGAAAGCTTGGAATATTTACTACAATCCATCTTTGAAATGCAAATTGAAATTCCAAGGGGAAGTATGTGAAAAATGGTCTTGAAGTTAGGTAAAAACCTTGCCTAAAAAGGTCAAAATTTCACTAAGTTAAGAATGGTTTAGTACCCTTGTTCCAAAAATTGTAACTTGAGATACAAGCTTCTTTTGGGAAAACTTTGTGAATCAAAGTTGTAGATCATGCAATAGGCTACAACTTTCATGTTTTGACTTTTGCTTGAATCCAAATGAATCTTGGTGAGAAAGTGGGGCAAAGTTGGGGAAAAAATTAGGGTTTTTCATAACTTTGAAAAATTCTAAGTTATGAAAAATTCTCATTTCAAACCCTAATTTGCATTTTTTGATTTCTTGGTGAACAAGTTTCATGATTTGGCATGTTTTGATGAAAAATGAATCTTGACTCTTGATTTTGATCAAAAAGTCAAAGTAGGGATGTCAGTTTGGACCTGTTAATGGGGATCCCCGCGGGGAACGCCCCGTTCGGGGCCCCAAAGATGGGGAATTTTCCCCCGTGGGGGCGGGGATGGGGAGAAAAATTCCCCCGAGGGCATTTCGGGGACGGGGACGGGGAATACACCCCCCGCCCCGCGGGGACCCCTCCCCGCCTATTATTTTAATATAGTTAATTTAATATATATATTTTAGATTAGGTTTTTTAGTCATTTCCTTTATGTTTATTTATAAAAATAAATAAATAAATATTCATGTATTTATTAAGAGAGAGAAATGTAAATATTAGACCCTAAAAAAGTTGAAGCGTTTCATTTTCTTCTGCCAGACATTTAGAGTCTCACACGTTAGACTCCTTTTTTTCTTCTCCAGTCAAATCTCCATTCATCTTCCTCTTCCAATTCCGTCTTCTCTATTTGGTGTGCTTCCATTATTCACAGCTCTTACAATTATCCCTTATTAGTTTTGATGAAGTATAGTTTTTTAAGCATAATTATGTTGTTGGATTTTTTTAGTTGTTTAGGCATATTGTTACTTTAAAAAGTATTATAGTTCATTTTGTTGAATTTTATAGCATTTTATAGAAATTTATAAAAAAAATATTATTATTTTGTGTTCCATTAGTATTTTTAATAAAAAATAATAAATGTCAAATACTAGTATTTTTTAATAACATAATAAATATGTGAATTCTTTGTGCTTTTTATTTTTATAGAAAATATAAACATTTTAAAAAAATAAAATATTAATGAATAAATGTAGGATCTATGGGGATCCCCGCGGGGAACGGGGATCCGCGGGGAACGGGGATGGGGATAGAAATTCCCCCGTGACGGAGATCGGGGACGGGGAATGAATTTGATGGCGGGGAAAAAGATGGGGAAGTGTCCCCCCGGCCCCGCCCCGCCCCATTGACATCCCTAAGTCAAAGTTTGACTTTTCAGTATACAGTCAAAATTGATCAATTGACTGGGAAATTCAACTGTCAATCTTGTGTACTTGGGATCTTTTGAACTTGTTGAGCATGTCAAGACAATTCCATGGGGTCCTTGAGTCCATATGTGAGCTTGGTTTGCCATTGGCTAGGTTAAACAGTCAAAAATTGCCTTTGTGCAGTCAAAACCCTAAAAATGACCATTTTGCCCTTTTGGTGATCTGATCAAATTTCTTGTGGAATTATGATCCAAACTTGATCAAATGATCCATGTGAGTTTATAATGTTGATGTGGGTCCATTTTCATGAGGTTTGACTGTCAATTGGCCACAGTTGACTTTTTCCCCAATACAGCTGATTTCTAGGTCAACTGTCCAATTGACTGGGCAAAACTTGGAATCAAGACTTGAAACTTGATATGGATAAACTTGGGAGTCCAATATGAAGCAAGAAAGTCATCCTAGGCATTTTAGGTCAAAACATCTTTGTGCAAACATAAACCCTAATTTGGGTCAACAGTGCAAGGAGAAGTCTTGAGCAGATGAAACCCTAACTGGATCTTGATCTCCAAGGGCTTTGTGATGAGAAATCAATGAGAAATGGGAGGGCAAATTTTGGGGTACAACAACATGTTACTGATCTTCTGATGCTTCTGATGCTGATGCTGATTCCATCAGAACTTTTGTATATACAAAACATAATTTTAAGCAGTATATTTGTCTTATATATAAATCTTACAATTTATTTATTCTTTGTATTTTGTTATCATCAAAACTCTAATTAAGGGTTGTAGAATCAAACTATGTTCTAACAATCTCCCCCTTTTTGATGATGACAAAAACCAGATTTTTCAATTAAAAATAAAGAATAAAAATTATAGAATTAAGAAGAGAAAACTCCCCCTGAGTTGATTACTTCCCTTTAATTCCATGAGTCTTTGAGCATCAGAACCTTACTGTATCTTTCCTCGGAGTTTTGTACCTGTTCAAGCTTTTCAAAAGAGAAAAAATTTAAATAGATCAGAATGTTTGAGACTTATGTCTCAGTAATCCGTTATTGAAAAATATCATTATTTCTCCCCCTTTTTGTCAGTTATCAAAAAGAACAAATAAGCATAGCCAAAATGCATTTATATTGAAAACCAGAAGCAATGATAAGTTCAGAATAATGTAAAAATATTACAGATAAACAAGTTATGAAAACAAGGAAATTCTAAGAGGGAGGAGGAAGACGTGTGAACAAAGCCTCCAACATGCTCTTGATCTGGGTGTTGGTTTCCTGTTGCTGGGTTAACATGCTCTTGATTTCATCAATTTTGTTGTCCTGTTTATCCATTCTTTCATTCATCAACATATCAGATCTTTTCAGTTCTTCTAGAGTCTGTCTGTCAAGGGAGGAAGCTTGAGGATCTTCAGAAACAGGATGCTTCTCAGAGCTTTCTGCAATATCTTCTTCTTGGCCCAGTTCTTCAGCAGGAACCATCTTCTCTTGAGTATCAGGTTGAACTTTGGATGCTGGACGATGTTCAGACCAGGGAGCATTGTATAGAGTGAGAACTTCTTCCTTAAGTAGCTTGCTCAGAACTGGACCTTTAATTTCTTTCAGTAGATTGCTGAAGTTCTGTTGAGCTTGTCCGTAGCTCTGTTCTTGCAACTTATAAGTTTCAGAGCATACCCATCTTCTGAACTTTGTCCAAAGGTAGTCTGATACAGCAGGATCAACCAGTTCAAGACTAGCTTGTTTCAGAGAAGTGATCTACTTCTGTACTTCTGTTTCAAATGTCAATAAGATGGTACCAACATCTGGATGTTTTGGTTTTGGGATAGCTGTTTTGTGGGTTATGGCAGCAAGACGTTCAAAAACTGTTAAGTCAATGACAGTCTTGATGTTGTCTTCTGGATTGTTCTTTGGTGAGGGAGTGGGAGAGTCATGAATTATGATTGGACTAGATGGGGAGTTTGGTGGAGTTGATTCTGGTGAAGAGGGAAGTTGTGGAAAATTCACAATGGTACCAAGTGGCATATGAATGGCCAGAGGTTCTGTGATTCCAAGAATGGGAATGGTATCAGAATCAACAGTTTGATTTGATTGATCGTTATGATGTTCTGGTTCAGGGGATTCAGAAGGTTGAGCCTCAGAAGTTTGAACTTCTGGTTGAAATGGTTCAGGTTGTGGAGAAGGTGGATTAATTTCTGGTTGGGGAGATGAAGGTAGTGGGATTTCTGGTTCTGGAGAGAGGGGAATTTCTGGTTGTGGTGAGAGGGGAATTTCTGGTTGTGCTTCTGTGGTGGTTTTAGGGTTTGTATTTTCTGGCATGGGAGCAGAAGTATGTTGGTCTATATTAGATAGAACTTTTGCAAGTTCTTGTTGGGTTACTTCAATATTTGGATTTTGAGGTTGGGAGCGAGATCTTCTAAGAGTTAAGGATCCAGAGGGGTCAAAATCAATGTCAAAGTCATCAAAAGTTTGTGGTGTGGGGTTTTCAGATGGAGTGGGAATTGGTATAGATGTTGATACAACAATTGAATCTAAAACAGTTACAGAAGAAGGATTACCTATCTTTTTAGGAGTCTGCTGGGATGATCCTTCTGCTACAGCTTTCCTTTTCTTGGTTTTCTTCAGCACAACTTCTGGAGCCTTCTGCTGCAGATCTTGAATGTTCAAATTTGGTGCTGTACCATCCGCCTTGCAAGCATCCAGATATCTGACTATTATATTTGGTTTAGAATCAATCTCTGAGAACAGAGGGAAGTTATCCAGAGGGACTCTTCTGCTGGAGATCGTTGCAAAAGAAGTGACGCTGGGTTCCTTCTTGATGTTCTCAATCAACTTCATCTTCTTCAAATTCTTTGCATTCAGCTGTTTGCCAACAGTAGCTTCCAAAGAGCTGATTTCCTGAGCCTCTGTAAGATGATCAATCAGCTTATTCTCTGTTAGAATATCTGATATAAGTCTTCCTAGGGGTATCCAGTCCCTTTTTGTGCGCTCCTCTTCTCTGGTTTCTTTAACACTTGTCCTGAGATGGTTAAACAGCAGATGAGCCAGATTTACCTTAATCTTCTGAGAGATGAAATAGATCAGAAATTGCTGATCAATATTAATGTAGTCAGGAGAGCTGGTAGGCTTCCTGTGGTTTATGCATCCCAGAATGATCTTGGCCCATATTCTGTGATAATCTTTTAAATCCCTTATCTTGCTGGAGGGAAGCCCCAGAGTGAAGATTTCTCTAGCAATTAGGGCAACATCAACGCATCTTTCAGCCATGTCAATGCAACGAACACCACCACCATTGTAGCCTATTAATCTTGCAATGAGGTCCTCAGTGATAACTATCTTCTTCCCCATAATGTATGAGGTGACTTGGTGGTTGGAAGATGAAGCATAAATCCAAAATTCCTTTACCAGAATTGGGAATGTTGGACCCACCAATCTGTCAAAATATTTTTCCCAGCCTTGAGCTTTAACTTCTTCAGAGAGATTGAACCCATTCTCTTGAAGACTGTTGAAATTCACGATCAATTCTGACAGAACTTTTAGATTTTTGATTGGTGTGAGAAGCGTTCTGTAGGGTTCTTCATACTGTTCAGAGGAACCTGTTTTCTGAGAAATGGAAGTGGGGATGCTTGAGGAAGCCATGTTCACATGAAGGTTTTGAGAAAAATGAAAGGGTTTTGAGAAATTATGCAAACTGAAATCAGTGAGTTTGAGAGAAAATGAAAGTGAAGGTAAAAGTGTGTAAATGGTGAGAAATGTGTTTAAATAGATTTCTAAACAATTTTGAAAACATAAACGGTAAGAGAGAGAAATTAATTATAATGATTATTAGCATTTAATGATAGTTGATTTTGGGGGATTCAGAAAGATATTGGAACGGTTACCCATGACATGTGTCTCAATGCATCCAATCAGTGTTTTTGCCCTTTCAGAAACGTGAACGCGTGTTCAGCCTCAGAAAGTAGCTGATGACTGGATGACACTTGTTTGCTTGAGTGAACTGCACATTTCTATCCTTGAAATGAAGCGCTCAGATCTTCATGGATAGATTCTGATACAATCTGTACTTCTAAAGATCTGAAGAAAGATTGATCAGTAGTTCACAGAAAAATAAACAAAGTTCTGAAGGTTAAGATATGGAATCAAAACAGTTTTATTCTGGGCAGAGCTTCATGCTGAGATGTTTCAGAATGAAGTTGAACCTATCTTCAGAAAGAGGTTTTGTAAAAATATCAGCCCATTGTTGGTCTGTGTTAATAAATTTTAAATTTAGAATCCCTTTCTGAATATAGTCCCTAATAAAATGATGTTTTATTTCTATATGCTTAGCCCTAGAATGCAAAATAGGATTTTTACTAAGACAAATAGCAGAAGTATTGTCACAGAGGATAGGAATGTTACTCTCAAATATCTGGAAGTCCTCAAGTTGACTTTTCATCCAGAGCATTTGGGTGCTGCATCCAGCTGTGCTATGTATTCAGCTTCTGCTGTTGATAGAGCAATTATGGATTGTCTTTTGCTGGACCATGAGATCAGATTTTCTCCCAGAAACTGGCAGCTTCCAGAAGTGATTTTACGTTCTACTCTGTCTCCAGCGAAATCAGCATCACAGTATCCTATCAAACTGTAATCACTTGATTTTCTATAAAACAAACCCAGATTAGTAGTACCTTTCAGATACTTGAAAATTCGCTTAACTGCTGTTAAGTGAGATTCTCTAGGATCTGATTGGAATCTAGCACAAATGCAAACACTGAATAGAGTGTCAGGCCTTGAAGCCGTCAGATATAGAAGAGAACCAATCATACCTCTGTAGACCTTCTGTTCTACCTTTTTACTTACCTTTTCTCTTTCCAGAATGCACGTGGGATGCATTGGAATCTTTGATGGCTTACATTCTAAGAGATCAAATTTCTTCAGAAGTTCTCTAACATATTTGCTCTGATGAATGTAAGTTCCTTCTGGGGTTTGATTAATCTGAATGCCCAGAAAGAATTTTAGTTCCCCCATTAGGCTCATCTCAAATTATGCCTGCATACATTTAGCAAACTTTCTTCCCAGAGAGGGTTTAGTGGATCCAAATATAATGTCATCAACATAAATCTGACATACTAAAATGTCATTCTTAACTGTCTTACAGAACAAGGTTGTGTCCACTTTCCCTCTGGTGAATTCCTTTTCTTATAGGAAGTTACTTAGTCTTTCATACCAAGCTCTGGGAGCTTGTTTCAGACCATATAGTGACTTCTTTAGTTTAAAAACATATTCTGCATTTTTTGGAACTTTCAAAACCAGGGGGTTGGTGCACATATACCTCTTCTTCTATATAGCCATTTAAGAATGCACTCTTAACATCCATCTGATACAGAGTGATGCCTTTATTAACAACAAATGAGATTAAGAGTCTGATAGATTCTAACCTGGTGACTGGAGCAAAGGTTTCTGTATAGTCTATTCCCTCTTGCTGACTATAACCTTGTGCTACCAGTCGTGCTTTGTTTCTGATGACTTCACCTTGTTCGTTCAGTTTGTTTCTGAACACCCATTTTATTCCAATGACGTTGAATCCTTTTGGTTTAGGAACTAGATCCCATACGTCATTTCTTGTGAATTGATTTAGCTCCTCTTGCATTGCTAGAATCCAGTCATTGTCCAGAAGTGATTCATCAATTGTAGTTGGTTCAATTAGAGAAACCAGTCCCATGAGGGATTCTTCAGAGTTTCTGAAGCTAGATCTTGTTCTAATTGGATCTTCCTTTCTTCCTAAGATTGTTTCTTCTGGGTGATCCATGCTGCTTCTGGATCGTCTTTTCTGAAGTTGATCAACAGAAGGTGCTGGATTGCTTGCAGTGACTCTTTCTGATGTTGAGGGAGTGTCTCTGTTGAGAGCTTCTGATGATTTGTCTTTAGTACCTGTGAGTTCAACTTCCATACCTGCAAGGAATTCATTCTGCTTTGACTTTTGAGAGTCAAGCTTATCATCAAAACGAACACTGATTGACTCTTCCACAATATGTGTTTCTGTATTGTATACTCTGTACCCTCTTGAGCGTACATAATATCCTAACATAATACACTTTTGTGCTTTAGAGTCAAACTTGTTCAAATAATTTTTTGTATTCAGAATAAAACATGTACATCCAAATGGGTGAAAATAGGAAATGTTGGGTGTTTTGTTCTTCCACAATTCATATGGAGTCTTTTCCAGAATAGGTCTTGTGGAGATTCTATTCTGAATGTAACACACTGTGTTTATTGCCTCTTCCCAGAAGATCTTAGCAACGTTAGTCTCGTTGATCATGGTTCTGGCCATTTCTTGCAATGTTTTGTTCTTTCGTTCTACAACTCCATTTTGCTGGGGAGTTCTAGGATAAGAGAAATCATGCAGAATGCCTTTGTCATTAAAGAATGACTCAAAATCTTTGTTTTCAAACTCTCCACCATGATCACTTCTGACTTTGACGATTCTAAGATCCTTTTCATTCTGAACTTGGTTGCAGAAGGTGACAAACACAGAGTGTGACTCGTCCTTGTGTCTTAAGAACTTTACCCAAGTCCATCTGCTATAGTCATCTACGATTACTAACCCATACTTCTTGCCACTGACTGAAGCAGTTTTAACTGGTCCAAATAAGTCAATGTGCAGAAGTTCTAATGGCTTGGAGGTGGAAACAACGTTTTTGGATTTGAAAGCTGGTTTTGCAAACTTGCCTTTCTGACATGCTTCACATAGAGCATCTGAATTGAACTTCAGGTTAGGAAGTCCTCTGACCAGATTGAGTTTGTTAATCTGAGATATTCTTCTCATACTAACATGTCCCAATCTTCTGTGCCAGATCCATTGCTCGTTGTTAACAGACAGAAGACACTTTACATTCTGACTTTTTAGTTCAGAAAGTTTTATTTTATAAATGTTGTTTTTCCTCTTTCCATTAAATAGGATAGTCCCATCTTTCTGACTAACAGCTTTGCATGAATTTTGATTGAAGATTATATCATAACCGTTATCACTTAATTGACTTATGGATAACAGGTTATGCATTAATCCATCTACTAATAAAACATTACTTATAGAGGGAAGATTTCCATTACCTACTGTTCCAGAGCCAATGATCTTTCCTCTCTGATTGCCTCCAAAACCTGCGTGGCCTCCAGGCTTAAGTTCCAGGCTTTGGAACATATGCCTTCTTCCCGTTATGTGTCGTGAGCAGCCAGAGTCCAGGTACCATGATTGGTGTTTTTGCTTTGCTGCTAAAGATATCTGCCACATGTATCATTTTATCCTTAGGTACCCATATTTTCTTGGGTCATGATTTGTTAGTTTTACCAAAACTCTGGTTGAATTTTGGTTTGACAGAGTAATCATTACTTGTATATTTTATGTCATGTGTGTGCCCATATATAAAGTGTGAATCAAGTGGAGTACGTTTTATAACTAAATCCATGACATTTTTTGGTGTAGGTACCTTACCTTGATATCCTATCCCTTTTCTGCCATTTCTGCTAACTCCATAGATCATTGAAGTCATTTTGCTTCTGTCTATGTTTTTAGCTAGAAACTTCTGAAATCTGTGATCATACTCCTTGATAATCTCATCAGCACTGCTGGGAGTTTCAGGGATTGTTTCCTTCTAAGAGTTTTGCAATTGGTTTTCTAATTTTGAAATTTTATCTTTTAACTCAGAATTCTCCAATTTGAGACTGTCAGTCTTATCAGAGTCAGAAGCAAGATTCCTTTTCAGGTTTCTGAATTTGACTCTGATCTGCTGATATCTTTCCAGAATTTCATTAAGGCTTTCAGCTAGTTCAGCCTTAGTAAAATTTATAGTAAAGTTAGGGAATACCTCTTCTGTATCTGATTCAGATTCTGACTCAGAAGCTTCACTGTCTTCTGTTATGTTTGCCATGAGAGCTATGTTTGCTCTTTCATCATCTGATTCTGAGTCAGCTTCAGATATGTCAGAATCATCCCATGTAGCCATGAGACTTTTCTTCTTTTCCTTTCCAAACTTCTTTTTGGGCTTTTCCTTCTGAAGCTTTGGGCAATCACTTTTGTAGTGCCCTTACTTGTTACATTCATAGAAGATGATGTCTTTGTTGTTTGGCTTTCTGTTTCCTGAAGAACCTTCAGATCTTCTGTGTCCAGAGGAGGATTCTGACCTTCTGTATCTGGAGAAGGATTCATTCTGATTTTATGATCTTCTGGGATTCCTGAACTTCCTTTGCCTCTGTTTCCACAATTGGTTCACCCTTCTGGAGAGGAGAGATAGTTCATCTTCTTCTGATGAGGACCCATCAGAGGTTTCTTCCACAGCTTGCAAAACTTTGGAGTCAGATTTTCTGTTAGATTTTAAAGCTAATGGCTTACCTTGCTTTTGAGGTTCATCTGCTTCTAGCTCTATCTCGTGACTTCTGAGGGAGCTGACAAGTTCCTCCAGAGAGATTTTGTTGAGATCCTTGGCTAGCTTAAGCGCTGTGACCATTGGCCTCCATTGTTTTGGAAAGCTTCTGATGATCTTCTTAACATGATCAGCAGTAGAATACCCTTTGTCAAGAACTTTCAGACCAGCAACCAGAATTTGAAATCTTGAAAACATATTTTCTATTGATTCACTCTCTTCCATCTTGAATGCCTCATACTTCTGAATGAGTGCAAGGGCTTTGGTTTCTTTGACTTGAATGTTGCCTTCATGCGTCATTCTCAGAGAGTCAAACATATTCTTTGCAGTGTCTCTGTTTGATATCTTCTTATATTCTGAATAAGAGATGCCGTTGAGAAGAATTGTTCTGGCCTTGTGATGATTTCTGAACTCACGCTTTTGCTGATCAAACATTGTTTTCCTGTCAATCTTCTGACCACTTCCATCCACTGGGTGCGTGTATCCATCAGTCACCATGTCCCACAGATCAGCATCATGGGCCAGAAAGAAACTCTCAATTCTGTCTTTCCAGTAGTCAAAGTTCTCTCCATCAAAGACTGGAGGTTTGCCACTGAATCTGTCTCTTTCTTCATTGTTGTCATTGCTGATGTTTTGATTTGGTCCTGCCATTGTGTTTTTCTGACGCTGGATCTTGTACTGACACGGTTAAGTGTTATAAGCTTAGAACCAGGCGCTCTGATGCCAATTGAAGATGTGAAAAACACAAGAAGGGGGGTTGAATTGTAAAACTTAAATCAAATGCTTAGACAACACGGTATTTTTATCCTGGTTCGTTTGATCTCAAACTACTCCAGTCCACCCATCAAGGTGATCTCGCCTCTCTCCAACGAGGTCTTAATCCACTATATTCAAAGGATTACAACAGCTACTTTAACAACTGTTAAAGCCTTCTTGAGTATAACCACAAACCGGTTTATCTCAAGGAAATCTCTTACAAAATAATTGAACAAGAATGTGTTAACGTTTTCTAATAAAACACTATATCACAACTGTGATAATACACAATTTAAGCTTGGAATAAAACTGAATTTGCTTAACGCGTTTGAGTAAGCGAGGTTTTGATGGCTTGGCAAATTGTGAGTGCATGCGTTCGTCTTTTATCAAGCAGCCTTGTTTATATAGCCAAGGTAGAGATACGTTGTCCATAAAACACTTTTACTGATAATAACGTACTTTCCTTTTGAAGAAGATCTTGTCTGAATAAAGCCGTTAGTAATTAATTATGTCTTGAATGCTTAATAACGCTTCAGAGTCTTCTTTGCTTATGGTAGCGCTTCAGAGTGTTCTTTGCTTTAACTTAAGATGACGCTTCAGAGTGTTGATGACTTGGTAGAGATCTTTGATCAGAGTCAGAGTGTATATGTTTATGCGCAGATTCTGGTCATCAAGCTTCAACGTATGTTCTGGTAGCTTCAGCGTGTAGCACATGTTACTGATCATCTGATGCTGACATATTGTAGCACATGTTACTGATCTTCTGATGCTTCTGATGCTGATGCTGATTCCATCAGAACTTCTGTATATACAAAACATAATTTTAAGCAGTATATTTGTCTTATATATAAATCTTACAATTTATTTATTCTTTGTATTTTGTTATCATCAAATTTCTAATTAAGGGTTGTAGAATCAAACTATGTTCTAACATTGTGTCTTACCCGAGGCACAACGGTCTATTTTGTGAGGGTCATTACTCCATTTTCATATATCATTAATAAAACATTGTATGTTTTGCATACAAATTTTACGCTCTTTGTTTTTCTTTTCTACCTCTTTACTTTATCAAAAAATATACAGTTATGCTATGACACACACCCATAAATCAAACTGCAGATTCACATCTACTATGGATCCCATTGATAACGATTTTTCTATTGTCCATTATGACTTTGAAAATCCGATCTACCAAGCCAAGAACGGAGGTGAAGAAGATTGTGAAGTACTAGGAGAAATTGCCAGACTATTACAATAGGAAGAAAGGGCAATACAGCCTCATGAAGAGCTGGTTGAGACAGTTAACTTGGGTACTGAAGAGGACAAGAAGGAAGTCAAGGTAGGTGCCAATCTGGAGCATAGCGTCAAGGAGCATTTAATTCAGATACTACATGACTATGTTAAGGTCTTTTCCTGGTCATACGAAGACATGCTAGGACTCGACACTGATATCGTGGTTCATCGTCTGCCGACAAAAGAAGACTTCCCTCCAGTGAAACAAAAGGTTCGTCGTATGCGACCAGAAATGTTTGAAAAGATCAAGGCTGAAGCCATGAAGTAGTTCAACATCGGATTCTTAGCTGTCACTTCTTATCCATAATGGGTTGCTAATGTCATTCCTATACCTAAGAAGGACGGTAAAGTACGTATGTGTATGGATTAGAGACCTGAATAGGGCGAGCCCCAAGGATGACTTTCCGCTTCCCCATATTAGTATTCTGGTTGACAACACCGCATAACACAAGGTATTATCCTTCATGGATGGTTTCTCCGAGTACAATCAGATCAAAATGGCACCTGAGGACATGGAGAAAACGACCTTCGTCACGCAGTGGGGCACTTTCTGCTACAAAGTTATGCCATTTGGGTTAAAAAACGCCGGGGCAACCTATCAGCGTGCCATGGTGGCTTTGTTTCATGATATGATCCATCACGAGATAGAGGTCTACGTGGATGATATGATAGCCATATCTCAAACTGAAGAGGAACACCTTGACCACCTGCAGAAGCTATTTGAAAGACTGAAGAAATACAAACTAAGGTTGAACCCGAATAAATGCACCTTTGGAGTAAGATCCGGCAAGCTCTTAGGATTTGTTGTCAGTGGAAAAGGTATTGAAGTAGACCCTGCAAAGGTAAAATCCATACAAGAAATGCCAACTCCTCGCACTGAGAAGGAGGTTAGGGGATTCTTGGGATGCCTAAATTGCATTGTTAAATTCATTTCCCATCTAACCGCTACCTGCGAGCCAATCTTCAAATTATTGAAGAAAGATCAAGTGGTGAAGTGGAATGATAACTGTCAGGCTGCCTTTGACAGAATCAAGGAGTACCTTAAAGAGCCTCCAATTTTGATGCCTCCAGTTGAAGGAAGACCTCTGATTATGTACTTAACATTATTGAAAAATTCAATGGGGTGTATGCTGGGGCAGCATGACGAGTCTGGCCGAAAAGAGCATGCAATATACTACCTGAGCAAAAAGTTTACCAACTGTGAAACTAGATATTCACTGCTCGAGAAAACTTCCTGCGCTCTGGCATGGGCTGCTCGCGGACTAAGTCAGTATATGCTGACTCACACTACCTTATTGATATCTAAGATGGATCCTATTAAATACATATTCGAGAAGCCCGCTCTTTCCGGAAGAATAACAAGATGGAAAATGTTCCTGACCGAATACGACATTCAACACACTACCCAAAAAGCAATAAAAGGAAGTGTACTAGCTGATGATTTGGCTCATCAGGCTATGGATGAATAACAATCCATGAATTTTGAATTCCCAGATGAGGACATCATGTTAGTGAATGATTGTGAAGAACTTAGGCCATATGACAGATCTGAACAAAGATCTCGATGGACTATGGTTTTTGACGGAGCTTCCAACACACTCGGCAATGGCATCAGCACTGTGATCATATCTCCCGAAGGCTTTCATACTCCTTTCACTGCCAGGCTGTGTTTCAATTGTACCAATAATATGGCTGAATACGAAGCATGCATTATGGGTCTCAAAGCTGCTATAGATTTGGGGATCAAATCCTTAAGTGTATTTGGAGACTCGGTCTTAGTAATAAGTCAAATCAAAGGAGAATGGGACACGAAGCATCCTAATCTCATCCCTTACAAAGAGCATGTGTTGACATTGATCCCATATTTTGAAGAAATTACCTTTGAGCATTTTCCACGAGAGGAAAATCAACTAGCGGGCGCGCTAGTTACAATGTCATCCATGTTCAAGGTCAAGTGGGATAATGAAGCTCCTCAGATCACTATTGAAAGGATGGATGAACCATCATACTGTCACGAGATTGGTACTCAAGAAGTAGTGGACAAGCCTTGGTTCCATGAAGTCAAAAGATATCTCGAAGCCCAAGAGTATCCTAAGGGAGCTTTAGTCAATGATAAGAAGTTATTAAGAAGGTTCTCTTCCAAGTTCTTCCTCAGTAACGGGATCCTCTACAAGCGCAATCACAATTCTACTTTGCTTCAGTGTGTAGACAAGAGTGAGGCAGAAAAGATTATGGCTGATTTGCATGAAGGTACCTTTGGCACCCATTCTAGTGAGCACATGATGGCTAAAAAGATCCTACGGGCAGAAAACTATTGGTCCACTATAGAAGCAGACTGTTATCAACATTCGCTGACTTATCACAAATGCCAGGTTTATGCTGATAAGATACATGTGCCTCCAGTTCCTCTAAACGTCTTGACTGCCCCTTGGCCATTCGTAATGTAGGGCATCAACATGATTGGAGAGATCAGACCTACAACTTCTAATGGGCACCGCTTTATCCTGGTCGCCATTGATTACTTCATAAAGCGGGTCGAGGCAGCTCCATTTACTTCTGTTACCAAGAACGTTGTGGCCCGATTCATCAGACATAACCTTATATGTCGGTACGGTATCCAAGAAAGAATCATTACGGATAATGGTACTAATCTTAATAATACTATGATCACCGAACTCTGCATGCAATCAAGATCCAACATCATAACTCTTCTCCTTACCGGCCAAAGATGAATGGAGATGTTGAAGCTGCTAATAAAAATAAAAAAGATCATATAAAAGATGACGGTGACATATAAAGACTGGCACGAGATGTTACCATTTTCTCTTCATGGTTACGCACCATAATACACACATCAACATGGGCAACTCCTTTCTCTTTGGTATACGGTATAGAAGCTGCCCTACCCATAGAGGTCCAGATCCCTTCCTTGAGAATCATGAAGGAGGCAGGGCTAAGTGAAGATGAATGGATTCAGACTCGACTCGACCTATTAAACCTGATTGACGAGAAGAGGCTCATGGTTGTTTGTCATGGTTAGATGTACCAAAAACGTATGATCAAAGCTTTTAACAAAAAGGTCAGACATCAGGTATATCAGGCTGGTGACTTAGTAATCAAGCACATCATACTGCCGCAAGGTGATCCCAGGGGCAAACGGACTCCTACATATGAAGGACCATTTGTGATCAAGAACATATTTTCTGGTGGGGCCATGATCTTAACCACTATGGACGGCAACGACCTTCCGCGCCCTGTAAACGCGAACATAGTTAAAAGATATTACACATGAACAAAGACCCACTAGGTCGACTGGCCTAGGAAAAAATTAGGGCATCCCGACGAACCAAAAGGGTTCGGGCAAAAATTAGGGATATACACGGAAAAAATATGTACACCCGATAAGTCGAAAACCTGAAAAGGCGACTTGGGCAAAAAAGGGTATCCCGATGGACTGAAAACGCGAAAGGGCGGTCCAGGCAAAAGTTAGGGATTTATAGCATATAACTATATCCCGTTGAATCACCTTACAACCAATCTTCAGTATCAACTGTCAAGCTCAAATGATACTAATCAATCCAATCAGCTTCGGACAAGCCGCAAAGGGATGAGACACTCGAAGACATAAAAGCAATAGTAGAATGGGAACCCAATGGGATTATTTTACATGGTTGTTTTCTTTGTGTGATAGTTTGTAAAGTTTTATTCTTACGACGATATTCTCTTATTGGGATGTTCGTCTCCTTGTACAAAAACACTTATTCAAGTTAATACAAAGCTATTCCTTTGAAAGTGCAAAACTATTTGTTTTTTATTTTCCTGTTTTGTTTGCGAAAACGTCCAGTAATTATTTTTGAACATATGAATTTGAATGTGATTACTGCTTACAAATATATGCAAAAAAAACAGAAAGACAATTACTAATGGCCTTAAGAAATAGGACAATGTCTAAAGACCATCTGCAAAATCCCCGCAGATATTTCCTCCAGTAGGTACCTTCTCCAACAGGTACAGAGGCAGAGACATCCTGCTATAAGGTCATTGTCGTATTCTCAGTATGCAGCCTAATAGTGTCAGGTAATCTCTTATCCCCGACATAGCAAAATTCCCAATTACTGCTCCAAATATTCCCAGTGAAGTCGCCGAGCTTCTCGGGATTCCCTAGCAAGATTTCACAAAATCCCCAAACAATGCACAAAGTTTCCCTTCCCCAACAAAGTTTATTTCTCCAATAATGGAAATCCGTCCTTCAGCATTTCAACTTCAAACAAAATATTAAGACCTACATCCTTCACCCCCAACAACAATCAGGGATTTATTTTCCCTAATTCAACAACACTGCAGTAGAACGACTGACACATTTATACATTGCATTCATACACCATTTTATAGGTATCATAGCATATGCAACATGAATGCATATATCACAATTGAGAGTATCATTTACACTTCATGCATCATGATATTGTATGAAACCAATTCTTTACCTTTTAAGGAAAGATAGACAGATGAATGTCGTCAACAACTCTCAACGAGTTCCAGATTAATACCTGAAACCAGACAGGAAAACTATCTGTGAGTGGCTGATTATAGATTAATACCTGAAACCAGACAGTACAACTATCTACATGAACTAAGTGAAGATTAACTCCCAAAACAAGCTGGGGAAACTATCTTTATTTCAAAAGAGGTCATATATTAATATCTGAAACCAAACAGGATAGCTATCTCAATGACCAACAAAAACCAGTTCCAGATTAATACCTGAAACCAGACAGGAAAACTATCTGTGAGCAACTGATTGTAGATTAATACATGAAACCAGACAGGATAACTATCTACATGAACTGAGTGAAGATTAACTCCCAAAACAAGCTGGGGAAACTATCTTTCTTTCAAAAGAGGTCAAAGATTAATACCAGAAACTAGACATGACAACTATCTCAACGAGCAACAAAAACAAGTTCCAGATTAATACCTGAAACCAGACAGGAAAACTATCTATGAGCGACTGATTATAGATTAATACCTGAAACCAGACAGGACGACTATCTACATGAACTGAGTGAAGATTAACTCCCGAAACAAGCCGGGGAAACTATATTTCTTTCAAAAGAGGTCACAAGTTAATACTTGAAGTAAGACATGACAACTATCTGTGAACATTTAATTGTAGGTCAATTCCCGAAACAAGACGAGGCGACTATCTACATGACGAACATTTCCTTCAGAGGAGTTCTGAAATACATTTCCCCTTCAGCACTTCATTTTGAAAAGCATCTCCTTCAGAAGTTTTATTCTGAAAAACATCTCCTTCAGCGCTTTGTTCTGAAAAGCATTTCCCCTTCAGAGACAGAATCCTGAAAAGCATCTTTAAGATACAGTCAAACTTAAACTTAGTCTAATTTCCGTCAACAATCACATTTGGATGGCATCTATAAGTCCACCTCCGACAACTTTCTATCATCTTTCCAAATGGTATCTTTAAGACCATTCCCTACACAATCAACCACCACATCACCGAGTACAAATTTTTGGGCACTCTAGTGTTCAATCATCTTCCACCTTCAAGTCACAAATGGCGGACTCGCCAATCTAACTCTTCAGGTTTAAGAAGATTGAACATGGGCAACTGTTGTACCCCAAAATTTTCCTTCCAAATTCTTCAAGAATTTCCTCACAAGATTTCTACTGGGCCAAAACTGCACAAGGCTTGATCAACTCAAGTTGTCATGGATCATATTGAATTTCTAAGCATCGGGTCAAGGATAAAACTATTGAAAGAGAAAAGCAGATAAATTTGACCTTTCTGAAAAAATTAAATAAAAATAAGATTGCTTCGACTCATGCTTAGCTTCGACTGGACTTTCTCTTCCATGTTATCTTCGACTGGGTTTGTTTTCCCCTTGAAACAATTTCCTTCGATTCACCAAATAGGGACTTCCTGCATGCAAGCTTCGTTTGGGCATTTAGGTTCCCCGCATACATCCTTCGATTGCACCATTGGCCTTACATGTTTGCTTGATTCACAATGTAATGGTTACCTGCATGCAAGCTTTGATTGGGCATTTAGTCTCCTGCATACATCCTTCGATTGAGTGTTGGTCCCTGACATACTTGTTTTGATTCACAAAGTAATGGCTATCTGAATGCAGCCTTCGATTGAGCAATATCCTATTTCTTGCATGCTTCGATCCACAAAGCCAGGGATTCCCCCCATGCTAGCGTACACAAGGCAAAGGCTTCCCTATGCATTCATATTAGCACTCACAGGGCTTTGGCTATCTTCATGCTAGCTCTGACTGGGCAACGTCTCCCTTTGAAACAACTTGCTCTCGATCCACAAGGGAAACACCTATCTTTATACAAGTATCGTTTGGACAAGAAGAGACCTCTTGCATGTAAGCTTCGATTACACCAATGACTCCTTATAAGCTGGATTTTGGTGCACATGGCAAAAAGCCTCATGTAGCCTCCTCCGATTCAAAGGGGAAAAGCCTCTTGTTGATGTCCTTCGATTCAGAATTTGGTGACTTCCTACTGGCCTCCTTCGATTCAGAAGACAAGTGCTTTCTTTACACTTGCCCCCAATTCACAAGGCAAGGACCTTCTTCAGACCAGCAGCCACAAGGCAATGGCCTCCTGCAGCTCTCCTTCGACTCAGAAGCCAATGGTCTCACATGTTTGCCAAATTCACAAGACAAAAATTTCCCTTCATGCTAGCTCTCACAAAGCAAGGGACCTCCTACATATAATCTTCGATTCCCTCTTGAAAACCCTCAACACGCATAGCCTTTACACTATGACATATTTGGGTGTCCCAATCGAAGGTTATACCTTGATGGCCCATCTGAAGAGTTGCAAGTGATACACACAAGTGATGCATGTGGTCCATTCAAAAGGACACATATATGTTTCAAATCGAAGAACACCCATCTGACCCCCTTCGAAGGATGCACAAAAAGGGCCCATTCGAAAGACACATGCTGTTGGGAAGCAAATATTATTATCTAAAGAAAGGACCTAGTCGAAGGTTGGACTTATGAAGTCAAAACGAAAGGTCCAAATATCCAAAGATGCTTGCTGGCCAGAGTCCTATGTGCTACCAAGTACAAGCCTGCTGCACTGGCCACAACACTCCAAAACTGCTACAAAGCAGTCCTTTCACGCTGCTCCCATACTTGCACCAAATCGGCATATAAAAAATGCACCTCGACGACTACAAAAACAACATACACAATTTTCTCAAACTTCTATTGTTTTCCCTCCCAAACATCAACCAAACTCATCTATAAATAAGAGCTTCCATCACACATCTTAGGACCCCGGGGTAGTTGAGAAAAACTCTTGCTGTGAGAAAATTA
Source organism: Vicia faba (assembly GCA_948472305.1). Lineage (NCBI taxonomy): Eukaryota > Viridiplantae > Streptophyta > Magnoliopsida > Fabales > Fabaceae > Vicia > Vicia faba. Next base: position 1,578,082,675 of record OX451738.1, on the reverse strand, counting down.
TCAATTTCTCAAAACTCTCAAACACTATCAAACGTTCTCAAACATTCCCAAACACTCTAACTCTAAAATATGCAGATCCCTTCATACATTAGTGAACCCTTCGATTCACTCCTCAACTGCTAGATAACTAACCTTCGACTTATTTCTCAACTACACCATAATAGTCTTTTGATTCACTCCCTGAACTGTTATATAATAACCTTCGACTCGCTCACCACTATCACATACCCTCCTTCGATTCAGTGACTGCCCAAACAAAGCTGCAACTGAACTATCTTCTGGAAGATTCCATCGAAGCTCCATCCATCACCAAGGAAGACACCTGTAGCTCCTTCGATTAGTGCTTCAAGAGGTAAATTTCCTCTAAACTTGGAACTTTTTTCATATAAATATCATTTGTACATATAAATAAAAGGAAAATGTAGATATCCCATCTAGGAAGTTGACCATGCCCTAACTTTCAATCCTCACTGCCTGTATGTTGCAAATCTCAACACTGACTAGTTAGACTTTGGATTTTGGTACCCCAATAATCTTGTGCTAACCCCTGGCATGTAGCTTTTGAAAGTTACACTTGGTAGTTTCATTTTCAAGTTTAGACAGGTTTTCTGTATCCTTTGATTGGCTAAATATTGAAGCCTTTCGAATTTCAACTTGGGATTTTTTGCATTCCTGCAATCGAAGAAAGCAGCAAGGAGGTTGAAATGAAAGGTATACACTCACGCTGACTTCCAAGCCAAACGAAAGAAGCAAAAAGGCAGAATCGAAGAGCGCATCTCATCCTAACTCCCAGACCCAAATCGAAAGAGGCGGGGGAGGGCAAAATCGAAGGGACGCTGCTGCCTGGATCGAAAAGTGTTGTACCCCAAAATTTGCCCTCCCATATTCTCCAAGATTTATCAAGAATCATCTTCAAATGGTTCAAGATCTGCTCAAAGGTTGCACAGTCCAAATACCTCCTAAGCCAGTCAAAATTAGGGTTTTGGTTCTTTCAAGGAATTAGGGGTTTTCAAGGGTCCAATCAAGTCTCATGAGCCTATATACATTCTGAAGCATCTACATGTCAAGTTACAAGATTCACAATGCCAAATTGCACAATCAAAAGCTCCATTTGCTTCACAATCAACTGTAGGGGCAAAATGGTCATTTTACAGTCAAAAGTCAGAATTTTTTGTCAACATCTTATTTTGAGTCCACAATCATCATTTGATCAAGCCTTGATCATGATTCCTCAAGCATGGCTCAAAAATCATCAAGGTGCAAAAAGTTACTATTTTTGAATAGTAGAAAAGTCAATTGTATCTTGACCAAGGCATAACTTTTTCATGGTTCATCAGAAAAATCCCATCCAATGCTCATTTTGAAGGGGATGACATTTCCTACAACTCATCTTCACATTCCAAGTCCAAGAAATGCTCTCACAAAAAGTTATCAATTTCTACATTATAGGTCAATTTCAAAAGTCAACAAAAATGCACTTTAAGTCAAAGACCATAACTTGATATTGGTAAATCCAAATGACATGGGACCAAAGGCATTGGTTAGAGGACTTCAAGACCTTTCCAAAATGTCCAAGAACATGTTCATATTATCAAAATTGAGCAAGATATGCATTGGAGAAGTTGGGAAATGTTTATGAATTTGCAAAAGTCAACTTTGCTCAAAACACCTTGTTTTTGCTAATGGGCCTCAAATTTCTTCTTGAAACTTTATTCAAAGCTTATGCACGACCCATTGAGATTATTTGAATTTATTTTCTTATTTTTTATTAATTAATTGGATTTTTAATTGATTTTAATTCATTTAATTAATTTAAATTGTAGGAAATTCAAAGATATGGTTTTTCAATCTTTTTGTGAAGCAAACAAGCTCAAGATATGCTGGCAATTCGTGTGCAAATCAAAGGGAAAAGAATCTCCAAGTTTGGCAAGTTTTTCTAATAAAAAAGATTCAAAAATATTTGATTTTCAATCAAATATACAAACATCAATTCCATGGATTTCTTGGCAAAGATTTAACCTAGTTTCATTCTACTATATATACATGAGCTAAACCTAATCATGCACACGTGAAACCACTGCAGACAAAGCCATAGCAACTTTGAAAAAAACTCAAGAAACTTGAAAACTGTTTTCCAGGTCCCAGGCCAATTCAAGGACTTTTGTGGATTCAAACACGTTGCTGGGAGTGTGAGGAACGTTTTGCAATCAAATTCGCGTGCTAAAGCTCAAGAAACCACCAAGAACAGTCTCACGGTTTGCTTGATTTTTTCAGAATCGTAACTCATATTTCATGCATAAGTAACATGTTCTAATCATTGTTTTGCATTGCTTGAGTCCATATGAAGCTAATGGTACAGGTTAATTGAATTATGACGCACAGAATCAAGAGTTGCCATTGACAAATATTAGGGTTCATAAACTTTGAATTTGGGGATTCAGTAACCAGGCAAAATTGAGACCACTAAGGCATATGGTTGAGACCGTCAGAACAAGACGAACCCAGTGGAACCCTCGCGAAATATTTATATAAAGCACAGGCCTAATCGCTATTTTTCCTCATGGTGTTTTGTGGGGGTTAAAAACCCCCGCTATCTAACATGTATTTTGCAGGTTTAGCGAAGACGATGATGACGTGGTGATACGTGGTTGGAGTATTCAAATGGGGCGCGCGTGTTTTCGTTTTGGCAGCATGTGAGTTAATTATTATATATTATAATTGCTTCTTATCATAATAACAAATGCAGGCACATGGTGTGGTGGTAGATGCGCTGGCTGGTATCCATTGGGACCTGGGTTCGATTCCCAGGTCCCCCAAAATCCTTGTTTCTATTTTTCTTATCATAATCATGTGCAGGCTTTCAAAGGTGTTCCACCATATACCTCAAACACCCAGGTGCCAAGTGGCCACAAGCTTGAATCTGATGGTCATGATTGGAAGACCATGGTACTTCCTAGTCAAAGCACACCTGGACAATCAAAGAAAGTCAAACAGGCTGAACAACTTGATGGGCCTGAAATTGCTAACAAACCTCCTTCTGGGCCCAGCACCCCCCTGGTTTCTTTATTCTTTTTCTTTTCTATTTTAATTTCTATTTAATTATTTTATTAATTATAGTTATTATTATTATTATTTAATTAAATCACAAATTATTATTTTCATAATAACTTCAGAAAATTAAAAAATGTAAATATTTTTATTATTTATTAATTTCACCTTAGTTTATTATTTTTGTAAATAAATTCTAACAAATTAATTTAGTTTAATTAAGTTTAATTTTGACTTTTTCATAATAAATAAAATAAATTAGAATTAGGGTTTTTTACTAACTTTTGACTTAATTTCTTTTATTTTATTTTCATTAAAACCTAAAAAACATAAAAAATACTTCTTCTTTTAATTAATTAATTAATTAGTTTTAGATTTAATATTTAATTAAATGCAAAAAGGACCAAAAATCATTCTTTTCTCAAAAAAGGGTCAAAACCCTAAGGACTTTTCCAATTTAATTTCTTTGCGCGCATATTTATTTTTGATCATATTTATGTATCTGCTCCGAGGATGTAATAGCGTAATTAGGACCTCTTTTATCGCTTTATTTTATTTTCTCGCAATTTATCTTTTCAAGGGTTATGTTTTTGGCGATGTAAATACCCGCCTTGTAATAGCGTAGATTTACTTTCTGCAATTTACTTTCCGCACAATTATTAACTGTTAACTATGCATGACAAGACTTGCCTGAAAAATAAAATCAACTCGTAGCTCACCAATAACATGTACAAGATAACTTAACATGAAACCTGACACACTCGCACATGCCACTCCTAGGGTACGCCTCACTTGGTTGCCTCGACGTGGTCATTGAGTATAGGGTGTTTTAGAGGTCGCCCTCCTGTCTAAAGATCCAGTTGCCTCGAAACGGTTGCCTCAGATAAAAAGGATCTAGGACATTAGGGTTATCGCTAAGGCGTCCTACTATTGCTTTGGTGACCACACATGTCCTTATAATCGAATTGACCCAAATAACTCCAACGACGGTGCTACCTACTTCTCAATAGTGGGATAGTACTGTCTAAAGGACATTTACACAGCTTAATTTCTTTAGAGTAGGTAGATTTCTCCTGGGTACTTGCTCTTTCAAAATAAAAAAATAACTTTTCGCACCTACACTTTCAAAAAGTTTTCAAACAAACACTTCATACACTCTTGAGGACTGATACAAGAGTTACCTAGAAGTTTTCAAAACAAACTTTTTTCAAAACCCACAAACACAAGAAAAGCAAACATTTTTGAAAACATAGTGAGCAAGTACCTAAGAGCCCGTGGATAACCACGGATAGAAAGGGTGCTAACACCTTCCCTTTCTATAATCTACCTCCCGAACCGAGAAACATATTGAAAAGGAATTTTGCTGTGCTTTTGTCCTTTCCTTATTGGATAACATAAAAGACGGTGGCGACTCTTGCTTACCGCGACATTTTGCGAACCAGCATTTCAAAACAGTCAGTTCTATTTCCACCGATCACAGAACTGGCGACTCTGCTGGGGATATTTCATAAGTGAGGTGTACCTTAGGATTAGATCATTCTATGTTTTCAATTGTATGCCTTGATTGCTTTTATATTTGTGGGCTTGTATTGGAGTTTCATAGATCCTAACCTGGATCTGGGGAATACTCTTTAGGTAGCAATAAGCTGTGAGGGACCTGTCCAGCGTAGACCGACACGAGTGAAGTAGTAGCTACGTTGCTGTGACACCTTGGTCTGTACCGATATCCCTTGTGTTGGAACGAGGAGAATATGGGTCTTCTGAGGAGTCATTAAGCACCAACTGACCTTAGAACCTTAAATTGACCCAACTTGGCCATAGAACAGTAGCAGTATGCTACACTCATTGAGGCTAAACTCTCGCGATGGTTCCGGCCGCAAGAAAAGATTGTGAAACTGGAGTTATGACCGATTGAGGGTAGTCAGTGATATTGAGATCCTCTAGAACCCGGTTACTATTTTCTAGGACAGGTCTTAACCAACTAACTTCAAGAGGGTAGTGCCTAAACTTCATGCTGGCCTAAAATCTAAGGGTTGTCTTGTGTGACTTGTGTGCCTTACCATGTTTGCCTTCTGTGAATACTTGTGGTGTGCTTTATCATAACATCATACCATAGCATTTCCTTAACCATTTCAAGGATCTCAAGGGCTTGTGATGCAGGTCATGATGAACCAACTGTCTAGCAAGGGGCAAAGGGGATTTATTTTCCTCTAGCCAAGGTTGTTGGAGATCAAAACATGATACCTTGAGTCAGGGGCTATGACCCACTAGATATGGTGAGCCTGACTCTTGAAGAAGGATTCTCAACAACATGAAGTTCCTTCAATCAAGCTACCGGATTCAAATTCTAACAAGTTTCTCTGTTTACCCCGCGAGGTCCTTGAAAACATTGCATACATACATATCATTGCATTACAGGTACCCTTCTTACAGGTCACTTATCTTCTTCGCTGTTTATTTCAGCAATCATCATGTCTACCGAACCTTCCACTGAACAAGCTATCAAGGCCCTCCAGGCCCAGAATGCCCAGTTCTAGGAGTTAGTTATGAGCCTAGCCTAGGGTCAACAAGACTTGAAAACTCTGATTCTGAAAGAGAGGAAGAAGAAGAAGAAGAGGACTGTTTTATTCAACACTAGACGCAGATCTGGGAATGGATTACAGAATGAGGTTGAGCTGACTACCTCATCTGTAGGCAAAGACAGTCCACAAGAGAGAAGGGTTCCTAGTCCCGTGGTCTCCGACAACGAGACGGATTATAATGATGAACAGTATCCTCCTGCTGAGGATAAGTATAAACAGTTGGAGGACCTCTTAAGTGCTATGGAGATACAAAAGGTTCCCGGTCTGGACTTCGGAGACCTAAGCTTGTCATCTGGGGTGGTGATCCCCCACAAATTCAAAGCACCTGCTTTTGCAAAGTACGACGGAGCTTCATGTCCTAAGCTGCATCTCAGATCATATGTAAGGAAGATCCAACCTTACACTGCTGACAAGAATTTGTGGATCCATTTCTTCTAGGATAGTCTTTCAGGGACTCAACTCGAATGGTTCTGTCAGCTGGATGGAGCCAGTATCCGTAACTGGGAGGATTTGGCTAATGCGTTCTATAAGCAGTATCAGTATAATTCCGACCTTGCTCCTACGCGTACCCAACTCCAGGGTATGTCACTAGGGACGGGTGAAGGATTTAAGGAATATGCTCAAAAATGGAGAGACCTTGCTGGAAGGGTGCAGCCACCTTTGACTGACCGTGAGCTTGTTGATATGTTTCTGGGGACCCTGTCTGGTCCGTTCTTCAACCATTTAATTGAGAATTCTTCTGCTGGGTTTACAAACCTTATCTTGACTGGGGAAATAATTGAAGCTGGTATCAAAAGTGGGAAGATTCCAGAAGCTGCACCTTCTGATGCTCATAAAAAGCCTTACAGTGGGAAGAAAGAGTCCAATGCTGCGTACAGTCAAAAGAGTCGTCGTGACCAACATGTAGGGGCAGTCATGATCTCTGGTTCTGCGTCACACCGACAACCGCGAAAGGGAAATCAGCAAAGGCCAGACGAGCCTAAAAGACAGTTCACCAACATCAACATGCCACTGTCACAAGCACTGCAACACATGTTGAAGTTGAATCTGATTGCGGTGATAAACCCTCCTGCGAATCCTAAGACTTCTTCTCCAAACTACAACCAAGATGCGAGGTGTGTTTATCATTCTGGTAGCCCAGGGCACGATACTGACGATTGTTGGGCGCTGAAATACAAGATTCAAAATATGATTGACGCTAAGGAGATCGAATTCGAGCCTTCTGAGACTCCTAATGTGATCACTGCTCCCTTGCCAAAACATGGCTAGGATTGAGAGACTTCTGTTCATTTGAATTCTGATATTGTATTTTTCTTTGCTTATTCAAACAATTATCATGTCAAACTCTCTTATTTCATTAATGCATTACACGTGTCTGTTTTGAAGTAATTGTGTTCACTATATTCAAAATTGCTTTTATTTTTTGATGTTCAACTCTCGATTACAAATTCTAAGCCTTTTGAGGGAGGATGACGAAAACGATACCATAATCTACAGTATGCTTTTGAACAAACCCCGCTGATGAAGTACAGGCATTGTTTCAAATCCTAAACAGTGGAGTTATAAGGAAGATAATCCCTAGTCAACCCCTCTAAGCCAAAGAAGTTGGAGTTTTTCTTGTCGAAAATTAAAGCCCTTAATCATAACCTGAGGCAGGGTAGTTCTCTCAGTTGATCCAAGTGCACAATGAATGGCACCAAAGAAGTCCTTCCAAAACAAAAGGCAGTGATGGTTCCGAATAATCATAAAGACAGGCAGTCATTATCTCTCAAAATAAAAGCCCATTAAGTCAAAACCTATGAAGGAGACTTGCAAAACTGGGGCATCCCGCTGACTGTAAATACAAAAAGAAACAGTTCAGGCAAAAAACAGGGATAACGAAATCAAAAAGAAAGAGGTCCTACAAACCCTCAACAAAAGATAAATGACCGCCTATTCAAAATAAACTATCAGTATCCGAACCATCACCAGAATATCAGAGCAAAGACTCAAACAGGATCTAAATGCACGGTTAACTGAGTTTAGGATCGGAGAACATCACGAAGAGTGGGTGGGTACAAATAAGTTTTGAGCCTTTATCCTTTGTTTCTTAAACCGTGAACCAGGCCACGTTATAACCCTTAAAAAGTCCTAGCTGAAGCATGGGTTAGTTCGAAAGCATACTGTTACGAAAGGTATCCTGACTCCTGTAGGGTTCGCTGTAAAATCTTGAGTTGACATCACATTTTACAAAAAATCACTTGTTTTATTGAAAATGCATTTTCAAAAACTTCAAGACAGACATAAGTTTTGCATTCTTAAAATAATATTGTTTGCATATGACTATTTGTTTAAACAGCAGAGAAATTCGCACGACGAATATCTAGTGAACAAAAATCTTCTCAAGGATCACATCAAGTGGAAAAGCACTTCCAATCAAGGGGCACAGCATGATCATTGTCCATCATCTGGGGCAGTTAAGTCAAGATTCAGGGAATCTCTCAAAATGCCAAATAGCCAGGGGCAGATCCCCGTCTAAGTCACTTGGGGAATTGGACATGAATTCCAGCAACGAATCTTGCACGATCAAGCATCTTATGGTAGTATGGCGACACAACACTACTGACAGCGACAACTCCCTGCATCCTGAGAATGTGGACATAGTCAAAAAAATACTACGCATAATCAAAGACCCGCTAGGTCGACTGGCCTAGGCAAAAGTAAGGGCTTCCCGGCGAACCAAAAGGGTTCGGGCAAAAATAAGGGATGAAAATGAAAAAATCTGTACACCCGGCAAGTCGAAAACCTGAAAAGGCAGCTTGAGCAAAAAAAAAGGGTATCCCGATGGACTGAAAACCCGAAAGGGCAGTCCAGGCAAAAATTAGGGATCAAAGCGTACGACTATGTCCCGTCATCTCATCACTTGCCTACCAGAAGAAGATTTGTCAATCGGCATTTATCGAGCACCTCCACAGGTACCTTCTCCCGCAGAAACTGGGGCAATAAGAATTGTCTAAGCGATCTAGTTGCTCTGTCCGCCGAGGTACCAAGGTAAGTTCAGCTGAAGAACAGGACCAAGATACCTCCACTCCCTGCAGAGTAAGACAAGATTCAGCAATACTCTCCCCCAAGCAGAGTTAGTCTCCCATCAGCCCTAAAAAAGGCACAGTATCCCCAGCAAGTCAACAATACTCTCCTCCAAGCAGAGTTGGTCTACCATCAGTCCTGAAAAAGTTGGGTATCCCCAGTAAATCTTAATATTCCCCAGCGGAGTATACAGATATTCCTTAGCAAGCATCCCTGGCAGTCTTAATATTCCTCGACAGAAATATAAGATTGTTCCCCGGTGGAATACAAGATACCCCCAGTGGAGCCATTTCCCTAGTGCAGTCCAAAAAGTTTCCCCAGGAGAGTTGAATCATCTCCCTAGTAGATTCTAGAAGCTTGTCCCCTGCAGAGTACAAATATCTCTCCCCAGCCATATCCAGGAGGTTATCCCCCACCAGATTCTAACTGGGTTATCCTCAGCAAATTGCAACGGAAAGATCATCCTCAGCAAAGTTCTTTCTATCCACAGCGGAGTTCATCAAATTCTCCAACAGAGCTTATCAACATAATCCCCAGTGGAGTTATCGTTAAAATCTCAGCAAAGCATCTCACCCCACAGAGTAATTCCTCGTAGAGTAATCTCTTCACCAGGTTTATTCCCCAACGGAGTTATCTTCTCCTACAAGTTTATTCTTGCAACCATCTTCGTGCATCATCCCCAACGGAAATGAAGAGCTCAACACTATTCTCCAGCAGCTCCGGGATTTATTTTTCCAGACGAAGATACACTTATAAACATCACATTGTCATACATCGTGATACATGCATATACGCATCATACAACCCAAATCTCATTTACTCTTGAGAACATCTTGACATCATGCAGTTCATGCATCATGACATTGCATACAACTAACGTTTTGCCTTTTCAGGAAAAGGTCAATCAAAGGATGATTACCATCTACCTTTGTAGTTCCAGATCAATACCTGTAACAAGCCAGGAAAATTCTATGGACGATTGATCGTAGGTTAATACCTGAAACCAGACAGGACAATTATCTACTTGATCGTCAGGAAACCCTACACCGGTTCCTTCTCTCTCCAAGATGCAGTTTTACACGGGCTCATCGTCAGGAGACCCTACACCAGTTCCTTCCTTCCAAGGCGAAGTTTTACACGGACTCGTCCTCAGGCAACCCTACACCGGTTCCTTCTCAGTTCCAAGGCGAAGTTTTACACGGGCTCGTCCTCAGGCAACCCTACACCGGTTCCTCCTCAGTTCCAAGACGAAGTTTTACACGAACTCATCGTCAAGATAACCTTACCCTGGTTTATCCTGAAGTCTTACACGGACTTATTCCAAAGTAACCTTACCCCGGTTCATCCTGAAGTTTCACACGAACTTATCTCAAAATAACCTTACCCCGGTTCATCCCGAAGTCTTACACGGACTTATTCCAAAGTAACCTTACCCCGGTTCATCCTGAAGTTTTACATGAACTTATCCCGAAGTAACCTTACCCCGGTTCATCCAGAAGTTTCACACGAACTTATCTCAAAATAACTTTACCCCGGTTCATCCAGAAGTCTTACACGGACTTATCTCAAAATAACCTTACCCCGGTTCATCCAGAAGTCTTACACGGACTTATCTCAAAATAACCTTACCCCGGTTCATCCAGAAGTATTACACGGACTTATCTCAAAATAACCTTACCCCGGTTCATCCTGAAGTTTTACACGAACTTATCCTGCAGTAACCTTACCCCGGTTCATCCTAAAGTTTCACACGAACTTATCACAGTAACCTTACCCCGGTTCATCCAGAAGTTTTACACGAACTTATCCCGAAGTAACCTTACACCGGTTCCTTCTCAACTCCAGACGTAGTTTTACACGGACTCGTCAGCAAGAAACCCTACACAGGTTCTCTATTTCCAAAGATGAAGTTTTACACGGACTCGTCATCAAAGAAACCCCACACAGGTTCTCTCTTTCCAAAGATGTAGTTTTACATGGACTCGTCGTCAAGAAACCCTACACAGATTTCCTTCTCGGCTCCAGATGCAGTTTCACACGGACTCATCATCAATCAACCCTACACAGGTTTCCTTCCTTCAAAGATGCAGTTTCACACAGGCTCATCATCAGTCAACCCTACACAGGTTTCCTTCTTTCCAAGATGCAATTTCACACGGACGCATCATCAGGCAACCCTACACAGGTTCCCTCGTTCAACTTACAAGATTGCAATTCAACAAACATCCCCAGATGGCATCTACAAGCCCATCCTCCTATCCATCATCTCTACAAATAGCATCTATAAGCCCATTCCCTACATCACATTGCTGATACCACACTATGCGAGTGCAAATTTCTGGGCACTCTAGTGTTCAATCATCTTCCACCTTCGGATCACGAAAGGCACGCAAGCCAATCTACATCCTCAGGTCTAAGAAGATTGAACATGGGCAATTGTTGTACCCCAAAATTTGCCCTCTCATATTCTCCAAGATTTATCAAGAATCATCTTCAAATGGTTCAAGATCTGCTCAAAGGTTGCACAGTCCAAATACCTCTTAAGCCAGTCAAAATTAGGGTTTTGGTTCTTTCAAGGAATTAGGGGTTTTCAAGGGTCCAATCAAGTCTCATGAGCCTATATACATTCTCAAGCATCTACATGTCAAGTTACAAGATTCACAATGCCAAATTGCACAGTCAAAAGCTCCATTTGCTTCACAATCAACTACAGGGGCAAAATGGTCATTTTACAGTCAAAAGTCAGAATTTTTGGTCAACATCTTATTTTGAGTCCACAATCATCATTTGATCAAGCCTTGATCATGATTCCTCAAGCATGGCTCAAAAATCATCAAGGTGCAAAAAGTTACTATTTTTGGACAGTAGAAAAGTTAACTGTATCTTGACCAAGGCATAACTTTTTCATGGTTCATCAGAAAAATCCCATCCAATGCTCATTTTGAAGGGGATGACATTTTCTACAACTCATCTTCACATTCCAAGTCCAAGAAATGCTCTCACAAAAAGTTATCAATTTCTACATTATAGGTCAATTTCAAAAGTCAACAAAAATGCACTTTAAGTCAAAGACCATAACTTGAGATTGGTAAATCCAAATGACATGGGACCAAAGGAATTGGTTAGAGGACTTCAAGACCTTTCCAAAATGTCCAAGAACATGTTCATATGATCAAAATTGAGCAAGATATGCATTGGAGAAGTTGGGAAATTTTTGTGAATTTGCAAAAGTCAACTTTGCTCAAAACACCTTGTTTTTGCTAATGGGCCTCAAATTTCTTCTTGAAACTTTATTCAAAGCTTATGCACGACCCATTGAGATTATTTGAATTTATTTTCTTATTTTTTATTAATTAATTGGATTTTTAATTGATTTTAATTCATTTAATTAATTTAAATTGTAGGAAATTCAAAGATATGGTTTTTCAATCTTTTTGTGAAGCAAACAAGCTCAAGATATGCTGGCAATTCGTGTGCAAATCAAAGGGACAAGAATCTCCAAGTTTGGCAAGTTTTTCTAATAAAAAAGATTCAAAAATATTTGATTTTTAATCAAATATACAAACATCAATTCCATGGATTTCTTGGCAAAGATTTAACCTAGTTTCATTCTACTATATACATGAGCTAAACCTAATCATGCACACGTGAAACCACTGCAGACAAAGCCATAGCAACTTTGAAAAAAACTCAAGAAACTTGAAAACTGTTTTCTAGGTCCCAGGCCAATTCAAGGACTTTTGTGGATTCAAACACGTTGCTGGGAGTGTGAGGAACGTTTTGCAATCAAATTCGCGTGCTAAAGCTCAAGAAACCACCAAGAACAGTCTCACGGTTTGCTTGATTTTTTCAGAATCGTAACTCATATTTCATGCATAATTAACATGTTCTAATCATTGTTTTGCATTGCTTGAGTCCATATGAAGCTAATGGTACAGGTTAATTGAATTATGACGCACGGAATCAAGAGTTGCCATTGACAAATATTAGGGTTCATAAACTTTGAATTTGGGGATTCAGTAACCAGGCAAAATTGAGACCACTAAGGCATATGGTTGAGACCGTCAGAACAAGACGAACCCAGTGGAACCCTCGCGAAATATTTATATAAAGCACAGGCCTAATCGCTATTTTTCCTCATGGTGTTTTGTGGGGGTTAAAAACCCCCGCTATCTAACATGTATTTTGCAGGTTTAGCGAAGACGATGATGACGTGGTGATACGTGGTTGGAGTATTCAAATGGGGCGCGCGTGTTTTCGTTTTGGCAACATGTGAGTTAATTATTATATATTATAATTGTTTCTTATCATAATAACAAATGCAGGCACATGGTGTGGTGGTAGATGCGCTGGCTGGTATCCATTGGGACCTGGGTTCGATTCCCAGGTCCCCCAAAATCCTTGTTTCTATTTTTCTTATCATAATCATGTGCATGCTTTCAAAGGTGTTCCACCATATACCTCAAACACCCAGGTGCCAAGTGGCCACAAGCTTGAATCTGATGGTCATGATTGGAAGACCATGGTACTTCCTAGTCAAAGCACGCCTGGACAATCAAAGAAAGTCAAACAGGCTGAACAACTTGATGGGCCTGAAATTGCTAACAAACCTCCTTCTGGGCCCAGCACCCCCCTGGTTTCTTTATTCTTTTTCTTTTCTATTTTAATTTCTATTTAATTATTTTATTAATTATAGTTATTATTATTATTATTATTTAATTAACTCACAAATTATTATTTTCATAATAACTTCAGAAAATTAAAAAATGTAAATATTTTTATTATTTATTAATTTCACCTTAGTTTATTATTTTTGTAAATAAATTCTAACAAATTAATTTAGTTTAATTAAGTTTAATTTTGACTTTTTCATAATAAATAAAATAAATTAGAATTAGGGTTTTTTTACTAACTTTTGACTTAATTTCTTTTATTTTATTTTCATTAAAACCTAAAAAACATAAAAAATACTTCTTCTTTTAATTAATTAATTAATTAGTTTTAGGTTTAATATTTAATTAAATGCAAAAAGGACCAAAATTCATTCTTTTCTCAAAAAAGGGTCAAAACCCTAAGGACTTTTCCAATTTAATTTCTTTGCGCGCATATTTATTTTTGATCATATTTATGTATCTGCTCCGAGGATGTAATAGCGTAATTAGGACCTCTTTTATCGCTTTATTTTATTTTCTCGCAATTTATCTTTTCAAGGGTTATGTTTTTGGCGATGTAAATACCCGACGCCTTGTAATAGCGTAGACTTACTTTTCGCAATTTACTTTCCGCACAATTATTAACTATTAACTATGCATGACAAGACTTGCCTGAAAAATAAAATCAACTCGTAGCTCATCAATAACATGTACAAGATAACTTAACATGAAACCTGACACACTCGCACATGCCACTCCTAGGGTACGCCTCACTTGGTTGCCTCGACGTGGTCATTGAGTATAAAGTGTTTTAGAGGTCGCCCTCCTGTCTAAAGATCCAGTTGCCTCGAAACGGTTGCCTCGGATAAAAAGGATCTAGGACATTAGGGTTACCACTAAGGCGTCCTACTATTGCTTTGGTGACCACACATGTCCCTATAATCGAATTGACCCGAATAACTCCAACGACGGTGCTACCTACTTCTCAATAGTGGGATAGTACTGTCTAAAGGACATTTACACAGCTTAATTTCTTTAGAGTAGGTAGATTTCTCCTGGGTACTTGCTCTTTCAAAACAAAAAAACAACTTTTCGCACCTACACTTTCAAAAAGTTTTCAAACAAACACTTCATACACTCTTGAGGACTGATACAAGAGTTACCTAAAAGTTTTCAAAACAAACTTTTTTCAAAACCCACAAACACAAGAAAAACAAACATTTTTGAAAACATAGTGAGCAAGTACCTAAGAGCCCGTGGATAACCACTGATAGAAATGGTGCTAACACCTTCCCTTTCTATAATCTACCTCCCGAACCGAGAAACATCTCGAAAAGGAATTTTGCTGTGCTTTTGTCCTTTCCTTATTGGAGAACATAAAAGACGGTGGCGACTCTTGCTTACCGCGACATTTCGCGAACCAGCATTTCAAAACAGTCAGTTCTATTTCCACCGATCACAAAAAGCTTATTTTCCTTTCTTTTATTTTGTTTTGTCTTTATATTTTCTTTCTATTCAATATGGTTGTAATAGTATAGGATATTTATTTTCTACATTTTTATTGCTTTATACAAATGTTAGTAATTAAGATGTATGGCAAGATAAAACCAACAAGTAGACCACCATAATCAAAGACTAAATACATGCAAATCAACATATTATTCACATACATGCACCTCTAGGATAACCCTACTTGTTGTCTCGAAAAATAATCATGTCCCTCAAATATGGGCGTTTTAGCAAAGACCCTCGATAAAAGATCGTAGTCCCTCGATGTCTCTCAATGTTGCCTTCGGTAAACGATCTAGTCTCTAATGAAATTGCTAAAAATGTCTCATAGGTTGCTTCTATGACTATACAAACGACCCACGCCCGTCCCTTCACATCCAACGATGGGGCTTCTTACCAAATCAATGGTAAGATAACAACATCTAAAGGAGGAGGAAAAGAACATAAACCTTTTGAGTAGGTAGGATGCTCATAGTTGTTCGCTTGCTCACAACAAAAATCATTTCTACACCAACACTTTCAGTTGAAACATTTTCAAAAGACAAAACTCTTTGTACGCATTTTTATAGAGACGAGAATCATTACAAAGGCACTTTTCAAAATCACTTTCAAAAACACCCACAACAAACACCTCTTTGAACTATTTTTAAAACCAACACTTTGTACGCGTTCTTATAGAGACGAGAATTATTACAAAGACGTTTTCAAAATATTTTCAAACCCACACCACAAACACATTTTCAAACAAAAGCAAGTGATCTAGCAAGCAACTAAGAGCCCGTAGATAACTACAGATGAAAAAGGTGCTAACATCTTCCCTTTTCATAACCTACCCCCGAACTCAAGAAAATTATCTCAAAGGTCTGTCCTGTTCTTTTCACCCTTTTTTATTGGAGAAAAGAAAAGTCGGTGGCGACTCTTGCTATCCGCAACAATTGCGATCAAACGCAAAAAAACAAGTCAGTTCTCTCATCGTATTACAGTATGTGTATATTATTTATGTTCACTTTTGTGTTTGTCTTTGAGGTTGTTGTGAATAGTTTGAGGATATTGAGGTGAATTGTCAAGTTTGATCGTTTCGACTTGCGAATGCGTGGTAATGATTTTGTTAAGGTTTTGTACACGTTTCAAGTATGTGTTTATCACTTTCTATACTTTAACATATTCATGATACTTAGACTTTTTACAATTTTTATGTCATTCATTCTTTTGCATATTTGTTCATTTGTGAATCACTTTAATTTCTACCCTTTTTATAAGGTAGTTTTTCATTGTTCTTATATGTTAGAGACCACAATTCTTGTTTTAACTTTATTAATGTTTAATATTTTATTTTATGTTAATGGTATGAAAACATAAAAGTGATCTAACACATTTTATTTGAAACATAACTTTATTTCATTCCAATTAATTCAATCATATTCCATCAATTAAAGATTAATATAATTAAATAGTTTAAAAGATTTTTTTGTTAATGTTTAGTCATCTTGTTGTGCTACATGGTGATCAAGTTCACGAGTGCTAACCGGCTCTTGCAATTTTAAAACTCCTTCCCACGGCGTTTGCCACCACCACACACGCATGTCGCACCCTTCACCGCTCCACCATTTCTGATTCATTACCATGACCATGTCTTTCTCTTCAGTCCACGCTCGTCTCACACTCCTCGCTCTCTTATCCGCCACAACCTTTTACTGCTTCTACAAATCTCGCCGCTTAAGAAACCTCAAGTTAACAACACTCTCTCTAAACCCTAACCCTAACCCTAACCCTAAGATCCTCTTCCTTTCCGAAACCGGCACTTCCAAATCCCTCGCTAACCGTCTCCATCGTTTCCTCGCTTTAAACGACGTCGTTGTGGACCTTATCGATGGCAGAAACTACGAGCCTGAAGATCTCCCCAAAGAAACGCTCATTCTCATCGTTGCTTCTACATGGGAAGACGGAAAACCATCGCCTGCTTATAGATTCTTCGCGGACTGGCTCGCCGAGAGTTCCGAAGACTTTCGAGTTGGTTCTTTGCTGCTCTCGAAGTGTAGGTTTGCGGTTTTTGGTGTAGGTAGTAGAGCTTACGGGGAGAATTTCAATGCGGTTGGTAAGGATCTCGGTAAACGGATGAAAGCCCTGGGGGCTGCTGAGTTGGTTCCGTTGTGGGAAGGGGATGTTGATGGTGGTGACTTGGATGGGGTTTTTGATAAGTGGTGTGGGAAGGTGGTTGGATTGTTGAAAGGGGGTGGTGATGTTGTTGTTGTTGGTGGTTTGGAGAACGGGGATGTGGAACGTGGTGTTTTGAGTTCTGATGAAGAGGAATCTAATGAGGAGGAAGAGGCAGAGTCGGAGATTGTTGATCTTGAAGATATTGCTGGTAAAGCTCCTTCGAGGAAGTCGGTGACAACAGTGAAGGAGACTAACGGGAAGTTAAATGGGAAGAAAGAGATGGTGACTCCGGTGATTAGAGCAAATTTGGTGAAGCAGGTATTATACTTTCTGAAATTCATTTATGCCTTGGATTCCAATTTTTGCAATTGCGTAGTTAGTGCCTTAGTGATGGCTTACATATTGTTCTCAGTTGAATTTTGTTTGATAAGATATGAATTATGATTTTGCAGGAAATAAGACATGATTTAGGGTTTTTAAGGTTTATGGTTTAGGTTTATTTAGTGTTCTCAATTGAATTTGGTTAGATAAGATATGAATATGATTCTGTAAAATTATTATGAGTTTGCAGGGATATAAGACATGATTTCGGGTTTAGGTTTATGGTTTAGGCTTATTTAGCATTCTCCATTGTATTTGGTTTGATAAGAAATGAATATGATTCTGTTAAAATATTGTGAGTTTGCAGGGATATAAGATTATTGGTTCACATAGTGGTGTCAAGATTTGTAGATGGACCAAGTCACAGCTTCGAGGTCGAGGTGGTTGCTACAAGCATTCATTTTATGGAATTGAGAGTCACAGGTAATGGTTACTTGGCTTCTTGTCACTTTCTTAAGTTTGCGTTTGGTTAGAATTTTGTTTTGGTGGTCTGAGCTTTGTTCATGTGTCATGCGAGATGATTAATCTGTTATCATATGTTACCGTGTAATTCATTTCCATATTCATGCCAACTGAAATCTGAATCTTAAATTAAAATGGAGCTTGTTAGTTTGTGGATATAAGATTCTTTGATGATGTGATACTTTTTAATTGTTTGTGGATTGAACTTAAATTCGAATAAAAAGAAGTTTGAAAAGTAACCAGGAAGAGAAAAGAAACATGGTGTATCACTATTTGAAAGTAACTTTGAGCCAGTATTTGACATGGTTTCAGAAGATAATTGTTTTGGAGTTATACTTTTTCGTTGCACATTATGTTAGCTTTTGATGCTGATTATGGGTTTTTACTGCAATTTATTTGTGCGTGATAAATGCGGATTACTCTTCTATTTTATATATTGGCAAGCATACTTCTGCTGTCATATTCACCTTTTCAACTTTTGTATGAGTGAAACAGGTGCATGGAGGCAACCCCTAGCTTGGCATGTGCAAACAAATGTGTTTTCTGCTGGAGGCATCACACAAATCCAGTAGCAAAAAGTTGGCAGTGGGAGATGGATGATCCATTAGAGATCGTAAATTCCGCAATAGAGCAGCATACAAATATGATTAAACAAATGAAAGGAGTTCCTGGTAAATTTTTGTTTTCTATGCTTTTATCATTTCATAAAATAAACCATTAAGAAAAGAAAAAAAGAAGTTTAAACTGAGCAAATAAAGAATGATATCGAAGAAAAAAATAGATCAGAAAATGAAGAATAGAAATAACCAAATAAATACAAGAAAAAGAAGAAGAAAAATATTTATTAGAAGGTAAAATTACATCAGGGGTCCTTTCCTTTAAGTTGTTTTTTTTGTAACATGTTGGTCCTTTAAGTTTTCTGTTAGAATTTGGTCCGTTATGGTGATTTCTACTTCCTTTTTTCTCACATTTTGAACATTTAGAAATGTTGGTTGTTGTATTTCTGGTTGCACTTCATCATTTTCATACCACTTAAATTAATTGCATTCACAATTAACACATTTTCTCCCTTAAAAAAGGGTAATGGTGCACACATTTGATAACTTAAAGGATCAAATTGTTGAAAAAAAAACTTAAAGGACCAACCTAGTATATTTTTTGCCTTATTAGAATAAGAAAAATAAAAAACAGTGAGAAGAGAGAGCTAGGTGGACTCAGTAGAGAAGAGAGAGAACTTGGCGCATCTTAGTAAAGAAGAGAAATCTTGACTGTCTTTGCAATTGTGGTGCCATGGTTGTTGCACACAGTAGGGTGGTCGTCATATGCATTATAAAAAGACAAAAGGTAGAGAGTAGAAGGAGAAGCGTGTTGAGGAGAGGGTAAACTTGTAAATTATCCAATTTTTAGGTCTTATTATTATTTTAACCCATTCGGGGCCCGGGATCGGCCGATCAGGTCAACCCTAACATTTCCCCTGTAATTTACGAAAATATTATGCTTTTCCAACCGCCATGTCCATTACCTTTGTGGTGTACGCCATGCAAAAGCTGTCATGCCGTTGCTTTTTTATGCCTGTGTTGAAATTCCGCTATCCGCATGGTCGATGTTCAACAACGCTCTTTAGTAGTGAATTAGCTAGAGTTACTCTCAATATATCACGCACACACAGTTCAGTCACCACCCCTTTATGCACTAAGGGATACGCTTCAGTGGAGGAGTTTGAGGGAAAAAGAACGGACACTAAATTTTTTCATTTTAATATTCTCTTTTTTGATTTTTTTTCTAGTATGACATTGCCTTGTAACCTTTATTTGATTTTATTCTCTACTACCTCTGTCCCTAAATATGTACATTTTCTTCGTTACTTTAGTAGACTTGCATAGACTTGTATATATTCTTATAGAATCATGAATTTGAGGATAATTCATTGAGCCTACAACACATACTGATTAATTTCACCACCACATGCTTAAAATGTAAGTGGTTTATGTTTTTTGAAACCTAAAAAATCTCAATTGTTGTAGCCAGCCTTCTGCAAAGGAGGTGGACGATGTTATATCAAGTCACATCTACATAGGTCCCTGCATAAATGAATTCACGAACTAGAAAACCATTAAGTCCATCTTTTGAAGTTTGAAATGAGTCCAACTCTGAAGTGCTCAAATGTGGTCTGGTCTTATCAGTCTTATCTGATGCCTGACATGGCCTGTCACTATGCACACAGTACTGAACATAGATTCTCAAGTTTGACTCATTTCCATTTAAGCATATCATTAAGAAAACTTTAAGTATTCCAGAATCTTTAAATAACTTGTCAATGTTATATGAACACTGTCTTCAATGTACACGGCACTTCCTAATGCCTTTGAATTTGTGTGATGGCATGACCTATATTGGACTATTGACTTCCATGCTGCAATGTTGTATGTAATTTTATTAATAAGTAAATAAAATCAGATTCTAGAACCCTGTGTTGTACCCATTTTGACTGATACTGTGAGGATTAGTTTCAGAACTACCCACCCTTCTGCATGCAATTAGTTTCGAAATTGACTCATTTAACTCTTTCTGTAGGAGTCACCTTGGAGCGATTAAATGAAGGCTTCACACCACGGCATTGTGCATTATCTCTTGTTGGTGAACCTATTATGTATCCAGAGATAAATGCACTTGTGGATGAGTTGCACAAAAGGAGAATTTCCACTTTTCTAGTTACAAATGCACAATTTCCAGAGAAAATTAAGGCGCTGAGGCCTATCACCCAGGTCTTGAGGTTTTCAGAGTTTCATAATTGAAAACATGTTGGATAAGCAAGTCAAACTTAATATTCTTGTTTGCTGTTTGCAGTTGTATGTCAGTGTTGATGCTGGAACAAAGGACTCTCTAAAGGCAATCGATAGGCCGCTCTTTGGAGATTTTTGGGAAAGATTTATTGTGAGTGTCTTTTCATTCTCAGTGGAAATTTAGAAATGTAGAACTAAATTTACATCACGAATTCATGATGCAGCAATTGTATTAGCAGAAATACCTTTTTTTGATGTCTTAGAGTTAATATATCATGGGCTCTTTTTACTGCATGGTTGATATCTAAAGGACAGCCAACACAGCATTTTATTTCTCTAGGATTTTATTTGAATGTTTGATGATACTATGTCCCCTTGATCACCTTTTATTTTTATAACCATGTGTCAGGATTCCTTGACTTCTCTGAAGGAAAAACATCAGCGAACTGTGTACCGCCTGACCCTTGTGAAAGGATGGAATGCTGAAGAAGTTGATGCTTACTATAATCTCTTTAGTTTAGGAGAACCCGACTTCATTGAAATCAAGGGTGTTACATATTGTGGCTCGTAAGGCTCCTCCTCTCCTCTCTTTATCACTACCCCCTTAGTCCAGCTGAATTCTTTTGTCTGAGAACCATCTTTGAATGATAATGAACTCTTCACAGGACTGCTACATCAAAATTGACAATGGAGAATGTCCCTTGGCATGCTGACGTGAGAGCTTTCTCAGAGGCTCTGGCTCTGAAAAGCCAAGGGGGGTATGAAGTTGCATGTGAGCATGTTCACTCATGTTGTGTCCTCTTAGCAAAAACTAAGAAGTTCAAAATTGATGGCCAGTGGCATACATGGATAGACTATGAGAAATTTCATGATCTGGTGAGTGTTTCCGTCCTATTATTTTGGATTGAATTTGGATAATTTTTTTGTTTATGAAATTTATCATCAATTTAAATCAGGTGGCTTCTGGGAGTACTTTTGATAGCAAAGATTATATGGCTGCCACACCATCCTGGGCGGTCTATGGAGCTGAGGAAGGTGGATTTGATCCAGCACAATTGAGATATAGGAAAGAGAGACATCACAAGTCGACCCGCAAAGGATCAGGTTAGAAGTTTAGGAGCCATGAACAGCCAGCATCCATTTCCCCTTTTATATTTCTTCCAGTGTGTAACTCAATAGGTTATAAAACATTTCAATAGGACAGTTTTGTGATAGAATGATTTAGACATAGGTTAAACCATTCCAGTGTAATAAAGTCTTAATGTTTTCCCAATTCAAGGCAATTGAGGAGAGAATTTTGTTTAGTTCTTTTGTTTTAAATAATTATTGTAGTTGCATAATATAGATATTTGTCTTCCAGCTATTTGTTTTTGAAATCGAGAATGGAATAATATGCAAGTGCTTTCCCTGCAAATAATCGATAGCATAGCATCGTGTTCCTTTGCTGTCATTTTGGCTTTGAAGAGAGGAAGTTAAAGCTGTAATCTTGGGACAATATTTGCACTCACTCCTTTTTTCTTAGGGTAAATTAATTATTTAAAAACCTTGGGTAGTTATTGAATTTGATTGACTTTACCCTAGTCTCCACAGCTTCATTTGTTAGTTAAAAGTATTTATTTTAGTCTTTTAAAGGTGTTGATATCAAATTGACAGCAACCTAATCCCTCAATCATTCATATAATATGATATCAAATCATACTATTATACAAAATCCATGACATTCAAAATTCGATTTTTTTTTTTTTGCAATAACCAACTTTTGAATATTTTTTTTGCAATTGACCATGTTTCAGAAAATTTTATAAAGGAGGAGCCAATTCAGTTAGCGTCTGCACTAGTCCATTTGCCCTAGGCGCCATCTCACTTGGCGCATGCTCTCTCTTTTAGTCAAGTGAGATGGCGCATATACTTTAAAAGTGAGAGAAAGCGCCATCTCACTTAGCCCCTAGGGCAAAATATATTTTTTATAAATAAGTCATCTGTTTCTCTGTTATTCTTCACACTTTCTCGCACCGTCTTCTTATTTTTTCTCTGTTATTTGCGTCATGACACCTCTCATGATTTTTATCAGAGATGGTTACATTATTTTCTCGGCCATCAAACCCCCGATGAAAATGAAATTTTGGCAAATTCACTATATGGAGCGTCTAAAGAGAGAGTTGATGCGATGGCTAGAGGGAGACATCGAGGATGGAGAACAAATTAGAAGGATTCAGCGAAGAAGAACATCCACCCCACTTACAACAGGAAGACCTAATTTAGGAAGTTAAAACAGACAGAGACGTAAGGTTGATGATGCATGAGTCTGATGAAATTGTTTTAACGGTTGTAATTTCTTAGACATTTTATCGTGTTTTTATTTGTTGTTTGCGCAAGGTATGTTGTAACAAATGCTCTTAATTAAAAACCGTAATGTTTATAAATTAAAATTAAAAAAGTAAAGATGTTTTGCATATAATTTTTATGTGGTTGAGCTAGTAGCTTGAGCCGAATAATTTTTGCGATTGTGTCCGACCTGACGACATAACCACACTTTCTTTTTAGTTTGTCCAGTGAGTCTATTTCAGTTGTGATTCGCTTGCTTTTGGGACGATCCTTTTTTATTCCTTCGCATTTGGTCGTTGTGTCAGACTATTTCGCCGTCGTATGCAGACTAATAATCGGGTTTTGCTACCAATGGGAAGTTGTTGTTGTACACGTTGAGCAAGGTTTCAGACTTGTAAATGGGAGATAGAAGTTGTAATGCATCTTGATGAGTATATGCACATGCCGCAATGACATGAGAGCAAGGCATACGAAAGGCTTGAAACTTGCCACAATCGCACTAACGAGAAGGTAGTATAACTCTATACTCTTGTCTTGGCAGCCCCTCGTTGTGGTCGATTGTCTCTTTGACAATGAAGTTGTAGCTGTGTCGGTTGAACCGTATAATCAGATGAGTGTTGGCTTTGGCACTTTCTACTTTAATATATTTCATGCAACTTTCACTCCATAGTTGTCCCGATTGCAAGACAGCATTTCACACTTCACCTCTTTTGGCAAACAACGAAGCCATCCTAAAATATGTTGATTTAACCAAGTCAAATAGCGCCTTCCTACATGTCCAATCGTATTACATGTATGCAAAGATGCATTCTCCAAGGCTGCCACCTAGCCTGCACCTACAGTGCAAGAGTGACACTTATCATGCATGCATGCACCCACCACCCACCTCATTTATTCACTTTGTAATAAAATTTCACCTATAAATACAGAGTCTCACATACTTGTTTTACATCAACAATCATCTCACTCTCTTCTACAAACTCTTTCATTATCTCATACAATTTCAACTATGACTCTTCTCACAATGGGCGATTCTCACAGAGGTACAAGGGACAAGATTGCAACGTTTGTAAGTTTTTATAAATTCTCAAATTTTCTTGTATACTTATAAATTTTTTATAATATTATTAATGATTTATACATCTTATGAACTCTTACACTTTTTACATTTTGAATTTAAGATACTAAAAGATTCAGAATTCGGCCACACAACTATATTGCTCCCGACCAGTTGATCGTGTCATATATCGAATATGAAGGTTTCAGAAATGTTATAAAGATCTCCAACTGCACGATTGATTCAAAGTTCATACTTGCAATGTTGGAAAGGTGGAGACCCGAGACACACACATTTCATCTACCAATAGGTGAATGTACCGTCACACTAGAGGACATGTACATGTTATTGGGTCTCCCTGTCGACGGTAAGACGGTTAACGGGTCGGTTCAACAACCCAATTATCTGTGCGAGAAATTGTTGGGCAAGGATATGGTTGAAGGTGGTGGTGCTAGAGGCCAAGGTATACTACTTACTGAACTCAAAAATCATTATGCGATTCTGGAGTTGAACGGAAATTCCTCAAAGCTAGCTAAAATAATAAAAGCTAGAAATTATATAATGATACTTTTTGGAATCTTTTTATTTCTCGAAAATACGGGGAATAGTGTAAATTTCATGTATTTAAATTTACTTAGAAACTTTGAAAAAACTAGAAAGTATAGTTAGGGTTCTGTTGTTTTAGCCCATCTATACAGTTTCTTGTGTAAAAATGCAACCAAGGAAAATGTACTTTTTATGGATGCACTTTCTTACTTCAAGCCTGGGGTTGGTGGAGAATGAAATCCCTAAACCCCGTCAACAACAACGCATTCGTTTTCCCATATGCAACAAAGTAAGTCAATAACTAATATCATTTATTATTCATCTGTTTACCAAATATATGATAAAAATAAACTATTTTACAATTCCTTTAGGTACTGACGGGTATGAATTACGACAAGAATCCAAGATTCAATGTCGCTCTATATCGCAATCTATTGGATCACCTTGACCCGGATGATGTACGTCATACCTTTGAACTTTTATATTTTAAAATTATTTATTCATTAAGTTGATTTAATTTTATCCACAGTTTATCTAGAGATCATATTTGGATTTGGACCATGAACCAAACTCCGAGGATGTAGCAATTTGGAGTGCAAAGACTGCAATCATACAGTTCAACGTTGTGGAGATGCGCCACAGCGACCGTGTCAAGATGCAGTTTGGAATGCATCAAGAGATACCCTGCAATCCAACTTGTTTGTCCCGTGGCATCTCAAAAGGGTCGACGATGCAGTTTGGAATGCATCAAGAGATACCCTGCAATCCAACTTGTTTGTCCCGTGGCATCTCAAAAGGGTCGACGCTCAATGGGGTCATACCAATTGGAAAGATTTTGCTCCAGAATAGTGTAAGATGTGGCAGAGGCGTCACCGACACGTTTTGCAATTCTCAGTTTTCCTCAACCATGGTAATATGCGACACACAAATCAATATTTAGCTTGGTACAGATCAATTAGTAACCCAGAAATGCACGTGTCTCATCCAAGGTATTTGGTTGATCCACAAACACAATGGGCACAACCCTCATTTCTCTAACAACAAACACAACACACATCAACCTCCCACCAACCTCCCCAACGAAACAAATCCACAACCACCCAACCACAAATACCACCACAATACGAATATATCCACATACCCCACAACCAACCACAATCACCACCTCAATACCAATGCCCCCATATGCTCCACACCCAACCATAATTTCAATTACAATACAAATACACCCGCATGCCCCACACACAATTCCAGTCTTCTCCATATCCCAATATGAGCCCCTCAACATCCAACCTTAGCCCTGATCTGAAATTTTTCGAAGAATATGATCCAACTTACCATCAACCACCACATCACCAAAGCACCCAACATTCCCAATACCAAACACCCCAAGATTCATTTCCTTTCTACCCCCTTACTCAGACGATCAGTGTTATAGGTCAACCATGGAACTCCACCCACCACCAAGACGACCAAATTTTAAGGGTATGGGTAACCGACTGTACCAAAGCGGATCTTCTAGATATGGAGATCTGACCGATTTCATGGATCCGGAACACATTGACTTCGCTGGGCCATCGACCTTGCCACAACAGAAAACGCGACGAAACCCACCAAGGGACAGACAAGGACGCAGATGCGGAACCACGGGTCGTTACCAGATTCTGGGGGACCACTAATTATTTTATAATTTTTTTATGTAATCATTTTGTGTAAATAAAAAGTCGAATTTTCGTGATCCTATATCGTTTACGTAATATCCCGCATTTAAAATAAAAAACGAAAAAAATTGGCCCCCCTTTGCACTAAGGCGCATCTCATTTGGCTTAGGACACACTTTTAACACCTAGGCGCCAAGTGAGATGTCGCATTCCTTTTAAATTAAGGTGTAAGCGCCAATTGAGATGTCTTCTCCTTTGTGAAATTTTCTGAAACATGATTTTTTGTGTAATTTTCTCCGAAACATGATTATTTACGATTTTTTTTTTAAAACTTAGTTATTAAAAAAAAATTTCTCAAAATTCGAATTATTAAATTGATGTTATTTCTTATTATTGGAAAGTGGCCAAATTGATGTCATTTGTATTTTAGTTATTACAATGACAAGATTAAAGTGGGTAATATATTTTTTACGTCAAATTGCTCCTTGAAAAAAAAAACATATATATATATATATATATATATATATATATATATATATATATATATATATATATATATATATATATATAAGTCAAAATATTGGTACCTAATGTGTTTTTTTCTCCATGCTGCATCACCCACTCCGCATATGCATTGAACTTGATCTAGAAGAAGGATTATCATTGATCGTACCCTGTGTACAAGTGTTAGACTTATAAGCTCGATTTCCCTTTTTCCTTAAACATGCTTTGACGCAGCAGCAGTATGTTGTGGCAAATTTTTTGCGTTGTCCCTATCAAGTAAACCAATTTTTCCATGGATGTATTTAACCAAGGACATGTCTTTAGTTTTGGGTTCAACACTAGAACCGAGCAGTATGGCTTTGTGAATAGCAATTAGTATTTGATTCATTTGGTATCAATATGACAGGAAAAAAACATTTAGAAGACGACAGAAGGAGCCTCCGTGGAGGAAATATAGTACTAGTAGTAAGTATAACATACTTTCCCCTTAGGAGCACCATTTTTAAGTTACGCAAGCATAAATCACCACTAAACACTTGAAAGCAAACAAGATAAGAGGTAATAAGGAAACTAGATCACAACTTGTATCACAGCACATTGATATTGCTAATATAAATTATTGTGGACAGCATTTACAACACATTGATATGGCTAATATGAAATGAAAAAAATATATAGAATGAAAGTTTGTATACCCTAAACATATAGGATAGAATGAAATATTTCATTTTGATAATTTTCTAATATAAATTATTTTATTAGTAGATTGTTATTTTGATTTGTATTTTTTATTTAAAATATTTGAAATGTATGTGAAAATGAAATAGAGAATGAATATTTAATCAAGATTTAGATTTTCGTATGGAGAAAACCGAAGACAAACCCCGCTCAGTTACTAGTACATTATATGAGTATAATAATATTATTTTAATTATCAAATGAAAAATTGAATTAAGGAGACTGACACTGGATTACTTAGTGAAAATTTCACCGCAAAGAATTTATGTCTGTGTTTATCTCTAGTTTTGGAAAATAACGCTTGTCTTTTAACAAAAAGTTTACTGACGAGATCGACCAGGAAATCTCAGTACAGTGCTTCATTTTTCAAGTATTTTTCACAAAGTATATTCAAAAGGGTTCGTTCGACTAATGCAAAACAAATTTAAAAGCAATAAAGCAAGACTCGTAAAATAAAATAAAAGACGTTTTAAACTGTAAAAATAGATGACATAACATCAAAATAGTTGAAAATGAGTTGATCCAAACGTACATTGCCCTAGTTTGACTCATTCGCCTGTTTGCTTGGATGCTCTGAGTGACTAGCGTGGAGGAATGTGAAAGTTTGAACCTCTAACACTATGCACTAAGTACTTTATTTATAATACACAGAAATAACTACTTTCTAGTGGGCTTCGCTTCTTTGTACGCCACGTGTCTCTTGTAACTTCTCTCCATGATCCCATGTCCTCCATCCCTGCTATCGAACCCATGTTCTCCATTCCTACTGTCGAACCCACGTTCTCCATCCATAACACTTTGCTTTGTTAGTTACACACTCTTTGGGCTTCTTAACGTTCTTGGGCCCAATTTATTCCTCATTAGGCCTCTTTTTTGGCCGACTGCATCCACAAGCCCAATTGACTATTTATGAAATCTCTCCCGGTCGACTTCCTATAATTCAAAGTTCTCGAAGAACCTTTTTAGTTTTTGGTTAGATTTTAATCTGTGTGAAAATCCTAGCCAACAAATTGCCCCCAAAATGTCCTTTTCGATTGAAAGGGTAGAAACAGACATTTTAATCCATTTCTCTTAGTGTGAAGTGACGTCATCATAACCATGACCTTTTTCTTCAAACGTTACATCTGCAATCACACAACCACTTTCCTACTTTCTAACTTCAACTTCCCAGGATAAACGTGGCTCCCAACTCATCGACTTCTTCAATCAATCGCCACTTGCCTGACACATGCCGGTCAAGTAGCCACATTTTTCCCAAACATTTGGTTTCCCTGATGGTATAAATACTCCTTTCATCTCTTCAATTTCCTCTTTACGTTTCTTTGCATACTCAAGCTCTTTATTTTTTGTATACAAAAGAAATTCTTACTTTCATTTCTACCCAGAAAAAACTTTCCACCATCTTCATGGCTGCTTCAAGCCAAATCTCTGAGCACATTCAAACTCCCCAGGAAATTGAACTGGTTTCCAACATGAGTGAGTTCTTCTTAACCCTTAGGCTCATAATATATATAGTAGGAGCTAATGATGGCATAACACTCCTGTGTTATCAGTCTAATCTGGTGGCTAGGAAGTTTGGCTTGTGCCAACCTTTGCCTCACATCTTTTCTAAGCCATCAGATGAACCGCGCCTTTCATCCACCAGCTACAGTGAGGGAGAATATGCTCAACGACTTCAACATTTTTCTGCTAACGTCCCTAATATGACTCCTGTCGCCTTCGAACCCCTCTTCTACACCACTAAGGAGTTCTATGATTGGTGGACTGTGAAATTCGTGCAAAGTAATGAGACTCTCAAGTCCTTCAAGGATCGACTGAACCATGCTTTTGAAGCTATGCAGCAAAAGTTTAGGAAATGTATGGCTTACTATTGTGACTGCCATTCGCCTTCTTGTTCTACTTCTTGCTTCTTTATGTTTTGACTTCTAATGTTTCGTCTTATGTTATTGCCTCATTCAGCGGTTGAGCACAAGAAACGCGCCAGGGAAGCTATCAGTGATGCGACTATTTCTCCCTCATCTAATGAAGCTTTTGGAACTTCTTCTCAGGTAATCTTCTAATTTAATGGTTTACTAACTGTTTGCGTTCCCTTTCTAACCCTCTGATTATGTTGACACATCCGTAGGCCCCTGAAGCTAACATCGTCGTCCCTCTTGAACCATCCCCAAAGAGACGGAAACACTCTTCTAACTAAGAGAAATAAGATGACGACGTGTCTTCGCCTACCATCCCCAAAAAATATAAAAAATCTCAGTCGACTCGATCTGAGGTTGTCTAAAAAAAGGCCACTTCTTCCACTGCGCCTGCTCCAGTGGTAGCAAAAGAACGAGTTTTGCAGCCTGCACCAACTCGACTAGAGAGCATTAACTCTAGTCCTGAAAGAGACCATCAGGTACCTTCTTCTTCAAAGACCCTTTAGCTTAGGAATTGTTTGTCCCTTTTATGATTATGTTCTTACTTAGCTTTATTGTTTCAGTGACTAGCAGTTAAACCTAAAAAACGCCCCACCAAGATTGTCTTGAAATCTTCCAAGACCAAAAAGAAACCAACTGTGGTCTTGACTGATAGCGAGCCTCCTGGGAGCGACCTCAACTCTTCTATCACTCAGGGTACTTCTGAATATTCTCCCATCAGTGAAGGATTGGAGGATGATGCCAATAATGACAGTCTGAGGGAGAATACTGGAGATGATGGCCTAAAGGGTCATGAACAAGCTACTGCTATTGGCGTGACCACAACTACCAACCAAAATCCCTTCCAAACGTAAGAAGTGACTCCACATGCAACCGCCTCTTTTGGCACCATTTTGAACCCTCCCAACGTGATTCATGCAACCACCACCATGTCGCCCCAACAAGTTTCTTCTCTAAGGCAAAACAACCCCTTTGAGTGCTTGAAATTTTTGGTGAACGCTAGGAATCGTTCGACTGATGGAGCCTCTATCACTTCTACTACACCTGGAGGCATCTCTTCTATTGGGACTTAAGAAGAAGTTCTTAATGGTCTCAAAACCATGCTCTTCCATGTTGATTTGATCACCCATTTGGAGGGGTACCTTTCTGATGGTACTTAGATTAAAGAAATGTTGAAGAAAGTTGATGTTTAAGCTGTTTCTCCTTTAGTCCTAAAATTTTTAGTTGAAGCATCTACCTTCCTTGACCATCTTTTGGTCGACTTGGCCTAAAAGAAAGAGATCCAGGAAAAATGTCTTCCTAAGGAGAAAGAGTGCACTGTTGAATTAGCTTTCGTGAACTCTTCCATGGCTGCTAGTGAAGAATTGAAGGAAGCTCTTGAGAAAGAAAAAACAGACTTCAACACCAGGGCCACAAATATCTCCCAATGGAAAAAACAGACCGTGGCGTTGAAGCAACAAATTGAAAGGATGAAGAAGCAAATTGATGAGATAGAGACTTTGCAAGCCGCTGGATTTCACACAGCTGAACAAGCATTGAATAACGAAGCTCTTGTTGGGGTCGCTCATCTGGAGCATATTGGCGTGTTGGATATTGAACTGGCCAACCTTGACATATCTATCTCGTTAACCAATGCTTGTCTGGAACTTGCTCAAGAATGATATATAACCCTCAAGAATAATGTGCCTTTTTAGCCGTTACACTGAATTTGTTCTTTCCATAGTTTTTTGTAATTCTTAATTTACACTCTAGGTCTCTTGGTGGCTTCTTCATTATGCAATGAATTTTATCCTTTGTTTATTATAGTTTCTTGCAACATAGACCTATACCTCTTTAAGTATTTTCCATTTACTCGTAGTATTCGAACTTCCGGTGTGAGCTCCTCAATCTCATAAGCATTGTTGGAAAAAACTTTCACCACTCGAAATGGTCCTTCCTGTAGCGGTAGAAATGTTCAAGACTAAGCCATTGGATTGACTAGACTTTATACAAATCAAAATAAAAATCTCCACCGTGCTTTATTGTTTCCAAAGGAATGGGAATAGAGCGAATAACCCAAAAAGGGGGAAAGATTCAAGGTAAGGGGGTTGGTTATGCAAAGGGAAGGTATTAGCACCATAAACATCTACGGTACTCCGCAGGAACCTCTTTGCAAAATCTGTATATTTTGGCTATAAAAATGTTACATGTAATATAGATGGTGGAGGTGAGAAAAAGAAATATATTTTTTTTATGATTTTTGCACCCGCCACGGTTGCGAACCTTTAGTGCCTATGTACCACCTTTCGTGCAATAGGGGATCAGGGTACACGTAGTTCCTCTTTAAAAAGTTTAAAACACAAGTGTGTTGGTTAATTTTAAGAGATAATACATCACCGTCATTGTCCGTGTGGAAAACATACTTACCACCCACAATCATGAGAAAGGAGAATTTGCATCATCTCAAAGTGGAGGATATGGCTTGGACTTTGAAATCAACAATTCCTCACTCAACACCCAGGTGGAAAATATCTCTCTTCATTACATATTATAGAAGTATAGTTGTTTGCATCACTACAAGGATTGACAAGAGTCTAACCTTTTGAGAAAAGTTTTAAAGATAAAAGCCAAAGTGGCAAAAATGGTTTGAAATGATATTAATTGACTTTTAGTCTTCTCATAAAAAGTGTTAAAGTATTATTAAATTGATTGTAGTTTATTGATGAAAATATTTTGAAAATGCATGGATATAAGTCCAAGTTTATTATGAAAGTGGTTCAAGTTTAGAAATAAAGAAGAGTTTTCAAAAGGAGGGAGAGGATTTTTGAAATTAAATAAGACGGGAGGAGAAGAAGAGACTATCATAAAGCATAATGTAAAAGCTAAGGAGAAGAATCATCTAATCAACAAGAAGCCAAAACTTGACATTATGAGTCAATATAGAATTCCCATTCTTTGGATTGAAACCAAGCAAGCAAAGATACTAGACCTCTTCAAATGTATTAAGTCTTCCCAAAAATTGGACAGAGTAACGACTGTATACGGGTAAATCCTAGATTACAAACAAAGGATGTAATCACAAAAACCTGCACACAAAAACAAACAAGCAACCCAATGTCTTGAGGTAAACCTGAAGAGCTCCAGACAAAATAATCAGATAAGATCACAAGGTCTCCAAGATAGGCCAAGGTTTCTAATCCTATGTCCAAGAAAAAGTCCCATGCTCCATAATGCCAAGGATAGTAACCAAATAGTCCAAGTACCATTAAGAGTTTTTTAGGGTTTAAATTAATTATTAAGTATCTTGAGAAAGGAAAAGAAAAGCTCAAGTGAGCAAAGTAAAAATGAGAAGAAAATAAATGCTCAAATGAGCAAAGATGAAAATGGCATGAAATAAAAAATGCTAAAGAATAAATAGTACATAAAGCATAAAAGAGAATAAAAGCAAAAGATAAACAAGTCAATAATTAGTGGTTAGTTGGATGACCATCTTGAAACTTGCATTTAGAACTCATTAGAGGATTGGTAGAACCAAAGCCTCCACACAACAATTTGCATTTGCTTTTTGTCAAGTATATCATCCATTTGGAATTCTCACAAGTACTATTTAATGATCAACAATGTTTAAGTGATCCGCGTTGACCAAAGGTGTTGTAGATCCATTAGAGGATTGGTAGAACCAAAGCCTCCACACAATGAATCTCAAGGTTATTCGATCAAAGAAATCAAATTAACATACTTGGGCTTACAATCATAAGTTTGGGCCACGAATGATAGTTTATTTGAATCGGGACAAAATTTAGCGCTATGTTAAGCAATCGTAAGTGGACTTATATAAAAGTCGCACCTATTTTGAGGCCGGTCAATAGCAGTTTATGCACCATTTGTTTTGAGACATGATATAGAGATCATGCTCCAACAACATTTAGTGCAATGAGAAGGGGATGAGATGAAGGGGATTAGGGCAAAAAGATGAATAAACCACTTTTGAATTAAGAATTTAATCCAAACTATTATTAAAATCATTCATCCATTTTTGTGGAGTTAAACTCAACACCATGGATCCAATGATGTTAATAAAGCCATGATAAAAAAATCAACCCAAGACAGCCAGAAAATAATCATAAAATAACAATATAATTAATATATACATTAAAGGGTTTAAAAATGTTTTAAAAAAAATTGAAAATAAGGAGGAAAATGTCAATTATAATTTATCAAGAAATGAAAAGTAAGACCATGGAAAAATAAGAAAAGAGGCCAAGTAATTTTATAAAATTTTTGGGAATTTTTAAAAGTCAGAAACTATTTTTAAAAATTAAAAAAAATGGGTAAAATAAAAAAAATAGTAAAAAATTAGTAAAGTCAGAAACAAAAATAAAATAAGGTCACCAATATTTGTCACAATATCACTGGATCATTCCATAATTTTTTCAGAATTTAAAAATGTGTAAAAGTATTTTTAAACATTTTAAACAAATCAAATAAGTGCAAAATTCATAAAAAATACCAAAACACAAAATTGAATTGTGAAAAAATAAAAATTAGAGAGAGAATAATCAAAAATATTTTTCATAATATTTTCAGATTTTTTGGACTAAAAATGAATTTTCTATGATTTTTTGAAATTTAAAACAATTAAAATATAAAAATCAGAAAAAGAAAATAAAAGTAAAAGATGTGGACCATTGGATGAGAGTCAAAACGCATTAGTAATCAAATCCAAGGGATCTGGCACGCTGTGCATATCATGGTCTTTAATAAATAATGTACATAATCATTAATAAAATCATAATTTGAAAATAACAAATGGCACACCTTCATTGGTCAGAAGATGACACGTTGGTCATCTTCAACCTCCAGCCATCACGAATTGTAGGTCTCTCAAACTGTAAAATCAGAAGCTCCGACCTATGCCATTCGCTTCGTCTCTTCAAGACGAAGACAACCACACCCTCGCGCCAAATTTATATAAACTGTAACTCAAGCAATTTGGAAAGAAAGTTTTGAAAAGGGATTTGAAAATTCATGGTCAAAACGTGTTTCCAGTGAACTGTAAGTGTTGCAACTAGAACCAGGAAAATGAGAGTAACACAATGATATCAGAGTTTTGAATAATTGATGAAGCAATCTACCTATTGAAGTTGAGTTGCAGAGCTCTGAAATTGGACTTCTATGGAGAAATATAGGGCACGATTCTTGAATGTAATTATATGGTTAGCTTCAGGGAAGATCAAGGAAGTTGAATTGATGGAAAAATGGATTGAAAAAGGCTTGAGAATAGAATTCGAAGTAGTTGAATTCTGGGTTGTGAAGCAAGTTTGGCAGGGTGATTCTGGCTATCTAAGCTTGGTAAATTGAATGGGGGATGACCCTTTATTTATAGGGAATCAAATGGAATGTTCAAGCGTGTGAAATGATTAAGTTTGGAGGGAAATCCTGTGAACCTGATGCACGAGCAAAGTGTGATCTGATTTCCATCAAAACTCATCCATTCCTTGCGTTTCAAGGCTCTAATTCACTTTGGCAACTTGGTTAAACATGTTTAGATCACAAACGCGTGCTAATTTGATGTTTAGAGGCCAAAACATGAATTTTAAACTCTGGCTTATGGAGAAACTTCAGTTCCAAGTTACCAAGTTCAATCCAATGGCACCTCCTCAAGGGGTCTTAGGGAAAAATTCTCGATGCTTTGGAAAAATGAGGTTACAAGCTTTGCAATGGAAAAAGAATGGAATCAAATGGAAGCTTGAGCTGAAAGTTACATGGAGTCAAAGTTGAAGAAAAAGAGTTGACTTTCCATACTTTGAAATATTTCAAATTCTTCTTTAAAAATGACCTATAATCCTTTGCATCCAAACATGGCCTTCCAATTAGAATTTGCTCTTGATAAAAAAAGATGGAATGAATTAGATCTCTTGAATGACATTTTGCAATTTGAACCACTCAAAATATCCAAAAATTAAGCAAGTTATGACTCGTTGAAGTTGGCCAAAAATCATGAAATGACCTATAATCTTTTGCATTCTTAAGGCAACTTCCATCCATTTTCTCACCTTGCACATAAAATAAGTCATGAAGTACACATATTTAGGATCATCATGAAAAAGGAATGGGCCCAAGGTGATAAAAATTGACCAAGTTATGACCATTTGAAGTCACATATGGAAAATTGGGGATTCATCTAGATGACTTGTAATCTTTCTTCTTCACCAAGTTCCTTCCACATGAAAAATTATTGGAACTTTTGAAGTGATTTGTTGGTAACTCTTTGAAGAGAAGAATGTTTTTGGAATCACTTAAAAATACAAAATGATGAGCAAGATATGCTCCTTTGAAGTCCAAAACCCTAGCCTCTAGATCCAGAGAATGCTTTGTAGAACTTTGCCAAGTTTGAACAAACTTTTTGTGCCAATATTCTTCCTTTATGAATAGAAATTGTTGAGGATGATGATGAGGATTCATGGCCACCAAAACTACTTCCATACCAATTCTTCCAAAACAACTTCAATGGTGAGGTTTGAATTTCTCAAGCTATTGACTAGGGCATGGAAATAAACTCATGAACCCATGATGCAACTTGCTAGACCTCATTGCCTTTACCTACATTATTAACAAGTAAGACAAACCAATATTATATTTTGTTAATTAGAGAGAAAATCAAAGCAAAATATCCATGATCACAAAAGAGAACAAGTTAAGGTGCTTGGTAACTCCTCAAAGAGAAAAGCTAAAGATAGGTAGAAGAACCAAAAACCCTAATGTGATCTTGTTGTAATTGAAATAATATGGTATGATGAAGGGATCTTAGGGGAAAAATTGGGGTACAACAGCTGCCCTTATTTAAGTTTCTTCTATCCGGAGATACGAATGTTAAAAATCTCCGTGTCGACATGATCGAATATACTTAAATACAAAACAAACCCTATTTTTGGCCCTAAGATGCCATGCAAATGCTTATGCATATGAATTCATATGAACAGAACCAAAGAGACACAAAAGAGCAATCCCACCAGGAAAATAAATCACTGGCGAAACACAAGAACAGAATCAGAGAGGAGGATAACAGGCATCGACGTTCACTGCCGATGAACTATCAACGTTCACTGAAGATAGAAAAAAGATAACAAACACAGACGTTCACTGCCGATGTACTACCAACGTTCACTGAAGATAGGAAAAAGATAACAAACATCGACGTTCACTGCCGATGTACTACCAACGTTCACTGAAGGTAGAAAGAGAAAATATATCATACCACTGTCATTCACTGATGATGTACTACCAACGTTCACTGAAGATAGAAAAAAGATAAAAAACACCGACGTTCACTGCCGATGTACTACCAACGTTCACTGAAGGTAGAAAGAGAAAATATATCAGATTTTCCCAAGATTCTGGTGTTTTTCCTAGAACGGGTCTCAACTTCTTCTTTAACCAAGGAACTCTTCCTGGAAAGGGTAATTTGTAAGCTGTCTCAAATAAAGAGACTTCCGCTCATTTTCAAGGGGGATTGCAAAGAGAAATGACATTCTGGGGATAGAAATATGACTTCCCGGGGAAATGCCACGATATTACTGTTGAGGAGAAAAAGTCTTCCCGTGCAAAATAAATGCACAAACCAAAACTTAAAGTTCTCAGAAATCCAAAGTAAATAGTATTGTCGTGCAACCACAAATCCAATTCAGAAATACACTGGAGCAAGACGGCCAATGAAGATACATCCTTGGTGAACTTTGAGTTTCCGGATGAGAACATCATGTTGGTGACTGACTGTGAAACACCTGGACCGGATGAAGGACCTGAGGAAGGATACTGATGGTTTATGTATTTCGATGGAGCTTCAAACGCTTTAGGTAATGGAATTGGCGCCGTGATCATATCACCTGAAGGCTGTCATACTCCGTTCACCGCCCGATTATGCTTTAACTGCACCAACAACATGGCGGAGTATGAAATATGCATTATGAGTCTTCGAGCAACTATTGACCTAAGGATTAAGTTCTTAAGTGTATTCGGAGATTCCGCTCTCGTGATCAGTCAGATCAAAGGAGAGTGGGATACGAAGCACCCAAATCTTA
Source organism: Vicia faba (assembly GCA_948472305.1). Lineage (NCBI taxonomy): Eukaryota > Viridiplantae > Streptophyta > Magnoliopsida > Fabales > Fabaceae > Vicia > Vicia faba. The sequence goes on along the minus strand of OX451738.1, from coordinate 1,578,045,231 downwards.
TTTCTTACAAAGAGTATGTATTAATGTTGCTTTCGAACTTCGAGGAGATAACCTTTGAACACTTCCCTAGAGAGGAGAATCAGTTGGCGGACACGCTAGCTACGATGTCTTCTATGTTCAAGGTCAGATGGTACAATGAGGCTCCCCAGATTACCATTGAGAGGTTGGACGAACTTGCACATTGCTGTGATATTGAGACTGAAGAGGTAGCAGATAAACCCTGGTTTCACGAGGTAAAAAGGTATCTTGAGGCTCAAGAATACCCTGAGGGTGCATCTGTTAATGATAAGAAGTTTCTGAGAAGGTTCGCGGCAAAGTTCTTCATCAGTAATGGTATCCTTTACAAGTGTAACCATGATTCGACCTTATTACGATGTGTGGATAAGAACGAGGCAGAAAGGATTATGGTAGATTTACATGAAGGTACTTTCAGGACTCATTCCAGTGGACACACCATGGCGAAGAAAATTCAATGGGCAGGATATTATTGGTCCACCATGGAAGCCGACTGTTATCAGCATTCTCGGACCTGTCATAAGTGCCAAGTCTATGCTGATAAAGTGCACATACCTCCAGTTCCTCTGAACGTCTTGATAGCTCCTTGGCCTTTTGTAATGTGGGGTATCGATATGATTGGTGATATCAGACCTACTGCGTCCAACAGGCATCGTTTCATCTTGGTAGCGATTGATTACTTTACAAAGTGGGTTGAGGCAACTTCCTTTGCTACAGTAACCAAGAACGTCGTGGCACGATTTATTCGGCACAATCTGATCTGTCGATATGGTGTACCAGAGAGGATCATTACGGACAATGGTACAAATCTCAACAATACAATGATCACCGAGCTCTGCAAGCAGTTCAAGATACAGCATCACAACTCTTCTCCTTACAGGCCGAAGATGAATGGGGCTGTTGAAGCGGCTAATAAGAATATCAAGAAGATTGTGCAGAAGATGACGGTGACATATAAAGATTGGCACGAGATGTTACCGTTTGCTCTCCTTGGGTACCGTACCTCAGCGCGAACTTCGACATGGGAAATACCCTATTCCTTGGTATATGGCATGGAAGCCGTCTTGCCCATTGAAGTTCAGATACCCTCTCTTCGAATTATGAAGGACGCAGGTTTGAGCGAAGATGACTGGATTCAGACCCGACTTGATCAGCTGAATTTAATCAATGAAAAGAGACTTACTGCTATTTGTCATGGTCAAACGTATCAAAAACAGATGATCAAGGCATTTAACAAGAAAGTCAGACGACAAGAGTATCAAGTTGGGGATCTGGTGATCAAACGCATCATACTACCTCAAGGTGATCCCAGGGGCAAATGGAGCCCTACGTACGAAAGGCCATTTGTGGTTAAGTACATTTTCTCAGAAGGAGCTATGATTCTAACCACCATGGATGGTGACGACCTTCCTCACCCCGTCAATGCAGACATAGTAAAAAATACTACGCATAATCAAAGACCCGCTAGGTTGACTGGCCTAGGCAAAAATAAGGGCTTCCCGACGAACTAAAAGGGTTCGGGCAAAAATAAGGGATGAAAATGAAAAAACTGTACACCCGACAAGTCGAAAACCTGAAAAGGCGGCTTGGGCAAAAAAGGGTATCCCGGTGGACTGAAAACCCAAGGGCAGTCCAGGCAAAAATTAGGGATTAAAGTGTAACACTATGTCTTATTGGATCACCTTGCAACCAGACTTCTGTATCAACTATCAAGCTCGGACGGCACCAAAACAATCTGATCTACCTTTAACCAAGTAGCAAAGTGATGAGATGCTCAAGGACATAAAGGCAATAGTAGAGTTGGAACCCAGTGGGATTGTTCACATAGCTGTTTTTCTTTGTTTTTTCACAAATTATATAAACTCTATTTGTTCGGAGGCATTCTCTTACTAGGACGTCAGCCTCTTGTACAAAAAACGCCTATTTACAGGCCAAACTTCAAAATTAATACAACTCATATTCACAAAGAAATTTCAAATTTTTTTCCTTTTTCTGTTTTGTTTTGCAAGAACGTCCAATGTTCATTTTTTATATATGCATTTGACAATAATTGCTGCTCATGAATATTTACATGCGAAACAAAAGACAATTACTCGTAATATCAAAAACAGGGGCAAATAAGAAATGCCCGAACCGTACAGTTGCTCTATCCACCAAGTATAGGGATAGACCTAGTTGGAGAAAACGTTTGAAGGTATATTCACTACCCGCAGAGTAAGGAGAAAGACAATGGTGTTAATTTTCCCCAGCTGAGGCACACAACCGCGAATGAGCCGGTGATATTCTCCCCCAAGCAGAGTTTATCTACCATCAGCACTGAAAATTATCCCCAATGGAGTTTTGAAAATTATCCCCAGTGGAGTTTGGAGAATTATCCCCAGTAGACTCTGGAAAACTGTCCCAATAGAATCTAAAAGACTATTCCCCGTGATGTCGCAACTGGAAAATCATCCCCATCGAAGTTCATTCCTTTTTATAAACAGAAACTCAATCCCCAACAGAGTTTATCATCGCCGGCAATGATGATTCATCCCCAGCCGAGGTTATTTCTCCAAATCAATAGGCCCTCTAGCAGAATATAACCTCCCCACAGAGTCATTTCCTCATCAGTTTATTCCCCAGTGGAATTATCCTCTCCTGTAGGTTTATTCTCACAATCATCTTCATTCACTATCCCCAGCGAAAACAAATAATTCAACTCTTTTCTCCAGCAGCAACCCGAGATTTATTTTCCCCAACTAAAAACATCACATTTCCATATCATGACGCATGCATATACGCATCATACAACACAATCTCATTTATTTTGAGAACATTATTGCCCGATACATATCATGCATTACATATAGCTAACCTTTACCTTTCATGAAAGATTCTCACAAAATTCAAGCTGTGAACCCCGGGCACGACCGGATAATAGTTTAATCCCCAGTTGAATAACGGACGACCGAAGCTCCAAAAAATCAACTTTCCTCTTTAATAGAGATGTTTCCTCATTCGAATACGGACGACCGAAGTTCCTAAAATTCGCCAGAGACGTTTCCTCAGTAGAATACGGACGACCGAAATTCCTAAAATTCAAACTGAGATGTTTCCTCAGTAGAATACGGACGACCGAAGTTCCTAAAATTCAAATTGAGATGATTCCTCAGCAGAATACGGACGACCGAAGTTCCTAAAATTCAAATTGAGACGATTCCTCAGCAGAATACGGACGACCGAAGTTCCTAAAATTCAACAGAGATGATTCCTCAGTCGAATACGGACGACCGAAGTTCCTAAAATTTAACAGAGATGGTTCCTCAGTAGAATACGGACGACCGAAGTTCCTAAAATTCAACAGAGATGTTTCCTCAGTAGAATACGGACGACCGAAGTTCCTAAAATTCAAACTGAGACGACTCACCAGCATAATAATGGACGACCGAAGCTCCTAAAATTTTATTTCTCTCAAGATAAAGATCAGCCTTCCCCAGCGGAATCTTCCTCAACGACAAGTATACAAGCTCTCGCTAAGGAATCTCTTATGTGATCGACACTCCTTCGAATGGCATCTTTAAGCCCATCCCCCGTCATCAATTTCCAAATGGAATCTGTAAGCCCATTCCCGATATCGCAAGACGAACACCACTCCATGCGAGTGCAAATTTCTGGGCACTTTAGTGTTCAATCATCTTCCACCTTCGGATCACGAAAGGTACGAAAGCCAATCTACATCCTCAGGTTTAAGAAAATTGAACAGGGGCAGCTGTTTTACCCCAAAATTTTCCCTCCCATATTTCTCAAAATATTTCAAGAATGATACTCAAGTTGCTCAAGGTAGTCCAAGGGTTGGCCAGACAAGCTCTCTCCTAAGGCAGTCTACCTCAAATTAGGGTTTCATGTTGCATCAAGATACTTGATTCCAAGGGACCCCAAATGATCAACATTGTCCTAATATGTTCTCAAGATCATCCATGTCAAGTTTCAAGCCCTACAGAGGAAATTTGCTCAGTCAATTGCTCAAAGGCCTTAAAATCGACTATGCTAGGGCAAAAGTCAACTGTGGCCTACATACAGTCAAACTTCAATATTTTTGGTCAAAATCCTCATTTTGAAGTATATTTCATCATTTGATCAAGTTTTGATCATGATTCATCAAGGATTGCTCATAATTCATCAAGACTCAAAAGTTGCTAAATTAGGGTTTTATAGGAAAAGTCAACTCAACTTTGACCAAGCATAACTTTCTCACACTTTATGAGAAATGACCAATCCAAAGCTCATTTTGAAGAGGGTGCCATTCCCTACAATCCATCTTCTCCTCCCAAGTTCAAAATATGCACTCACAAGAAGTTATGAATTTGGACATTATAGGTTATTTTGAAAAGTCAACAAAAACACCTTTTTTGTCAAAGCTTCATACATGAGAATGGAATATCAAATTGAGATAATACAAAAGGGTTGATTAGAGGACATCTCAAGATTTCTAAAAAGTCTAAGAACACATTCAAAGAGTTAAAATTGAGGAAGTTATGCATTGGTGAAGTTGACCTTTTTTGCAAAATTGCCAAAAGTCAACTATGCCCAAAACTTCAAATTTTGCCAAATGGGCCCAATCTTTTTCACTTGTTTTGAGTTGGCAACATAGTCCACGAGCTCTAGCCCTTGACACTTGTCCTTATCATGTTTTTATTATTTATTTTGATTTTTATTTGATTTAAATCAATTTTAATCAAAATAAATCATATAAAATCCAAAGTATTGAAAACTAAAGATTTTTTACATGATTCAGGTCTTAATGTCCATCTAGCAAGTATTCAAATTTGTATCAAAGCATGGTGTGAACAAAAGATTGAATTAAGCCAATTTTGGAAAGGTTTCAAAGTGAATCAAATCAAGAATCCAATTCATTGATGGAGGAAGATTGAGGCCAGGTTTTCAAACCTAATTCACTCCTCAATACATATAGAACATGGGTAGTCCTAAAACAAGGTAGAAAATAGGCGCATGAACAAGAATCAAAACTGAAAAAATTAAGAAAAAGTGGTGAATAGAATTTGCATTTAGAGGCCAACACAAGACTCTTTGCCTATCCCAATCGATTCCTGGGAGTCTCAGCAAGCTAAAGCAATCAAGAACCAAGCCATTCCAGTCCCAAAAAGCTCTGTAAGTCCATCACGATATGCATGAAATCTTGAATTCGGTTAGCATGATTTAGGCATTGTTAGGATGAATTAATCACATATTCTTGATCTATGGAACATATGCAAGCTTTTTGTGTTGTTTAATTGCGTTTATATGGCCTATAGTAGATTTCACCATTGCTAGGGTTGCCTGCTTTGATTTGGGAGTTTTCTGTGCAGGCTAAATTAGACCATAAAAGGGCCACCATTATGCTCAGGATGTCCAGACTAATCGATTGGTGGCCCTAGTTTTTCTTTATTTTGCTCACAGTTGATTTTGAGAATGCACAAGTCTATAGCGACGGACGTTGTCCGTAGGTAAAGGTTGCCAAACCTTTTAGCCACTGAGAGAGGAAGGAGACGAAGACGTGGCTTCATCTGATTTAGCCATTTGAATTTCATGCTAAATATTTCATTATTTCACCTGTTTTGCATATTATTATTATTATTATTATTTACCTTATGTACAACAAAAATAAATGGTGTAGTGGTAGCCAGGCAGACATTAAGGCATTGGAAAGCTGGAGGTCAGGGGTTGAACCCCTGCCTCCAACATTTGTGTTTTTCCTAATTTCCTTCAGGTTATCCAGCGTGTTTGCAAGCCTAAGGACCATCATGTGTCCTCATCATTCAGCCTGCTAGATGGCCAGATGGCCAAATCTAAAGGCCACCACTGGAGGAGTACAATAGACCAAGGTTAACGCATGGCATGGGATTACAAAGTCAGCGTGGATCATCATCTCTTGGGCCCAAAATCTGATATTCACACCTCCCCAAGTTGCTACTTTCCGGCCCATTTCCTATTCTTTTTCTTTTTATATTTCATTTAATTTATTTATTTACTAACAATCAATTATTTTCTTTTTATCAGAAAATCACCAAAAATATTTTTCTATCCAATTAAATTTAAGATATTTATTTTTTATTAAAAAATTAATTAATTAAATTAGGTTTGATTAATTTGGATAACTTTAATTATTTTGTACATAATTAAAAATAATTAGAATAAATAGGTTTTATTACTAACTTAATTATATTTTATTTTTTCCTAAAATAACCAAAAAAACCAAAAATAGGTCATGTAATTATTTTTTTTAATTAATTTAATTAACTAATTAATTGCATATTTAATTTAGAAAACTTATTTCTTTTATTAAAAACAACAAAAAAAACAATTCTTCTTTTAATTAAGTTAGAAGGGTCAAAACCCTAATTTCTCGTCGATCTAATTTTCATCACGCACTTTATTATTATTTTTATTATATTGATGTAACTGCCTACAATTTATAATAGTTAATTAGGACGTTTATTTCATTTATCGCTTTATTTTTCAAAGGGTTTATTTTTGACTATGTAAATACCCGAAGCCTTGTAATCGCGTAGTTTAAATTCCGCAAATTATTAACTGTTAGATGTATGATAATAGGATGCATGACAAGAATGTATGATTAATTTTAAAACAGTTAGATAACCCTAAATGTGCAAAGATAAATAAACTGAAATTAAATCACTCGCACATGCGCACTCCTAGGGTACACTCCCACTTGGTTGCCTTCGGTAAACGATCATTGAGTATAGGATGCTTTAGTGGTCGTCCTTTTGTCTAAACAAAGATCAAAGTCCTAATTCGGAAAAGTTGCCTCGGAATTGTTGCCTCGAATAAATTGATCTAAGACATTAGGGTTATTACTAAGACATCCTAACATTGCTTTAGTGACCGTACGTCCCTTTCGAATTGACCCTCAAAACTCCAACAATGGTGCTACCTACTCACTAATAGTGGGATAGCGCTGTCTAAAGGAAACGAACATAGAACGATTCTTTTTTCGAGTAGGTAAATTAGTTCTTAGGTACTTGCTCAATCAAAATAAATTTTTCACACTTACACTCCTTTGCAAACAAAGTTTTTTTCAAAAACACTTCATTACACTCTTGAAGACAGAAGCAAGAGTTAAATCGATGTCAAAACAAAAGCTTTTCAAATCACGCAAACACAAAGAAAACAATTTTGAAAATGATGAGCAAGTACCTAAGAGCCCGTAGATAACTACGGATAGAAAGGGTGCTAATACCTTCCCTTTCTATAATCTATCCCCCGTACTCAGAAATATCTCAAAAAAGGAATTTTTCTGTGCTTTTTTCCTTTCCTTGTTGGATAAAATAAAAGACGGTGGCGACTCTTGCTTACCGCGACATTTTGCAAAAACGAACACAAAATGCAAACCAACAATTCCTTAAAAATTAGGGAAACACGTCCCGGTTCTGGCCATCGTTTCACAGAACTGGCGACTCTACTGGGGAAAAAAATAAGTGGGGTGTACCTTAGGATTAGTTCATCATATTGTTTTCTATTGTTTGATTTGATTGCTTTATATTTGTGGGTTTTGTATCGGAGTTACTATAGATTCTAACCCAGATCTGGGGGACATCTTTTAGGTAAGTAGCAATAGACTGTGAGGAAACTGTACGGCATAGACCGATACGGTTGAAGCAGTAGCTACGTTGGTGTGACACATTAGTTGCTACCGATATCCCTTGTGGAGGAACAAGGAGAGTATGTGGATGCTAATGGGTCATTAAGCATCAACTGACCTTAGAACCTATAATTAACCAACTTGGCCATAGAAAGTAGCAGTATGCTACACTCATTGAGACCATACTCTCGCGATGATTCTGGCCGCAAGAAAAGATTGCTAAACTAGAATTATGACCGATGGAGGATGGTTAGTGATATTGAGAACCTCTAGAACCCGATTACTATTACTAGGACAGGTTGAACCAACTAAACTGAAAGAGGGTAATACCTAAACTCCATGCCATCCTGAAATTTAAGGGCTATTGTGTGACTTGTTTGCCCTTGCCAAGTTTGCTAGCTGTGATACCTGTGGTGTGTTTTTATCATGACATCATGCATCATGACATTACATGCATATTTCATTAGACTAACCATTTCAAAGACCAGGGGGATTCATCTTTGTTCTGTTTTGCAGATCATGGCCTCTATACGCAGAAATACCATTCGAATCAGCTTCGTGCAAGTCCCTGCTCAGTTTAGAGAGTTGGTTTCAAAGATTCCTGATACTTCCTCCTTTGTCAAAAGACATGATCACCTCCTTAGCTTGGCCACTTCCCAGTTGGATGAGAAAATGATGAGTGTCCTGTTCCAGTTCTTTGACCCGTTGCATCACTGTTTCACCTTCCCAGACTATCAGTCAGTCCCTACTTTGGAGGAGTTTTTTGATTTACTTGGCATATCTATTCTAGAGTAGACACACTTTATAGGTTTGGAGATAGCTCCTAAGCCAGAGGATATTGCTTCAACCCTACATCTAACAAAGGCTGATGTAGTGTCTAACTGGGAGATCCGGAGTGGGGTTAAAGGTTTCTTGGCTAAGTTCTTGATCGATCAAGCTCAACAGTTCTAGGAAAACTTAGACTTTCAAGCTTTTGAAGACATCCTGGCTCTCCTCATCTATGGCTTGGTCCTGTTCCCAAATCCAGATGCCTTCATAGATGTGAACACAGTCAAAATTTTCATGTCTCGTAACCCAGTGCCTACTCTCTTAGGTGATATTCTGCATGCTCTTTATACCCATACTGTGAGAAGAAGGGGAACCCTCTTGTGTTGTACACCGCTGCTGGAGAGGTGGTTTATTTCTCACCTCCCCAAATCTGTATTGAAGAATGAGGAAGGTATGGGTTGGGCTTACAAAATCATGTCCCTTGCTAATACGGACATCCTTTGGAGTACTAAAGATATGGAAAAGGTAGCTGTCATTAATCGGTGTGGGGAATACCCCAATGTTCCATTGCTTGGAATTCGAGGAGGAATAACCTATAATCCTTGTTTGGCCTTACGACAGTTTGGACGAGCTCGGAGGGACGATCCCCATGAGCTGCTGCTTACAGGTATTGTCTTTGACTTCAAGGGGGATGTTGAGGGACATCGCCGCAGGTTCATACGAGCTTGGGATAGGGTGAACAGGTCTGATCCACATGAGCTAGGAATGAAGACTTCTCTCCCAATGCAACCGTACCTCCAGTGGGTTCGAGCCCGTGCTCAAAAGCTGGGGATGCCATATGAAGCCGTTTTGTCGGTGATTGTGGAGCATGCTGATGAAGAAGGGGTTTCTTATACGGTCATCCATCCATATATGCCTACTGATATTGGGGCATTGAAGAGATCTTGGGTCCAGTTAAGGGAAGAAAGGGATACTTACAGAGAGAAATATCATGAGCAGGAGGGGAAGATCCTAAAGCTTACAAGGCAGCTAGAGACTGAGAGGACAATCAACGATTATGTCAGCATGAAAGGAAAACGACCATGGGAATTCTGATGTCTTTTATTGTTTCTAGTTTAGATTTGCTTTTCAGTATTTCTTTTGTAATGCCTTAAAGGCATTTGTTAAACATTGTTTCAAGTTTTAATCTAATAAAGTGTGTTTTATTTTGGTTTACAAATTTGAATCTCCCTAAGTCTTTGAAATTATTTCATATGCATTCCATTCCCATTCACCTCATTACAGGTACCCTTACAGGTTTCTCATCTTCTTCGCTGTTTATTTCAGCACATCATGTCTTCTAAAACACCTACTAATCAAGCCATCAAGGCTCTGCAAGCTCAGAATGCTCAGTTCCAGGAAATGTTCTTGAACTTGGCCAAGAGTCAACAAGATTTGAAGACTCTTATCTTGAAGGAAAAGAAGAAGAAGAAGAAGAAGAAGAAGAAAGTGGTCCTCCTGAATATGGGTCACAGATTTGGGAACAGGAAGCTGATTTGTCTCATTCATCTGGAGGAGGAGAGAATCAAGAAGAAAGGCAGGCTCCTAGCCCTGTTATTTCTGACAATGACACTGACTTTAATGAAGACCAGTATCCTCCTGCCGAGGATAAGTATAAGCAACTCGAAGACCGGTTGAGTGCAATGGAGATCCAGAAGATACCTGGGTTGGACTTCGGAGATTTGGGTTTGGCATTTGGGGTGGTGATCCCACACAAGTTTAAGTCTCATGTCTTTCCTAAGTACGGCGGGGTCTCCTGCCCAAAGTTACACCTTCGCTCGTATGTCAGAAAGATTCAACAATATACTGCTGATAGGAACCTATGGGTTCATTTCTTTCAAGATAGTCTGTCAGGGACTCAACTTGAATGGTTCTATCAACTAGAAGGAGCTAATGTCCGCAATTGGGAGGACCTCGCTGCTGCTTTTTACAAGCAATACCAGTATAATGCCGACCTTGCTCCCACGCGTACCCAATTTCAGGGTATGCCTATGGGCACGAGAGAAGGTTTTAAGGACTATGCTCAGAAGTGGAGAGATCTTGCTGGAAGAGTACAACCCCCTCTGGCTGATAGGGAGTTAGTGGATATGTTTCTTGGGACCTTATCTGGTCCATACTTCAATCATTTAATCGGTAGTTCATTGTCCGGGTTTACTGAATTGATTATGACTGGGGATAGAATTGAAGCTGGTATTAAAAGTGGCAAGATACAGAAAGGTGCTTCGTCAAGTACCGAGAAGAAGCCTTTTAAGAAGGAATCTAGTGCAGTTTACAGCTCTAGGAGCCAAAACCGACCTGAGCGCCGCCAAGCAGTTAATGCGGTGGTAATATCAAGACCTGCTGTTGCCCTACAATGCAACAATCAGCAAAGAGTAGAAAGACCGCAAAGACAATATACTCGACTCAGTATGACTCTATCTCAAATTCTGCCGCAACTGTTAAAAACCAACTTGGTGATTCTGAAGGAGGCTCCAAAGAATCCCAGTACTACATCACCGCTGTATAATCCGAACGCCCGCTGTACTTATCACTCCGATAGCCCGGGGCATGATACCAATAACTGCTGGGCTTTGAAGAATAAAGTGCAGGATCTGATTGATGCTAAGGAGATTGAGTTTGACGCACTCGAAAAGCCCAACGTCATAACAGCACCCATGCCCAAACATGATCAGGGAGTGAATTCTATTGGGGTTGATGAAGAGGAGTTAGATATTGACAGCAGGATTTACCCGACTACCGACAGTGGATTAAGAAATTGGACGGAAAAGGACTTCGTGCCCATTTCTTTTATTACACACTAATAAGACTTTTGTTTTGAGTTTGTAACAGACAATTTGAAACTCTACGGCCCGGTGCCTTGCCCGAGACACCGTGGCTTTGTTTGAGGGCTTATTATGTGTCATTTCCATATATGATCAATAAAAGCATTGGACATTTCCATATATGGACGTTTCCATATATCATCAATAACGACTCTGCTACTGCCAATTATGACTTTGAAAGTCCGATCAACCAAGCCGAGGACGAAGGTGAGGATGATTGTGAAGTGCCTGGGGAACTTGCTAGATTGTTACTTCAGGAAGAGAGGGCCATACAGCCGCATGAGGAGCCAGTGGAAACAGTAAATCTGGGTATAGAAGAAGACAAGAAAGAGGTCAAGATCGGGGCAAATCAGGAGCCTAGTGTTAAACAACGGTTGGTACAGATGCTGCGTGACTATGTTGAGATCTTTTCCTGGTCTTATGAAGATATGCCTGGGTTGGATACCGATATTGTGGTTCACCGCTTGCCAACTAAAGAAGACCGTCCTCCAGTGAAACAGAAAGTTCTCCGAATGCGCCCAGAGATGTCTGAGAAAATCAAGGCTGAGGTGATGAAACAGTTTGATGCCGGTTTTCTAGCAGTTACTTCTTACCCACAGTGGGTTGCCAATGTGGTCCCGGTGCCGAAGAAAGATGGTAAGGTACGTATGTGTGTTGACTATAGGGATCTGAATAGGGCAAGCCCCAAGGATGATTTCCCCCTGCCTCATATCGACGTTCTGGTTGACAACACTGCACAGCATAAGGTCTTCTCCTTTATGGATCGTTTCTCTGGTTACAATCAGATTAAGATGGCTCCCGAGGATATGGAAAAGACAACCTTCGTTACTCAATGGGGTACCTTTTGCTACAAGGTCATGCCGTTCGGATTAAAGAATGCTGGGGCAACATATCAGCGCGCCATGGTCGCTTTGTTCCACGACATGATTCACCATGAGATTGAGGTATACGTTGACGATATGATTGCAAGATCCCAGACTGAAGAGGAACATCTTGACCACCTCCAGAAGCTATTTGACAGGTTGAAGTTGTACAAGCTGAGGTTAAATCCAAATAAGTGCACTTTCGGGGTGAGGTCTGGTAAGCTGCTGGGTTTTGCCGTTAGTGATAAAGGTATTCAAGTGGATCCTACAAAGGTGAAGGCTATACAGGAAATGCCATCTCCCTGAACTGAAAAGGAAGTCCGAGGCTTTTTGGGGCGTCTGAATTACATTTCCCGATTCATTTCACACCTGACCGCTACTTGTGAGCCAATCTTCAAGTTACTGAAGAAAGATCAAGTGGTGAGATGGAACGATGAATGTCAGCCCGCTTTCGAAAGGATAAAGGAATATCTCCAAGAGCCTCTTATTTTGATGTCGCCGGTTGAAGGAAGACCTTTAATCTTATAATTGACAGTACTCGACAATTTGATGGGGTGTGTGTTGGGGCAGCATGACGAGTCTGGCCGAAAAGAGCATGCTATTTACTACCTTAACAAAAAGTTTACCGACTGCGAGACTCGATTCTCGTTGCTTGAGAAAACTTGATGTGCTTTGGCATGGGCTGCTCGCCGGCTAAGACAGTATATGCTGACTCATACTACTCTATTGATATCGAAGATGGATCCAATCAAGTATATCTTTGAAAAACCTGCCTTGTCCGGAAGAATAACAAGATGGTAGATGATCTTGACTGAATATGACATCCAATACACGACCCAAAAAGAAATCAAGGGAAGTGTGTTGGCGGATCATTTAGCGCATTAGGCCGTGGACGATTACCAATCTATGAACTTTGAGTTTCCAGATGAGAACATCATGTTGGTGACTGACTGTGAAACACCTGGACCGAATGAAGGACCTGAGGAAGGATCCCGATGGTCTATTTATTTCGATGGAGCTTCAAACTCTTTAGATAATGGCATTGGCGCCATAATCATATCACCTGAAGGCTGTCATACTCCGTTCACCACCCGATTATGCTTTAACTGCACCAACAACATGGCGGAGTATGAAGCGTGCATTATGGGTCTTCGAGCAGCTATTGACCTAAGGATTAAGTTCTTAAGTGTATTCGGAGATTCCGCTCTCGTGATCAGTCAGATCAAAGGAGAGTGGGATACGAAGCACCCAAATCTTATTGCTTACAAAGAGTATGTATTAACGTTGCTTCCGCACTTCGAGGAGATAACCTTTGAACACTTCCCCAGAGAGGAGAATCCGTTGGCGGACGCGCTAGCTACAATGTCTTATATGTTCAAGGTCAGATGGGATAATGAGGCTCCCCAGATTACCATTGAGAGGTTGGACGAACCTGCACATTGCTGTGATATTGAGACTGAAGAGGTAGCAGATAAACCCTGGTTTCACGAGGTAAAAAGGTATCTTGAGGCTCAAGAATACCCTGAGGGTACATCTGTTAATGATAAGAAGTTTCTGAGAAGGTTCGCGGCGAAGTTCTTCATCAGTAATGGTATCCTTTACAAGCGTAACCATGATTTGACCTTATTGTGATGTGTGGATAAGAACGAGGCAGAAAGGATTATGGTAGATTTACATGAAGGTACTTTAAGGACTCATTCCAGTGGACACACCATGGCGAAGAAAACTCTACGGGCAGGATATTATTGGTCCACCATGGAAGCCGACTGTTATCAGCATTCTCGGACCTGTCATAAGTGCCGAGTATGATCGGTGGATCTGGAACTGACTGTTTAACGCTGGTTCGCGAAATGTCGCGGAAGCAAGAGTCGCCACCGTCTTTTATTTTCTCCAAATGGAAAGGACAAAAGCACAGAAAAATTCCTTAAAGAGATTGCTCTCGGTTCGGGAGGTAGATTATAGAAAGGGAAGGTGTTAGCACCCTTTCTATCCATGGTTATCCATGGGCTCTTAGATACTTGCTCATTGTGTTTTCAAAAATGGTTTGTTTTCTTTTCAATTGTGGGTTTTAAAAAAGTTTCTTTGAAAATCTCAGTTCGACTCTTGTATCGGTCCTCAAGAGTGTTTGAAAATTTGCTTCCGGAAGCTTTTGAAAAAAGTGTCGGTGTGAAAAGTATTTTCTTTGATTTGTTTTTGAAATTAGAGCAAGTATCTAGAGTCGTCTACCTACCCTAAGGAATTCGTCTGTGTAGGTGTCCTTTAAAGTAGTGCCATCCCACCATTGAGAGGTAGGTAGCACCACCGTTGGAGGTGTTCGGGTCAATTCGAAGGTTCGGGACATGGTGATCACCAGAGCAATAGGAAGACACCTTAGAAGCTACCCTCATGCCAGGTTCCCGGATCATGAGGACTTACTAAGACATCCTCTACTCGACGATCACCTTTCGAGGCAAGGCAACAGTGAGGCGTACCCTAGGGGTGGTGTGTGATTCGTGTGTCAGATTCGTTTATTTTATCTTGTCATGTTAAAGTGGTCTATGCGTTTGTTTTTATTTTAGGCCATTCATTCTTGCATGCATTTATTTACAGTTAAAAATTGCGAGAAGGTAAAAATTCTAAGCTATTACAAAGGCGCGGGTCCACATCGCCAAAATTTCCAGGACCCGATTTGACAGAAAATAAATAAAGAAATAAAGTAAAGTGCGAAAGATTAAATTTACACGGCTTTGGGAGAGGTACATAAATAATTAAAAGAGACGAGATAAATGTGCGAATATGAATTAAAATAGGAAACGAGGGCGTTGGACCCTTTAATGAAATTAAATTAAATGATTATTAAATTAATGAAATTAAAAAGAAAAAGAAATTATTTTTTGAGATTTTTTGCATTTATGATTTTTATGAGAATTAAATGAAAAGAATATTAACCCTAATTCTAGTTTTTTATTTATTAAGAAAAAAAAAGTATTTAAAGTTAAACCTAGATTAATCTAATTATTTACATGCAACTTTGATTTATGAAAATAAATAACACTTAGTTATTAACAATGGTGAAAAAAGAATAAAAGTAATTAAAATAATTAAACCTAATTTCTACAAATTTCTAAGTTAATTAAGAAAATGCTTGAATTAAACCTAATTTAATAGCTACAATTAACAAATAATATTCATTTACAAAAAATATATTAATTAAATAAAATACTTATTTTTTGTCTTTTTCTGATTTTATATTGTTTTTTATATTTTTTATGAAAATATTAAATTAAAGGAATTAATTAAAAACAATAATTGAAATAAATAAAAGAATGAAAAAATATAAAAGATTGCAAACCTAGGGGGGGTCTGTCCCCAAATGAGAGGTATGATCCAGTATTTCAGGCCCATTAACTTCTGGCCTGATTGACTTTTCTGCTAGCGTACATGGGTGTTGACTGAGGTTTACCATGTTCTTCAGATCTGGTCCCTTGGATTGGTATTATTGGCCAAGTGGCAAGCTGGATTTGAGGATGTATGATGGCCTTCAAGGGGGAACGCTGCATAGGATAATGTTAATAAAAATATTATGGAGAGGGATGGGGACCTGGGGCTCGAACCCAGGTCCTGAAGATTACCAATGCTACGCTTCACCACTGAGCTATCCAACGCGCTTTGATTATATAATATGAAACAAATAATATAACATAAAAACAATGGTCAGTGGAAAATTTAGCGCGAAATTCGAATGAACCAGTGACCGCTTGCCACATGCCCTTCTTCTTCCTTTGTGCCTGAAACAGAAAAAGGTTAGCAACAGTTTTGAAACGTTCCCATATACACCATATTTCAAAATAGCGATTAGCTCGTGGTAGCTCATAAATTGAGCGCGAGGGTGGCTTTATAATCGTCCAAGCACGCTGAGTTGAATGGCCTAGGTTTCATGTTCCAATTTTTCCTTAACTGGGAAACCCCAATTCAAGGTTCTGAAAAACCTAGGTGTCGTCCATGGTAGTTTCTTCAATGGTGCGTAAAAATTCAATTCAGCTACATGGTTAGCTTCAGGAAGGTCCCATTAGTATAAATCAATCATAAAAATGCAATGATATGGTCTAAATAACAAAGCACGATTATGCAAAAAGAATGATACATTTTGCCTTTGAATTACCAATTCTTTAAGTATGGGACAAAGTTCTTGATTGGAATCGTCTCCTGGTCACCTTGGCAAGCTAATGGAGTGATTATTTGACCTTGAAAAGCCCTAAAACCTAGTTTTCAGTTTTGGAGTTTTCTTGAAAAAATTCAAGTTTGCTTAGGGATTTCTGGCACAGCTGGGAGGTCATGGGCACGAGGGTTTGCATCCATATATGTATGTGAGTGATTAGGGTTGAGAATTTTAGCCAAAGAATCAAGGAATTGATGATAAGATATTTGATTTTTCATGCATTAGTTTTCAAATCTTTTTCATGCAAACTTAGTTCAAATCATGGCCAATTAACAAGATTCTTTCCAAATCTGATTATACACAAAATCTTGAGACTATTTCATGCACAAAAGGATTTAAAAACCTAAGTTTAGTATTTTCCACATATTTAATTTAATTAAATGAATTATTAATAATTAAAAATCCAAATAAATAAATAAAAATGATAAAAAACTTCCCTTTGGGCCAAATGGTCGTGCACATGCCTTGGATGATGAATTGTGGAAGAAAAAGAGGCCCATTAGCAATTTTAGGTCATTTGAAGCAATGTTGACTTTTCAAAATATCCAAAAAGTTCCCAACTTCTACAAGGCATAACTTTCTCAATTTTTAAGCTTTGCTCATGTTCTTGGACATTTTGGAAAGGTCTTTGAGTCCTCTAACCAATGCCTTTGGTCCCATGTCATTTTGATTTACCAATCTCAAGTTATGGCCTTTGACTTAAAGTCCCTTTTTGTTGACTTTTGAAAGTGACCTATAATATTGAAATTGATAACTTTTTGTGAGAGCATTTCCTGGAGTTGAAGTGTGAAGAGGAGTTGTAGGAAATGTCAGTATCTTCAAAATGAGCTTTGGATGGAATTTTTCTGATAATCCATGTGGAAGTTATGCCTTGGTCAAGTTACAGTTGACTTTTTCAGTTGTCCAAATATGGAAACTTTTGCATCTTGATGATTTTTGAGCCAAGCTTTGAGAATCATGATCAAGCATTGATCAAATGATGTTTGTGGCTTCAAAATGAGATGTTGACAAAAAATTTGAACTTTTGACTGTCAAATGACCATTTTGCCCCTGCAGTTGACTGCAGTGCAATTAGGGTTTTTGACTGTGCAATTTTGTGTTGTAAGTCTTGAAACTTGGCATGAGGATGCTTGACCATGTTTGTAGGCATGTGGGACTTGATTGGACCCTTGGAAACTTCATTTTCTTGGTCAGAACCAAAACCCTAATTTTTGACTGTTAGGAGGCCCTTTAACTGTGCAACCCTTGGGGAGATTTTGAAGCTTTGATTTGGAAAATTTTGAAGAATATGGGAGGGCAAATTTTGGGGTACAACACCGAGTCTATGCTGATAAAGTGCACATACCTCCAGTTCCTCTGAACATCTTGATAGCTCCTTGGCCTTTTGTAATGTGGGGTATCGATATGATTGGTGAGATCAGACCTACTGCGTCCAACGAGCATCGTTTCATCTTGGTAGCGATTGATTACTTTACGAAGTGGGTTGAGGCAGCTTCCTTTGCTACAGTAACCAAGAACGTCGTGGCACGGTTTATTCGGCACAATATGATCTGTCGATATGGTGTACCAGAGAGGATCATTACGGACAATGGTAAAAATCTCAACAATACAATGATCACCGAGCTCTGCAAGCAGTTCAAGATACAACATCACAAATCTTCTCCTTACTGGCCGAAGATGAATGGGGCTGTTGAAGCGACTAATAAGAATATCAAGAAGATTGTGTAGAAGATGACGGTGACATGTAAAGATTGGCACGAGATGTTACCGTTTTCTCTCCATGGGTACCATACCTCAGCGCGAACTTCGACAGGGGCAACACCCTATTCCTTGATATATGGCATGGAAGCCGTCTTTCCCATTGAAGTTCAGATACCCTCTCTTCGAATTATGAAGGATGCAGGTTTGAGCGAAGATGACTGGATTCAGACCCGGCTTGATTAGCTAAATTTAATCGATGAAAAGAGACTTACTGCTATTTGTCATGGTCAAACGTATCAAAAACGGATGATCAAGGCATTTAACAAGAAAGTCAGATGACAAGAGTATCAAGTTGGGGATCTGGTGATCAAACGCATCATACTACCTTAAGGTGATCCCAGGGGCAAATGGACCCCTACATACGAAGGGCCATTTGTGGTTAAGAACATTTTCTCAGGAGGAGCTATGATTCTAACCACCATGGATGGTGACGACCTTCCTCACCCCGTCAATGCAGACATAGTGAAAAAATACTACACATAATCAAAGACCCGCGAGGTTGACTAGCCTAGGCAAAAATAAGGGCTTCCTGGCGAACCAAAAGGGTTTGGGCAAAAATAAGGGATGAAAATGAAAAAACTGTACACCCGGCAAGTCGAAAACCTGAAAAGGCGGCTTGGGCAAAAAAGGGTATCCCGGTGGACTGAAAACCCGAAAGGGCGGTCTAGGCAAAAATTAGGGATTAATGTTTAACACTATGTCTCATTGGATCACCTTGCAACCAGACTTTGGTATCGACTATCAAGCTCGGACGACGCCAAAACAATCTGATCTACCTTCAACCAAGTAGTAAAGTGATGAGATGCTCGAGGACATAAAGGCAATAGTAGAGTTGGAACCCAGTGGGATTGTTCACATAACTGTTTTTCTTTGTTTTTTCACAAATTGTATAAACTCTATTTGTTCGGCGGCATTCTCTTACTAGGATGTCAGCCTCTTGTACAAAAAACGCCTATTTACAGGCCAAACTTCAAAATTAATACAATTCATTTTCACAAAGAAATTTCAAATTGTTTTCCTTTTTCTGTTTTGTTTTGTAAGAACGTCCAATGTTCATTTTTGATATATGCATTTGACAATAATTGTTGCTCATGAATATTTACATGCGAAACAAAAGACGATTACTCATAATATCAGAAATAGGGGCAAATAAGAAATGCCCGAACCGTACAGTTGCTCTATCCACCAGGTATAAGGATATACCTAGTTGGAGAAAACATTTGAAGGTATATTCACTACCCGTAGAGTAAGGAGAAAGACATTGGTGTTAATTCTCCCCAGCTGAGGCTCACAACCGCGAATGAGTCGGCGATATTCTCCCCCAAGCAGAGTTTATCTACCATCAGCACTGAAAATTATCCCCAGTGGAGTTTGGAGAATTATCCCCAGTAGACTCTGGAAAACTGTCCCAGTAGAATCTAAAAGACTATTCCCCGTGAAGTCGCAACTGGAAAATCATCCCCAGCGAAGTTCATTCCTTTTTACAAACAGAAACTCAATCCCCAACAGAGTTTATCATTACCGGAAATGATGATTCATCCCCAGTCGAGGTTATTTCTCCAAATCAACAGGTCCTCTAGCAGAATATGACCTCCCCACAGAGTCATTTTGTGATCGGTGGGAATATAACTGACTGTTTTTGGAATGCTGGTTCGCTTTTGCGTTTGTTTTTGCAAAATGTCGCGGTAAGCAAGAGTCGCCACCGTCTTTTATTTTATCCAACAAGGAAAGGACAAAAGCACAGAAAAATTCCTTTTTGAGATGTTTCTCGGGTTCAGGAGGTAGATTATAGAAAGGGAAGGTGTTAGCACCCTTTCTGTCCGTGGTTATCCACGGGCTTTTAGGTACTTGCTCACTATGTTTTCAAAAATTTGCTTTTCTTTGTGATTGTGGGTTTGAAAAGAGTTTTTGTTTGAAAGAGAGTGTAAGTGCGAAAAGTTTTGTTTTTGTTTTCAAAAGAGCAAGTACTTAAGAACATCTACCTACTCAAAAAGGAATTAAACTGTGCAAATATCCTTTAGACAATGCTATCCCACTATTGAGGAGTAGGTAGCACCGTCGTTGAAGTTTTGGGGTCAATTCGATTTAAGGGATGTGTGGCCACTAAAGCAATGTTAGGATACTTTAGCGGTAACCCTAATGTCTTAGATCATTTTTTCCGAGGCAACCGTTTCGAGGCAACTTATGATCTTTGTACAAAAGGACAACCTCTAAAACTTCCTATACTCAATGACCACGTTCGAGGCAACCAAGTGAGCTGTACCCTAAGAGTGACATGTGCAAGTGTATTGTTTTTCAGTTAATTTTATCTTTGTACATGTCATGGGTGAGCTATGTTGATTTTAAGTTCATACATTTGATCTTGTCATGCATTCCCTATTTATCAAACATCTAACACTTAATAGTTACGGAATTTAAATTGCGGAAATTAAATCTAAACTATTACAAGGCGTCGGGTATTTACATCGCCAAAAACAACCCTTGAAATTAAAATGCGGAAAGTAAAATAAAGCGATAAATAATTAAAGTCCTAATTAAAAGCTATTACATTCCGGGAAACAGATACAATAATATGATAAAATGGATCGCGTGCAGGAAATTAAATCGGATGCGAGTTTTTTGGATTTTGACCCTTTTTTTATTAAAGAAAGGATTTTTGTTTATTTTTGAATTAAATAGAATTAAATTAAATGAACAATTAAATTAAATTAAATAATGAAAATATTTTTGGATTTTTGAGTTTTTAAAGAAATAAAATAAATTGAATTAATGCTAATAAAAACCTAATATTCTAAATTGATTTTAAATATTGCAAAAAATATTAAAAGTTAAATCTAATTAAAGCTAAATTGATTAAATTAATTTATTTACAAAAATAAAAGTGATGAAGTTAATTTTAATAAATAAAATATTTTTTGTGTTTTTGATTTTATTAGGAAAAAATGTTAATTGGTTAGTGATTAATAAAAAGAATAACGATTAATTAATTAAAGGAAAATAATAAAAATAGAGAGAGAGTTTAGGAGTATACGGGCCTGATTGGAGGGTTGAAACAGCTGTTGCCGTCATGTGTAAACTGTTTTTTTTTGGCCATTTGTGTTTTGGCTTTTGACCATTTGTGTTCTGGCCTCAACGTTCCTTAACCTTCTCAGGATGTATGCCTCGCCATGTATTGGTGTCATATGTAAGTTGTTCTGTTTTGGCCATTTGTGTTTTGACTTTTGGCCATTTGTGTTTTGGCCTCAACGTTCCTTAATGAACCTGCATGGGATCCTGTCTAAATCTGCAGTGTTGAATCTCATGAACACATTAAATAAATTACAATATATCATAAAATACAAATAAAGCCAATATATGAAGAAATTTAATATTTAGGCCAATAGGGCATGTATGAATGATTATACGCTTTTGATCATGGAGATCAAATCAACCTTACCCTTACTGGAAAAGTAGTGACATTAATGTTTTTATGCCCTTTTGATCATGGAGATCAAGCAAGCCTTACCCTTACTGAAGAAGTAGAGAGATGTTGGTTTGTAACTGAGATGGCTTGTTTGTAGTGAGATGTTAGTTTGTAATCGGGATGACTTGTTTGTAGTGAGAGAGAGATTTGTAATAAGGATTTCAAGGTTTTAGGGTTCTTGAAAGAATTTGATATTCTGACAGCGTTGTGGCAAGAGTTTTTTTCCCTCCCGTTTGTGTGAAAAGAATGGGATTATATAATAGAAATTAGAGAGCAAAAAATAGGCTTTGAATGTGCAATTGGGCCTCCAATATTCACTTGAATCCGTCACGTTCTAGGCAAAATTGCAGGGGCTTAAGTGAAAATTTTGAAGTTGAAATGTGAAAACAAAATGTAGCCGACATCGAGAACTAACTCGTGTCCAAAAATCGTCTTAATCGGATAAACGGTGAATTAATTATGAATTTTTGAAGTTTAAGCTCAGACAAACTTATTTTGGGCTCCAGTGTCGACTCTGACACGTTCTTCAATAAAAAAATGGTATTGATCGGAGCATAATTCGATCTCGACTTTTGAAGCAAAGTTGTAGATCTATGAGTCAGTGACCTTGTGTAAAAATATGAGCCCAATCCGATAAAAATTGACCGAGTTATGATTTTATGAACATGACGCAAATAAACTTCTTTCACAAATTTTCTGTACGAAAATACTTGATAAATCCACATTTTTGAAGACCTTCTGATTGAAATTGGATTCCAGCCGTGAGAGATGAAAACATAGATGACGTTAAGACGGAATATTGGCCACCAGAACGGGTTCAAAACGAATCACGATCTTCAAGTTATGAATTTTTTAGCGCGTAAAAACTGTACTTTCAGCACACTTTTTCACCATATTTCTTCGAGAAAACTCACACATTCGGATACCTTCTTTATAGAATTGACTCTTGAGCCGAACCTGAATTTGAGAATACGTTATCAGAGATATCTTGACAAATGAACACCTGAATATGACGCGCCGGGTTGGACTTGTGAATTTTTCTTGAAATGTTTTGAGAAATATAGGAGGGCAAATTTTGGGATACAACAGTTGCCCCTGTTCAATTTTCTTAAACTTGAGGATATAGATTAGCTTTCGAGCCTTTCGTGATCCGAAGGTGGAAGATAACTGAACACTAGAGTGCCCAGAAATTTGCACTCGCATGGTGTAGTATCAGCATTGTGATGTCGAGAATGGGCTTACAGATGCCATTTAGAGATTGTTGATAGGAGGATGGGCTTATAGATGCCATCTGCAGGAGTGTCGATCGCATAAGAGATTCCTTAGAGAGAACTTGCATACTTGTTATTGTATAAGATTCCGCTGGGGAAGTCTAACTTTTGTTGAGATTTAGGAACTTGCCTGTACTTCAACTGAGAGAATGCCTCGACTAAGTATTAAGAACCTGTCCATAATTCAACTGGGGGGTAATCTTCATCAAGATCTAGGAACTGTCTCGTGCTCAATAGGAGTATACCGTTGAGGTTATAGAACTTGTCTACACTGTGACGGAGGAAAACATCAAGATCTAGGAACTGACTCGTGCTCACTGGGAGTATACCGTTGAGGTTATAGTACTCGTCCACACTATGACGTAGGGAAGCATCTTCATCAAGATCTAGGAACTGTCTCGTGCTCACTGGAAGTATACCGTTGAGGTTATAGAACTCGTCCATACTATGACGGAGGAAAACATCAAGATCTAGGAACTGACTCGTGCTCACTGGGAGTATACCGTTGAGGTTATAGTACTCGTCCATACTATGACATAGGGAAGCATCTTCATCAAGATCTAGGAACTGTCTCGTGCTCAATGGGAGTATACCGTTGAGGTTATAGAACTTGTCTACACTGTGACAGAGGAAAACATCAAGATCTAGGAACTGACTCGTGCTCACTGGGAGTTATACCGTTGAGGTTATAGTACTCGTCCACACTATGACGTAGGGAAGCATCTTCATCAAGATCTAGGAACTGTCTCGTGCTCACCGGGAGTATACCGTTGAGGTTATAGAACTTGTCCACACTATGACGGAGGAAAACATCAAGATCTAGGAACTGACTCGTGCTCACCGGGAGTATACCGTTGAGGTTATAATACTCGTCCACACTATGACGTAGGGAAGCATATTCATCAAGATCTAGGAACTGTCTCGTGCTCACCGGGAGTATACCGTTGAGGTTATAGAACTTGTCCACACTATGACGGAGGAAAACATCAAGATCTAGGAACTTACTCGTGCTCACCGGGAGTATAACATTGAGGTTATAGTACTCATTCACACTATGACGTAGGGAAGCATCTTCATCAAGATCTAAGAACTGTCTCGTGCTCACCGGGAGTATACTGTTGAGGTTATAGAACTTGTCCATACTATGATGGAGGAAAACATCAAGATCTAGGAACTGTCTCGTGCTCACCGGGAGTATACCATTGAGGTTATAGTACTCGTCCACACTATGACGTAGGGAAGCATCTTCATCAAGATCTAGGAACTGTCTCGTGCTCACCGGGAGTATACCGTTGAGGTTATAGAACTTGTCCACACTATGACGGAGGAAAACATCAAGATCCAGGAACTGACTCGTGCTCACCGGGAGTATACCATGGAGGTTATAGTACTCGTCCACACTATGACGTAGGGAAGCATCTTCATCAAGATCTAGGAACTGTCTCGTGCTCACGGGAGTATACCGTTGAGGTTATAGAACTTGTCCACACTATGACGGAGGTGATAACGAGAAATCGTATCATATATTTACTATGAAATTTAACCGCTTTATATCGTATTGACCCGATTAACTCCCGAATACTCCGAGTTTTGTATGATTTTATGCAGGTACAACATATCTTAGCTCAAACTAGAAAGAAACATGAAATGTACAAGATTGCGGCCAAGACCAGAAGAGAAAAGATAAATCTGTCAAAAATCCAAATTTTGCTGCTATTACGTTCGTCACACCCTTGCCACGACCGTAAGACACTTCAGAAGCGTGTTACGACCGTCATGCATTGGCCACGACCGTAACACGCTATTTCATGGAATCTGCACATAACACACCAGCCAAGACCGTAACAAGCATTTTATTAGTTATTTTGAACGTGCAGTACGTGGTCAAGTAACGAAGCATGCATGTGTGCCTTATTTTTCTCCAACGACCAAGACCACCTTCTCCTTATTTTTCTCAGCAAGCCAAGAATCTAGCATTGTGAAATATAATCCCAACTGTATTCATTCTCTATAAATAGCTTGGACTTCAAAGAAGAAATTACAGAGTTCAGTTCAGAAAATTCTTGCGGAAGCTCTTCCGATTTAAAACCCGATTCTATTTTCCGATTTTATTTTGTTCTTGTTATTCCCTTTCCTTTCAGAACCTTTAATAGCATTTCCAACATCAGGAAATTGCTATTGTAGTTAGGATTTCTTTCAAGCCTCAGCATTTTGTTATTTAATTTTCATTCCGACGTTCCGATCTTACCGGCTTGTGGAAGAAA